>JASAOG010000038.1:302500-1015833 GCA_030265305.1 Biomphalaria pfeifferi
AGCAGAATTTAAGTCATTGGTTAATATGCATGACTGAATGCAAGACGCGTAGAACGTAATCATCTTCTTTTTTGAAGTGACGTCTGCATTATATAAGATAAGAAGATGATAAGACAAAACTCGAAAAGCAATAAAATATTATTAACAATATCCTGATAGAATTTTAAAATATGTACAAAAAAACAAAAAAAAAAAAACCACCACCAACAAATAAACATGATTATCACTGACCTTGAAATAATTAATTAAACTTTTGGATATTTTTGCGTATCAAAATATTGCACAACCTGGTCAATGTCAAACAGTAAAAAAACTTTCGGCATCTTCACGTGTGCCAAATGCAAAAATCACATGAAGAGCAGCGGCCATTTTAGGAAGTGATCACAACCATATTAAAGTCGACATAGAGCGTAATGCGAGAGACCCCAAGACAGCCTTTCTAAAAGAATGAGCAAGCAGACATTTAGATTTCTAGCTTTGTGTTTAGACATAAGACCTGGCGTTACAAGGCAAAGAAAAAGTCAAAGTTTTATTAACAGATGAGCATTGCAAACATCAAAGATACTCAGATTTCCTTAAGCAAACTTTTGAGAGCATATCCAAAAGTAATTTCCCTGACGTTCTGTCAAGGGGGAAGGTGAACTGAAAAAAAAAAAACGCAGCGCATCCCCCAGACCCCCTAAGGAAGCCACAAACGTAGGTGTGTGTGAATGTGTGTGGTGGATCCAATGCATAAATTTGAGAAACGCTGGGTTGATATGATCTACAGATACATTAATTCAAGTGGGCTATCTCACCATACTAAATTATAACCATTTGAACCATCAACATGGCTCGAGGAGAAGGGAAGTCACTCTAAAGAGTAGGAAATTAACTTCGACACAGACAACTAGTGCAAAGGACAGCCACCTTGCGTCTCAGCACAGGTGCATCAGTAGGGTATTAATATTCTGAAGTTAAAAATACAGAAGTTAGCGCTATGTAACAGGTGTATTCAAAGAACGCGGTATATTTACTTTGTTATTCGCAGGCATTTCGTGGCATGAAGCTATGTTCACTGACCTACATCGACTTGCTGAATGATCATTCCATTCTCAAACACTGTGCACTGTGCAGGTTGACTATAGAGAAAAATAAAAAAATCAGACTCATGATGTATTACAGGGGTGTCCAACTTTTTTAGACCTGGAGTTCGTGTCATTTTGGACCAGCTCATGTGGGCATCACTGGATAGAATTGTTGAGTCCAATGTAGGACTCGATTCCCCTACACTACATTCAAGAAGAACATTAAGACCTATCTGTTTAAAACTTTTTTAGATTAGTTTTTCTTTTTAGTTCTCGTGCATGGGCGTAGCCAGGGATGGGGGGTTGGGGTTCAAACCCCCCACCCGAAATGAAATCGCCCCTCCCCCTTCCGAAGGGGGGGGGGGATCGGAACTTAGTGACTGATTTTTTGCTTTTAATTCGTTTATTTTAGGTAAGATTTTAATACTAAACCATCATTTGCCCCAGCACAACCAGAGGGGTTCGAGTTAAAAAAACCCTACCAGGGGTTTTGAGTTTTAAACCCCCTACCTGGGGTTTCTGCAGTTAACTCCCCCTCTTCTATAAAACAAAACAAAAAAAAATGCAAACGAAAATCCCCTAATTTCAAGAGCACAGTTAAGGAAGATTTTGATTTTAAAACCCACTGTAAAATTTACGATAAACCCCCTCTTCAACATAAAAAAAAGCCAATTACGCACTCAATTATGAGCGTAGCTAAATGGGTTTTGACTCAGTTTTGGGTTTAATTCCAACTTCAGCGGGGTTTGAAGGTAAAAAATACCTCTTTAATAATAAAAACAAAGCAAACTATACACTCAAAATGTTATAAGTGTAGTCAAAGGGGTTTTGAGTTTAAACTCCCCTCCTGTGGAGTTTAAAGCTAAAAAGTACCTCTTTAATATAAATAAAAGCAAATTACTCACTCTAAAATCTATGAGCATAGCCAAAGGGGTTTTGACTTTAAACCCCCGCCAGGGGGGTTTGAGGCTAAAAAATACATCTTCAGTGTAAGAAAAATAGCAAATTACGCACTCAAAATGCTATGAGCGTGGCCAAAATAGGTTTTGAGTTTAAACCCCCATTCAGAGGGATTTGATGCTAAAAAATACCTCTTCAATATATAAAAAAAAGCAAATTACATACTATTTGAGCGTAGCCAATCCGATCGGGGGTTTTGAGTTTAAACCCCTCTTCTAAAAATGGCTTTTTTTTTTTAAAGTTTAAAACCCCTCCAGAAGGTTTTGAGTTTAAGATCCCCCTACAGAGCATTTGGATGTGGAAACCCCCCAACAGATGATTTTGACGATAAAACTTCTCTTTTCGATATAAAATCTAAAGGAAACTACATCCACTTAATTCCAAGAGCGTATTCAAGAGAGTTTACATATTTGTACCAGTGACAGGGCTCCATTAATAAACTGCAGTTAATAGTCATCTGCCGAAATTGAAAAACACTAAATTTGGCTCAACAAAGATGGCTAAGACAGATTTTAGGAGTCAGTTCTAAATCAAGGAAATCCTATGCCGAACTGGGAGTCGACCCCTTAGTAATATTGTGAAAGAGCGACGCATGAGGTTTGTGGAACATGTTCTCCGACAAAATGAATTACGCACAAGAAGAGTTGCAATGTTAGTAATGTCGGGGAGTCTATAATTTTATGGAAACAGCTTGACGGCAATTGCGCCGAACGGCGCGTGGAGGATCTAAGTCAGTAAGAATAGCACATTAGGTTTTTGAAATAAAACTTTTTAATAGCAAGAAAATGCACTGTAGATACCTCAGAATATGCATTTTGTTGGCTTTCAATATCAGAATTAGTGCTTGGTGGCGGGGCTTCGCCCCGCGCTGGGGGAGCTCCTAGCGCTCCCCCAGACCCCATTGCTATTTATTGCGGAGAATCTACATTTTTTTCACTAATTCATGGAAGAACGTATTCTAGGGCACAATAAAAGTCTTCCAAAAGAATGAAGGGTCAGAATGTAATAAAGATTATGTACACACACACACACACATAAATACATATACATTTTTTTTCGGGGGACCCACCCCCTCAACCCCCCCCCCCCTCCCAGAAAAAAAATCCTGGCTACGCCCATGTTCTCGTGTATATGTTTGTAATGTTATCACAGCGCCTTGAGCCTACATTTTGTTTGTTAACAGCGCTCTAAAAATTAAATTATTATTATTATTATCATTTATGTAGCCGCTTCCTGTTCATTCATCTGTTTATTTTTCTCAAAAAAAAGGTTCTTTGGTCATTTCAGTAAGTCATTGTGGTTTTACTATTACATAATCAAACTGCTTATTTTTACGTCGTAACATCAAAACATCGTATGAACTCTGTCTCTCCTAATTGACCATACCACCGTTGATTTGACCTCATTACATTAATATCTGATTTTATATAAACTTTAGTTTGTGTTCTATCAAAAGAGCAGGCATTCCCCTTTAGTTCTAGACAAATTAAAACATTTTCTGATTGCAAACGAGAAAGTTATTGAAGATTAATCCTAACAGGGTGGCAGTGAACTAGTCAATGAGCAAATCGAAGAATTCCGCCGAAACGTGGGAAAATAATTACGAGGAGAAAGAGTGAAACAAGGCGCACCTAGTTGCGGCCAGTTTGAGCCCAAACGACCTCAACATAGCGATAATACGATAAAGAATTGATCCGTTTCTAGGTAATAACTGTAGTTTGAATCACTTTGAAATTTTCTCAAACTTTTTCAGTGGATCTTGTTGCAGATGGCGCTCACAAAAACAAAAAAAAAAAAGGGTTGAAAAGGTGAAACGTCGTTTTATTAATTTTCTTCTATTCTATGGCCTCCTATAGATCATCTCATAGAAATGAGGCATTAGCTGAGGTCGGAACACTGTCGCCCACACATCAGTTCACCCGTCTCCACGAAGCTGATGTATCCAAAGGAACGGCAGTGCCGATATAATTTTATTCAATGTTTCCGAATTCTTAAAACGTTGGTAATTAAATCATTTTTAGTAACATATTTTAATTGCATTGTACATACAGCAAACTACCTTTTCGTCTCACCTTCGCGCCCCGCACATAGCGCCTCGCTGGTGTGGAGGGGGTGGGGCGTTCCACTGTTAAGAGAAACGTGGCATTAAAGGAAAAAAACTCAATATTTTGTCTCTTATCAAATTCATTATCAAAAACAAAAATTAATATAATTGAGTGTTAATCTACAATTTTATTGTAATTTAGCATTGAATTGAAGGTGTGTAGCGTAATTTGTGATTACAACTGAGCCGCAGGGGCCGCCTTTATTGTCTTCTTCTCTAATGGCGTAACAAGAATCGATAATCAAAGGACCGATATATTAACTTAGTGTCAATAACATGCCACGATCTTCTTGTTAATAATCTAAGACTAAAGACAAGAAAAAACAAATTACGAAACCAATGCAAGGTCAGCAGAAGTCTGTGGTCGAACCAGAGCCGCATTATGGTAGGCGATCCGTGGGCCTCGGTTCAGTTATACAATGGTGGGCCTAAAAAAAAATTCTTCGTGTTAATTTCTGTTCAAGGCCCCCGGTCAAGGAAATGAACTCTTTTTGCTCCCAGGTTGCTACGCCTCTGAGTCTAACCTGTGTGCGCTATCACCAGGCAGTTTGCCGCCTCAGCAATCATGGCGTCTGCTTCGACAACAACGTCATGAGATAACGCAGCGCTTCAAACAAACAAAGGGCAATCACTCAGGGCTGATTGCATCGAGCATGCTTGGCGCCAAGATGCTTAAATCACGTGACCGATCACAAAGCACGAGGTGTGTGAGAAGAACAGTAGAGACAAACAACAAAGGGGTATTATTAAAACACACGGCGAGATGCGAGAGTAACGAGAATTATCTTTTCCTAAGACGCAGATGATTTTGGGTGCAATCAAAAGGTGCCAATGAAAGATCTTCGTTAGAGGATTTTGGTCTGGAAGTGCAAAAAAAAAACAACATCAACAACAACAACAGTAGATGACTGAGATTAACGTTTAGTGTGATAATCCTCAGTGTTAAAGTTTTACAAGCCTGCTTTAAAATCAAGCAAAGTTCTGATGAAAACAGCAACTCGGAACAGAAGGAATTTGTTTGAAAAAGCATCGACAGTTTATCTTATCTTATCTTATAAATTACAGACGTTTCTTCATTTAAAAAAAAAAAAAGAAGCTAGCAGAAAGCAGCCAATCAATTTACCTAGCAGAACCCTCATGACTATATATTATTGTTTTGACACAACTATAATCACTCTTGTGTCTTAACTAATTATTTTTATCATCTTAATTAAGCGCTTAGTTTTTAAAGAAATTCGATATCGTTTTAAACCCACGTAAAAGGAGTGTAATTACATTGACAAGAAATAGAACTAAATAGTTACAGAAATAGAAAACCTGAAACTTTTGTAGTTATAGACATTTTCAAAAACGTTAAGGATTTATCAGCTGAGATTTGATATGTGTTAGAAGTGATCACAAGCATAAATCACACTTAATTAAATACTGCTTTATAACAGTTCTCAAATTACAGTCCACAAAGCTCCCGGGGATTTCAACAGAATGCTAGTAAACTTGAAAGTTCTAATTTTTTTTAGTAGACCAATAAGATTTAATTGTTGTCACGTAGGGTTGTTATTGCCGGAGTAGGTAATGGAAACAGTCCATATAATGGTAATGGATGTAAGCCCTTCACTACCTATAAACTACTTCCAAAGGCATGCGACTCAAATAGCTTCTGACAACAAGACCAGCTGCTCATGGGCTGAGTCGACACCTTCGACATAGAGGTCACGGCTGAGTCAGGCAGAACTGTTAAAACTGACAAAAGACGCCCTAAACTAGTAAACTTCGGGCAGGTGGGTCTCGTTAGCCTTAGGTCCCACCTAGGTCCTAGAAGAACTCCAAGAAATCCAAAATCCATCCTCGGCTGACTCACGGCTAACTGAAACACGGGATAGGCTCCGGGAGTCAACCCTGAGAAAAGATCAGGAGGAGGTGACCTTGCGAAGCTGCTATCCCCAAAGTGTAGCGGCTGTTGCTGTGAACCCAACATCTGCGTGGAGAGGAGGCAACTGCTATGTGGGTGACAAAGTCCCGACCAGAGTTAAATGTCAAGTCTTTCAACTCGCCCTCCACAAGACGAGCCAAAGTTCAATGACTGAAAGAGGTCAATGAGGGATGCAAATATCTATATAACGAGTTCTCTACTTGGCAACTCTTCCTGTGTCTGTAGACCTATCTAGCAGCCAAGTCATTTCGTATATAACTGTTCTCTCCTCACTTTGTTTTAGGTCGTTTTATGTCCTGCACTTTATTATAAAATCAATTCTCACTGCTGTACAGTGTAGAGCATTCATCATGGTTTTGTTTACCATCTTTGTTTACACTCCGCTCTCTCTCTCTCTCTCTCTCTCATGTGCACACGAAACAAAGAGAAATATCGAGTATCAATAAAAACTATGAGCAACAATTTCTCGCTTCAAATAATATACAGAAATAGCTTCTTTCTCATCATTATCTCATCTCTACCTCATCATTATCTCATCTCTACATCATCATTACCTCATCTCTACTCCATCATTATCTCATCTCTACCTCATCATTATCTCATCTCTACCTCATCACTATCTCATCTCTACATCATTATCTGATCTCTACCTCACCATTACCTCATCTCTACATCATCATTATATCATCTCTACCCCATCACTCTCTCATCTCTAACTCCTTATTATATCATCTCTACCTCATCACTATCTGATCTCTACCTCACCATTACCTCATCTCTACCTCATTATTATATCATCTCTATCTCATCATTATCTCATCTCTACCTCATCATTATCTCATCTCTACCCCATCACTAGAACTGCTCCCTCCCAATCTATTCCTTTACCAAATAAAAGACTTGTCCCGACGTTTCTGCTGCTTGCTTGCAGCTTTGCGTAACAAGGATTCTCAAGAAAAAATGAGATTCTGCAGGTACTTGTGGAGTAGATGTTAAGTTAAAGATAGTGGTACAGTTAAATTATTTCGATCGGCCTCTCCTTGCACAATAAGATGCATTACTTGTCGCTAATAGCAACGGAAGTTGTTTTGTGACACAATTATTCTAGAACCACTGAAATACTGGACGACAATAGCTCATAAGAAGTTTTGGTTCACAGATTCTTATTCATTCCTGGCTTTTTGAGAGATTAATTTTTAGATCTGTATATATGTGAAGAATTACTTGTTTCTATGAAAATGCACTTTTCTCATTTTTTACCTGTGTATCACACCACTATTTTCAGTGGTTCGAAAACTCCTGACGTACGGGCAAGAGACGTGGCCGGAGGCTGAGTACACCTTAAGCACTCAAATTTTCATTCCCATTACCACGCTAACCGTGAGGAATTCGCCAATTTTGAAACGGTCTCTTGAGAAACGGCGTGTGGATTATTGTAAGGGCTTTCTTTCCAATCCTAATCTTTGCTCTCGAACTTCTCAATCACCACTAGAGGAGGAGTCTGGTTTTGCGAACCTAAACATTTCCTCTTGCAATTATTTTCCACCCAGCGCTACGTTGATGCTGGGTAGCGTAGCCCAAGGTTAGGGTCACCAGATCTACAACTAGAATCAGCACTTCGTAAGTGTCACACAGCATCAGCGGTTTTCAGTTTCCCTTCCAGCATATTGTTGCATTATTTAAAGTATCATAGCATCTCTATTCAAGTTAGATTTCGTGGAGGGTGGAGGAACCTGGACACTGATCTCAAAAACGACTTCAACGATTTATCTGGAAATTTAACAGTTGATGCATATCGCTAAGAAAAAAATTACTAGCCCTTGACCACACTGGGTAAACCTCGAGTTTGACAGTTATCATTTTTCAAGTAAAAAAAAATGAAATAAATTTAAATTTGGCTAGCATTCTAGATCTAGATACAACATCGGTTTTGAAAGGACAATAGCGTTCTTGAAACACTGGCGGATCCAAGGGGGGGGGGGGGCGGTAGGAACGATCGCCCCCCCCCCCCAATCGGCCGACCCCCCCCCCCCCCGGCGGTCGAATTTTATTATAGAATTCACACAATTTGTATACGAATTTATTACTTATGTTAAAAATATATACTAATCATTTATATTTTAACCTATTTTTAGATTATATCGCCCCCCCCCTCTAATATGTTGGCAGATTGTTGGGGTCGGGAGGGGGCAATGGTATCAATTTTCCCCCCCATACACTTTCGAGTGGGGGGGGGGCGGTCCAATTTTTTTGTAGAAATTACAGCTTGCTAATAGAATCAATTTAATATCTATATTATTGGGGCTTATTATTGATTTTTTAACCGATCTTTATATTGTGTCGTTCCCTGTTTGTCGATTGGTGGGGGGGGGGGGGGCGAATACCTCTACTGCCCTTCCCACCAAAACCCTTTTAGAGAGAGGGGGCGGTCCGTTTTTATGGAGAAATCATGGTTTGTGAACAAAATTAGTTGAATTAATTTATAAATTTTATATTATGTCGCTCCTTTTCTGGTATTTTGGCCGATTAGGTGGGGTGAGGGGGGGGGTGATTGCATGTACTGCCCTCCCCACTCTTGCCCTCTGAGTGCTGGGGGGGACGGTCCTATTTTTGTGGAGAATCATAGTTTGTGAACAAAATTAGTTGAATATCTATATAATATAAACTACGTACTAATATGTGACCCATTGTATATTATGTCGTACCACAATCAAATATCAAATGGTATCAATAGTAAATTTAAATGAAAAAGGGTTGTACCAGGTGGGAGGGGCGATACATGCAATCGCATTTCCCCCATCGGAAAAATCAAGACTTTTTCTTTTTGTATTTTAGTTAAGAAATTACAAAATAAAAAAAATCTGTCACTAATATAATTTATATATACTATAAATTAAATTCTTATATTGAGTCGCCCCACCCCACTATTCTTTAATGCCAAATGCAATCTTTAGCAGAAATTATTAAAGGAACGAGGATTAATCGTTTTCACTCTACCGCCCCTCCCATTTCAAGACAGAGTTTATTTAATTTCACATGAATTTATCATAACTATTTTAAGAAAGACTTTGCATTGGAAAAATTACAATTCAAACGAAATTTTTCGAATAAGAGTCATGATTGAGATGAGTTCTAGACTCAAATAATGTTGTCATAGTCGCCTTTTACCAACCTTTACTCAATCTGATATTTTTCTATTTAAATAATTTGGGACTATAACTCACAATTTATACTTGCATTTTATTGAATACTATTTATTGAATAATTTCTTTTTCGGCAACGATCCTCAAAGCCAAAATCTAAATATGTGGGGTATCTTATCTTTTCAAGGAACAAATCGGTTTTATTTGCAACGTATTAAACGCCTATAAATTCATATTAGAATAATTTTCAAGTACAACATTATTCAAAAGGTCCTTTTTAATAATATGAATAATGAGCTTCGAACTCCATTGATGAATAATGAGCTGTAGAAGTCAGGAGAATGCCCTTCTGCAATGAAGAATGCAAGAAAACGCTTTTGGAGTCGGGGCTTCGCCCCGAACACCATTGATGAATAAAGAGCTGTACATGTCAGGAGAATGCGTTTCTGCAGTGAAAAAAGCAAGAAAACGCTTTTGTCGTCGGGGCTAAGCCCCGAACCCCACAAAAGAACCTTATAGCGCTGCCCCAGTTTTTTTGTTTTTCGCCGAAGGTTGAGAAATGCTTTTTTTTATTCTCATATATATCTATATCTATATATATGTGTGTGTGTGTGTGTGTGTGTACTGTACGCACGTTTATGCATAGGGTTAGGGTTTACTAGGCGTTTGGGTTAGGGTTTGGAAAAAAATCGCCACCCCCACTCCAAAGTTCTGGATTCTCTAATGTCTTGAAAGGTTTATCGCGTTCGGGAGTTTCTGAATGTAAGGCATTATTGATTCAAGAGTGTAATAAAGTAATTGTAATGTTCAGGAATTTTTAGCCCTTCGTCTTCTAAGTGTAAATTTAAATGTTAATCATTGGAATATTATAAAGTGTACTGGATCTATACATTCGCTTAACCAGGATTCTTTCTCGGGGAGAAGGGGGGAATGTTTTTTTAATCTAACATTCATGTATTTTTAAGAGAAAAACAATGGCTCTATAAGTTGAATAAAGGAGATGTTGTCTTTTAACAACAAAAAGTATATTGGATGTTTTTCTTGTTATTTCTCATTCTGAAAGGAGCTCGAAACTTAAACTGAGACTCGCCGAGCTGGGAGAGTTCCACTTGGCAAGCGTACTGCCCAATTGATAGATGGGAAAGTCAGAACAGAAGGGAGTTCGATATTTAGATTGTCCTATCAACACGAACTGTACATTATGATCACGTGGTGATTGTTGTTTGTACTAATGCAAACCTGGGCTAGCATTCACTTTGGATAATGGTCATCACAAATGAGCTTTCTCTCTCTCCCCTACACAGACATGTTAAAGTCACGCCGTCACGGTAGCCGCTTTGCTTTTTTTGGGCCAAATGTGGTTAGAACTAGATATATATAGATTTAATTACAAAGCTCATATCAAATCATTCTGTCCGTCTGTCTGTCTGTCTGTCTGGGGGAAATCTTTTTCATCATTTTTCTCCCCTATTCTCATTCTCAGATCAAGTTTTAAACTTATCACAATTATTTATTGGCGATGACAACACATCCATCAATCAAAAAATTAAATAATTAGTTAATCAATTAGTCGTAACTAATTATTTTTTTTTATAAGTACAAAGCTAGGGGGGGGGGATAAACGTTGCATTACTGAGAGATATGGTAGTAATTGAACGGCATTCTCCATTCACTCAATATAAGCTTTTTTTTATTTTTTATTTTGCTTGTTTCATTATTGAGTTCAGACAAATCAAAAGTTTTATTTCATTCTAGAAGAATATCAAGATTAATGTATTGGACACTTTTTCCTGCTCAATATTAACTTCCTTTTAAATTTTATTTGCATGTTCTATTAGTGCATATAGTTCGTTAAACGCTTTCGAAAATTTAATTAAATTTTTAGTATCGTTAATGAATGGTCTCTTCATTGAACATTTAAAGCATTTAGCTTTCAACAGCTACGCAAAGGGTAAGCTAGATTTGATCAGCGGAGACATTAGCTTGAGACATTAGCTTGAGACACTAGCTTGAGACATTAGCTTGAGAAATTAGCTTGAGACATTAGCATTCCCACTCAACTAATTTGACCTCGCTCCAAAATAAATACTTGACTTTAGTATCTGTGCTAACAAGCATATAACTTTCTTAAAACATGGCAGCGCCATAAAATGGTCAGTTACGTTACAAGGCAAAGTCGACTATCAAGAGCGTGGGTGTGTAAGATGTGAGATTGTGTGTGTGTTTTGTTTATTTTGTTGGTTGGTGTGTGGATTGTTTTTATCGCGAGATCTTCAAGGGGGGACAATTGGGTTTTCTAGCGGTCAGTCTAGCAGTTGGAGAGCTGACCTGGTCTGAGTAGGGTGCTTGTGTTTTGTTTTACCAGTTTTATGCCCAGCGTAAGGAGATGTTATAACATATATTACTATTCATTGTTATGTATGAGAACTGACTATTTGTGGGTAATATTATATGTGGCATTGATAGCCTTTTGTTCAATGAATCTAGTCTAAGCGCCCTGTAGTATCTCAGTTGGGCACATTTTAGTATCTCAGTTATTAATGACTATGCATTCAATATTATATGTCTACTTGCTGTTGGCTGTAAATAAATTCGAATTTTATATTCCTTCGTTGAGTGATACTTTGTAATATTTATACATGTAAAGGTCTGCATGTGAGAATCATACCCTAGATTAACGAGCCCTACGTCTGTAGTAAAGAACTCAACCCCAGAGTCCTCTTACATCGACTATTGGCTGAATCGACCTTAAGAGGGTGGGAGGAGGAGATCTCTACAGCAATTTGATCACCCCTCCTTCCCCCCCCCCCCCCCCAAAAGAAGAAAAGTCATAAAGTCATTAAGAAAGGAGTCAGATCATCACACCAGCAGGGCGCCACGATGTTTTGGCGTTACTAATGAGTACTTATATATTAGTTGTGACAAATGTTTCTTCCTGTCTGGAAAAACAATAATTGTACTCAAACCATTCACAAGTTTTTGTTTCCTCTACTTGAGCTAGGACAAAATCACTTGTGACGAGGCAGACAGACTCTGTATGTTAACTTTTTTTCTTATGGTTTTATGATATATCAGCTTTCTCCCCCCCCCCCCCTTTTTTTTTACCATTTCGAGTGCAAGGCGCAACAATGTCAATGGTCATGGGTCATGCCAGCATTCTCAGACTTACATCCTGCCGACCCATGTTAGCCCCCTCCCCCTGTAACGTAGTTTCGTTCAGATTGAAAGGTATGCTTAAAGACACCCATCACTTAGTTTATGACGCTTATTTTTTTGTTTGTTGGGCCGATTATCTAATAAGATCTGGTAAGAGGATATTTTGTTTTGGGATTGTTACATGGGCAAGCCAATGCATTCTTCTTTTGCTAGTTAAGCTTACAACATAGCGCATTGCTTATTCTAAAACTGCTTGGTCTGAAGCAATATTGCCAGGTGTTTTCATAAAGCATTCCACACAGCTATGAACGCTATTCCGTTGAAACCTTTGCTGCATGTATGCTACTGATAATGCGAGATAATTAATACACAAGCATTGTAGATTAGTATCTTAGAGACTCTGGTCCATATCGCGTTTTCTCAGAGTGGGTTAGAAGTGCTTAGAAAGCACTACTCTGGCTGCAAATCTTGCCTGTATCATATTGTCCTCTCATTATTAAAATGTAAATTGTTGGCCGCAATTGATCCAAGGACGATACATTCAGGCACACTTGGAAATGCTTAAAGGTTATAGATTTTGTTGACTAGACACAAGTGTGAACTTTCACCCCAATCTTTAACCTCATAGAACTTATCGACGAATATCTCTAAAGATTTGACATTCTCTCGGAAACTTGTGTCTAGTCCCAAATATTTCAATTCTGGTTTGCATCACTGTCATTGATTTAGGGTGTCATTGATTTAGGGTGTCATTAATTTCTTTCTCTAACTTTGCTCTAAGATAGAAAAAAAAAAAGCCCATCACATGCTAAAGGAAATATCCCTGGAGAAAAGAGAAGAGAATAATCGATTCTACAATTAGGGCATTACAGAATATTCACAGTTGCCCCCCCTCCTGACCTAATACAGTTTGCTGCTTGGGGAGTTAGTATTCATCTGAACCTGTTAGGTCCCTGGTGTACAAGGCAAGGCGGGAAGACATATTGAGTGGTCAGACGAGAAGCGCACAAATACATTCATGTGCATCAAAAAGTAGATCTCTATTTGAGTAGGGAGAGGTCAAATAAAGGGAAGGAATTCAATCTTCCAGACCTACTGGCGTTTAGTTCTCTCATATTCAAATTATAATCAATACTCTTTGTTTCATTAGTGTGCAAGTTATTGTTAATTTGTTAACAACATTCTTTTGTTTATTAGCTTCCTTTGTAAGGGTAAAATTTAAAATACTCAGAAAGAAACAAAAAAGGCATATTTCTTATTCAGTATGCTAGGACAAACTTGTACTTGCTGTATCTGATGCAATTTTGTAAAAAAATTTTTGGTTGGTTTCCGAAACGGTTGCTATAGAAACGTTCGCTAGCCGAGTTTCCACTGTATAGCCTGAAAATGTGTGCGGCTTGTTGTCCAAATATTCAAAATGCAAAAATTATGAAAAATTTTCGAGGCACTCAAGGATTATTGTATAATATTTCGAAATTCCAACTTACAATAATAATTGACCATACTTCCATATTGACTAGATTATAATGTGTAACTTAATTGATGTAGATTTTAGTCGAAGGACAAAAGTCTTTTTGCTTACATTTTAAATGAGAAATCACAGAAAAAAAAATCATTAATGAGCTATTTGATAAAGGTTTTCAGAATTAACATTGAATATTCAGAGATACAGTTTCTCTGCAAGAGGTATAATACCTAGGTATTTTACGTTTTTAGTCTGTTACTAGTTTACCATGAATAAGATAAGTGGAATTAATTTGTTTTAGTTTTTGTGTTACTCTTAAAACTGACATTTTTTGGGTGGAAGGATATGCTCCAATTTGATTCCTATTTCTGTAATTCATCTAATTCTCTTTGAAAAATTTCTGTATCTTGTGTTGTTTTTATTGTTCTATATATTATGCAATCGTCTACAAATAATCTGACTTTTGTTCCTGAGCAAATGCAATTAGGTAAATCGTTTATATAAATTAAAAATAGTAGTGGACTTAACACTGTTCCTTGAGGTACGCCTGAGTTTACTGTTATTGGTGTTGATTTAGAGCCATTTGTTAGTACAGTTTGTTTTCTCCCTATCAGAAAATCTTTAATCCATTGATGCAATGGACCATCAATGCCAAAATATTTAATTTTTTTAACCAAACTATGGTGGTGAACTTTGTCCAAAGCATTGGAAAAATATAGTAAGATAGCATCTATTTGCTCACTATCATTTCAACCTTATCTATAGGATCTATAGGAAAAACTAGAATTGCCGCTTTGAACAACACGTAGGTGAAACATCCGACGTATACAATGTTTGAATGTTGATTCTGTTGAAATGCTACACGACTAAGTAATTTAACTAGATCTTCAGTGTGCGGAGATTACATTTAGTTTGGATTAACATTACAGTCTTCTTTGTCAGAGAATCGATAGTGTTTTAGGTCGGTGCGTCTGATTAGTCTTTAAATCTCCTTTGGAAAATAAAAGTGAATATTAAATAATAACAATAAGAATAATAATTAAAATAATAATGATGTTTATTATCCACGAGGAAATTGCATTACACATAGGAAAACATTAAAAAATTAGCAAGCGAAATCTATGCTGATACCACGGTGTCAATCAAAACATTACATGTGAAGTTGTCATGACTTTTGCTACTATACTTAGACTAATTCAGTGGATCGTTCACAATGTTGTGTTTGTTATAAGTCTGCGTGCATGTTGGAACGTTTGTTTACTCAAGTGATAGAAGGAGAGCACTCAGGTAGAAGTACTTCTAAAGTGATCGAAAGAGAAGACTTAGGTAGATAGAGAGAGAGAGAGAGAGAGAGCTAGCTATTGTAACGGCACAAAAAATATATAAATCCTTTTTTAAAATAAAGTTAACTGTAAGAGAACTCGCACGTACAATTCTATCTCTCAATAGTGAGTAGTTATTTCCCTTATTCGAAACCAAACAAAATAATTAATAACCAATAAAGAATTGAGTACTTGGTTAATTTTTTTTTATTGATTTGCTTTGAAAGATGCAATTGTTTAAACCTTCAGCTTGATCCAAGAATGGGTGTGGGAGAAATAACGTGTACAATTTTTTATAAAAAGACAGAGTGAGTTGATATAAGCTTGTAAAATTCTGTCTGTATTCGATCCCCCGTTACAAACGACAGAAACCAGGCGCTGTGTTTGTGTTGGAGTGTTTAATATTTGTATTAGTTATTTTTTCTATTTCAGCTGCCAGCCTCCCAGTCCTCCCTAAAAGAAATTATGAGCCTGGTTCCTTTACCACCTCTGCAGCTCAGAAAAGTAGGTCATCACCCAGGAGAAATCACAAAAATCTATTGACTTTGTAGCTCAAACATGTTTCTACTAAACTATATACGTAATTGCACTTTAAACGAATTAGCCAAATTAAATATTGATATTAATTGGAATGTATTGTATTACTTGAAGAACACATTATATGTAGACACAATGAGACACTTATCTCGAATATATAGTTAAGTGTCTCTTTTGAATATGATAGTTGGCACGAGTTACATTTCTTTCTGGTTTCATGAATCGAACTTGTCCTGCCACCTGAAGTAGAGAGACAAGGAAGGAAAACTTCTGTTTGAGTATACACTTCAAGTGACAACTCTAGGGCATATGGCTTTAACACAAATATTTAGTGGCTTAGGGCAAATGGCTTTAACACAAATATTTAGTGGCTAGGGCATCTTGCTTTAACATAAATATCTGGTGACTTAGGGCATCTTGCTTTAACATAAATATCTGGTGACTTAAAGCATCTTGCTTTAACATAAATATCTGGTGACTTAGAGCATCTTGCTTTAACATAAATATCTGGTGACTTAGGGCATCTTGCTTTAACATAAATATCTGGTGACTTAGGGCATCTGGCTCTACCACGTGGTAAAGGGGAGGCGCAGCAGTGGGGCTACTATGTTGACAAAAAATCAATACTCCAATGAAACGCTAAAAAAAAAAAGGTGCCCACCCTGGAACGCTCTGACCATCAAAGCCTGTGATTGAATGGTGAGCTTGGAGCTAGGTCTGACTCGGGCAATGTTATGTGAGCAAAGATTGATTGAAGAGAGTGGCGCGCCCCCTGGTCACACATTTGCTAAAGGCTAGTCGAAATATAAAATCAAGTTTTCAGGGCCAGTAAAACAATTGATTTCTTAAGGGCTAGATCTACATCTGATCCAAAGCAGCCAGACGCGTTGGGATCGATGTCATTTGTTAAGCCCTAGAAAAAGAACAGTTATAGATTGCAAGTATTGAGTGTGTACGTGTGTGTGTGTGTGTGCTAAATTGTAATCGAAGATACTGTTGTACAACGTGAGCTCATCAAGAGGTTACAAGAGGTCAGATAAATAAGAGTACTCGAGCTCGATGGTTCTAAAACAGTTTTGATAGTGGACAAAAACTTATTTTCGGTATCACTTAATAAACTGTGTCAAGGTCCCTGAATGTCAACAAACTATTTCACTGCACATTTGATTCTAGATGCTTCGTGTTTCCTCACTAAGAAGACTTTTTTTTCCCCTGGGAAATAGCTTACTAGTTTTAGCTTGGCCAGGAAAAGTCTAAACAGAGGAGAGGCATTTTGTTTTTTAAAGGATGGTCCAAAAGTGTTGCGCTTAAAGTGGAATCTAATTCTGTTGATTATTTATTCAAGTTAATTTATAGTGTGTATTCTTAATTGGAATAGTACTGTGTTTATTCATTGAATGATTTCATTATACTGTCGGTACTTCATGTGAAATATTCCCGGCTACGTTTAGTACTTGTATCATGAGACTTTACGTCTGACAATACGGATTCATACCAACCACACCACACTAGGTCCACATCCTGTCTCTGTTGTGGACCAGCATAAAAAACTTAAATCTAGGGCGCAATGTTTTCCGCTAATAGATGATTGATACATAGAACCTCTTTCGTAGTCGGAGATTAGCACATATCTCATTACATATGAACTCGAAGATGACTGTAAAGTCCAATACTCGCTTTAAAAATAAATATGGGAGCTGAGAATGTGGCTTGCGCGATGAAATTTATCAAAATGCGGGAGATTTGCGCTGCATCAGCTTCATGTACCCACTCGCCCCTTGCCAGCTTAATTCGAGTGGCAGAACAGAGTCCAGACAACAGTGCAATGAATGACCAGTTGGAGCTACATGTTCCACAGTGCTCCGGACGTTCCACGACGTTTGCTAGGTGACGCCTGATGGCCCTGGTAGTCCTATATATAGCTTGAGCGCCATATAGTTTGACCCATCAGTCGAGACGGTTTGCATGCATGTAGCAACAGATAATTGATACAAGGCCATGAGCCACATTTATATCGATGACTATAGTTTGAGAAAGGCTTCTTTTGCAGTTTAGGTGTTATATAGTTTATTTCTAACATGAAATTATTGAGCTATTCAGGGAGATAATTTATAGTTATGTAGACCTGAAAGTCTAAGATTTAAAAAAGACATACATTTCTTTCAATGTTTTTAGACGGCTTTATTTATTCATTATAGATCTAGATCAATAAACAATATCTCTGTAGCAAACGTATTTGAAGTAATGCATTTGGAACACTTAAGCTTCCTAATCAATATTACATACACACGAGTCAGATGCATAGCTGTACTTGGTGTACTGCAAATATCATACATAACTTGAGCAAATTAAGGGAACTAATTGTCTCTACACTACATTTGTGCATATTCTATTTACATATAATTCTCTACGTCGGCCGACCATGGGAGACACGCATCATGCAAAGATAACTCTTTTTTTTCTGTTAGTCGGAATAGAGTTACTCCACGTCACTTTCGCGGCTAAAAAAAAGAGGGGCCGGGTGGGGGGGGGGGGGGGGGTTGAGAACAAGTAATTTTCTCTGCAATCACCCGTCACTAAATAGTAAATAGCGGCGTATGCTAGTACATATTACAGATAATAAAGGAGAATTGAGGTATTCTAGTGCCACGTTTCTTTTGAATTTTTTTGGGCCATCACAACTTTTAGTTATTAAAATTAATTCTAACAATACCCAGAAACTTTAATAAAATGCCATTAACAACAGATAGCGATTAAAAAACAACAATCATTAGCGTCGGTCGAAAAAAATTGAATAGAGAAGTCTGATATGATGGAGTTTAACATATAAGCAAGTATATCTATGTAGACTGCTCAGGTCTTTTTTCAATATAAGCCTGATCAACAGACAGATACATAATATATATCCCAGAGCATTCTGATTATATAGTCTGGAGAAGTGGACATGCCTATATAAGCTATAGAAGTGGACATATTTATCTGTATAACATAGAGATGGTTTGTATAATTTGGAGAAGTGGCCATAATTGTTTATATAATATACAAAAGTGGACATAATTGTGTAGGTGGAAGGAGTTTAGTTTTTTGATGTGACGGGAATATAGGGTTCAGGACTCTGATGCATTTAGGAGTGATGGGAGGACTACAGCACTGTAGACTTTCCGCTTGTGGATATACTGAGTTCTCTCAGTTGCCACACTTGTTCTTGAAGTCTGCCAAAAGCAGCACTGGCACTAGCAACACGGAAGTCAACCTCATCATCTAGGTTGGCGTTTGCTGATATGGTGCTTCCCAAACTTTTTGACGTTTGCTAATTTCTGGCCAACTATAAGAATGTCTGGTTCTGTGACAGATTTATTTGGAGGAGGTTGATGCAGATTGATGTCTTTTTAACATTTTTGGTGAGGCCAAATTTTTGCAGGCATTAGCGAAGAAGGATAGGCTCTTTTAAAGGTCTTCATTTAAGGCATTAAGAGCACAGTCATCTGCGAATGGCAGGTCTCTGATGCAGTCGTAATTTACCTTGGTCCTTGCCTAGAGTCTCTGAGCATTGAATAAACTTGCATCGGTGCGATATCGTATGCCAACTCCGATGCTTTCTGTGCGAAAAGCATCTTTCAGCATGGCGGTGAACATTATGCTGAAAAGCGTTGGAGCCAGCATACAGCCCTGCTTCACACCATTTGAAACAGGAAAATGCTTGGAGTAGTCTCCGTTGTCTTGGACTCTTGCTTGCATGTTATCATGGAATTGACACACTATTGTTATGAAGTGATCCGGGCAGCCGAATTTGGACATGATTTGCCAGAGGCCTTCAAGACTGACATTATCAAAAGCTTTAGTCAAATCTATGAATGCAGTATAGAGATTTGAATTTTGCTCTTTACATTTCTCTATAATTTTCTATATAATGTACACAAGTGGACATAATTGTCAATATAATATACAAAATAGGACATAGTTGTCTGTGGATCACACCTGACTGGAAAGAATAAAGAATGTATTTTAATGTCTTCCAAGCCATGACTCAAGTCTTAAGTCCAATCTTGTGATGAGGCTATGGAGTTGTAGTCTATTTTACATCTAAGCATTATGTGCCATTATTAATCTTAGTAGAAACTTGAGAACAAAGTAAACAGACACTTGTATTCATCAGATGATTTCCACTTCCAGAGCCATACGTATTGTTCTGACGATGGCTCCTCACTTGCTTGATTTAAAGAACTTTTTAATTGAAAATGACATTTACTTTTGAAAAGATAGTATGATCACACGAGAAGGAAATTGAAAGCGAGTTTAAGTTGAACAATTCTGTAGGGAATAAACCAAAAAGTAGAACTTTTGCATTTCCAAACAGGAGTTGGAGAAGATACCACCAGACAGACAGACAGACTTTTGTGTAGTTACTTAAAATACAAAGTGGTACATATTTTGTACACATAATATTATAGATTAGAAACGTGCTTGAAAAAAGTAATAAAAACAATCTGGACCAGGTTAAGTTAATCTCATGTTTCAGTTTATAAACTACATTTCATTGTTACAATATTTATGTTATAGTTTTAGTTTTTAATTATGACCTCTAGTCATATATAGTATATATGTATATATAATTGTTAATTCATACTAAATGTATATGCCAAAGTTACTCCAGAATGGTCCAATGAAGTCATTTGAATCGTTTGATGTTCAATAGTTGTAGGACTCGTCTGCTACATGAGGTACGTTTGATTGGTTCAATAGGTAGGCCTACACTTACATATCAAAATCAAAGCAACTGTTTTTTCTCAAAAACACAAATGTAAGGAGTAACAAATAAATAAACAAATAGTTGTATCAATTAGTTTGGATCAGTCATAGAATTAAATCTGTAGTTGATCTAGACCAACAACAATACATCTGTGCGATTACAAATAGTTGTTCCAATTGTTTTTATGGAGCGTAATTTCTTGCTTTTAGCTTTCTCACTACGCTCTGATCCTGTCATTTGTCTGAACCAGTTGGGGGAAAAAGGGGGAGGGGCGGTGGAGAAAGAAAGGGGTATCTGTGTAAATATTACCGTGATCGCTTTTTGAATTATTTCATTTATTAAAAATATATATATAAAATTAATCGACCTGGAATTAAACTCAAGGGCTCTCGCCTCCTGAATTGAACATACTAACCACTGTAACAGAGTTCCTTTTAAAAATCAAATATGGTATAGTATAGTTATCTATTGTTTGTTTCAAAATTTTAAGCAAAATATAAAGAGGACTAAATCAACTTACACCACCACATCAGTCAAGTACAATTTATTTCCCTTCTTCGATACCAAATAATAATTAAAAAAATAATTATCAATAGTTAATTAACTAATTGATAAAATTTTTAATTGGTTCTTGTGTTGTCAGGTAAAAGAATTATGTGTGCAAAATTTCTGCTGGATTCGGGATAGGGTGTGGGAGAAATGACGCGTACAAACATTTTATCAAACAGACAGACAGAAATGATATAAGCTTTGTAAAAAAGGGTTGGAAATTCCCATAATAAAAATGAAATTAATATTATTTCCCTTTAATACACAAGGGATCAATAATCCGCATCGATTACTCTCCTTTGAGACAGGAGTTATCTCGTTACCAGAAATTCAAACCGTTGTAAATTTAAAACGAAAAAAAAATCTTGAATGTCTAAATATGATGCTGGCCTTCTCCCACGCAAATATTTGCAATAAAGATAAGCCATATATCGTTTAATATTCATATGATACATGACAGGAAGGCATTAATGTAAATAAACTGCCTATCTATCTATCTATCTATCTATCTATCTATCTATCTATCTATCTATCTATCTATCTATCTATCTATCTATCTATCTATCTATCTATCTATCTATCTCTATCTATCTATCTATCTATCTATCTATCTATCTATCTATCTATCTATCTATCTTACCAGTATAAATGATGACTTAAATTATACAGAAACTTAAACTAAATGGAATATTTTGAGCAGTTGTATGTCCGCCCGTCTGTCCGTCTGTATGGGGCAATGGCTACTTTTTGGTTTTCTGAAATCGAATCACTAAATGTTTAAAATTAAATATGTAAGTTTTTGTATCATGAAAATACACCATTTATTACAGCTATTCACTATTAGATAGTAACATAAGGGCAATAGTTGTTACGTATATGCACTTACCACATAAGCAAAGGATTTTATTATTATCTAATAAATTTTGTAGAAATATTTGTTTGAATACATTGAGTGTTTTCTGTTATACAAACAAAGAACACTTTATGGAACGAGTTGACTTTTGTTTCCAAAGAGAAAGAACGCATTGAGTCTGTCTGTAAGTCAAATCTAGTTGAAAACAACATTTCATAAGCAGTGTTCATTTTTTTAAAATATATTTCTAGTGCATTACAAACTATTTACACGTAAACATCGCGAGACACTTAACAAAAGGGAAAGGCTTCTTCCATGAGGCATTAAATGAGAGATTGGCCCTTCAGAAAACAACCAATTAGATGATCATTCAGTAACAACCTAGGCCAGGCTCACACTAAACAATATCTTTAAAAGAACAGTTCAGTGAATGCATATAAATATTGACAATGCTATAGTAATAATAATAATAATAAAAATAACATCCATATATCTCCGAAACCTGTAGTATCATGTCTTTAGTCGGCCTAATAATAGTAATAATAATAATAATAATTAATAATAATAATAATCTTTATTATCCCTGAGGAAATGTGTTTATTTTTGTGCATTACACATTATTAAAGCACTTCATTTTTACGACAGAACACACATTTGCGAGCCCCAAAGACCTTGTAAAATGGCTATTATGGTTTAAGTTTGATTTTTTTTTTACAATAGTCAGTAGGTCATCGTGGAGTCCAATCGCTCTAGTAACACTTGTCTCTATAATCTCTTCGTTTGTGATGCGGTCTTTAAAGTATACATACATTTTCATTTTGACGAGACACGAGTAGGAAATAGAGTGTTGTTTTTTTTGTTAAATTTATTTTTCTCGACTAGTTAGATTGTAGCACAATTCAATTGTTCCTATTGAAACCTCATTACCTTTAGCTTTTTTTTCCCCCCAAAACATCTGCACCATCGTGATACAAAGTGACCATCAACGCCTTGGTCATCATTCATCTTTATTAATAGTGTTACAAATGAACAGTGATAGGTAGAGGTCAACGTATGACCCCGGCGAGATGAATGTTATCAACCTGCCCCACAGTCGAGTCCTCCAGACTCGGATGAAGGTGATGACGTGTTTGACACCTTGCCTTCAAGTGGACTTGCAGCTCATTCGCAAAGCACCCATCGAAGAATAATGCTGAAGCAACTTGTTAGATCAACAGTCTTGATGACTACAGCTATGAAATGCCATGCCTTCCTATGTGCTAAGTGGCTGCCATCAGCATTGATCGACAAGAAAGGAAGCCAACGACAACGACATCAACGCAACCAAAGAAACATCAAATGGAGGAGGCGGAGAAAGCTTCACATGCAGAGTGCAACGTAGATGGCTCCAACAAGATCAAGATACAAACCACCCCTTCTCCCACTGATAGACCCCCACCTGCACTAATGAAACTCCACAGCCCATGTTTTTAGAAAGATTCTGTCCGGGACCATAAACCAAAGAAGAAAGCCTTACAAATTAGTTGAAAGTGTGAAGCCACTAAAGAATAATCTAAGAACATTCCTCATGAGAATAGGTTGATGAAGTATAACAGAGGTTTTAGAAGAATGATAATCAAGTCAGAATCAAGAAGGACAGAACTAGTGTAAGATGCCAGAACTGTGAAGTGAGTAACCATCTGAGATAGAACTGTACAAATAAAACTGTACCACAAGATCAACCCAACAGGCATCGTACAAACCCAAAGTCAGTTGCTGTTGTTTAAAAGAATTGCTGTAATGTGATGAACCTGTGTATCTCTGAAGAAGCTCTGTAAAAAGATGCTTGGAAATGTAAAACTCAGCCAGTGAAGCACGAACTCGTTAGAATGCTGATGAATTTTCTCGACAAGAGTGCCCATTGTCGTCGTCTGAAGGTCGATGTTTCCATACCAAGATTGATGAAAACATTTGTGAGGACCTGCTGAACAATGAGGATTTGGCTCCCATTCTTCTATGGAAAGAAGATGGACAACGACCAGATTGAAAGAACATCTCTGAGAAGGGGGCAACCACCAAGCTTCCTACTTGATCGTCGATCGATTTCATCAGTATCGTGGTGAAGTAGAATCTGTTCGGGACGAACAGATCTAAGAAGGGGGCAGTGTTACAAATGAACAGTGATAGGAAGAGGTCAACGTATGACCCCGGCGAAATGACACAGCAGCGAGTGTTCTCTGAAATCTACGCGTATAAACAAAGACAGGATGTGACGTGTCCTCACGTGTTGTTCCAGGGGACAAACAGATCTAAGAAGGGTGCAGTTACTAATGAACAGTGACAGATAGAGGTCAGTATGTGTGACCCCGGCTTGATGACACAGCAGCAGGTGTTCTCTGGAATCTACATATAAAAACAAAGACAGGATGTGACGTTTCCTCACTTGTTGTTCCAGGTGATACTAGCAGTGTTTGTGCAACTTTGGAGGAGCGATTAGGGACTCTATATAAGCCAGAGAGTTAATGTGAAAGTCAGTCGTGAGTGAGCCGTTACTGTCGATACAGACGATGTAAGACGTGTGCGGCTCTAGTGGAAGAGAAATGTGTACGACTCGATGCAAGTTAACTAGGGTAGAGTTAACTGGAGTGAACTACTGTCGTTAAAGTCTATACAGCGAACTACTTGAGCCGTTACAGTCGATGTAAGACGTGTGCGGTTCTGATTCGATAGACTTGAGTACGACTTGGTTCAGCTTTGGGAGACCTGGAGCGACACTGGGAAGTGCGTCGTTGGTCTGCTCTGTGGAATACGGCTCGATGCAAGTTGAGAAAAGATGAATTGCAACGAAGTGAAGAGATGAATTGCAACGAAGTATAACTAACTGTAAACTGACAGATATTGTACAGTGTTCTACGCTACAAGTTACAGTGACGAATTGTTAGAGTTAATAGTCATTAAAGTTATATGAAACTGAAAGTTGAGTCGTCAAGTTCTTTGCAGTGTTTTTATTTGTGTGCCTACTAATACATTTAGCCAGAAGATTCAGAAATACGTAACAATATCGATACAAAAGTTGGGTCTGAGATGTGATATACATGAACTTCTTCTTCTTGGCGGTTCTCAAATGTCAGAAAATCGTATCAGGTGACCTCTGATATAGTTAGGCCTGGTGGGCGGCCATTCTATACCAATGTTCGTGTGACTGATTACTGAGGATATTATTAGTGTCTAGATTAGTCTAGAACAGTGGAGAAAGAGTTTTGTTGTAGTTGTTTTTTAAAGAGACTAGTGACAATAGAATTAAGAGTATATGTTCACACATTTAAAGTGGCTGAGAGAGAGCGAGAGAGAGAGAGAGCGAGAGCCAAGGGGAAAAAAAGAGAGAAAAGTAGAGCGACAGATTGAAAGAAATATAAAGGAAAAGATAGAAAAAAAAAGAGCAGAGAGACAGAAAGAGAAAGGGCGTGTGTGTGTGTGTGAGAGAGAGAGAGATACAGGAAGGAGACATATAAAGCTGTTGGAACTGCACTTATACTGCGACTTGATTTTCCTCAAATTGAGCCTCTAAAAATAGTCTACCTCAGGAGGAAGAAATCTAGTAACAAAATATCTTGGGAGTTGGAATGACTTATTACTACATACAACTGGGTTGTCTGGATATGTTACAACTTTTTACAAAAACGCCCTAAAAAATCATGGCAGAACCACAAGAAAGGGTTTAAAAAAATAAAACATCTTTGTTTTTTCTTTCAAACAGATGAGCTTCATAAATGAGAGACGACGATTATCTCTTTTGTGGATGCGCCTTTCTTGTGGAGCCTACTAGCCCTATGTGCACATATGCCTATTCACTAGCCTATATCTTTATGTAAATGTTATTAAACGCCTGCTTTACACTGCGCTGCCAGGCCATCTTTCCCGCCAAATGTTACCATCAAAATAATTAAACTGGAAGTCTTTCCATTTAATTCCCTTAATTTTTTTTATATTGGTCATGTGGAAAATCATTGAAGCAGAACGCGTTACGGACTGAGCAAAATTGAACGTGGTTAATATCGACATAATCTGAAATGTAATGCGGGATTATCCCTGAGACAGAGGCAGTGAACTGTAACACAGTAGAAACTATCGAGGCAAGCTCCGAGGTTACTGTTATTTCTTGTATAATATACAGTTGAGAAGTCAATTTCAAATTTTGATGTAAGGATATTTGAAACTATATGACAGTGTTCAAACTAAGACCTGCGGGACATTTTATGTCCTTAGAAATTCCTGCACACAGTACATTATGCTAGCGACAGGAACAAAGTTTTTATTAAACTCGATATTTTTTTATGCAGTGATGAGGAATGTGAGAATGTGAATTGTTGACTTTGTATCTAAGGCATGGACACAAAGGTGCAGGGGGAGAAACACCAAGAGTCTAAAGATGGTGCCTTGATACATTCATTTTTTAAAAATATTTTTCTAGTGCATTACAAACTATTGACACGTAAACATGGCGAGACACTTAACTAAAGGGAAAGGCTTCTTCCATGAGGCATTAGATGAGAGATAAACTCGATATTTTTATTATGCAGTGATGAGGTCCTTGACACACGTGGCGTAAATTTACTGATATATGGCCCGCCCCAAATGGGGGGGGGGGGGAGAGATCGGTGGCCAGGTAGTTAAGAGCTTGGATTCCGAACCTGGGGTCATGGGTTCGAATCTCAGTAAATATGGGATTTTGAATTTTGGATCTTTAGGGAGCCCTTGTGTCCCCCCCCCCCAACTCTAAAGGGTACCTGACTTTAGTTGAGGAAAGTAAAGGCGGTTTGTCGTTGTGCTGGCCACATGACATCCTGCTCGTTAACCGTTGACCAAGGAAACAGATACTTGAGCATCTTCTGCTCTATAGATCGCAAGGTCTGAAAAAAATTTTCTCTAATGGTTGGGAACCATTGGAATATTGCACTACATTACATTGTTTACATTGTTAATGTTACATTCAGTGATATGGAGCATGAAACAGAACAATTGATTTGTAAAATGTGACTTTTACTTAAAGGGAGACAAATCAGTTCAAGTGGTATGCTACTGTTGTGTCCAGAGATAGGTCTACCAGGACGTACGTATGATTCTCACATGGGGTGGGGGAGTGAATATTTGGGTGCTTATCTAGTTGAATTGTTAGGTCCATACAGACCATTACAATAACATGCCCTAGAGACATATATTTGAATAAACCCAGATTCAAAACCCAAACAACATCGTGGAACCAAGCCTAGGCAAAGAAGTAAACGAACACTTTATATCACTTTTATGCATTTCAGTTTTAAAACCCTAGACTTTGTTTGAAACTAAAAGGTCGAATGATCAAATATAATATAAGCCACGTTTTACACGTATTGCCAATTTGTTGGAAGACCTTCTGAACATCGCTGTAAACTCTCGCACAAAAATCTCGAGTCACGAGTATTTCTGGAAGGAGGCCGAGATCTCGCGTTAAAAAAAGTCTTGCACGAATATCAATAAATATACGCCCCTGGGTTTTTCTTGAACACTGGTGCACTGAAGCGACATGGAGACGTCCGTGGGGGGAGGGGAAGATCTAGATCAGTTTGTTTGTTTGTTGGTTTGTTTGTATAAATAAAGCGAAGATGTGCGTTTGATGTTCTCTTTCTTTGAACTTGAAGCCTCCTCCCCACTCCCTCCAAGCTTTGGAATGTGAGAATGTGAATTGTTGACTTTGTATCTAAGGCATGGACACAAAGGTGCAGGGGGAGAAACACCAAGAGTCTAAAGATGGTGCCTTGATACATTTATGAAATGCACAGAAGTGAATGCCAAGAAGTCTCAATGTAAAGGCATACACATCCATGTAGCCATGAGTGGAACGATGTAGGTAAATTAGAAATAGTGCAATGGGGGGGGGGTTCTTTGTGCATGTATGCCAGATACCTGACGAGAGACCCGCATAGACCACCATACGCTCAACATGCATGCACAGAAACTTAGCATACATCACTTGATGATCATGTTTGATCAACAATTAATCATGATACAGCAACAATTAATCACGATACACAACCAATAATATAATCATGATACAGCACCAATCAATCATGACACAGCACCAATTTATCACGATACACCATCAATTAATCACGATACACCACCAGTTAATCATGGTACGCCAGCAATTAATCACGACACAGTACTATTTAATCACGATAACCTCCGAATAATAAGTAGAAATACACAAATGCTTATCATAAAACACCAAAGTTCACCACTAAATAACTATCATAATTCCCACCTCATAATTATGAAATATTACAATAGAATCATGATTATATACCCCAATATTATTATGCTACACCACGAGATAAGCATAGTACACCACCAGATAAGCATGGTAAACCAAGAGATAAAAATATTATACCACGAGATAAGCATACTACGCCACAAAACAAGAATGATACACCAAGAGATAAGCATGATACACCACGAGATAACCACAGTACGCAAAGAGATAAGAATAGTAAACCAAGAGATAATCATGATAAGCACTGTATCCACAAAAACTCAAGCAAAAGGTCAAGAGAAAGCTGCAGTAACAACTTATCAATGTCGAAAGCAACTCTCAGTAGTGTCCTACACTTCATCAGGTCCCACATCTTGCGAACAGACCATCTGCTATATCTTTCCGAGACACCTCCCAGGCTGTTGGTAAAGTTATAAAACTGGTATAATTTGTTTGTCAATATAATGCTATGTCTAAGTGTGTGAGGCAAGGGTCATGTTCCCTCCTTGACCTAACTAACCTATACAACTAGTGTACTTATTTCACGTCTTGATCTGCACAACTGAATAAAAACATTTGACTTACCAAACAAACACAAATATACCGACAAAAGAAAAGTATGTGATTTCTAGTAGGGACCTTGGGGTGTCAAAGGTCAGATCTAATCACAAGTCAGGATATAAAGGTGAAACCCGCCACATGTGATGGTGGTGGGGGAGCGGGGAGGAGGGAGACAACACACACACACACTACACACACACTACACACACACATACACACTACACACACATGTGAACACAGAAAAGTCCAAGGTGAGCGTTACAAGTGCAATTTGTTTCCTTCTATTTTAGTCACTAACACTATTTTTAAAACAGACTGAAGCTGTTCATGAGAAGTGTCAATAACTGCAGGTAACTAGGTTTTAGTTGGGTGTTGGATTGTTACCAGATCTGGGTGGAAGATGGGTAGGTAAAGTGGCAGATACTTTTGATTATGAAAGCTAAATCGAGATTTTTTACAATCAGACAACATAAATAGACTATATATAGAAGCTTCAGTGAGGCACTGATCTGTGCACTGGTCAGTGCTGTCCCTTATATCGCTCTATTTAATCCACCATTTTCTCTAGTTAAAAATGTGGTCCCTAGTAGTGCATTTATTTATGTAATATGCCAGTTCGGAAGATAGTAGAGAAATCAATCTACTCCATCCTCTTATATCTCTTCTATTTCCAATAGGAATTCTCAGCCAAGCCAGTCTCTAGAAGCACTCTAAAACCTTCTTTATTTCAACCAGCTTCTACAAGGCAGTTTAAAAAAAAAAAGTTATCCATTATTCTTGGTCTTTAGAGGTCTTTATTTATTTCTGACAGCGTCCCTTTTTTAGAATTTCTACATGCCTCTAACGATATTTCTAAAGCTTCTCTATCTCTATCTATTGCTCTTTCTAGACCTCCATTTTTCTCAGTCTTCGAAGAATTATTATTTATAGCTTTTTATATAGCGCTACTTTCATGCTTAAAGCATGCTCAGAGCGCTTTGGTCCAATCTCATTTGTGAACCAGTGGGGGGGAGGGGGTATCTAGGAGTTGGTTTTCCGTGCTGCCTTTAGGTGCTCAGTAAACACAACTCTGCCCGAGTCGGGTGTCGAACCTCGAACTCCCTTCTAGGTAGCCAAGCCAAGCTAAGTTCAAGCGCACTTAGCCTCTCGACCACGCTTGTCTAAATCCCCATCTCTACCAAATGCCTTCTTGACAGATCCTCCAAGAAGATTACATTTTCTCTACTCCCTATAATCTATTCATTTCTCACCAAAATCTTCCTTTTTTTTAAAAAAAAATAATTAATAAAACTGTTTCTGTATCTCGCGTCTTATTCAGTGGCGTAGCTTTGGATTTTGGGGCCCGGCAGGCTTGACCTATTTCGAAGCCCCTGCATTTTCATGTGTTACAAACTATTACAATATTAAATTAAAATTAACAAAAGATAATTATTCAGACTCTAAATGAATACTACTGTTGTTTATTGGTCAGATAATGCACAAGCGTAACTCTTAATTCTTATCGATTCATGTCTCGCTTTCTGTGCAGCAAAGGTTTCATCAACATCATATAGAATCTAGATAAATGCTTTCTAGTATTTTTTACTCCACGTGAATAGAATAATTACATGGCAGTGGCGTAATATTTAATATTTAATGGGAAAAAAATCTGAACATCTATTTAGGGACGCCTTCAAAATGTACCGGTACTCTGATCACTTTTCAAATTCCCAAAAGGGTCCCCAGTCCACTTTCGAATTTGGACACCCCTCTCCCCCACCTTAGCTACGCCACTGGTCCTATTGGTGAACAAATGAATTGAATTTGCTAATTAGCATTCTAAGCATTTATAAATGATAAAAATATATTCACTTGCTTTCTGTTCAGTCCAGGGTAACAGATTTTCGTATTTCGCGAAATGTATTTATTTAAAACCAAATTAGAAACTATTTTTTTCTGATCAGCTGATTTATTATTTAGATATTTAACCCGTTAACGTTTATTTCTATACAATAGTTAACACCAAAAAAAAAGTTCTACTATCATTGGCTAGATATATACACCAAGAAATGCTAGCAAACAAAGAAACAAACAACGGAAACCCATGATCCGAAGACCATTTGTGGAAGGGAAACTCACTTTGATTGGCGCTGCAGGAAAAGAAATTCCTTTTCTTTTGTAAATATAGGTTTTTAGTTACATTTTGTTCCTTTAGAAGTCAACTAATTAAAACTTTAAAACATAGGCTAGTGTCACGTGCTGGTCTAAAGCAGCTAATCATAAAGCGTTTTACTTTGAAGTTATATTGTTGTTAAATGCTTGTCATCACTATGAATGTATCCGAGGTAATATTTGCATGCCAGTGTTAAGACGTGCAAGTTTCCTGCTCAACTCAACGTTGTAAGCAAAGATAACTCCTAGTTCTATCCAACACTCTGAGCTCTTTTGTATAAACAAATCTGTTGTCACTACACGCTGACAGGATGTTAGTGCTGATATTTTATAGTGTCAATATTTGGATCAGTTCTCAAGTAAAGGTTTGAAATTATCATTTAATTTGTGCTAATCCAAATGTCAAACTATTTACTTAAACTGTTTATCTATCCATTATATAACCAAACATTCAGATGCATCATAATTCAAAAAAACAGAATTATCTTCAAGCCTTTGGTATATAGTGAATGAAGTATTTCTCTTTCTTTTTTTTCTTTCTTTCTTAACATTACCCTACTTAGTAGGGCCTGGACAAATTTGAGTTAGACTCATTAAAATGCTCCTCTACACGGAAATCTTTAGTAAAAGGCGAAAGATTTATTTTTTTAGGGGGCAGCGATGTTTAATTACACAGGGACATCACAAATACAATATAACAACATCTGTCTTTAGCACAGTCTCTTCATATCGGCTCGAGACTTAGGCGGACATCCTTCTCAGTCTGGTTTCTGGTAGTGCGCACCATCTGCACTATCTTGAATGACGGTGTGAAGGTAATGATATCACAATATATATGCGGCCCCTCTTTCCTAATTTTTATTTTGATCTATATTTATGAAAAACAAAATTTTAATTGTTTATTTGACAAACTAAAAAGTTTCCCATCAGAAGACCTAAAGAAGCCGTCTCGTTGCGTCTAATTCTAGCACGTGGCTGCCCATTGTACAATTGGGTTCTTAAAAGGACTTTTACCGTATTTACGCGCATATAAACTGCGGTTATACAAGTTTTTACAAATAATGTGCGGGGTATACAAAGATGCGGGGGCATTTCTACTTCATCCGGCCAATAAATTGTGTATTATATGATGGACATCCAATTCTAGGTCTACCTGTTCTCAAAATCATTATGTTAAGTTTGATAATGTATCGATAGCTGTACACTTTAGAATATACTAGCAAAAGGAACATTCAGATTTACTTAGTTGTAATCAAAAGAAAAGACAAAGGCACCTCGACACCGAAATAAGACTGATGTGCTCCCTGGTCATGGCCAGATTCTTATATGCTTGTGAGTCTTGGACGCTGACTGCAGAGCTAGAGAGGAAGATCCTAGCAATGGTATTGAGATGCTACAGAAAGATCCTAGGTATCACATTTAAAGACAGCATCACAAATGAAGTACTACAGCGATCGGACCCCATGATGACCTGCTAAACTATTGCTAAAAAAAAACGTAAGCCATAACTCTATGACAATATTACAAGGTCTTTGGGGCTTGTAAAGACCTTCCTTCAAGGAACAGCACCAGGAAAAAGAAAAAGAGGCAGAGAAAGCGATGAAAGACAACGTAAAAGTATGGACGGTCCTGCCATTGAAAGAGGTTCTATCCAAGGGAAAAGACAGGAATGGAGAAAGACTGTCAACAAATCTTGTGTGGTGCCCCCAACGGTCCAACAGATTTGCGAATAGGTGAAGGGGAATCAAAACAAGAACATATGGACTGCGCACTGTTCTAAGTCAATAACTTTCAACCCTAGTGAAATCCAAATTAGCATTAATTAATTCCTAATTAAACTTAATCCCCACTGCACCCCCATCTCCGCCTTTTTCTTTCACAAAAAAAAAACAACAACAACCAAGAACAACAACAACAATAATTCCTCTTTTTTTGCCCAGCATCAGGTAACTCCAGGTCAAACATGAGTGGGTTAAATCCCTTTCTTCCACCTGCTGTTAATTTGTTGTTTGCTCTGCTGGGCCGGGTTAATTAATCTCTTATCATCACCATTCCTTCGTTAGCCTACAAACTAAATATTCTATCGGATGTTGATGATAGCCACCCTATTACTTTTCAACTTCAATGCACCTTCTATTTTCATTCTGAGCTTCTTACAGCCGCACTGACAAGCAAAAAAAGAAAAAAAAAAAAAGTCCCCTAAGACTCTTATTTGAGGACGTCATTCAGCTAGACATAATGGCTTACGTTATTACTTATTAGGCACAATATTTGGGTGAAGTTATTTATAGATCAAAGTTTTTATCCGCCTTGAGATAGCAGGCACTGCAGGAACACGTGACCAGCAAACATGTTCTTCCTTTCTTTCGACTTTGTTTATCTCCCTTTTAGTTATCTCCCCTTTATTTTTTTCAAAATCATTCCCCTGTGGGTTTTGTTAACATTTTTTTAAAATTTTTACATCATTTTTTTTTAAATAGCACATTTAGTTTTTTCATTTATTTTATAGTACTTTTGTTTTCTGTCAAAGCGAAATATTGAAAGCAAATAATTATGTCATATTTAAATTATCTGACTTGGTCTTCACAATTTTATTTGGCGGATTCTTAATGTCAAAATTACCAAGACCAAGTGAAATACTTTGGCATTTTGAAGCTAATGCTGGCCTAGAATTTCTCATTTAATGTATTTCTTGCCATGTTTTATCTTTGCAAGGAGTCTTTCCCGTGAGCTCTACACAATCGGGTCCAACAGTCCAGCGAATGATTTCTACAAGAGACGCTGCACCAAATGTTGCTGTATGTCTAGTTGTATATTCAACTCTTGACTGAAGCCAAAGAAAGGTTGGAGGCCAGATAAATGTCGCAAGCTTGTTCTAAATCAAAAGATATAAGCCAAATTTTATTTTAAAACGATTATATTTTGAAAACTAGAGTTGTCATTCGAGTTCTTCACCGTGTGGCAAATTAGGTTCTTTAGTTTTCCGTAAGATATAAATACATAAACTGTTACATTTCTTTAGAAATGAATCTGATAGAGCCGCTTTCGAAATACTTTTTCCTCCGATGTGAAGTTTGAAGAGGAAGAATTGTAAATAAATACAAGAAAAAAAAATACAGAGTTGGATTTTTCCAATTAAAGTCTTAAGATTTGTTTGCTCAGGATTTCAGAAAATTCCTGGCCACCAAACATTTATAGAACAAACTTTTCTTTAACGGAACACTTTACACATTTTGAGTACTTAGCGGAACACTTTGCTTATTTTTTTAGAGAGATTAATTCACGTTGTGGCCTACTAGTTAATTATTCCAGTAGCTCGTGGAACACCTATTCAGGAACACAGTTTGGGAAACACTGGTTTAGAATAAAATAAGGAAGTTGGCCATTGTGTCTGTCGAATTAGCAGCTCGGCAACTAGTAGCTAAATAAAATGAGACAAAGGAAAAAAAATATATAAAAAAAAAAAAGCTTTTATAAGGGAAAAAATAGCTAAGTTTATGACTCTCAATACTGCAATATTTATTTCCTTTTCAGTATAGAACAAAATTAACTAATTACCACTAATTAATTAAATAATTCGTTTTTTTTCCTCCTAATTGATTCAAGTGTTGTCATCAACAATGTCATCAACAATGTCATCAACAATGTCATCAACAATGAATAATTAAAAAGTTTCAACTTGATCCGAGATCGGAGTGGGAGAAAAAAGTAAAAGAATTCTGTCAACCAGCCGGACAGACAGACAGACAGAGTAAGTTAATATAAGATTTATAAAAAAACAAAAAAACTCGACATCTCAAATGAAATTTGACTAGGTATAAATACATAGTTCTAGGTTTCAATTCTAACTCACATTTTTTGTTTTCTCTCCTGCCACACAAACCACTAGAAACACCAAGCCTTGTGTTTATCAAATCGTGCTCCTCGCGGAGATCTTCATCTTTACAACCAGAAAACGAGTTAGTTCCAGTCGATTAATTTTCCAAGATTTTGTTATTGATTTCCTCCAATGAATGACTCCAATCTCCTGTTCCCCCCCTTTTTTTTTCACACAAACATGCCCCCCCCTCCTTTCTTTCTCCAGTCTTCTACGTCAGCATCTTCTTGGGAGCCCAGAACAATCCATTTACTGGTGGAGGCTGTGATTAATGAGAAGTGAGGGAGTGATTTATTAATTGGGAGGCAGAAGTCTTGATTGAGTGCAAGAGAGGTGGAAGTGAGATAGAAACAAATTGACAGTGCCTCAGGAGAAACAGAGCAAAGCAGAACGAGGAAAGAGAACGAGAGCAAAGAGAGAGAGAGAGAGAAAAGAAAGAGATGAGATGGTGTAACAAGAGAGATGACAAAATAAGAAAGTGAAAAGTTTAGAAGATGTTGATGAAGATATTGATGGAGATTGTGAGAGAGAGAAAGAAAGAATGAATGGGAGAAAGAAAATCTGAGAGAGTTCCAGGGAGTCACACAAAGAAAATCTGAGAGAGTTCCAGGGAGTCACACAAAGAAAATCTGAGAGAGTTCCAGGGAGTCAGACAAAGAAAATCTGAGAGAGTTCCTGGGAGTCACACAAAGAAAATCTGAGAGAGTTCCTGGGAGTCACACAAAGAAAATCTGAGAGAGTTCCTGGGAGTCACACAAAGAAAAATCAAAGAACGAAGGACAAGAAATGGAACTAAAAAAATCATTGAGTGAATTAGAAAAACACACGTGAGAAATCAATGTATGTGTGTTTACATTGAACTAAACAAAGAAAGGGTGTGTTTTTATTTCTTTGATCAAGAAAGTATATGTACATGAGAGCAGGAGTGAGAAAGAGGGAGAGAGAGTAAAAGAGGAAGAGAGAAAGAGAGAGAGAGAGAGAGAGCGTGTCAAGAACTGGTCTGTTTGAGTTTGAAATAAGAGCACCAACTTCCTGAGAACAAGGTCAAGGTCAGCTCTCGCCTCTTCATATTAATATTGAAGGCCATTCGATAGTTTCGCAATATTTGGGCTTTCAGCTTAGTGGAACGAGTCTAGAGTCTAGATAGCTATGCTACACAATGGGCTTGAGTTCAGACATTGACTATCAACAGCACAAGTCTTAGTATCAACTATTTAGTCAAATGAACAACAAAAAATTAGCTGAAAATTGGAATAGACAAAAAAAAAGAACCAAAAACCCGGTTACAAAATGAGTCAAAGAGAACAGTTCGTGGACACAAAGACATTTGACAAAACCTGGAGCACAATTTTAAAGAATAAAAACATTTTTGGCTTTTCTGTAACATACTACATTTTCTAACCAAAAAGTGTTTGACAAACGCTGAGATAAATTATGATTTCGCAGATGCTAAACAAATCCCCAAAGTTTACACGATCAAGTGAGTAGGTTTAGACAATAGTTGCTTGGTGTTTCCGTGCGAGCCTAAAAGTGTAACATTTTGTCCTTTTGTTGTGTTCTCAAGATTTCTAGCTTCACGCATTGGTCAGAACATGTTCAAAGCCGAATTCGGGAATTTATCCTCATGATTTGTAATGATGTAAGAGTGAGAGCAATTCTCCTTCAGTTTTATGAAACAAAAATAAATCTGTAGTTTATTAACAGTTTTCCAATGATGAAACCTTATTCATGGTTCTCGACCACAGAAGGTGAAATAAGATTTTTGCTTAGCGACTCCTTCATTCATAGCATGTTTAGGGCTCATCAATTTATCGACCGAGACTTTCCCACGAGTACCTCTGAAATAACTGAAGAAATGTCACGTCAGGGGAGTGCTGCAGTGTGCAGGTGCCCACCTCTGTGTGTGTGTGTGTGCGTGAGTGCGCTGTGCGATGGGGAATGCGAAAAGATTTACCATACGTACTAGTCAGACTTGACGCTTACCTCCAACTGAGTGATCTTACAAACTTTTCATTGTTGATGTTTTTAATACACCAACTAAGTCGAGACATTAAACTTTTGTATAAATAACACATTCATTAATAAAACAATAAATAAAGCATGACGTCATCGAACTGGTAAAACATATTTGAACAAACAACGACTACAGGACAAAACCATATATATATAAGATAAGATATAAGATATATAAAATATATACATTTAATAAGGCGAGCTAAAATAATGATGTCACTAAACAACTTCCGTTGTTATTAGCAACAAGTGACGTGCTTTTGTCTAGATAGGAGACACTTCTAAATAAATTACAAATGTGAATAGCGTTTTCTAAAAATCTTGAATTCTGTAACCATTCACAAATAAAATATTTTAAACAATCAATTGGATATGTAAAAGTTGTGGTCACTTCTTGGCGGAAAAAAATATTTGTTAACTGTAATTACTTAGATCTACTTACCGGACACGTCCTCTATGGTCGATCCTTGACCAGCGAAGAAGAGGACCAGGAAGACCACAGGTAGATACACGCTTGAGCCCATGTCTTCACCTGTCCTCTCTACAGCAGCTCATCCTTATACTCCAGGTTTCATGTCGGACATTGACTGGATGCCGGACAGCAGGGCGCGGTGACCAAAACATGGAGTCACATTACAACACTGGGAATCAGCCTCTGGGCAATACACGAGTGTTGAAAATCAAAGGTCGTGGTGACACAGGCTATTTTACAAGATGTTTGTAGGTGAGTGTGTTGTTTGGATATTAATTGGACGTTGTTATATAATTCTTGGTTAGTGTCCAACTAGGATTAACTCCCTCTTTGATTTAATCCTGAAGACAAAAATAAAAATAATACAAGCTAAGCCTTGTATGATGCAAGTCATTGTATACATTTGAAAGATCTAATTTTACAGAGAGATAAAGGAGAGAGAGAGGTTGAGGGAGATTGGGGAGTGCGAAGGGAAGAGAGGAAGGAGAGAGAAAGAGGAACTAGAGAGAGTTGGGAGAGAGAGTACAGAAAGAGAAGGAGATAAAAGGCTGCGAAAGAGATGGATTGTGCGAGAATTACAGAGAGGCTGAGAGAGAGGCTGAGAGAGAGAGGCCTAGAGAGATAGAGGCTGAGAGAGGCTGAGAGAGAGATAGAGAGGCTGAGAGCGAGAGAGAGGCTGAGAGAGAGAGAGAGGCTGAGAGAGATAGAGAGAGAGGAAAGGGGGAACTGAAATATAAAAATTTATTCACCATGCATGATATTTTATTTTATATTTATGAGCAGATTTGTTTGTTATTTATCTCTCAGTGATTCAGACTGAAGTAGTCCCTTGAGCAGGGACAAATCTCGAGAAAAAAAAAAGATAAAAAGAGAAATGCTTAAATGAGTGGACTATCAGGACTCATAGAAACTCGGGCGGAAGCTGCGTTAAAATGTCCTTATGATAGGGGTCAACTAGAAAACACAAGATGGATTTCTAGGGTCAAAAGTAGTTGTAGATTTTGTAGAGACACAAGAATACGCTTAGTCACAAGAATACGCTAATTCAAAAGAATAAGCTAAATCAGAAGAATACGCTTAGTCACAAGAATAGGCTAGCTCAGAACACTTCGTTAATTAAGCCTTCACTCCGCTAACAGGTTGAATCCATTTAGCGCGGCTGACTTCTATCAAAGTAAAACTTAAAAAAGCACCAGAACCTGTTTAATCCTGTATTCAGTAAGAGTGCAACCAACGTCATTCATTGTCAGACAGTGTCAAGTGACAGACGCAAGTGTTACCTACAGGTGTATCAGGAACTACTTTGTTCTACCTTATGGTTGTTGCTTTGATAAGAGCTGTAACAACATCAAGAAATCTAACCAAAAAAATAGTTTCCCTTTGAAGCAAAACTTATAAAATAAATGTGTATGTGTTTGGGTTGAGCGCGTGTGAGCTGAATTAGTTTGAGGCGAATTTGTGTCAAAGTAGTCAGTGAGGAATGTGTGTTGAATGTATGTCTGCTGTATGTGTGTGATAAATGTGTGTTAATTTAATACGTGTGTGGTGGGAGTTGAATGTGTGTGTGTGCTGAATGTATGTATGTGTTGAATGTATGCATCTTGAATTGAATGTGTGTGTTTATTGCGTGTTTGTTGAATGTGGGTGTGTTGAGTATGTATGTGTTGAATGTGGGCATCTTGAATTGAATGTGTGTGTGTGTGTGTTGAAAGTGTTTTTGTATCTATATTATAAATTAGAATGTGAGGTGTAATGTATGTATGTATGTATGTATGTATGTATGTATGTATGTATGTATGTATGTATGTTACTTATAGACATCAAAACCGCTTGACCAATCTTGATAAAACTAGACAGGAATGTTTCTTGGGTACTAACTTAGACCGTAGTGTATGTATTGTAGCCCTATATGAAAAATTAAGACCCTCAAAAAAATATAAAGTTGTCCGACTCTAATACAACTATAGTATTTTATGGATCTAGGCCATGGTTAACAATGTTGACATCAGAAAAGATCGAACGGAGTTAGGCCTAGATCTAATTTTAAGAAATACACTTTGCGCACATAGTTTTTTACTTTGACACATGAAAATACAAAAGAAGATCCATTGATTTTATTATATAATAAAATTAACCTTCCATTTTGTGTTTCAAAAGCATTTTTTACATAAATTAGTTCCTGATATCTGTGACTACAGATTTCCTGGCGAACATTCTTTCATTTGACATTACCAATTGGTTACACATTAACACATCTCTCTACTGAGTCTATTCCTACTGTCCATTCATTTGATATTTTAATCAATTTAACATTGAAACTTGTTTTTCTAAAGCATTTTTAATACATTCGTTCCCTGTTCGCTAAAGTTGCGTAGCCGTGTTGAGATAGGCCTATATTCATTCATGAAAAAAGGTCACGCATACGCAACACAGAATGAACTCTATAAAAGCCAATTTTTAACTCTAGATTAGTGTAGTAGATTTAGATCTATGTCTACCTCAAGATCTACTTTATACTTTAACACATGAACATACAAAATTAAGTCTATTCATCTCAAATTTTAATCAAATATATGTAGGCCTACAAGCAAATATTTTAATTTGAAAAAATGGATTTAAGCCTATTAGCTATTTTTATTTGATAGCTTCATTCGCACTATTTTTACATTGACACATTCGCTTTACTTATTACATTATTATTTCGTTTAATTGTGACTATATCGACAGTAATGCGCAAATAAAGATCGCGGGTCGCGGGTAATATATGTCTAGTTGAATATATGTGAGTTAAAAGTGTATGATTGCTAAATGTGTAATGCATTGGATGTATGTTGGATGTGTCTGTGTTGAATAAGTGTGTGTTAAAGTAAGTGTTAAATTGGGTTTAATTGTGTGCCCGTTGAATCGTTTGTGTGCTAACTGTGTGTGTTGAATGTGTGTGAATTTAATGTGTGTGTTTTGAATGTGTGTATGTGTGCTACATTTGTATGTTGAATTTGTGTCTGCATTGAATTCAATGGGTGTGTTAAATTAGTGTTTTGAATACGTGTGACAAAATTTTTTGTATGAGTGTTAAATGTTTGTTGAATTATATGTGTTTTTATTGTGTGGCATTTGTATCACCCCCCTCCTCCTTTAATGCATATAATTTATGCTTGGACAATTTTGCTAAGAGCGCGAGGTCAGCAGACAGATACTTCCAAGATCTTGCCCCAGACCACTGCTGTCGCGTCAATCGATGCCAGGGATTTCCACAACAAACTTAGCGTCTTGATCGTCTGCCGGCGGTAGTCCAGGAAATGAACAGGAACTCTTCAGAGACAAGTGCTTGAAACAATATAAGCCAATGACTCGTAAGGTCAGAATCGAGGTGACAGAGTACTAGAGTTTACAACGTGATAGGAGGAGTGTGTACGGAACAATCAGACATTCTTTGTAGAACAGGTCAAAAGTTCACTGTAAAATACATGATGAGGTTCTCAAACTAAAACAAGGTAAACATTCACAAAATCACTTTTAAAAAAAAGCTTTTATTAATTGTAGTTACATTAATTAATTTTGATCATTCATGAAAATAATTTTTTTTGATTAGCGCAATTCCATGCTTTTAGCTTTCTCGCTACGCTATGATCTTATCACTTGTCTGGTCGAGTTGAGAAGTGGAGGGAGAGAAAGAACGGGGTATCTGGGTGATCCCTATTGAAATGTTGTTGTTTTTTGTAAAAAAAAAGGTTAAATATCTGAAGCCTCTTCAAACTTTCGGCATGTAAACATTATTCACTATTGAAATGCTTAAGAAATAGAAGGTTTGATAGTTATCTATTGTTAGTTTCAAATTTTTCTCTCTGCAAAGTATTAAGAGAACTTATTCAAATTTATACCATCTTATCAATCAAGTACAATGTCTTTCCCTTGTTCGAGATACCAAACAAAATAAATAATTACTAAATAGTTAATTAAGTCATCGTTTAATATTTTTTTTTATTGATTCTTGTTTTGCCAGGTAAAAGAAATAATGGTGAAGAATTTCAGCTTGATCCGAGATTGGGTGTGGGGGAAATAACGTGTACTAACTTTTGACCAGAGTAAAAATAGCACTGTTTTATTAAGAGGTAGATATTTAAATAAAGGACTCTTCTTGTGAGTGATAGAAAGTATTTAGTTATTGTTAGATAGTGCAAAGATTCTTAACCCTTTCTGTTCAGAATAATTTGGAATATATTTTAAGCTGACCAGCGGATATATTTACACAAGTCACAGCCGATCGAAGTCTTACTCTGAAGCATCGACGTATTTTTTCATAAAGGTTATATGAAATCACTCTGTCTGTCTATCTGTCTCTGGGAGGACTGTTTACACTTCTTTCTACCATTCCCATTCTCGACTCAAGTCGAAACTTAGCACAATTATTAATAGCTACTGACAAACAAACACAATATTGAATCAATAATAAAAAATTAAATTACTAAATAGTTAATTAAATAGTGGTAATTAATTACTTTTATTTTATATCGAAAAAGGAAAATTAATCTTACGGTATTGAGATATTTGGCTGTACATATAAAATTCCCTTACATAAGCTTTTTTTTTTTTAAAGCCTTTCTTTTTATATTTTGCTTGTTCCAAGGTTTGCTGACATACTTAAACAGTTTACTTGACAATGTGCTGTCAAGTGTGACAACTGCTTGTAAATTCATTCACTAGTAAATAATTAAAAACATCGTTAGTTCCAGAGACAGGTTCGCGCGAACTCAAGGTTACAATGAACTTAATGTCTTGTCTTTACAGACGTACGAATCAGCGTGGTGTTTCAGTGACGTATGTCCAGGTACTGAAACCAATGTCACGTGTCATACAGTGTGAATATTAATCTCCTATTTCCAAAACATAAGTAGATTGGTTTCATCTCTGTCTCGCAATAAAAGACACAGACAGAAAAATATTTCTATCCCTTGGGGGGGGGGGGGGGGGAATTTCATTTTAATAAACACCTTCAAGGGGTTTGGAGCTTCGGTTTAATATCACCATTCAACACAGATTCTTCAAACTAGATATTTAATTTAAAGATCCAGATTTGAAGTTGCATTGTTCAATGAGGCTAAATTTATTGTGTAATCATCAGTTTAAATTTTTGTTTTACATGTTTCAAGATGTTTCTTCAGATTTCAAGATTATTACATCCTAGCTCAAACCGATGGGGCAAAGGCTGTGGGTAGTGTTCAAACACAGGACAACTGGACAAAATTTTAGAGAGCCAGGGGCGGACTGAGTGTCAAAATCGGCCCGGGCATTTCCATTCAATCGGGCCCATAAATTACCTTTTTATATGATGGGCATCCAAATATAGGCCTACCTGTCCTCAAAATCATTATGTTAAGTTTGAGTGTCGATAATTGTGAGCTCCGTATTTGAAAAAGGGCCTTATGTTGCTTTTTAATAGCCCAGGGTGAAGCTCACTACTAGTAGCGCTGTCTACGGATGTAGGCTATTACGTTATTTCGGAAAGTTTACTAGAACAAATTAGTATTACACTGTAGAGTGATTTCTTTTAAATACGATACTCAGATGTCAGCTTTTTAAATTAAGAGAATATAATAAAACCTTTAACAATTTAATACTTAGTGGTATCCATGCCGACCCTTTCGGTGGCCCAACCGGCCCATTTGGGTACCGGCCCACCGGGCATTTGCCCAAAAGCCCATATAGCCAGTCCGCCCATTGTAGAGAGCATATCACAAGACCAGACAGCAAGACTAAGAAGACAATTAGGTAATTTTATTTCTACAAGATTATTATTTTGTAGGATTGCTATCAGTTGTGTTAAGTATTTTCTCTGATGATCTATCTACACTCCTTTAAGCTAATATACAGCGACATCAAAATTCTATTTTAAACTACTCACCGCCCCAGCTTTGACATAGCAATATATAACACCATAGCAGTCCGACAAGCTTATAAAGGTTACAAACTTTTCTCTGCACCTATAACCAAAGTCTAACACTGTATACACATTTTAATATACACATCATGCTGATATATTCTCCGCTATGTTAATTTCTCTCTGGGAGGTCTATGGATTCTACTTTTGAAACTGAGTGATTTAAACCATGCAAATGTTGCAGCTCAAGTCAGATTTTGTAAATAGCGACTTTTGTTTACACATGTGGTCAGTGGAGCGTGCAGTGCTGTGGTCGACGCCTCAAGAAACCGATAGATCTAGCAGCGCCACACTCGAGGTAAGAGAGATCGATAGTGAGAGACATACAGACACACAGGGAATCTATCACATCGATATGCTAGTTTATTTCTTTCACTTCGGGGATTACTGGCGCTTAGTGAAGGGCTCGCTATTTTGTAGCGACTAAACTTGAGGGTTTGAGTAAATATTATGTGTTTGTGTATGTGTGTGTATGCGTGTGTGCCGACTTGGTGGCTAGAATAAACATTGCTGGAGGAGGGCGGAATTAAAGTTAATGATTTTTTAATAACAAGTCGGCCAGTCAATTTTTTCAAGATTTAAAAAACTTCATTGACCTATTTCTATTTTTTTTTTTTACTTTTTTTCCAAACAATACCTCTATTAAAGTGACTCCTCGAACATAACAATTCTCCTAGAAATGTAATAGTTGATGTATATCACTCAGAAAAGAATTACTAGCTCGTTGGCCACATGCGTAAAACTCTAGTTTGACTGTTAAAAATGTTCAAAGTAAAAGTTTAGCCGCATTAACGTAATGAAGCTATAAACGGAGTCGATTTACAGTTGCTTCCATTTGATTAATGTTTATAAGCTTTGCTTAGATTTTGACGTCAATCTAATATAGATTACATCTAGAGTTTAGATCTAGATGTCCATAGAATGAACATACCAATACATAATCGCACAAATATATCTTCCTCGCTGACCGAATCAGAAAATGATGCGTATTTTCTAGCAGCTGACGGTGTCACGGGTCCGAATGGAACCAAAAAGTTTATTAATTATTGTTTAACATTATTTCATTATATTTGAAGTTGAACGTAAAAAAATAATTAAAACTGTTTGAAGTCATGAAGCTGCTAGACGTCATCCAGCTAGCATCTTCGCCCAATCACATCTACACTTACTACATCCACAATCCACAATCTGTCTGGTAAAAAGTTTGTACATATTATTTCTCCCACACCCAATCTCGGATTAAGTTGAAATTTTGCGCTATTATCTTTTGTACCTGACAAAACAAGAATCTTTTTTTTTGGTACCTAACAAGAGAAAGAAAATTGTTCTTGCCTAATGTAAAATAAGCTGAATTAGTGCCCTTGAGGAAACTTCAGCCCTAAGTTCGAATTCAAGTTGTAAATTGTTTTTTTAAATGCATTTCAAAGGCAATCACGGCAACATTAACACACATTCTCCCACAATCTCTCTCCTTTAACCACAGCTGGTTCAGACGTGAAGAAATCAGAGGAAATTGAGAAAGCTAAAAACAACAACAAAAAAAAAAAACAAAACACATAAAATTGCACTACTAAAAAAAAATTGTACTAAAAAATACTTTTCAAAAAACAAAAGCCAAAAAAGTTGAACGACCTAGGTTCAAACTTTGGAGCGTTAGCTTCTCTAAGCCTTCGGTAATGTATTCATCATTGTATAAGAGACGTGGTTTTGAAAATAGACCGTTTTATAGTTATTTATTGTTAGTTTCAAACTTCAAAGCAAAGTATAAAGGGGACTAATTCAATTTATTCCACCGCATCAGCCAAGTACAATTTCTTTCCCAGCCTCCAGAGAGAACATCAATGACCTAATGAATGATTTATATTTTATATTAAACCACACACATACATATATCAAACGTTACTGTAAGGGAAGTGACTCACAAAGAGCTATGTCTGTGATAACGCCCCCTTGAGACGCTTTTGTCCAATGGAAACACTTTCTTCCAGATACCAGAAAAAAAGAGGATAATCCTCGAGAAACTGTCGAAATGACCGTCACCAGTGACGTCACAACCGTTTTGGATTTGACTACTTTGTTTCCTCCAACAGAAGGCAGGGGTTCAAACTCAGTCTTTTTCATTTCTTCCTGTCTCAGTCTCTTTCATTTCTTCCTGTCTCAGTCTCTTTCATTTCTTCCTGTCTCAGTCTCTCTCATTTCTTTCTCTCAGTCTCTCTAATTTCTTTCTCTCTCAGTCTCTCATTTCTTCCTGTCTCAGTCTCTTTCATTTCTTTTTCTCTCAGTCTCTCTCATTTCTTTCTCTCTGTCTCTCTCAGTCTCTCTCATTTCTTCCTGTCTCAGTCTCTCTCATTTCTTCCTGTCTCAGTCTCTCTCATTTCCCTGTCTCAGTCTCTTTCATTTCTTCCTGTCTCAGTCTCTCTCATTTCTTTCTCTCTGTCGCTCTCAGTCTCTCTCATTTCTTTCTCTCTCAGTCTCTCTCATTTCTTCCTGTCTCAGTCTCTCTCATTTCTTCCTGTCTCAGTCTCTCTCATTTCTTCCTGTCTCAGTCTCTCATTTCTTCCTGTCTCAGTCTCTTTCATTTCTTCCTGTCTCAGTCTCTCTCATTTCTTTCTCTCAGTCTCTCTCATTTCTTCCTGTCTCAGTCTCTTTCATTTCTTCCTGTCTCAGTCTCTTTCATTTCTTCCTGTCTCAGTCTCTCTCATTTCTTTCTCTCAGTCTCTTTCATTTCTTTCTCTCAGTCTCTTTCATTTCTTTCTCTCTCAGTCTCTTTCATTTCTTCCTGTCTCAGTCTTTTTCATTTCTTTCTCTCTCAGTCTCTCTCAGTCTCTCTCATTTCTTTCTCTCTGTCGCTCTCAGTCTCTCTCATTTCTTTCTCTCTCAGTCTCTCTCATTTCTTCCTGTCTCAGTCTCTCTCATTTCTTTCTCTCAGTCTCTCTCATTTTTTCCTGCCTCAGTCTCTCATTTCTTCCTGTCACAGTCTCTCATTTCTTCCTGTCTCAGTCTCTCATTTATTCCTGTCATAGTCTCTCTCATTTCTTTCTGTCTCAGTCTTTCTTTCTTTTTCACTCAGTCTTTGTTTCTGAAATCTCTCTACACACCTACATACACATCGACACATATGCTGGTCTTAAAGCAAAAAGTCAATAAAGTCAGCCGCCAGTCATTAGTTTCTCACTTTAACATTCAACATGTGACCTCTAAACCTGTGACCTCTTAAAGTTGCTTTTAGCCTTAGTCCTTTAAACACAATTACACACACACTCAAACACTAACTCACACAAGCACGCAATACATCGTACGTAAAGTGACACCTGTTTGGGGTTTTTCCCGCCTAATTAATGCAAACGTTAATTTATTTTCTAGTGCACTATTTATTCCAAAAAAAAAGGCTCCCAATACAAGGCTAGGTACTCGAACGGGCTTAATTTAACGCAAAAAAAAAAAGTCAGTCATCTGCTAATGACGTGACAGATTATCCAACATCAAACAAAATATACAAAATCTTTGTTTAAAAAGAAAAGGAAAAGAACTCCGCATTTATTAAAAACAATGAATTTAACTAATCTGTTAATTTGTTTTTTATTGATTCATGTTTTTTTTAGGTACAACAAATAATGGTTTAAAGTTTCAACTTAATCCGAGAATGGTGTGGGAGAAACAGCATTTTCAAAAGTTTTACCAGACAGACAGACAGACAGACAAAGTGATTTGATAGAAGCTTTGTAAAAATGGCGCTGGTGTGGGAAGTAATATAAAACATTTCTCTCATGAAAGATCATAATTAAAGGCCTTAGTTAATTAGAACAGGACAGGCCTTTGCTTTGAGAAAACAGGAAGTAGATAGTAGATTGGACCGGAAGTTACCTTGTGAAGGGTGAAGTGCAAGCTCGCGCGTGTGTGTCTCAGCAGAAGTGAGCTTGCAGGAAGTGGAGTTCATATATTGATCTGCAAGGAGTTAGCGGTAGTGACCTCTCCATATTTGGTTAGATTATTTATTAGATTTAGAAGTTTGAGTATCAGTTACTGAAATCTTCAGTGAAAAAAACAAAGGACGTATGGGCCACAAGGCCTTCATCAGCTACAAAACAAACCAAAAAAAATAAATAAAAAAACAATTCAAACAAAATAGTCTTAAGTTAACTTATCAGTTCGATGTTGCAATGCAATGACAAAAACACCCGTCTGCAGATCGAAAACAAACTTATTTACATGTCAGGCACCCTCCAACATAACGGGATCAACAACCAGCACACTTTTATTTAATATGCGATGGGCATTAACACTACGGTACCCCATTTTCCCATTCAACTTTGCCTAACAAATCCGCCCCCTTCCGATTTCCCGCGCTTTTACACCAGCGTAGCTCATTTCTTTTCAGCATCGATAGAGAACAACAACGGACAGATAAGTTAACTTAAGACTATTTTGTGTTATTTTGCTCTTTATTTATTATTTTTTGTTTGTTTTGTAGCCGATGAAGGCCTCGTGGCCCAAACGTCCTTTGTTTTACCTGGTCCGGCAGGGTTACATATATGCATGATTTTCGTATGTTTATTTAATCGTTGAAAGAAAACGAGTAACATGAAGTCGGCTATTGCACCAGACTCTGTGAATAGATAAATACTAAGGATTTAAGACAAATCACAATGACACAACTTGTGTTTTAATGTAATAAATCTAGATAGCTAAAGTCAGAACACGGAATTAATTCAGCAACATCTTGCGTTACACCATGACCTGACAAATACACTCTTCCTTGCTACCAATACAATGGACTGACCACGAGAAGCATTCGAGTCCATCTATTGGAGTACAGTAGATTCAAACGACGAAATGTACTTTTATTTACTAAACAGATATATCCGCAATAATTATTGTCATTACAGTGCTCTATCTCACAAAGTTTGATAATTGAAAATAAAAGAAATCTGAAACACAAACTCGGAGATTAAGCAACATTGGAAGTTAAATAAAAGAAAAATGTATCCTGTTGTGATATCAGCCGAAGGAATGCTAATCACTGATCTAGCAGACATCTTCCAGACCCTGAAAATATCTAATAAAGATTTTTGTTGGCATTCAGTGGAAGGTACTGGCGGAGACGTTATTTTCACATTGTGTATGAGAATCACATGGTAATAATTGCTGACGTATTGCGCAATAAACAAGTTGCGAAACAATCTATCAGCAATTGGTTTGTATGTTGTTTTAAAAGTTACGGATGTTCCTTCCTAGTTCAAACCTCCCGCAGGACGATGGGGGATGGAAGCTGGTGGGCTTTGAATCCTGGAACATCGACAAGTTTGAATGACAGTCCAGCGCGTAAACCGCACGACATGCAGCCATCCAGGCCTTGACATATGATCTGGTTGAGAACTTCATACTCTGATGGATAGATCTGTATCAACAGACAAGACAGTAGATTTCAATCGCCCATATTTGCAGTGTATTGGTGAATTCGATCAATGCACAATAACTCTTGGCATGTCAGCTTTGTTATCTTGTAGCGTGCACTAATGAAAGCACTAAATACAAGGTTCAATAGTAGGCGACTAGAAGAGTTCAATGAAATGAAATATTTCCTATTTTGTTATAAGCTGAAGGTAAGGTGATAGATGACGTTGTATATGTCGGTCATGAACATTCCTAATCTGAATGTAATTATCTGTCAAAGGACGTTACTGTGCAGAGTTCACACATTATTAGACTACCCAGAGGACGTTACTGTGCAGAGTTGACACATTATTAGACTACACAGAGGACGTTAATGTGCAGAGTTGACACATTATTAAACTATCCAGAGGACACAAGTCAAATGAGAATGCTCGATTTTTTAAGTGCTAGAGACCAGGGCCGGCCCTAACCAATGCGAAACTGACTACGCGCGGCCCAGTTTGGGTAGGGATAATGATAAAAATTGAAAATTAAAAGTTTGTATTAGAAAAATAAATTCGTCTTTGCATTTTATTCATTCTTACTACGTACAGAATTACTACACGAGCCTAGCAAAGTCATATATGATATCATAAAAATTCTGTTTCCTACATAGATCACGCTCAATATCAAGAATTACCAAATGTTTCAATCTATCTTTGGAGAATTGTTGACCTCAAATAATTCTTCATTCATTTGAGGCGCGAGAAGCTTCTTTCACCAGATTCCACAGTTACGGAAATTGTTTTTTTTAATCGCATGTACGATTTGCGTTTTCCGTATTCAGTGACACACCAAAATGACAATTTCGTCTATATTTCATGAGATTTTTATGAGTTTTAAAAAGATTTTAACAATTTCCCTAGATTTCCAGGACTTTTTCGTATAGTTTGCAATTTTAGGAAATTTCCAGGAGCTACTGGTAAATCAGGAAGCCGCGGGAAATCTGTTATAAGTTATGAAGTTTTTTTAATTTAATAATTTACACCTAGAATTAGCGCGGGGCCAATGAAAGTGCGGGGCCCACTGGGGTCGCATAGGTTGCAGTGGCCTAAGTACGGCCCTGCTAGAGACTGACTATTAGCTCAAGTTTAAATAATACTGTTGGTGCCTTTCCTTTACTCTTCCATCAGGGAATGTATGTCCAGAAACATCTTAAGACTAGTTACCGCTTATCTCCCTCCCGCTCACGCACCTGCTGCTTCGTTCCAGAGATCACGACCATGCTTCAAATCTCCTTAAGTTTCCTCAATCTTAAAGCCTCACTGACCGATGGCCGTCTAAGGGGACACCAACTAGAGCCAATACTTTCCTCAATCGATCATTGACCTCCCCCCCCCCCCACTTCCCCACCTCGCGAGGTTGCTGACCAGCCAGACCATCGATTCTAGCGAATTGGAAGAAAGGAGGAAAATCTAGGCACTGACATTTATCGAAAGTTTTTTTTTTTTTTAGGGGGGGGGGGGGGTAGAGGCAGGGCTTTTTGGGGGAGGGTCTTTTTGTGTCAGTATTTCTTGGCGGTAAAGGGAATCCAAAAAAAAAAAATCTTTCACCGTGATTTTTTCTATTAGTTCAAATTAGTCAAGAAAACAAAATCCAGATATTATCTTGTTAAACTTCATTTTGTCATCTTCTAAGATGGAGATTATTACGTCACAAATAATTATTTTAATTATTTCAATCTCTACTATAAAGTTTCTACTGAGTTTGAAAGTCACGCTTGGTGCAAGAAGTGATTCGCTTGGTGCAAGAAGTGATTCGCTTGGTGCAAGAAGTGATTCGCTTGGTGCAAGAAGTGATTCGCTTATGCTCTTTTACTATTTTGAGTAGCACTTTGAAGGGTGGACTCGTATTTCATACAACTCGAGTGGTTTGGAGGGAAGAAAACAGAGAAACCTTCCGTTTCTTATTTACAATCATTTTAAAAAACCTCTTAAACTTCTAAACCAAACGAAAAATGTTTCTTCACTAATGAACTTAGTTGCATTTTTGGAATAGTTCCAGTTACAAAACGAGATTTTTTTTTCATCGGGGTAAGGCTAAAATTCTGTAAAATTTTGTTAAGTCTAAAGTTCTTGGTTTTTTTCTAAAGTCTAAAGTTTTTCCTATTGTTTTCACTTTTTTTTCTAAATCGCTTTTGTATTGGGCAACTGCATTCTTATAGCATGCCCAGTGAGCTCTGGTTCAACCACTTCTTTAGACCAGTTGGGTTGGGGAGATTTGAGAGATGGTTTCCGTGCTGCCTTTAGTCGCCCAGCAAATACAACTCTGCTCGAGTAGCCAGGAAAACTAAATTACTAAGACTCACACACATATACGCAAAGGAAGAAAACATCTTTTTTTTTGAAGGAAAGTCTGTTATTAATTAGGAAATAAGGAGACTACAATCACTGGCGGATCTGGGGGGGGGGGCGGTAGGGGCGATCGCCTCACCACTCGGCCGATCCCCCCCACCGGTTGGGCGGACGAATTTTAGTGTAGAATTCACACAATTTGTATACGAATTTATTACTTATGTTAATAAGATATACTAATTATTTATATTTCAACCTATTTTTAGATTATTTCGCCCCCCCCTTCTAGTATTTTGGTTGATTTGGTAGGGTCGGGAGGGGGTGATGGCATCAATCCGCCCCCCACCCACCATAAACTTTCGAGTGGGGGGGGGGCGGTCCTATTTATTTGTAGAAATCACAGCTTACTAACAGAATCAATCAAATATCTATGTGATTAAAACTTGTTATTGGTATTTTAACCGGTCTTTATATTATGTCGTTCACCTGTTGGCCGATTGGAAGGGAAGGAGCGAATACCTCTACTGCCCTTCCCATCTAAACCCTTTGTGGGGGGGGGGGGGCGGTCCTACTTCTATGTAGAAATCTTAGTATGTGAACAAAATTAGTCGAATATCTATATAAAATAAACAGGTGGAAGTGCGATACATGCAATCACCTTCCCCCCATCGGACAAACCAATACTTTTTCTTTTTGTATTATAGTAAGAAATTACAAAATTTAAAAAATCTGTCACTAATATAATTTATGTATGCTATAAAGTAAATTCTTATATCGAGTCGCCCAACCCCTATTCTTTAATGCAAAATGCAATCATTAGCAGAAATTATAAAAAGGAGCGAGGATTAATCGTTTTCATTTTACCGCTCTTCCCCTTTCCAGACAGAGTTTGTGTAATTTCACATGAATTTATCATAACTATTTTAAGAAAGACTTTGCTTTGGAAAAGTTATAATTCACAAAAAAAGTTTCAATATAACAGTCACGGTTGATTTGAGTTCAAAAGCCAGATAATCTTTTCCTAGTCGACTTTTTCCAACCTTTACTCTATCTCATATTTTTCTAGTTAAATAAATTTAGGACTATAACTCACAATTTATGCTTGAATTTTATTGAATATTATTAATCGAATTTTTTTTTTCGGCCGCGATCCTCAAAGGGTATCTTATCTTTTCAAAGAACAAATCGGTTGTATTCGCAATGTATTAAGGGACTATAAATTCATATTAGAATATTTTTCCACATTATTCAAAAGGTCCTTTATAATAGAATGAATAATGAGCTGTAGGTCAGGAGAATGCGTTACTGCAGTGAAGAATGCCAGCAAACGCTTTTAGCGTCGACGCTTCGCCCCGAACCCCACTAATAAGTAATGAGCTGTAGATGTCAGGAGAATGCGTTTCAGCCGTGAAAAGTGCAAGAAAACGCTTCGCCACGAACCCCACTGATAAATAATGAGCTGTAGATGTCAGGAGAATGCGTTTCTGCAGTGAAAAATGCAAGAAAACTCTTTTGGGTGTCGGGGCTTCGCCCCGAACCCCACTGAGGAAGCTTACAGCGCTCTCTCGGACCCCAAGCTTGCAAGAGAAAGGCCTAAACATGACTGTTTTTTTTCGCCGAAGATTGAGAAATAGTCTTATTTTATTCTCATATATCGGTACGATATATATATGCTGTACGCACGTTTATGCATAGGGTTGGGGTTTACTGAGCGTTAGGGTTAGGGTTTGGAAAAAATCGCCCCCCCCACCTCCAAAGTTCTGGATCCGCCAGTGACTACAATTTGACCCGCCTAAAAATGCTGGTGTATTCTTTCATGCACATACACAATAACACGTAGATCTAATAAACAAACAACTTTCAGTGGCGTTATGGCATCACTGTGTTTCCGGCCTCCAAGCTGTAGGAAAAGAGTGAACCTTTCTCGCCAGCACACTTAGATCCAACGCTGATTCGCAATCATGAAGGGTACACACCATGACTCCATGAGATCAGTTGCTAGGGTGACTGGTGTTTATATATGGTATCTCCATCACAGCGCCTCCTGGCGGGTCCTTTGATTAATCTGAAAGACAAGGGCCGTCATATTCGCTCAGACGTTTATTTATACTCTCCCTTGGCCAAGCGTAAATATTTACTCTCCACAAGAGTGCGGCGCACTGAACGTGTGATGGGCGGATGGAGAGAAGGGTGTACATGCTCTTTCACTCTGTCTGTCTATCTGTGAATTACTTTACCAAAACATTAAGACCATCTTTTCATTTATTGGTTTTTGATGTGTATTAGAGTTACCTCTGTCTGGCAGTCAATTCATCTATCTATCTATCTATCTATCTATCTATCTATCTATCTATCTATCTATCTATCTATCTATCTATCTATCTATCTATCTATCTATCTATCTATCTATCTATCTATCTATCTATCTATCCATCTTTTGAACTAATTCTCATTATTGAGCTTCGTTAGAGAGAAATAAAATTCCCCCACCAGTATTCACTGAGAAATTTTCTGATGATGTGGCAGGTTGTAGTTGTACTGCCCTCTCACAAGTAGAGGATCTTCATAGGATATTTAGGGTATTTGTATTTATTTCTTCGGTTAATATAACAAAACTGTATATTGTTATTATTATTATGTTCGAAAAGAACTAATATTCATTCTATTATTATTATTATTATATTATTACTAAAGTGTCATTCGCAATGACCAATCTCGTTATTTTCACTCGATGGCAATATAAAATTCAAAACACAATGTACCACTGTCCAGTCCATCGGAACCTCTGCGTCACCGTGGACAGAGGGGCCTGAGAGAACCTAGTCCAAGACCGGATGTGGCTTGTAGGCTGTATGTTGGGAATCAATCCAATTATATTTATACTGGTCAATATAGATCTGAAGTTACTTTGACCTGGTCGTCATAGTTGCTTGAAATCCCTTTGACCTGCAGGATATAGTTGGTTGAAATGACTTTGACCTGGAGGATATAGGTAGTTGAAATGACTTTGACCTGGAGGATATAGGTAGTTGAAATGACTTTGCCCTGCTCAATATGGTTGAACTTTGATTGAAATCTTCCCTATTCCTACTAAAATGTCATGTCATTAGAAATAAACAAACTTTAAGTAGCTACAACTTGTAAGACACATGCCCCTCCCTCTCCCTGCGTGAACACAATGGAAACTTTCTCTTTTGAGTATTTACAAAAATTAAGGGCAGATTATTTAGTGTGTGTGTTTTTGTGTGTGGTGAGTGGAGCAGTCTAATTTAGATGTACGGGAATGGAAGGCTGAGAACTAGCTGCTGCAAGTGATGACTCAGCTAATTGTTATCGATACAGCAACTTTAACATTTGAAACAATGAAACTCTCTCTCTCTCTCTGTCTCTCTCTCTGTCTCTCTCTTTCACACACACACTCATAATAGTCTTTTTTTTAACTTAGGAAATTTAGACGATAACGTAGGGAGTTCTTGTTTTAACACAAACTTTAAGCAGCTCATGTGTCCGCGTGTAGTAGATATATCAGATACCAATCCAGGAGCCCATATTTATAATTCGTCCCTAACTGCTATGCTAAGTGTGGTTCACTACCTGGCAGCATCACTCAGCTATTCTCCTCCCTCCCCCTCTGTGCTGCTACACTGGATAAATAACATGTACATTCTAGAGGGCCGGATAATGTAAATGTGTCAAGTAAGAGATTGCGCAGTGCCGGCTCTACAAGGGCAGTAAAGTGTATACATAACTCCTCAAGAAGGCTCTCATAGTTTGCTATTCTGTCTATTCACCTAAGTAGGAGTGTAAATGGGTTACGATAACGCAAGAGATGTTGGTATTACAGTTGAAATAGTACAACATCACCCTTTAAAATTAGTTAGTAAAACAGAAATAGGAAAATGTGTTAGCATTTGTTAAAAATAGTTTCCTTAATTATATTGTATTCCCTTTCCCCCATTCCATGTTTACAGGCGAAGACAGTTTTTAGTGTATAGCTCTCTTCCAGGCTTCCTCCTTCTCTAACGTGCGACCATAGCGCCTCCACATCAGAAGACCATAGCGCCTCCACATCAGGAGACCAGATTTCTGTGGATGTCACTATGTCATCTAGCTAATGAATTATGTATAGCTCAAAGCTATCGGGTAAGCATTGGGTTGTTTATGTTGGTCAATCAAATGGAGGTTTGGTTTCATAAGTAAGGTAACACTGTAACAGGAAGGTAAGAGAGAGAGAGAGAAAGACAGAGAGAGAGGAAGACAGAAAGGCACAGTCAATTGTCAATTTAACTTTGTGTAAGGTGGAAATAGATAGAGAAAAACATACGCACACAAAGAGAGAGAGAGAGAAACAGACAGACTGACAGAGAAAAAGGATAATAACAAGAGTAAGAGAAGAAGACTGAGAACGTATATGTGTCAGGTGCACAACAAATACGGCAATGGAAATACTGGAGCGGCAGAGAAACACAATTACAAGATGACTGTAGGTAGAAAGCTTTTAAGAGAGACAGATCTTTGTTGGTGATCTAATTATCTTCCATGTCTCCTCGCTACATAACTTAAATTTAAAAAATATTCCAAAGCATCTTTTAATTAAGACTTTAAAAAAGGCGAACAAAAAATTCACATTTCTTCATCTCCCATCCGTAGAGCAACATAATATACTAATTGTCATCCAGGCAAGGCTAATGTCCTGGCGCTGCATCTGTGAAGTTACAGTACAAATCTACTTCTAATTATCTTGATGTCTTCGTGTTCAGCAGGCAACATTTCTAACCATACTTTTGGGGGGGGGGGGATGAAGGTAGACTGAATTAATGTGTTGATAACATTATCAGCGTGTTGTTTTGTGGAGTGTACAGAAACATAGATCGTTGCCCTGGTTACAACAGCGTTTTTCCAATGTGAAGTTATTTTAGAAATCAAAAACTTCCCTTTTAAAAAAAAAAAGAAAAAATAATACAAATTACGTCCTACAAGTATCCCTGTTTGAATAGAGTCACACATGTTTATAGGGAGTGCGGTGGCTGAGCGGTAAAGCACTTGGCTTCTAAAGGTCCCTGGTTCGAATCCTGGTGAAGACTGGGATTTTTAGCTTCGAGATCTTCGGGCGCCTCTGAGTCCACCCAGCTCTGATGGCTACCTGACATTAGTTGCGGGAAAGTAAAAGACGGTTGGTCGTTGTACTGGCCACGTGACACCATCTTTAACCTTGAATCGTTAAGCGTGTGCCACAGAATCCCGTGGCCTTTGTGAGAGCTCTCCAACTGTCTCTCTCAGAGGTCATCCGCTGCCAGCTACTTTTTTCTATGCCAGCAAGGACGAAATGGCGCCTAGGTTTAACTTTATAGTGTATACGAGCGGGAGGGGTGGGCACCCCTGTAACGCCGTCCTCCTTTAAGATCGCCGAAGAAGACCGCCTTTGAGATGCGGTCGTCTTTCATGCGGGATAAATGGTGGACCAAGAGCAGCTGTCGAATGGGAGTAAGTTTTTCTATATTTATACTGGCCAATCGGCTTCCAGAATAACACTTCTTTGAAATGTAGTCTTGCCAGCGTATACCCATTATGGAGCGTAGGCACCTTTGATGGAAGCGTTCGAGGAGCGTAATATGACTTCGATAGAGCGCCTTGGTCTCAGAGCCATACAAAAGTGTGGTGAGAACAACTGCTGTATAAAACTTGATTTTCGTTTTTAGGTGAAGGAAAATGCCAATGAATTTAGAAAATATGTCTTTATTTTGACCCCCAAATTATCTGATTCAAAAAGAGATATAGGGCTACTGCTCAATAGATCGAGGTTTTGTCTAAGATAAGTACTAATCGATAGATGTAAGTCACTCACTATTCCTTGACCATGACAGCGGAACTGGCATTGTTGTGTTGCAAAATAGATCTAGAAGTTTTGTTTAAAGCAGTTTTTGGCAGCGCTTAGTCTGTAAGCCCAAACCGAAGAGTCTTCTACACTTATTGAAGGCTAGAGTCATGTTCAACATTGAAATAAATCTCTCAGAGAAAAATCACATGGTTTTAATGTCAAGCAATGAAAAACTGAAGACTGTAGACTCGAAACTTTCTCCTCAAGAGAATGCACTTCAGAGTACTCAGTGCACTAGAGTACAATGTGAAATATACATAATAATATATTAACTTCTTACAAACGACAAAACAGTTAAAAACAAACATGTATTATGTTTCCAATAAGTAGAGCAAAAAGAAAACATTATAGGCTCTCCTTGTATCAGGGGGTTCGAATCCCAACTCGACCTGATGCTGAGCGCCCGAAGACAGCAAGAAAAAAACAATTTCTCCCAGATGCCCCCTTCCCTATGTATCCACTAACTAAATTTGGATCAAATGAACTGACACTACTATAGCACGAAAGATCAGCTGTACAGAGGAAAGAGGCAACATTTGCACAAATCTTTACTGTACTAATAGAACCATGTTCATGACATCGCTAATATTATGACTGTTGATTTAATTTATTAATATTGAAGAAATACATTTTTAAAATTTCTTTTCTGATTAGAAAACAAAAGAAATCGGCCTGTTAACAATGTCACCTGTCATGTCACCTGTCAATGTTTTTGATGAATGTGTAGCGTTTAAGTCTTAGCAAGATATTTGAGAGGTTGTTCATTCGATTGTTGAACTAATGGTCCCAGTTTAAACTTGGTTGAACCTATTAACAAAGTTGTATACAAAATGTTTGAGTATGCCAATACATCCACTAATAGGTTTGATAAACATATAATAGTTAGACTAAGAAAATTCTAGATAGATTATTGCACACCTACTAAACTTAACATGATGTGACCTAGGGACTTGCCTAGTTACCTGAAGAATAGGTCAAGAAATCAGAATACACTAGTTCTTCAAAGTGGCAACATCAAGATATATCTTTGACTAGTGACAGAACTGTCGCTCCTTTCTCTTATATTGTAATATACTAAAATATTCAGAATTCATTGGAAATCGTATCAAGTTTGTTTATAAAACTCTATAAAAGCCAATTTTTAACTCTAGATTAGTGTAGTAGATTTAGATCTATGTCTACCTCAAGATCTACTTTATACTTTAACACATGAACATACAAAATTAAGTCTATTCATCTTAAATTTTAATCAAATATATGTAGGCCTACAAGCAAATGTTTTAATTTGAAAAAATGGATTTAAGCCTATTACCTATTTTTATTTGATAGCCTCATTCACACTATTTTTACATTGACACATTCGCTTTACTTATTACATTATTATTTCGTTTAATTGTGACTATATCGACAGTAATGCGCAAATAAAGACCCGCGGGTAACATATGTCTAGTAAATTATATAGCCAAACATACAATCAATCAAATAATCAATCGTGAAAGGATCTAGTTATAGTGCTTATGAAAGAATCTAGTCATAGCACTAATGTAAGGATCTAGTCATAGAGCTTATAGAATCCTCTAATCAGTGACAAATAACTCATACAAAAACTTACACTTAACATTGTATTCACCTTAGCATAAGGAATCTTTAAACCTTTAAGGTAGGTTCATTCGATGCTAGCAACGAAGTAAGCTGAGCTTATAGAAACGGTTGCTAGCCAAATAAACGTACTCCAACTAAAGTGCAATATTAACAGCACGAAACAAGCATCTACTTTCTAGCTATTAAATACATACCTGGCGTGATTACGGTAACTACAAAGAGAGATAAGGAGTTCTTAAGTCCAAAACACCGCAGAATAAAGTTTCCTACAAACACAGCGAAATACTCTCCTGAATCAACAACAACAACAATTTCAACGTTATCCTCTCGTTACACACAGGCAACACTCGCGCGCGCGCGCGCGCGTGTGTGTGTGTGAGTAGTGGACTGCTCACTTCGCAATCCCTCGCTCACAACTTGAAAACGTCCGCCTCAATTCCACGTACGAGAGCTCTCACTCTCTCTCTCTCTCTCTTTCCCTTGGCTACTGGCACCTTATGCAACCTTCATTCTTTCAGAGGGAGTACAAAAAATAATACCCCACCGCTTGGAACAGACGTCTGTGACAAAGATAAAATAAATAGATTCCTGTGTCGAGGGGAAGAAACAGAAATGAAGCGATGCCGAGTAATTTCAAGTATCTTTTTAGTATTTTTTTTTCGACAGAGCGATGGGCTTTGATTTGAGGAACGGAGATGTGTTCTACTCCGTTACCTCATTGATTAGAGAAACTGGGGGAAGTTTAAGTACTTGAACGAGAAATCAATAAGAGAGAGAGAGAGAGAGAGAGAGAGAAAGAGAGAAAGAGAGAGAGAGAAAGAGAAGTGATACAGCGATAGAAATAGAGAACGAAAAAGAGAAAGGATAGCGAAAGAGATTGAGAAAAAAGAGAAACAGAAAGTAAGAGGGAGAGAGAGAGTAAAAAGTAAAATTTGCTTTGCGTGCCAGTGTTAAAAATAGTAGCATCTCATGTCTGGGAGCTATCCATGAGTGCAGCTATAAATAGATTGATGAACAGCACTCAAGGGAAGCAAGAAGGGATAGTAAGGAAAGACCGAGTGATAAAAAGGGAAGAGAAAAATACGAGCGTCGAACACTAAAGCAAGCACTGGCGAGGTATTATGTAGTGCAATATGAAGTAGGGAGCTCCCCGTTAATAAAAGGACTAGATCTGATGAGCATCAGCACCCAACATGTAAAAACATATGTCAGGGCGCTAGAATAAATTGTTTACCTCGGGAATAACTTGCATTATGGATGTGTGAGTGTACGTGTGTGTGTGTGTGTGGGGGGGGGTGATGGGGTGGATGTTGTGCAAGATGTAAAGTAACAACACCATCACGTGACACGGAAGGAATTAATGCCAACATGTGTAGGGATCTAGACATGGCGCTTATGTAAGGAACTACTCACAGACTCCTCCAACGCTTCCATTAAAGGTGCCTTCGCTCCATAACAGGCATACGCTGGCAAGGCTACATTACAAATAACCATGTTCTGCTGGAGGTCGGTGTGGAGAGTATAGATACTTTAGAAGCTGAAGTATACAATAGAAGTTGGAGAGCTAACAAAACTCCCGTGGGACACACAAATGAGACCCAAAGAAAAGCCCCTTATTGAAGACAGGTGCAGAGGACAAAAAGAAAATAGACCCCCTGCATTAGATGTGGAAAAACATGCAGGTAGCACACGGGCTTGCTTAGCTACTGGAACCACTGCACTCATCCTTCATACCATTAAGTCGCAGGGTAAAGTTTGTGTAAAGAATGTAAACCAGGGTGGGCCAACTCCTTTCGCGGAAAGGCTTAATCCTGCACAACAGTTTTGTAAAAACTAAAAGTTTCTACTTTCAAACATTGGAGCAATAAGTGCTCATTTTTTAGTTGCATTTGATGATTTGAAATTCTAACAAATGCAGTCAAATTAATCTCGATATTCGTAAAACTTTTTTCAGATAGTAAATCATTTGGGTCAGACACCTTGTACGGGGAACGACTGCATGCCAAAGCGATCTTTTTTTTTTTGCGATCTGAAAGAAGAACGGCGTAAAAGAGGAGTCACCCAGAAGCTATATAAAGTAAATCTCTCTCTATATATTCCTAAGGACCCTGATTGATTGATATATCACCAATTTTAACACTTGCCGTGTATAATAATAATAATAATGATATAAATTTTTTTATTTGTAATGCGCTGTTAAACAAAATGTAGGCTCAAGGCGCTGTAACAACATTACATAACAAACACGACACCTAAAATGACAAACGAATCTAAAACATGTAACCAGTTACTACTCTCTGTGTACCTATAACAACTAAACACCTTCACGATTGAAACCGCAGCAATTACATTTACCGAAAACGATTTTTCAAATTCTCAATTTAGACCTAACACGGTTTTTAAAGTCGACATATCAAAAAATACAAGCTTAATCTTTCTTCCATTTTAAAGCAGTATTGAAACTCTTTTTGTGCGTAAACTTCAATAGCGCCTTAGTGCGAGACTTGCTTTTGTAGACATTGTGTAAAATAATGAATTTGATGTTACTTATTTTTTTAAAAAAGGACATAATGCCAAAATAAATGTAGGGTGGGGATTCAAATGGGTCTTTCGGAAAATGAAACGCTATTTCCCCCCTTTAAGCTTGAGACTGATGGTTACGGTACCTAATAAATCAAATTGCTTACCTAATGGTTAATGACCAAAAAAAAACAACCTCCCGTCAAACGAACAAACTGGGCTACATCTAGAATTCAAAAGCTGAAAAGTGTCTGGTGATAGTAAAAATTTAGTTTGTGGTTATTGTAATAAAAAAAGGACTAAACTATCAGTTGTTTCTGTGTTTGTGTTCCGGTCGAAAAGAAACACGGAGTATATTAAATATTTCGATATTGCAGTCGAAGAATAGTCAGAGACTGTACACATACTTTTCTGATGGGGGCGGAAGGGCCGGGTAGGGGGAACCCGAATAAGTAATAGAACTCACGGGCCAAAACCATGTGTGTGTGACAAGGGTGGGGGGGGGTGTTGTTATGAAGTAGGTCGTTCCAAATCAGTATAAAAGTATATAAAAAATTTACGATGCGCGGGGTGTTGTTATGAAGTAGGTCGTTCCAAATCAGTATAAAAGTATATAAAAAATTTACGATGCGCGGGGTGTTGTTATGAAGTAGGTCGTTCCAAATCAGTATAAAAGTATATCAAAAAATTACGATGCGCGGTTTGAAAAAACAAAAAAAAAAATGTGGGTTCTAGAGAGAGAGAGAGAGAGAGAGAAAGGAAATAGACAGCAGACAGTTTCATTTCATTGTGACAGACATTTATTCACGGGCCAAAAGTCTGTTAGAGAAAACATAAAGATGTGGAAATAAAGCGTTGGAACAAATAAACGGGTGTAACCGGTGTGTAAATGTTAGTCTAGAAATTGAGTAGAGCTGTTTGTCTAGGGGATATTATTGTATGGTTGTATGTAAACTTTCCGTTACTAAAAAATTATCCAATTGTTGGACGTCAGATTGGAGTCTATGCTTGCAGTAGATGTCATGTTTCATAGCATACAAATGAAAGGTGTATTGATATTGTTAGCAAGAAGGAAAGAGAAGTTGACACTATGTTTAATAAGTTAAGATCTGGGACAGCCCTATAGTTGAGCTCGAGTAAAAATATTCTTGACCCAGATATTTGCATTCATTGGTGTCAATGATTTGCAATACAATAGCAAATATATATATAAAGAGAGTTTGTGTAAACCACAAAATTAAAGGCGGCCACATAGGGTCCTCCAATGGTTCCGCTGTTTGGTAAGTATTACAGAAACAAAGTTTTATTATGCAGTATTCAGCACATACATCGGAAACTAAAAATTATCAATAACCAACAAATGTATGCCCCTTCATAGAAAATGGACATTTTGTTCCATTCTCACGACTATTGTTCCAGATCTGAGAGCCAACATCATGAGTTACTCAGACAGCAAGAGGAAGTCTTAGATAAAGATGGAGAGTCAAAACAAGTAAACAAGAAGATCTCACTTTTCATTGGATTTTTTACCTCGCTTCAGAACGTCTAGAAGCCTCCAGTTAGAAGTCTACTATAAAGTCAAGAGACGTTAGGAAGGTCATATGATCTATGTTTAAAAAAAAACAAAATGATTTTCACTTTCAAAAATTATTAATTAAAACTGTCTGATATAACAATAAAAAATGTTTTTTTTTTCTTAAACTTAAATAATTACAAATACATTTTTTCTTTACTATTGTTATAATGCAAAAAAACAAACAACAAAAAAAAAACAACGTACGAGCGAGCCAATGTTTTAATTACTTTAAGTGAGAGTTTGAAAAGAGTGCACATTAAAAATAAAAAAAAATATTTATCATCAAACACACACACACAAACATCCGCACACACACAATACATCCAGATTTAGAATCTACAACATTAAATCATTATAAGAAGGAGACACAATGCTCATTTCAAGGCCTGAAGAAGTCTCTCCACTCTGCAGCCTTGGGTCTGGTATCTTTTGTCACCACACAAGCCCCTCCACTCTCTTCCTTGCCCTCTGGCTGCTGACGTGTGCTGGACGAGACCTGTGCAAGATTTCAATCTTCAGCTGCTATACGAGATTTCAGGTACAGACGTCTGGGAACATGAAACGTTAGGACATGTTGTAGTCAATGAAATATCTCACCAGAAAGATGTATACTAGAATATCTACTTCACTATTATTGAAGGAGGCGCGGTGGCTGAGCGGTAAAGCGCTCGGCTTCTGTACCGGGGCCCAGGGTTCGATTACTGGTGAAAATTGGGCTTTTTAATTTCTGATCTTTGGGCACCCCTGATTCCAGCCATCTCTATGGTTACTTAACATTTAGAGCCTCCTAACGTCATCTACACCCCTGTTTTTTAACTTACTGTTATATTGACATGAAGAAAAGGAGAAAATATTCTAAATACAATTGACGCAGCTTGGAATATGTTTGGAGTGCAAATAGGCACCCTTCACTTGAATAAGTGACTCGTGGTGAGTTATGTGCTCCGTGCTGCCAACTCGGTTGTCCTTGGTTCGAAGCTCCCCCCCCCCCCCCTGCCGTCTTGCAGGATACTTGGTCTAGGACGTAATAATCTTTTCCGAATGCTTTAAAGAGCGTCTGAAAAGCCGAGCAACTGTGCAGACTCGCATGTATATCGTAAGTCTTAGTTGAAGCACAACATGTCCTTGTGTCCTAAGTCTTGGTTGAAGCACAACATGTCCTTGTGTCCTAACAAATTCTATAACCTCCAAATGCTCCAGATTTGAATCTAAAATGTTTAAATTTGATGGCAAATCGGATGATTAAATGGATTTATATTTGGGATGACCTGTGGTATAGTTTAATTGGTCATATATCGGGACAGGCCATACATGTATTTCTGACCTGGCAAGATTGGCCGATATGCTGTAGCGGGCCACCACGCGGGCATCAGGGTCGGCCACCTGAGACATCTCCAGACTGGTCCTAATAACATCGTTGGGATCTCCGCCGACCTCCATTATTCTATTGGCCAGGTCCCTAGAGAATAAAAACATCCATAGGTAGTTACAAATTGTTACAAATTCTACTGCAAAGTTTTTGTTTTTTTAAAGAAGAATATTGGGAACTGTTTAGGCTTCAGGTAACCAGAACATAGAACAATCGTGACCTTTCTGCACTAATCTAAGAACTATCGTGATGTATACAAATTACGTATTCTATAAATAATTTTTTTTTGTGTCTAAAGGATTTGTTTCAAATAAATCCCTAATATGATATGTCTCCGAAGGTTTAAGGTACAGAGCACCTGGTTTCATGCGGCTTCAGAACAAGACAGCTGGAGGTTACTTGCAAAGGCCGTGGGATAAATATTTGAAACAAAAAAAAAATCCGCTTTCGAGGACAGACGTAGATGGTGAAAAGAAAATCTAAATCAACCATCAGCGGACAATGGTTATGCCATGGTTTTGTGGCAAAATATATAGGTCACAGATGGGGCTGCGTTGCCACGGAAATACTGCACTCCATATTAATCAGCGGACTTGAAGACAAGCCACCAGGTAGTTATTATCTCAACAAGTAGTTTGTTTGCTGGTCTGTAGATAAGTTTATTGACGGATGGTAACTTAATTGTGTTTAAATAAGGTGATTGCTGACTTTAGAATATACAGTTTCCCATGAGTTTACATGAGCACAAGAGTGATGTATAGGGGAGGGGTCATTTCTGTAACACGAAGAGCACAAGAGTGATCATTTCTGTAACACGAAGAGCACAAGAGTGATGTATAGGAGAGTGGTCATTTCTGTAACACGAAATTGTCAACTGTGTAAATATAAATCGATTCTAGGGTGTGAGGATTGAAAATGGGAGATCACTCGGAAAATAAACAGATCTGATCACATATGTAACTCTCAAAAATGGTGAAGGCAAAGGTTCTTTTACAATTCCTCTTTTCAGCTCGCAAACTCTTCATTCGGTCAAACAAAGAAAAAACAAAAACCTGGGTGGGTTGGTAGACACGGTTCTTAAAAAACAGATCTAAGAATTTTCCTAGAATATTAACAGCTGATGTATATTTTTGGTAAAATAATAACTAGCCAATTGGCCAGACCAGGGAAACTTTAGTTTGACCGTTTTCATTTTTCAAAGTAAAATAAAACATTCACTTGAACTTGGTTAAAGGAGTAGAGAATCTGTCTCCTCAGCAGGCAAAATGTCAGCGGGATTTCCCACTAGTAAGCCTTGTTCATTAACTTGTTTAGTACATAAATAGACATTCTACGCACCGACTTCTAAATCTGGATCTAAAGGCCTATCATTAGAATTGTATATACTTGAGTAGATTTAAACATTCGCTTACCCAGGATTTTTTTTTCTGTCTAGCAGGATTGGGGCGGGAAAAATTGTCCTTTTCTGTTCAGAGTTGTTTTTTATTTTTTTCGTTCAATATTTAAAAAAAAAATAATTCTTTCTGAAGTATTTTTTCTATATTTTATTTGTTTACGATCCTCTATTCACCTTGCAAATTTATGGGTGGAACCTGGAATCTGATCGGCACGGTTCTTGAAAACGGCTCTAACAATTTGACAGTTGATGCATATCATTGGGAAAAGAATTACTAGATAATTGGCCACGCTGGGAGAAAACTCTAGTTTGACATTGTTAAAATTTTTCCAAATATTATGTTCTAAAATTAGATTTGGCCTTGAAAAATAAAGAGTTTGATAAATAAATAGATGCCCATGTCTTCTAAGTCCCTGATATATATTCTATAAGCCTATTATTTGAATTTTATATACTTTGAGTGGATGTATATATTAGCTTAAGCAGAATTATTTTTCGGGGGGGGGGGGGGGGGAAATAGGGTCGGGAAAATTCAATTTTTTAAAAAATCTATCATTCATTAGTTATTAAGAGAAAAATAATCTCTTTTACAAAGGTTGGTCAACTTTACAATTTTTACTTGTTAAGTTAGTCATTACTAATTAGATTGCATGTCTATTTCAAGACTTACTTGAATGTAACTTTATTGTTTCTCATCTTATGAAGGAAACTCTCGTGATGAATGTCTTCGCCCTGAAAGTGTCAGTGGTCAGTAGATTACGTCCAAAACAATGGAAGTGGTCAGTAGATTACATCCAAAACAATGGAAGTGGTCAGTAAATTACATCCAAAACAATGGAAGTGGTCAGTAGATTACATCCAAAACAATGGAAGTGGTCAGTAAATTACATCCAAAACAATGGAAGTGGTCAGTAAATTACATCCAAAACAATGGAAGTGGTCAGTAATAAAACACATCCGAAGCAATGGCAAGGGAGATAAATAAAAATGTTAAAAAGTTGATTGAAGGACATTGGTGTGTTAGAGAATATAATAATAGATATTACTTTGCATTAAAATATAGAGAAAATAAAAAAAATTGTTTACTAACATTGTATGTATACTTTTGTCTGTTTTATACTAGTGCAGTTCCCCTTTCAGATGTTAAGGTCAGGGTGTCATTTGGCCAGCACAACGACCAACCGCAATCACGTTCCCCAACTAAAGTCAGGTACCTATTAGAGTTGGGTGGACTCAGGTGGACTCTGTCTTTACCGAGATTCGAATCCAGGACCGCCAAGCGCTTAACGATTAAGCCACCGCGCTCCTTATACTAGTGTAAGTGTATGTTATTTAGGTAAACAAGAGATTAAACAGTTTTTGCAGAAGAGTTTAAAATATATGAAAGTTACTATTAAAGTGATAAAGCGAATTGCCTTCAGTACAACACAACTGTACAATATGATCTTAGCTACTTTGTTTCCTTTGTTCGAGGTTCGAAACGTGGTCAGAATTAGTCCTGGGGCATTTGCAAAAACTATGTCTATCGAGTTCTTCTCTTTCTCAAATGGCCCTCTAAATAAATTGGAATTCAGAAAACTAAACAAGCAGCTGGCCTCTAAATTGATCAATAACACGAACCTCACGTGACAGTAATCGGCGACTGCGTTTTATCATTCATACACATCTTGCGTTTCAGAAGAAATACTTGAGCTATATTGAAAATTGCATTTGCATTTTATAATTCCATTCATCGTGATTGAAATAGTTTGGATAACAACTTATGCTCTCTTCGGTGGATCGCTTGTGTGTTGTTCCGTCTTGGTCGAGATGACGACAGAAACCTCGTTGTAAAATGGGTGTTGAAGTTTATGTTTATTATCAAGTTATGATGTGTTGAGAGATCATATGTTTGTCGTCGTGCGACTGTGCGTGTTTTTGGTGTCACGGTTTCGTCCTTCACCTATTGGTGTTCATAATTGTTTTTGTGTAGCGCAATTTACACGCTAATAGCATACTCAGTGCGCTACGGTCCAATGACTATTGTGTACCAGTGTGTATCAGACACTCAGAGTGAGTTGATATAAACTTTGTACAAAATAGGAATGTTAAGTAAAAGAAAGAGTTGGTATCAAAATTCAACACAGGTATAGTCAAACACAATAATTAGAATATTTACAGTATCAATGGCAGCTTCGAGATCAATCCCTCCAAAGTATTTGACCAATCGCATTCGTTCTTCAGGTTTGAGTTTGGTCACAAGAGCTAAAGGATCTTCTCTGAAGGATTAACAAAAGCATTGGAAATATTTCAAAATGACAATAAACACTCAGAAAAATCCGCCAACAAAGCCAAATAAATGCTTTTTTCCCCTCTCAGTAAAAAGCTGACAGTTTTAACTTAAAATACAGCGACACTCATCCATCGTTGAAAGTCCCATCAATGTTAGTGTTTTATTATGTCACCTTTAAAGCTTCAGGACCTAAAAAAGATTGTTACTAAGTTACTAATGTTACTATTTCTGTTGTACTAATTTAAATGATAAATGTTGTTTCTGATATTTTATTACTATGCTTAAATTTGCATCATTCTTCATTTCTTTAATTGTTACGTCCCAATCAAGACCAAAGAAAGGCTGCTTGCAATGTGGATTTGTTCATTCGGAATACTTTGTTTCTAATAAAAAATATTCTATTCTAGCCTAGTGTTTTAGTGCATTATTGAGTAGAGACATTACTTTCTATCTCAGGTACACACTAAACTCTATTCTACAATATTTTTTATCATGGGGACATTCTGTCCTAGTGACACAATACGAACATATATACCTTTATTTAGTGGCACAATAAGGAGACATATAGCTGCATTTAGAGTCATAGTACAAAAGTACAAATACTTATACACATATCTAACGACAAATACGAAAATATATGTAACTGTTTTTAAGTGATACAAAGAAGTAAACCTTCACTTTATGCCACAATATTGAGACTTTTTTTTACTTTGGGAAGAAGAGGCACTGGCTCAGAGGCGTAGTGAGAGGGTGCACGATGCCCCGGGCGCCACACTCAAGGGGCCGCCACACGCAACCTATATTTCTATGTATTCAATAATGTATGTTGCCCCGGGCGCACGATTTGCTCAATACGCATCTGTACTGGATAGATCCACATGGAGAACAAGCATAAAGGAAGGGTCCTGGATTGAAGATAGCTTACACACCTCAAATAGAATGAAGGAGGAAAGTGCAATAGCGACTGGTGATTACAGATGACCAACCTTTGACCTCAGCTGTGTATCAAGGATTGGCCTCTTTAGTCAGTTAAGTTGCAAAGGGAAAAGATGACTTTCCGCAACGTAAAATGCTACAGAGTGACATTATACGAAGACATATACCTGTACTTAGTGAGGACCTCAGACTTGTTGTACTTATCATCTGAGTGACTCATGACGCAGCCATAGCGAATCTCTATGTTCTTCTCCCAAAACAGAAGGTCCACCAAAGGGGCAGCATTCTTTTCAATCGTTTGATACCGCTGGAAGAAAACAAAAAGAAAGATAACTCGCAATAAGTAATTTACTACGGGCAGTGATACAGCTTTCACGTTACCAACGATTAGTTTATAGAGGTGAATGCTATAAGTGGACACAAACAAAAATATCTAAGCATTGTAACCTGCAGATACTGCACACCAACTACATTTGACCACCAACTGAATTTTACCACAAACTACTCTGACCACCAACCACTTTTGAACTGTTCGATATGGCTATTGAAACGGGAGATACGTGATTCGTCTGCATTTATAGTTGTCAAAAACGTTTTTCTTCAATATGAAAGTTTGTTTTAAAATGTGAAAAGCAAGGGGTCTAGATTTCTTCAAAGATCAGAAAGTTAGGAGGCCACATGAGAACCACTTTTAACGACAGTCACAGATAAAGGTGTTGAACGAAACTTTACTTTATTCAATAGGGTATTAGATGGTCCTAGCCCATAATATCGGTTTTGGTTGTCAGTGCAACGACTGGCCATTAATATTTGTGTTAATGCTAATTTTTATTTCTGTATTATATTCTTGGAATGCTTCAAAACTCTTTTTACTTTTATCGCAACGCATTTTGTTGAAATTCCAAAAAAAAAAAAAGTATTTAAACCCTAGTATAACATAACACTACACTTAAACAAAAATATACGTCAGATTTTATTCTACACAGTAGCGTAATAGTGAAAGTCTATGACTAAATTGAACTTTAACGTATTGTAAGTCTAATGATTCATGTGAACTCACACCGAAGTCCACTCTGCGCAGTCCAGTAGACTTGAGTTTGTACACATCAGTTAAAAATGTGGTGATGTCCGACATCTGGATGTTATTGTGTTCCAACTGCAAAGGTCAAACATTTAAATTTCAAGATCATAATGAAAGCGATGAATTGGCGAAGGCGAAAAGAAACAAGATTACAAAGAGAGTTTGTGTTTATATTCAAACTCGGAGGCGGCGCCTTATAGGCTTGCTGTTTTGTAAGCAATGCAAGTAGAAAGACAGGTTTTTATATTCTCAACAAAAATATCATAATTTTAAGATACTGACAACCAAAAATCATCTTAAAATTAAAGTTAGGCTATCTTGAAAGCGTTCGGTGTGTATACATGCACGTGACTTAAATGTTGTTTTTTTATTTCCCACATTTGAATGTTTCTTTGAATTCAGAAAAGAATTGAATAAATAATAATAATAATTTTTATCATAACGTGCGAGGCGCGGTGGCCGGGATTCGAATCCTGGTAAAGACTGGGATTTTTAATTTCGGGATCTTCGTTCGCCTCTGAGTCCACCCACTTCCAATAGGTACCTGGCATTAGTTGTGGGAAAGTAAAGGCAGTTGGTCGTTGTGCTGGTCACATGACACCCTCGTTGACAGAAGGCCACAGAAAAAGATGAAAGGTCTGAAAAAGGGGAGAGCATTTCTTTTTGTTTTACTTGTACGTGTGAAAGTTTACCTCCCTTAGAGTCTCTTGGGGCATTGCCAATACATTGCAGAGCAAACAAATTGTCAGATAACACACAAGAGTTACGTCCATACCACAATTTCTCTTAACCATCGCATTGGTAATGTGCATCAGACATTTGGACTTTAATTAATGATTTAAATGCAATATACAAATAGGTTATGAATGACAAGTGTACATAGAGTCACTGACCACTATTCTCGCTAGGCTTGTGTTCTTCTTCAGAATTGGAGGGAACTTTTCTAAATCTTTTCCATTTAGCCTGGAAGCAGACGTCACAAGTTGATGAAATAAAATAGAAGTAAAAAAAATGTACTATAAGTAAGACAAGAAGTATATTATAAATTAAATCTTGGCATATATATAAACGTTTGAGAGAGAGAGAGAGAGAAGGATAGAAAAAGAGAAGGAGATAGACAGAGTGACAGACAGAGAAAACATGCGTCAGAGAGAGAAATAAAACGAGGAGAGAGAGAGAGAGTGACAGAGTGTAATTGAAAGAAAGTAAGAGAGGGAGAGTGAGAGAGAGAGAGACAGAGAGAGAATGAAGAGGCAGTAAAAGGAAGAGCCCTTGCTCATCTCTATTACCCCCTATCGGGGCCCAAGACTTGCGGGGAAACGATATTGATGCTCAAGAATTTCTTCAGTTCCAAGTGATATTTCTCGTCAGCAAAATTTCGGGGCAGCAAGTAATCGAGTTGGACTTCTGTTTAATTTTTACCTGAGTTTCTTGTAAAAAAAAAAACCCACTCTATTTCCCCAAAACAACATTTCTTTGACACTAAAATAACCCGACGGAAAACATACGTTGAAAGAAAATACTACAACCGAATAGTTGCACCTAGAATAAACCTAGAATAAACCCAATGTCGATATCACTTAACAGTAACCTCATTACGTTGCCCTGCTGACACGGTCGTACTGCAGTATCCTTACTTTTAATACGCAGGGGATCAGGACATGGATCTGTCCTACTTATCGCTCACTGAAAGAAAAAAAAACAACTAATGACAGATGTGTGTCAAGGTCAGCTTACCGAGTTCCAGACAGATTGACAAATTCCAGAGTTTTATTTTTCTTTAACATATTGGTGAAAACTTTGAAACCGGTGTGACCCAAACCGTTCCAAGAGAAGTCTAATCTTTCAAGATTTGTGTTTTTCTAATGGAAATGAGAAAAAAATAAGTTACTAAAACATAACACAAGAAAATGATTTATTAATGATCTATCAACGAGTTATTCATCACTTATTAGAACATAATTCACACAACATAACATAAAATGACTTCAATAAACGTCACACAAAATCACATAAGGAAACATCACTTCACATTACTACACACATCAGAGATTCCTGTTCGTTCCGATCACACTAGAAAAACTCTTTACAAAACTTAACAAGACATAATCGTATGTGATATAGTAGGACACATGAAGTATATATAACTTTCTTAAATACAATCATTTTTTAGCGTTATCAATTTTTATTTTTATATTTTATAAAATGTTTTTATGCCCCCCCCCCCCCCGGTGTTCCCTAAGTACTCAGACATTTTACTTAATCGATGAATCGATCAATAGTACAGAACTTGAATAAGAGGCACGGATACTCTTTTAAAATTATCTCTCTTATCATTTTACCATCGTTATTATTATAGTCATCTAAGTAATCTTCATCTTTTGTAATCATCTTTAGTAATCATTATCAATAGTCTTCATTAGACAGTTCACTTCTACTGTGTAGTACCCGGGATGCATTGAACATACAAATGTAACATTTGTTTAAACACTCCTCCTTTGCCTGGGGCCAAACGAAACACTTCAAACAACTTTCAAAGTCAGAAGGATCAAAGTATGTAGTAAAGTTTTAACCAAAGTCTTCATCGGTATACGATGATATGACTTTAGATTAGTGGGGAATCTGTGTACACCAGGGGTGGGCAAATTACGCCCGCGGGCCACATGGGGCCCGTCGAAGTGTTTTATGCGGCCCGCCGACACCTATAAAAATCAGGTGTGCCCACAGTATATACATATAAAAATGCAAATATTAAAAATAATATCTATATGAATTATTGCAACTGTCTCATTATAAAAGTTTTAAGTAAACGAAGATTATGCTTATTGGCTATAAATCAATACACCCGATTCAAGGCACAATCTCTGAGTGTTGGGTAGGCTTGGAACAAGATGGCAAGTGTAAAAACTGATTGAGCTCGATCTATGACTGAGAAAATTGTTTTTATTTTAATTTAAAATATCCCAACCATAAACTCTAAACAGGAAAGTTTGCACAAAACTGCATAAAATTTCTGACTTATCTCGCACTCTACTATATAGGAAACAATCCTATCAGAGCGAGGGGTGTTAACCACGGGTAGCTCCGAATTATGAACTAAATAATCTAATGTATCACTAGTTTAGCTTGGGAAAGGCAAATGAGATATCTCAAGGAAGAAACCTATGTTACTTGAAGGACATTGACTGTGACCTTGTTACCAATATTTCTAACTAGTCAACCGGCGGCGCAGCATACGCCGCTATCTTGCTTGGCCGGTCTTAGGCCACTGCAACCTATGTCACCGAAGGATCCGCACTTTCATGGAACCCGCACTAATTCAAGGTGTATAAATTATTAAATTAAACCATTTTATAACTTAAAACAGATTTCCCGCGCACTCCTGTCGATTTATCAAGAGCTCCTGGAAATCTCCCGAAATAGCAAAATATACAAAAAAAAAGTCGTTAAAATATATGGAAATACATTAAAAAAAATTGTCATTTTGGGTGTCATTCAATATGGAAAACGTCAATCCTACGCGCTATTGATAAAAACAGCATTATGCATTAGTCGTAATTGTGTAATCTGGTGAAAGAAGCTTCTCGCGCCTCAAACTAATGATGAATTACTTGAGGTCAACAATTCTCTAAGATAGATTTAAACATTTGGTAATCCTTGCTTTTGAGCGTGATGTATGTAGGAAACAGAATTATCATAATATACTGTATGATTTTGCTACACGCAAGGCTCGTTAAGTAATTCTCTACGTAGTAAAGAATGAATAAAATGCATAGACGAATTTATTTTCTAATACAAACTCTTAAATTTGACTTATTGTCCGATTCCCTACCCAAACTTGGCCCGCGAAATCTGTTTCGAATAGGGCCCCACAATGTTTTAAGTCCTGCCCTGCTATTTAGTGTTTGTAAAATGTTTTACATGTTTCGGATGTTCCTTCAGAGTTGACGATAGTTTACTTCTTAGTCCAAACCTCCCGCACGGGATAGGAGCGGGCAGGGTTTGACAGTCCAGCGCGCAGCCATCCGTAGCGAGCTGTGAAAACGTGTTCTCCTCCCACCTCTTTTTTTTTCCTGAGTCGTGCTTTTCGACCCCCCCCCCCCTTTTAGTTACAACAGAGTGTATTACTCCCCCACCCCCCTTTTTTTTTTTTAAACGGAGGTAGAAATAAATACAAAAAAACGAGTGCTACTTCTTGGTGACTCTCCACCCCCCCTCCCTCTTTTTTTTTCTCGTGGACTATTCGCAGAGTGATCTTCTCATTTACTTCTCGTCTGACCTGATTAGGGAAGAAGAGCATTACATATAAAGATAGAGTGGAAGACATATTTCATGTTTTTTATAATTGCTATTGCAATGGGTTGCTTACATATGAAATATAAATGCTTGTTAAATCCTTTCATACGAGGTTTTCCCAATTCTACAGGCAAGCAAAAGAAAATAGTTTTTGTCATTTTCCTTTGCTGAAAAGTGAAACTATTTTTAGTGAAATAATTAAAAGTACAACACTTATTAAGATTCCTCAATTGTGCAATTTTTAATAGCAAATTTTAAGACGTCAAGAAATAGTTTTCAATACCATCAGCTCACCATTATCGCAGAAGCTGATTCAGCTCCAGAGGACATAACTCCAAGCAAAGAGAAGTTCCAGTCAGTACTACCACGGGAGTCTTATGGGTGCCATAAGCTGCATTTCCACACTTAAAAAAACCTTGCTGCTGTTCACACTATTTGTGTACACATACATCTGTTCTTCTTCTTCTTCATTCTCTTTTTTACATATTAAAGGGTTCAGATCTGTAATTCCATATCAGTGGTTTCCAGATCAGGCAGTTCTCCGAATAGTCTTTGGAGAGTCTTGTTCGGGTGTCTTGATTTAGTATGCATCATTGAAGGACATGGTCAGCATTCTCTGGTGATGCTCCACAAGGGCAGGCTTCGCTCGTCCTGACATTTAACTTCCGGAACATATATTGTCTCACTCAGTGAGAACACATTTTTTTGTGTGGAAACTAAACAAGTATAATCACTGGTCAATGTTGACTGACTGTAATTTGACAGCAGTCACAGAGGTAACCAATAGTAAGCTAGTTTCAAAGTTCCGGAACATTTTGCACAAGTGTAAAAAGTAAAATACTACACAATAAGTACAACTGTATAGCTGTGCGGATATTGTGATATAAAAAGACAACAGCAAATTTAAAAAAATCGTAAAGTTGGTTTCCACAATTGCTAACTCTTGTTGTAATTTTTCAACGTGGAGTGTTTCGGAAAAAAAGAAAGACACGTGACTGTAATACAGAGAAAATATGAGTTAAAAGACATTCTACACACTTAGCAAGAGTATCTTTCTAAGATATAGACATATATGCGGCCCGCCATTCCAAAACATTTTTAAATGCGGCCCGCGATACCAAAAGGCTGCCAACCCCTAGTGTACACTGATGCTTCTAAGAAGTTGTCCGAATGTAAAGATATTCAACACCGTGTCAACATGCCAATAGCTGTCAAGAGTATTTGAATGAACCAAGACATTCTATTTCCTGTTTAAGTTTAATGAAGTCCATATGTTCATCTGTCCTCTTGTCACGAATCTAGGCTACACTTTCTACCAATAACAACTGAAGTTGTCACGAATCTAGCCTACACTTGCTGCTAATAACAACTGAAGTTGTCACGGATCTAGCCTACACTTGCTGCTAATAACAACTGAAGTTGTCAAGAATCTAGACTGCACTTGCTGTCAATAACAACCGAAGTTGTCACGAATCTAGACTGCAATTGCTGCTAAAAACAACTGAAGTTGTCACAATTCTAGACTGCACTTGTTGCTAATAACAACTGAAGTTGTCACAAATCTAGACTGCACTTGCTGCTAATAACAACTGAAGTTGTCACAAATCTAGACTGCACTTGCTGCTAATAACAACTGAAGTTGTCACAAATCTAGACTGCACTTGCTGCTAATAACAACCGAAGTTGTCACAAATCTAGACTGCACTTGCTGTTAATAACAACCGAAGTTGTCACAAATCTAGACTGCACTTGCTGCTAATAACAACTAAAGTTGTAACAAATCTAGACTGCACTTGCTGCTAATAACAACGGAAGTTGTCACAAATCTAGACTGCACTTGCTGCTAATAACAACGGAAGTTGTCACAAATCTAGACTGCAATTGCTGCTAATAACAACGGAAGTTGTCACAAATCTAGACTGCAATTGCTGCTAATAACAACGGAAGTTGTCACAAATCTAGACTGCACTTGTTGCTAATAACAACTGAAGTTGTCACGAATCTAGACTGCACTTGCTGCTAATAACAACTGAAGTTGTCACAAATCTAGACTGCAGTTGCTTCTAATAACAACTGAAGTTGTCACAATTCTAGACTGCACTTGCTGCTAATAACTACTGAAGTTGTCACAAATCTAGACTGCACTTGCTGCTAATAACAACTGAAGTTGTCACAAATCTTGACTGCACTTGTTGCTAATAACAACTGAAGATATCACAAATCTAGACTGCACTTGTTGGTAATAACAAATTAACAACGGACTTTTTTTCTTGACATGACCACCCGAGAAAACGAAAGAATGACCCAGCAAAGCTAAATAGCTCAGGGGAGATAATTAAAAACCAAAAGTTTAATATTACTTCGCGAGGCTAGATTGTTCAAAGATTTTGAAGCTACAAAATTAGATCTAAAGCTATATAATGGGGATACGGGAATGTACATCAAGGAAACATCCTTAAGGATTTGAAACATTTTCTCTAGGGTTTTGAAGATGTATGTAGAGTAAGTGGAATGGCAATACAAGTTCTCAATTATTTTACTTATGTCTATGACTTACACTTACATTGTTGATTTCATACACTTACACTGTACCGTATCGCAGCCCAAATGAAATGTAAATTTTAAATTTAATTGCCATAAACACGATTGTTTCATGGTCTAAATGAAAGACAAAGAGATAGGTAGAAGTGTTTTGTAAGTTGAAAGTACTTTCTGAAACTTGTTCTGATTTCTGATGACTATAAATCGCTTCCTATTTAGTGCTTCTTGAGATTGCACAAGTTATTAAATCCAAGGATGGCTACCTGGCTGAGGGGTATGCGCTTCAGATCGTCGTCAAGACAGTCTAGAAATAGTACAATGCCCATTTACAGCCACCCCCTCTCCACAGTGTCCTGCAAGAGGTTCGGACTTGAACTTCTATTTCTTATCAAAATAAACGTCTCAAAGTTATCAAACAAACACACAGAGGTAACGGTTACCGCTAATCCTCTAAAAAATTTCTCGGCACCTTCGAGTCGGATACAGTTTCTGCTGATGTCCAGATCAACCAGCGAAGCGTTTCCAGCTGCCAATGAATGAACAAGAAATTGACGTCAGAGAAAAAATGTGCAAAACTTAATTAGCTCGTGGGAACGTGACAACTTATTGGGAACACCTGGTGTTCCGTTTTGAAATAATCTGGAGCTTAACTCAGACTGGGATTTTGACATTAGTTTGGGAAAGTAAAGGTGGTTGGACTTTGTGCTGGTCACATGACATTTACATCGACTGCCCTGAAGATCGCTAGGCCTAAAAGGGGTAGTTTTCTTTTTTTTTTTTTTACACCGGCTGTACCTAATTAGGTTGTACCTAAATGGATTGTACCTATTTGGGCATTGCATTCATAGGTTGTGCCTACAAGGGCTGTACATACATAATCTGTAACTATGTGGGTTGTTCTTGCTTTGCATCTTCATTGCACTAGGTGTTTTTTTTTTTAGTATGAGAATATATAAGTATTTCTACATTGTAATAGAATCTCTACAAATTAGCAAATTGTCTCTTTCTAACTCCGTGTTTCACCATGTCATACAAAATGGCTTTAGTTTAGGACTACATTAGATGAGAAGGTATTACTACATGAAATGCTCGTGTATACGTGTGTGTGTGTGTGTGGGCATAGTTAAACAGTTTCTGTAATCACATTCATCTGATGGATTTCTTGTACCTTCACATGTCTTTGTTTTCTTTCCAGATATTACACAGAGCCTGATCCACTTTCTCTAACTTACCAATCATTTTACCAAAGACGTCACCTACAGCTGGGGTGAACTTGTTTCTGCTCATGTACAGATAGGCTAGACTCGAACTCTCCTGAAATAGGATAGATATTTTGTTGGGTCGCCAGGCATCTTTAATTTAGACACACACAGATAGCACGCACCTTGAAATAATCACACACATATTTACGTAACTAGAGGTAGCCACAAACACCTTAAAGTAGCACAAATACTAAGGTAAGGAAAGACGAATAATGACGATGGCACTTTCATCTGACGTAATCACACACTTTCATCATAATATTAGTATTCAAATACTTACCCTGGCGCAATCATCCTCACAGATATACCTTATACTAACACTTACCCTAACATAATCAGTTAACAGAGCTGCGTCACGGTCTGTTAAGTTATTGCCTGGAAAAGAATGACCAAAGTCTGTCCTGTCTGAAAGTCTAAAAACAGTGTTCTGTGTACAGTAAGGCAAACATCAACATCTTCCCTTAAGTCACTCCAAACACATCTACAGTGTAGTTAATGACTATATTACTAAGCTATCTAATGGTTATGCCATTTTTATTTTACTTACTTCTAAGGAAATAAACACCACTACCAAGATCAGGCTCTTCAACACCATTGTTAAGCCAATGCTACTTTATAGAGGAGAGACCTGAAGAACCACCGTCACCACCATGAAAAAAAACCCCCAAGGTATTCACCAGTGCCTGCCTCAGGGAGATTCTTAGGATTCAATGGCCAGACAAGATCTCTAATGAGGAACTGTGACAAAGAACAAAGCAGCAGCGCATTGTAGATATCCTTCAGGGACGCTGGAGATGTTTAGGTCACAGCCTTCGCAAGTTTGTATCCATAATTAAAAAACAAGCCCTAACCTGGAACCCCCAAGGAAATAGAAAGAGGGGACGGCCCAGGAATACATGGTGCAGTGATTGCAAAGCTGATACCAAGCAGACGGGCACGACTTGGAGACAGAGAGACTTGCCCAGAACCGAGACGCCCGAAGGAAGCTGGTTGGTTGCCTGTGCTCAAGAAGAGAGTGCAGGCAGTGATGAGATGAGACATAAGGTGCTTAGACTACTCTACCAATGTTTCGTTATATTGCTATTGCCATATGTAGTGACTAATGACACGAAAACTGAAAGAATCCTCCGAGTTTTGGAAATGTTTTGTTTCGGAAAGATGGAGGAGGAGAATATTTCCCTGGTGCCTTTCATATACGCAAAACAAAACAAGCAAAATATGAACATTATTTAAAAAAAACAAGGTTACAAAGACAGTTTGTGTGGAAACACAAACTCAAAAAAGGCCCCAGAAGTGGTCTACCTAAGGCAGGTAAAAAGGCAGGGTTCAATATTTTCAGAAAGAACATCAGCAAAAGACAAAGAGGAATGGAGAAAGATGGTCAACGAATCTTGCAACGTTCCAACAGACTAAGGGAAAGGTAAAAACGTGTAGCTGAGAGACACAAACCGCTTGGCTACTATTAAAGCGAGTTCGAAATCTGACTCGAGTGTTGTGTTTACTAAGTAGCAGCACGGAAACCTTCTCCCAGATACCCCTCAACCGACAAAATAGATTGGATTATAGAGCACTGGGCTCGCCAAAAGCATGAAAGATGTGCTATTCAAAACCAATGCAAAAAAAAAAAAAACCACAAAGAAAAGGATCGCAAACAATGGCATTGCGAACATTGGCATCAGAAACAATGGCATCAGAAACAATGGCATCAGAAACAATGGCATCAGAAACAATGGCATCAGAAACAATGGCATCAGAAACAATGGCATCAGAAACAATGGCATCAGAAACAATGGCATCAGAAACAATGGCATCAGAAACAATGGCATCAGAAACGAGTGTCAGATGTAATTCATTTCAATTGTTAGTAACCACTCACTTATTGTTCCCCTACCAACATGTTACATTACCAGATATATCCAGATACACCAGATTGTCTGTTTGTAGCATCAGATCAAAGAATCGATCCACAATTTTCCCTTGAAGATTGTTATTCGATATAACCTGAAAGTTGAAGAGAATTTAACACATTACAACTTGTACGACTACAAGATCCACATTTGACATGAAAATAGCCACATGTGGACAAAATTTGTATTCCGAAGACATTACCATATGTGGTCTAGATTTGTATTCCATACTTCGATATCCTCACTGTTGATCAATACAGAGTATCACAAATATCTACATTTGTTGAATCACGATTTAAAAAAAAAACAAATTAAAAGTAGGGAGAGTAACTTACGCAGTTGATATGATTGATGGATTCTAAATAATCGATACAATATCACTCAATATTAGCGAAGTATTAAAAAAAAAGTACTTAATAATTTAACGTGTAATAATTTAATTTTTTTTAATCAAGACACTTTTGGATCCTGATATTAATAAAATAACGTCTGTATCCAGAAATAACAGATGTTATGCATGTGTGTTACAATCTACTCAGAAGTCTAAATCTAAAATCTCCCGGGTACGCTGTTCTGCCTCATCGTGGCACCTGGGTGGAAACGACTACTTGAAGGGGTAGCTAGGCTAAATGAATGGCGAAACATAACTCCCGTGGGGATGCCCACGGGTAGACGAGAGTCAACCTCTTGCACGGGCGGGGTTGTAAAAAAGTCCCCACAAACACGTCCCACATCCATGCGCTGTTTCTCAAAGGGACCGTTACATAAATGGCGGGTCCCGCACAGTTAGCTTGGTACAACGAAGGAAAATGGCGGAGGCTCCCGGTGCCCTCAGCCTTCGGCCATGTGCAGCCAAGCATGCGTCGGGGGCCAAAGGCATTGGATACAGCAATGCTTTACATAGGCATTGACTCGGGTCTCTCTCAAACAGAACTGTGTTCTCACAGGTTTTTTATTTTTTTTACTGTTTGGCGTCCAAACAGTTTTTTTTTTCCAACTTAGGGCTCGAAGAGCCTTCGGCTCAGCCCTTGGACATCAACAAGATCTAAAATCTAGAATTTCTGGCGGCAGAAGTGGCGTAAGGAAGGGTGGGCAGCAACTCCGGCCGCCATGGCATGGGGGCGCCAGAATGGGTAGCACAAAACTTTAAACAATATTTTATATTTCTGTCGCTGCGATCGTTAGCCTTGTCTTCATGAGTTGCAAGCTTATATGTGCTTACTGTTGAATTGTCTTGTGCAAATTTGAATTATAGACACCAGTGTTTTCCAAACTCTTTTCCGCGGAACCCTTGTGTTCGGCCAGGCCTAAATAGGTGTTCCACGAACTACTGGCATAATTAACTAGTAGGCCACAAAGTGAATTGATCTCTTTAAAAAATAAACAAAGTGTTTCGCTTAATACTCAGAATGCGCGAAGTGTTCCGTTGATGAAAAAGTTTGGGAAACACTTGCCATACACTATTGGGGGATGGCCAGAACATTGACCAACTGAAGACACGCTGACCACTCTCACCGTTATCCCCCCCCAATACGCGAATGACCACTGTTGCATGACAATCTGCCAAAACTAACATTTCATTGGAGGGATGGCACATGGCATCTAATGACTGTCACCAGCCTATTGTCTACAAGATGATTAAGCACTTCCGCAGAAAACAGGAGTACAGTGAAAACAGGAGTACAGTGAAAACAGGAGTACAGTGAAAACAGGAGTACAGTGAAAACAGGAGTACACTGAAAACAGGAGAACAGTAAAAACAGGATTACACTGAAAACAGGATTACACTGAAAACAGGAGTACAGTGAAAACAGGAGTACAGTGAAAACAGGAGTACAGTGAAAACAGGAGTACAGTGAAAACAGGAGTATAGTAAAAACAGGATTACACTGAAAGCAGGAGTACAGTGAAAACAGTAAAGTGAAAACAGTAGTACACTGAAAACAGGAGTACACTGAAAACAGGAGTACACTGAAAACAGGAGTACACTGAAAACAGGAGTACAGTGAAAACAGGAAAATTCGACGCAGTGCTAGAGATGGAAGTAAAGCTGCAAGAGTACAGTGAAAAACAGGAGTATTGTGAAAAACAGGAGTACAGTGAAAACAGGAGTACAGTGAAAACAGGAGTACAGTGAAAACAGGAGTACAGTGAAAATAGGAGTACACTGAAAAAGGAGTACACTGAAAACAGAAGTACAGTGAAAAACAGGAGTACAGCGAAAAACAGGAGTACAGTGAAAACAGGAGTACAGTGAAAACAGGAGTACAGTGAAAACAGGAGTACAGTGAAAACAGGAGTACAGTGAATACAGGAGTACAGTGAAAACAGGAGTACAGTGAAAACAGGAGTACAGTGAAAACAGGAGTCCAGTGAAAACAGGAGTACAGTGAAAATAGGAGTACACTGAAAAAGGAGTACACTGAAAACAGGAGTACACTGAAAACAGGAGTACAGTGAAAACAGGAAAATTCGACGCAGTGCTAGAGATGGAAGTAAAGCTGCAAGAGTACAGTGAAAAACAGAAGTATTGTGAAAAACAGGAGTACAGTGAAAACAGGAGTACAGTGAAAACAGGAGTCCAGTGAAAACAGGAGTACAGTGAAAATAGGAGTACACTGAAAAAGGAGTACACTGAAAACAGAAGTACAGTGAAAAACAGGAGTACAGCGAAAAACAGGAGTACAGTGAAAACAGGAGTACAGTGAAAACAGGAGTACAGTGAAAACAGGAGTACAGTGAAAGCAGGAGTACAGTGAATACAGGAGTACACTGAAAACAGGAGTACACTGAAAACAGGAGTACAGTGAAAACAGGAGTACAGTGAAAACAGGAGTATAGTAAAAACAGGATTACACTGAAAGCAGGAGTACAGTGAAAACAGGAGTACAGTGAAAACAGTAAGGTGAAAACAGTAGTACACCGAAAACAGGAGTACACTGAAAACAGGAGTACACTGAAAACAGGAGTACAGTGAAAACAGGAAAATTCGACGCAGTGCTAGAGATGGAAGTAAAGCTGCAAGAGTACAGTGAAAAACAGGAGTACACTGAAAAACAGGAGTACAGTGAAAACAGGAGTACAGTGAAAAACAGGAGTACAGTGAAAACAGGAGTACAGTGAAAACAGGAGTACAGTGAAAACAGGAGTACAGTGAAAAACAGGAGTACAGTGAAAACAGTACAGTGAAAACAGGAGTACAGTGAAAACAGGAGTGCTCTTTAAACAGGAGCACAGTGAAAACAGGAATACAATGAAAATAGAAGTACAGTGAAAACAGGAGAATTCGACGCAATGCTAGAGGTGGAATAAAAGCTGCAAGAAAACCAAAGAGCATCAGACGTCTGGAGGCTATGTTGACACTGATGAAGTTTCTACGTGGCATGGCATAAAATTTGACCTAATGAGAGTTAATGACAGTCCGACAACACAGCCGACAAGTAAATATTTTATGGAACTATTGTGCTCTGTGGCACTATGCAGGCGTTTTTCTCGCGTGCATTTTAAAAGATATAAATAAATATAAGGTGCTTAAATTTAACTTATTTATTTTGTGAATTGTATTCTATTCATTCTGTTTAGCGTATTACATTTTATAATATATAAAACAATTGCAGTAAAATGAATTGAAAAAAATAAAGTAATAACTTTTGATGTGTTTTTTTGTCTTCCATGTGACTTTGTCGGCGATATATTTGTCGGCACTATTTTGTCGTTCACTATTTTGTCGTTCACTATTTTGTCGTTCACTATTTTGTCGTACACTATTTTGTCGAGTATGTGGCACGTCAAGAAATAAACAACGGAAGCAACTAATTCAAGACTTTATTATAAATGAAGTCAAGAAGACCGGACACATGTCCTACGGATCTCACCAAGTCAGTGATCTGTGTTTCCTCCATGAAGATATCTGTCAGATAACTCATCTGCACATCGTTCTGGATGGCCTCCGACAGCAGCAACCTTTGGACCTCATCATTAGCCTGACGGTAAGACAGAAACATGACAAGACAAAAACACGGAGGTAAACAATTCTGTCAAACAAGAACATTGGTTTCAAACAAAGTTATTGTCAAAGTAATTCTTTCTTTTTTTTTCTCAACAACAAAAAGTTTTGACTAAGGGTTCTTACAAATTATGATTTCTTAATAATTTTGTTGAGGTTAAATCATTCGATTAACTAGATATGTTTCCTTAATTTTAGGAATAGATTTTTCAAATCTATTCTAAATAATTCTTCAACACAAAACGAATCGATCCTTTTCCTTTTTTACTTATTAAGAGATTATTCTACACTGTACTCTTCATTTCTAATCTCTTCATGAAGAGATCAGAAACAGGATTAATACATCAATTAGAACACCGATGACCTGCTATAGTACTATATAAAATCACATAGTTAAACTCCATGGCCACATCCCAAGGTCCTTAGGGCTCGCAAAGTCCTTCCTTTAGGGAACAATACCAGGAAAAAGCAGAAGAGGCAGACAGAAAAGCGACGGGGAGACAAAAAGGATGGATATTGAAATGTCATTGAAAGAAATTCTCTCCAAAGCAAAACACACACACAGAGGAATGGAGAAAGACGGTCAACAATTATTGTGTGGTGCCCCAACAGTTCAACTGACAAAGGTTAAGGGTCAATGTTATACTCATAGAGTCTTCCAGATTAAATTAATAGATTATTTAACATTATACTAGTACATTCTTATACAAGTCAAAATCATAAGCTAAACATTGTAACTTTGATTAACCATCATAACAAAATCATTGTTAAACATTAAAAATCATAGATCCCTAACGCTGTAATTAAAACAAGATACAACAAGGTTACAAAGACAGTTTGTGTGGAAACACAAGCTTAAAATCGGACCCGAAGTGGCAGGTTTAAAAAATTTCAGAAAGAATACCATAATGAAATTCTATCAAAGAGCTTTTAAAGCCTGAAAGAAAGAAGGTTGGCCGATCTTGTATGGTTCCCCAACAGTTCAGCAGACAAAGGGATAGGTGAAAAAGAAGGTGTAATCAGATGTGAACCTGGCCTAACGAATGTCATATAATGATTCATTTAGCTCAGTGGTTCCCAAACTTTTTTGTCTCGTAGACCCCTTGCCATGTTTTCTGGTTTTCGGTAGACCCCCTGCTCAACTTGCAAATTTTTGCAAATTCATCAAAACATTTTTTAAAAACAAATTTCTAACTATTGAGTTGTAGAGTGAAAAAGTAATTTAAAACTACACAACAACGGATATTATGTTTCATATACGAATTTGTCGTTCTATAAAGTAGTCTTTCCAACATTAAATATTAATTATTTATTTTATTTCTCTTCCTCTTTCCTTATGGGTTCCAGGTTAGGGTTTGCCTTATTATGCTGGATGCAGGCTTGCGAATGGTGTGACCTATCCATCTTCAGCGTCTCTGAAGGATATTTACTTCAATGGGCTGCTGCTTCGTTCTTAGCCACAGTTTCTCATTCGTGATTATGTCTGGTCAGCGGCTCATAACAATCTTCCTCAGGCAGGTATTGATGAATACCTGGATTTTTTTCATGCTGGTGCTGGTGGTTCTCCAGGTCTCTGCTCCATAAAGTAGTATTGGCTTAACAATGGTGTTACAGAGCCTAATCTTGGTGGTGGTGCTTATTTCCCTAGATCCCCAGGTGTTCTTCAGCTGATGGAAGAATGCTCGAGCTTTACCATGGCACCGCGATTCGGAAGAAGATGCCAAGCAGATGGGCAAGACGTGGGGACAGTTGGAGAGTCTCACCCAGAACCGAGATGCCTGGGGGAAGCTGGTTGGTGGAGTATGCCCAGAAAGGACCACAGGCATAGATGAGATAAGATGGTGACAATTAGACTGTTTGTAGCACACAGCGCTACACCTTGTCAGACCAAACTGTATTTATATCTTTTGGAAAGATTTACATAAGAAGCTTTTAATTTTATAACGCATGCCACCGAATCGACCTTGAACTGTATTGTCGCTTAAAGAAATTCTTTAATAATAACAGATGTAGATTTGTGTAAAACGGCTGGTAAATTCAATGTTTGACCTTTGCTGTTTTTCGTATTTCGCTATAAGTAAAGAAATCTTTAAGATGCTCACAAACCATCATCTTCTCTATATGATATCGAACAGAGATTTTGTGGGTCTATTCTAAACTTTGAGTGTTCGAAAGTTTTTCAAATCCTAATTTTTGTCAGGGTGGCATTGTCTCAGATGATCCTCCAGCGTAACTGGTTTCATATCGTCATAAAAGAGTCACTTAGGCAGCTGTTTGTTTGACAAGGAAGGAAGGATTCCCAATTTCAAATAATTAATGCTGTACTATCTACATTTCTTTCTTTTTTCTAAATATTAGTTGCATGTAGACAAAATTAAGCTATTTAAACAAGTATTGAAATTGAATACAACACTTTTTCGTTTGAATAGTAGGATAAATATTTAAAGGGTTAACGAATGTACAAATCATATATTAATGTTTTAAATAATTACATTAAAGAAATTTGAAAATTAAGTAACCACCTGCTTGGATGAAATCTATTATTGTAGACCCCCGTGGACATCTCATAGACCCCCAATTTATTTTTTCTCTTTCGTAGACCCTTGGGAGTCTATATAGACCACTTTGGGAATCACTGATTTAGCTGTTGTCATGTTGATATAGTGTTGTATTCTGTGTAGCTACCATTCAACCGATAATATGAAGAACTATTTATTAATTGCTGTTTTAAATTATGTTTCACTTATATACATATTAAATACGTTTTTTCTCTTTAAAAAAAAGTAATTTTTTTTGCAAATATAGTAGTTAGTATGACAGAACTTACAAAACTTAGCAATACATTTGTAAAAAAAAATTATTTTTTTTGGACAAAAAATCTAACAATTTGCATAAATTTGTTGAAAATATGGAAAATGGTCATATCTCCTACTAAATAGCCTCACGTGTTTGTTACTATTAATAATGAATAGGCCTAGTTGTAAAATGGTGTATTTTTTAAAATGAAAAAACGGCTTGCATAGTTGATGTTCATCATCGTCATCATCAAACTCCATTAGAGTGAGGGCTTGAGAGGCTCAAATCCTCTCTTGCAAAAGCCCTGGACAGAAACCCTGCTGTCTTGCGTAGTGTATAAATGTCGCCATACAAGTCGAGAATTTTGGGTTTCCCAGACCTGTCGAGACGGAGATCAGCAAGTCTGGGGCAGTCAAACAGAATATGAGGCACGGTTCCCTCTTCTTCTCCGCAGCGGGGGCACCGTGAGTCGAAATTTGGCCATAGCCGCGAGAAATATGAGCCAACAGGACAGTGGCCTGTCCTGCACTGTGCTATAATAGCTTGCTCAGGCCTGGACAGCCTCCACCACGGGGAAGTGCGATCAGGGTGCCTCATGCGCTCCCAGACTCCACGAGCTTTTTGGGACTTGTCCCAGCACTCAAACCACTTTTCCATTTCTGTTTTTTTGTATTATAGCCAGGGCTTGATGAAAGCTTACAGCCTGATCAGTGGGTGGAATTTGCCCTCCCTGGCGGGCCAAAGAGTCTGCAATTGTGTTGCCAGTCACACCTATGTGACTCTGTACCCACTGCATTATTACAGGGGTGCCATATCGTTGTTTAATGTTATGTGAAGCCTTGATGACAGTGTTGATATTGGGGGGGCATGGTCCGGGGCTTTGCAAAGCCTGTAGTACAGATTTTGAGTCAGTGACCACAACAATCTGTGTTGCCCTCAAATGTCCCTTGCCGAGTTGAGAGTCAATGACTTTTAAGGCTTCACAGACTGCCATGGTCTCCGCATCAAAACTGCAAACACTACCACACCGCCCAAAGATTTTAACTGAGTAAGTGCCAAGAAAGTTGATGTAGGCTCCTAAGTCTGCTCTTCTAAAATCTATCGATGCCGACCCATCAGTGTATGCAAAAGCAGCACTGGGCTTGAAGGTATTAATGGTCTCCAGAGCTAGGAATGGAAGGTCGTTAGATGAATGGCTTTGCTTAGTGGCATTAGGGTCTACTAATTTCAAGCGTATGTTTGGGGTCGTTGGGCGACACCAAGGGGGAAGGGGATGAAAGCGTTGAATGTTTTGTCGGTTGGTGGAGAGGCCAGCTTCATCAGATAGTCTAGTGGCATGATGCATAAAAGACTGCATCTGTATACGTCTTCTGCATCTCCAACCATCCACTAGTTTTCTAGCTGGGAGGTATTCATCCAGCCTTTTATACCGCTCATAGCAGGTCAGTTCTGATCGTTCCCTCCTAAGGTTTAGTGGACCTATATTAGCCATTATTTCAGCCGCATTTACTGGACTTGTCCTAAAGGTTCCACAGACAAATCTTAGTGCTTGGGACTGTATTTTATCAAGTTGTTCAAGAGCAGTCCTAGAGCCATAAATCTGCCCAGGTAGGCTGTAGTCTATCTGTGATCGGACTGCTCCTAAATACAGGGATCGGAGCATGTCTGCTCGGGCTCCCCACTTCGTGGATGCCAGCTTCCGCACAATGCAAAGTTTCCCTGAGGCCTTTCTTACAATATCCTGGATGTGCTCACACATTTTTAGTTTGCGATCTAAAGTTACACCAAGGTACTTGGGTAGCTTTTCCATGCTGAGAGCCACTCCGTTGAGGGAGAGCTGGAAAGGTTGCCTGAGAATGCCAGTCCGAGCGTGAACAGAGAATAGACCGTCTTGGAGGTGTTTATTTCTAGCCTCCATTTTTGTGTGTATGAGCAGAGCGTATGGAGGTCTTCTTGTAGCACTTTTTGTATAGAGGTTGCGCTCCTTCCGGATTTCCAAAGGACAATATCATCAGCATATAGCAGCTTTTGGCATTTTAGCTGAGCCGGTAGGTCATTTATGAAGGCCGTGAAAAACGTGCATGACAGGACGGAGCCCTGGAGGAGGCCGTGCTCGAGGGTCATTTCCCCTGAGACTTCTCCGTACATCCTTGTTCTTATTGTATGCTCTTGTAGGAAGTCTCTAATCCAGTAATATATCCGTCCCCGCACCCCCACGGCTCTTATCTTATGAAGCAAACCAGGCCGCCATACTTTATCATATGCCTGTTTTAAGTCAATGAAGACTGCGTATGTGCTTTCGGTGCTTTGGAATCCATCTGATACGCTTTGCACATAGATGTTGACTTGGTCTATAACGGACATTCCAGCCCTGAAACCAGTCTGTTCTGGAGCTATAAGACGGGCACTCTCAAGGTACCAAACCAGACGCTCATTTACCATTTTTTCAGCCATCTTTCCCACACAAGATGTGAGTGAGATGGGCCTGTAGCCCTCAGCAGTGGAAGCATCTTTTCCCTTTTTTGGTATAGGAATAATGGTGGCACATTTCCAGGCCTGGGCAGATGGTCATCTGCCCAGGTTCTATTTACGAATGCCAAGAGCACGGCCCTTCCTTAATGCTTAAGCATTTCGGGGGTGATACCATCCGGCCCGGGAGCCTTTTTAAGCTCGCCTATCGAGAAGGGGGAGTTCATCTTTCCCTCAGCACTTTCGGTCTGTGGTTCCTTTCGGTCTTTTTTTTTCATCAGCTTTGCGAGCTTTATCAATGGCTTTGGACATTGGGGACTTCTTGGCAGCCTTGTTGATCTTGGCAAAATATTTGTTCAACAAGGTGGCAATTTTCTTCTTCGATGAAATGGTTACCCCACTGGGTGAAGATAATGGGGTTGCTGTTTTCGTAATTAAATTTTTTATTTTCAGAAAAGCAAAAAGTTGCCGTTGCATCGGAACTTTGAAAAATCTAAAATATCATTATGTCGGATTTTCAATATCTTTTTAGTTTACGAAATCTAAACGGGACGGATGGACGGACAAAACTAATGGCGTCTATTCCCCTTTCGGGGAATGGAAGGGGAACAATCAATATTTGATTACTCAAGAAAAAAATTACTTCGATTGTTCCCCTGAAATGTCCTGACCTTACCATCAGACACACCATAACAGCCTTGTATTCTGCGTTGGTCATCTTCAATGTGCTTAGGTTTACTTCAAACGAGTTGATGGTTCTCATGACACGTCGGTAGGGGATGCACTAGAAAAACAAACAAACATACAATTCTACAGTCTAACATTCCGAGTATGGTAGAAGACAGTAATCTGGCAAACATTGAGGGTTAGAACAGAAAAGTGTGAAACACACACATTGTGTCCAGTGTCTAGAACTGGGGTTGCCCAGTCTTTTTTCGGTCGGGAGGATAGGGGTATAAAAAACTGACACAGCTAGCATCCCCGCACCAAAACAAAACATCGAGGTTCCTTGGGAGTACTGTGAAAACATTACGACTTCCTTTAAGCAATGCAGGCAGAATTTTTTGTGGACCACATCGCATCACAGGTTGAATATGTCCCGCGGGATGTAGTTCGAACATCACTCGTCAAGACCTATTTTGTATTTGTTTTTTTGTTTTTTTTTTTATAAAAATGTATCTATGTCTCTAGACTTCTATTAAGTAATAGTATTAAAAGAAAGTGGGTTTTTTTTTTATTACCGGGAGATAAGCCACTTCTATTTTGTTTTTTTGCAGTCCGTCTGTCTAAATGAGTTCTCGAAAATCAGAAAAGCGATTGAAAATCCAATCTCAACATATTTTGTTGCGCTTCAAACTCTTTTGTTAGGGTCGGTCTTAGGCCACTGCAACCTATGCAACTGCAGTGGGCTCCGCACTTTCATAGGCTCCGCACTAATTCTAGGAGTAGATAATTATATTAAAACATTATAACTTATAACAGGGTCCGCCTGGATTCCTGATTTTGCAGGAGCTCCTTGAAATCTCCTAAAGTAATTGAAATCACATGAAAACTCATAAAAAATCTAATTAAAAATATACAAAATTGTCATTTTGGAGTATTAATCAATATGAAAAACGTCAATTCTTTGCGCGATTAAAAAAAAAGGCATTGCCAGATTTCATTTATCCCTATCCAGACTATGCCGCGCTCAATCCGTTTCGCATAGAGCTCCCGCGATTGATAGGGACGGCCCTGCTATTACTATTTTTCAATATAACTTACACACACAAAAAAACAAAACACAAAGAGATGAAAAGTAGTCTGTTAGGGGGGCGGGGTGTGTGTAGGTGCCAAACAAAGTGATAAAACAATCTCTAGGGAAATAGAAAAGAACACAAATAGAAGAGAAATCAAATCGATGGAGAGAAGAACTTCTCTGTTAATGATGGAGAGAAGAACTCTGTTAATGATCCTATTTGTGCTGCATGAGATAACGCCTTCATTTAGGTGTTCTATTTCAACTCTCAGTCAGCAGCATGAAGTGAAAGAACAAAGGTTCTAATCTTACTTTCAGGAGATGGCAAGCCTTGTAATATCTCAGCTGGTTCCTTTCGAGAAGGGGAACTTTTTTCAGTTCATCCTCTTCCTCGTCATCTCGATGATCTAGAAATAGATGATGTAAACAGCAATGAACTCAAAGATAAATAGAATTACGACACAACGTTGCCACAAAGTTGGCTTGAGGTGTGACGAGTGGGGCAACCGATGTGGGTGCGATTGGAGATTCTCTTGTCACGGTCTGCTTCGAAAACCAGAACAGTTCTTATAAATGAGTACTTATAACACAATATTTTGGAAGCTTTTCCCGGCATCTTGATCTATTCAGTGATGTCCAAAATACGGCCCGAGGGCCGTCTGTCTGGCTCGCTCAAATGTCGGCACAAAGTGTATTATATACCCCCTCCCCCGAAAAAAAAAGATAGAAAAATGTATCTTTACCTATGTAGGGCCCTCAATTTTTCTCTGATGAATTGGCATCAAGACCTTAAACGCAGATATAAAATCTACCAGGAAAAGTAAACGGATCTTTACTTTTCTATGGAACATTGTAATAAGCCAACATATTTGATATATATAAAGAAAGTATGGCTCAAAACAACATCAATAAATAGACATCATTATGAAACCAATATAGCGGTGGTCAAGCTAGCTCCAATGTTACTCACGTTTTATAAAGAATCCAAGCCATTTTTCGACGCGTAATAAAAAAAAGGAACTTAAAATATCACATTAATTAATGTAAGTACTAGATCCACGGGTTTCTCATAAAATTAGGTTGAGGTCGAGTTCTTTTCCTTTTAGTAACATTTCGGTAATGTGGCCCGCTTTACGAGTGTCGGAAATTAAAATGGCCCGCTGGACGAATTAGGTTGGGCGTCAATGATCTATATGATAGCAATTATAATGAAAGCTGTTAACATGACATTTGGGTTTCCAAATATTGCCAGTACCTATGTAAGGTACTATGTTTTGGAACCCTATAAAGGCCTGCAGCATTAGAGGCGGATGAGTCCTTTAGCATGATGATATATGGTCTAAGCTTACGTCTCATGGTCTGCGTATGACACTTGCCCGAGGCCCCGTGTACAGCTAAGGCCGCCACTGGTTCTCTGCAAGATATAGAGCTGTTGTAGAGAATGTAGTGAAATGATGAACAATGAGGATCTAAAGACACCACATCACTGGTTACAGGAATGTTCATGGCAGGTTTTAAAAACTCATTCACCTAAAGTGAAATTATACGTTTACTGACGACTTAGTGGGGGCCCAATCGGATTGAATCTGGTAAGATCCGTTAGGAAAGGATGTCATTGAAAAAAAAACAGTAAGGAGATTATAAAATTGGCGTTCTCAAGTCATCTAAAATTCGCAGCCTGTTTCGGGAAATTCCATATGTTCAGCTTTTTGTCCATTTTTTCCCTTCCAGCCAAGAAAAAGGGGATCTATAAGTAGGAGTGACAAAATCTGATAGGCCATTACTTTTAAAGTAAACAAAAATACAGTAATTAAACATTTGTTCTCATGTACGTTGTCTAATCAAAACTGCATACTTTCAAGGGAGGTAACGCAGAAAAGGGTCTCATTTAAATTAAATCAAATTTCAAAATATTACTTCACGTTTTTTAAACTCACACTAAAAACTTTGTGTGTGTGTGTGATTTAATTATTATTTTTTTAAAATTATTTACAAATATGTGCCACACTTAACCTTTTACAGGGCCGCATTTGGCCTGCGGGTTGTAGTTTATCCATCACTGAGTTCTAGACAAGCAGGTCCTCGTATAATAACTTAGAATTATTATTTTTAAAATGCTAGACAGCATGCATAATGAACTAGATAGTAAACTAAGCTCTGCAAGCAACGAAATAATCTGCAATCAGATTTTTAATGGTTTTTCTTGTTTTTGAGATCAAATAAAGACAAACGGACAGACAGGCAAATAGTACACAAAACTAATATCCTCCGAGAATACACATAAATGTAAGACATTATTGAGAAAGGCTTTTATGTCCCGGTTATTATCTACATGAAGGAGGATTATGATTCGAAGCCATAAATTAAAAACTGTACAATGAAACATTTCTTTCATTTCATAAGCCAATGTACGTGTTCATGCTTGTGCATGGATGCGCTAGAGAGTGTATGTGTATGTGTTCCTATGTGTCTGTGCTTACCCTCATCGAAGTACACATCTGAAACAGATGGATCAGCGTTCAGTTCAACAACCGACTCTTCAGTCTGTTCCTCAACGGCTTTCGAAGTCCTGTGAGAGAACATTTTGCTGGAGTGGACTCTGTGTAAGGAGGAAGTCTTAGGATGGATGGTGGGCAGTGAGATGCTGGAAGGTAAGACAAAGTGAAGTTAAAAAGGTAGAGAAATGAAGACAAAAAGAAATGAAGACATAAAGAAATGAAGACTTAAAGAAATGAAGACATAAAGAAATGAAGACATAAAGAAATGAAGACATAAAGAAATGAAGATATAAAGAAATAAAGACATAAAGAAATGAAGACATAAAGAAATGAAGACATAAAGAAATGAAGACTTAAAGAAATGAAGACATAAAGAAATGAAGACATAAAGAAATGAAGACTTAAAGAAGTGAAGACATAAAAAAATGAAAACATAAAAAAATGAAGACATAAAGAAGTGAAAACATAAAGAAATGAAGACATAAAGAAATGAAGACATAAAGAAATGAAGACATAGACAAGTGAAGACATAGACAAATGAAGACATAGAGAAGTGAAGACATGGAGAAGTGAAGACATAGAGAAGTGAAGACATAGACAAGTGAAGACATAGACAAATGAAGACATAGAGAAGTGAAGACATAGAAAAGTGAAGACATGGAGAAGTGAAGAAATGGAGAAGTGAAGACATAGAGAAGTTAAAACATAGGGAAATGGGGAAGGGAAGACCTAGTGAAATGAAGACATAGAGAAGCGAAGACATAGAGAAGTGAAGACATGGAGAAGTGAAGACATGGAGACGTGAAGACATAGAGAAGTGAAGACATGGAGAAGTGAAGACATGGAGAAGTGAAGACATGGAGACGTGAAGACATAGAGAAGTGAAGACATGGAAAAGTGAAGACATGGAGAAGTGAAGACATGGAGAAGTGAAGACATGGAGAAGTGAAGACATGGAGAAGTAAAGACATAGAGAAGTAAAGACATAGAGAAGTGAAGACATGGAGAAGTGAAGACATGGAGAAGTGAAGACAGAGAAGTGAAAACATAGAGAAATAGGGAAGTGAAGACATAGGGAAATGAAGACAGAAAAGTGAAGACAAAGAGAAATAGAGAAGAGAAGACATAGAGAAATAGAGAAGTGAAGACATAGGGAAGTGAAGACAGAAAAGTGAAGACAGAGAAATGAAGACAGAGAGATGAAGTCACAGGGAAATGTAAAACAATGAATTCATCTTTTATTTTTACATCATTATTTTCAAAAATAAAATAAATAAACTTACGAGGCCACCATTCTTAACTTTCGTATCTGCCGCTGGCTGAAAAAATTTTTTTTTAATTATATATATTTTTTATATTCTCACTATTGAACTGGGTGGGTGGAGCCTGGGTGGGTTAGTGGAACCTGGCTGGGTGGGTGGAGCCTGGGTGAACACGGAAATCAACAACGGCTCTAAGGATTTTCCAATAAATGTATTGTTAATGTATTTGTTAAGAACAAAATTACCTGCTCGTTGGCTATAACGAGAAAACTCTATTTTTGACTTTATTAATTTTAAGTATGCAAATCTATAAATTTCAATTAGTTTTTTAAAAACTAGGTCTAGTTCTAGATGCAGCATCGTTTTCGTTCATTTACGAATGTAAGGCATTATTGATTGATGGGTTTCAATATAGTAAAGAATAGAAGCAATAAATCTCTTTTTCAAAATCTATGCAAAAAAATCGCTCAATCAAACAATGAACATTTAAGCCATTAATTGTCTGACTCAAAGACAATCCTTATGAGTTGTATCAAGTAGGTATTGTGTTTTTTTAAAATAGTTTTTTAAATGTATTTCTTGTTGAAAGTGTATGTTAGTCCAATCACTTAACCTTTGTTTAATAGTAATTGGTAACCAGATAGAATTTTAAAAAAAGGAGTGCTTGTAGAGTTTCAACAAGTAACAACTATAAAACAGTCATTTCACATTTTCAAAATTTGTTGACCTTCCATCATACAAACATTATTAATGGTAGAGTAAGAAAAGAAAAACATTAAAATTCTTTAACAAACGACAAAACCTCCTAGTCACAGCTGGGGCTGCGTAGCCACGGAAAATACTGCATTCCTCATTATTCTTCGGACTCGAAGACAAGTCATTATTATCAACTTTCCCTTTACTATACCGTAGTCTGTTGGACCGTTGGGGCACCATATAAGATTTATTTACCTTCTTTCTTCATTCCTCTCTGTCTTTTGCCTTAGTTAAAACCTCTTTCAATGGCAGGCCCGTCCATTCTTTTATGCTGTCTTCCCATCGCTTTCTCTGTCTGCCTCTTCTTTTCCTGTTCCCTGAAGGAAGGTCTTTGCAAGCCCCAAACACCTTGTAATATGGCCATAGAGTTTTAGTTTCTTTTTTTTTTACAATAGTTAGCAGGTCGTCGTGAGGTCTTGTCACTTGTGTAACCCTGTCTCTAATCTCTTCGTTTGTGATTGGGTTTTTAAATGTGCTACCTATGATCCTTCAGAAGCATGTCAATTCCTCTACGTCCTCTACGTGCAGTCGAGTTTGACAGTATTTGAAATACCCTTGAAAAAGTACACGACTTATGTAGACTGTACAATGAAGCTAAACTAAGCTATCTCCTGCCACCAAATCTGCAACTCTTTACGGTGATATCAATATTATGTCTACTCAAGGAAAGTACCCTTTCCAGATCTTACACTATATAGGCCTTTTGTTTACATGGCTGACAGTTAACGAGGGTATCATGTGACCAGCACAAAGACTAACCGCCTTGACTTTTCACGAATAATATCCGGCAGCTATTAGTTGGTGGATTCAGGGGCGTCCTAACAAATCCGGAAATTTAAAATTCCGTCTTCTGAATCCTATCGCTTTACCGCCCATAGAGTCTACTTACGCCCGAGTGACTTTTTTCTGGTAGAGATTGCTCCATTTCAGAATGTTATGTCTCAGCTTGTAACAAGACTCCTTGGCCCATGTCCCTGGGTCTGTAGGTAACATGATCTTGAAACGTACTGGGTCCTTTTAGATAATGAAATAACAAAATGCAGAATTGTCATATTTAAAAATAAATAATGGTACATTGGTGGGGGGGGGGGAGGTCGGAGTTTAATTTCTTTGATTTGGAATGTGTTTTTACACCCAGATTTAAGTTTCTTTATTCTGTTCAAGAACTTCATTTTCTGAACATTTGAAATAAAAACGTAAGCAAAGTTCCCCTTTCAGACCTTACGATCTAAAGGGATGATGAACAGGTCATCTGTTCTTATGACCGACAGTTAACGAGGATATCATGTGGCGAGAAGTAAAGCATAAATCTTAGAAACACTTCCCCGGGCAATGAAACTCACAGTGTAAGGAAAACATAGAAACGGACGATAGAGGAGATAATATCAGGCGAGTAGGGAAGGTCTAAGTATCGAGTTCATTGCAATGGCGGGGATGGAAGAAAGCCCTAACAAAAACGTCACCACTTCTCAAGGGACATTTCGTAAGGTGGACACAGCTGCACGGCTGATATTGTGCAGTAAAGGAACATGGCAGCATTGCCTCAGTGTGCTCGTCCTTTGGCCTTGCCTTTAGCCTGAGCGTCTTGGGATACGATCCAACGGAAACAGGGATATAAAAAATGTACATCTGCTTGGATCTTTCCCAGACAGAAGTTTGTCCAGACAGGCAGATGGAGGGAACTTCCGTGTTCCCAGAGCTTCAAGAGTCTTAGACTCAACTCTTAGGACAATGGACCTCATTCACCAATCGTAAATAAACACATTTAGCCACGTCATAATATTGATAAAACACGTATACGTATCACGTGACAGCCACTATGGATTACATAATTTGTATAGAAGATATATAGATACACGTGGCTAAATGTTTTTTGTTTACGATTGGTGAATGAGGTCTATTACAAAGAAGAAAAAGAAGAGACAACTGATGGCAGAAAACTCAAAAGTAAAGTAGCAAATAATATATAACTAAACACTGACCCAAAGTTGACAAATAAAAAAAAATAAAAAAACCTAATAAAATACTCAGAAAGACTCAAAGATAAAGGCACAGTTCTTATTCTAGGACAAAGTCGTACAAGTGCAGAGGTGCTTCTTGTTCCTTAGTGCCATGAGAGTATGCAACGGGTTGCCTGAATCGGCAAGGAAAACCCATGACTTAACAGAGCTTAAGTTTCTAATTACACTGTTACGAATGTACGACTTAATTAACATTTCGATACGCGTATCATCCGTATGTCCTAGGACGTACTTAGGCCTATCTTCTGTTTTGAAGGAAAGTCTGTTATTTATAAAACAAAATAACATCATCTAGATATAGACTATAGACAAAGACTAGATTTAGTAGAATCTATATATCAGCTAAATTAATCAAGATCTGTATTCGTCTTAGATCCTAGAGTAGTTTCAATTATTAAGACTAAATTCTAGAGCTCTAGATCTATACCAACTTTTTTGTCCAGGCTGACTCCTTCGATAGTCTTCAAGGTTTCAATTGCGACAGAGACAGGATCAAAGAATGTAGCCATGATTATTCGTTCTCAGTTGATGGACTGATTAAAAAAAAAGATTCTAGATCTCAATCTAATTATATGATAAATTGAATGGCGCCATTACTATTTATGTCAATGACAGGAAATGACTTTCCGCGATGAAAACGCGGAGCTTTTGGTGCAATCTATAAATAACTAAATACTTCTGGTGTATCCTAGTGTACAGAATACCCGAAATGTTAAAAACTAAGTGTGCCCTCTTTCGCCAAAAAAATATTGTATAAATGTTTTGGATTTTGACACTAAAAGCAAATCGAACGAATCTACTGTTTTTACTGTGATTTGTACGCTCCGTTCCACGCTCTCATTTGAGTCACTTCGTTTCAAATAAATCCAGTAAACGAGATAAAAAGAAGATTTCATTATGAAGAAAATGATTTAAAAAAAAAAAAAAAAAGGAAAATAAGAAAGATTGTTAAATAACTAAACAAAAGAAACAATGTCAAGGACTGAGAGATCATTGCTTCAAGATAAATAAAACATTTCTTTGTTCTACAAGAGAAAAAGCTTAAAAAATGATTCTAAAATGTTGAACAGTTGCATCGGACACATGAACAAGATTATTGTTATTTATATTATTATTCTCTGGTACTTTCAGGGTCGAAAAACAAAATTCATACTAGTCCCCTAAAAAGTGTTTGTTGAAGAATTTTCTGGTGGTGAGGTTCGTCTTCAGCAGTATCGCCCTCTGAGGCACATTTTAGGGCCTCGAGGGTGTCCGCGAGGTCAATTGTCATAGGGTAAAATTATTATTTTAGTAAAATTCCATAGTCGCTAAGCCTTTAAGCTTAGGTTTTCATTTTTTTCACTTTTAGTCTATTATTTTTTAACTATTATTAAAGAGGACTAAACCCCAAAACATTAGCCATAACAAAATGATTAATTACCAGTAATTAATTTACTAATCAATTACTTATTTATTGGTTCATTTCTCTTATATGCCAATGAATAATTGTGCGTAGTTTCAGCTTGATCCAAGAATGTATGTGGGAGGAATAACGTGTACACACTCCCGTACAGACAGACTTACAGAGTGAGTTAATGTAACTGTGTAAAATGGTAACCTAAAAGCAATTTTAATTATTCAGTTTGCATGCATATTTTGTTTTTCATTTTTTCTTTTGATTCCTAAATCCTATGATAGACTATATATACACTATGATCCTATAGAATTGTCCACTTTTCATTTCACCACTTTCTTTTCCCCTTTGACATCATTATATTCCCTTGTCTTTCTCCATATCCTTTTCTCTTCTTTTCCTTTCTTTCTGAATTAAAAGATATCTCTAGATAAATAATAAGTGCGACTTAAAAAGGGAAACATTATGGACGGAGTACAAAGTCAATGCAATTATTTTTATCATTTCTTCCCACAAATACAATAAAACCTGCACATATACAACTCTCTGTTAGTATCCTGTAGTTTAGACCTCTAACTAGACTGTCGACCTTAAACTTAAACCAACTTTATTTCCAAAATGTGAACGCGACCTAATCTGTGACTTCTCACGTAGTCGCCCCATTTGTTCTGGCCACCCATTTTCCTTGTCAGTTATTGACCACGGAATTCTGTGAACTTGTCTTTGACTTCCTTGTTGTCTAGTTCTGAGATCCAATGACGTAGACACAAACAGGATGTCTTTTTTTTTTTTGTTCTTGGTTTCTAGATTAATTATTCTAGAACATAGTTTAAAAGATAATTAAGTATCTAAAAACTGTAGGGCTGAAGGTCTTATTGATTTTTTTAAAGAGACTTTTGGCCTGAAGGAAAAGGTTAATGCAAACTAATTATAATATCAAGTTCGGTGTTAATGAATAATACATTAAAATACATTAAAAAGTACAGGATATAAAGTAGATCAGAGCATTGATACAATATGTTGAGGGGATTAAATGGGGCACGACACGGATACAGTTGCAGTGTATTCGTATGTGTGTGAGTGTGTGTGTGTGTGTGCAGAGCCACAAAATGTAACTTCAGAAAATGTAAATGTGGACTCGGATCATCGGCTCCGGCTCAGTTTGGCTCCTATCCCTTGCTCGTACATTCGATACAAACTGTGGCATGTATAGTGTATCCCTTGCTCGTACATTCGATACAAACTGTGGCATGTATAGTGTATCCCTTGCTCATACATTCGATACCAAACTGTGGCATGTATAGTGTATCCCTTGCTCGTACATTCGATACAAACTGTGGCATGTATAGTGTATCCCTTGCTCATACATTCGATACCAAACTGTGGCATGTATAGTGTAACCATTGCTCGTACATTCGATACAAACTGTGGCATGTATAGTGTATCCCTTGCTCGTACATTCGATACCAAACTGTGGCATGTATAGTGTATCCCTTGCTCATACATTCGATACCAAACTGTGGAATGTATAGTGTAACCATTGCTCGTACATTCGATACAAACTGTGGCATGTATAGTGTATCCCTTGCTCGTACATTCGATACCAAACTGTGGCATGTATAGTGTATCCCTTGCTCATACATTCGATACCAAACTGTGGCATGTATAGTGTATTCCTTGCTCGTACATTTGATACCAAACTGTGGCATGTACAGTATATCCTGACTGGTGGCATTTAGTACCAAACTGTGGCATGTATAGTGTCTTTTAAAGGTTTAGTTACATTTTTAGATTTAGGGTTACTAGCGTTTTTTTAAAAATATCCTTTATTGTTATTTAGGTGTTTTTGTCATTTTGCAGTTATTGTCATTTTGGAATTATTTTTATTTTGGAGTTACAGTCATTATGGAGTTATTGTCATTTTGGAGTTATTGTCATTTTGGAGTTATTGTTATTTTGGAGTTATTGTAATTTTGGAGCTATTGTTTGTTTGTTGTTGTTTCTTTTTTAGTTTTTGTTATCATGGAGCTGCGTAGTTTGGAGTTTTTTTAATTTGGATTTATTGTTATTTTTGAGTTATTTTCATTTTTGAGTTTTTGGTATTTTGGAGTTTTCTAATTTTGAAGTTATCGTAAATTATTATCATTTTGGTGTTAATGTTATTTTGGTGTTTTTGTCATTTTGGAAATGTGTAATTTTAGATTTATCGTAAATCGGATTTTTTGTCACTTTGGTGTTGCTGGACTTACTTATTTAGGCTTAGGTCCTCCCACTCCTTTCGGCTCATTGGGCGGCAAGCTGTCTCCATAAAGATCTGTCATTGGCAATGTCTGAAGCCTACTCCCACCTGGTGTCCACTGTTCTGGGGTCCTCCATGAAGGTGTGTGGCCAAGTAATACAAGGATACGGGTTTGATATCCGAATTTATCCAAAAATATATATTTTTGTTGAAACATGAATTTCAACATGATCTAAAAAACGCCTGTAACGATTTTCCTAGAGAATTAACATATGATGTATATCTCTGAGAAAAGAATGACTAGCTTGTCGGCCACACTAGGAAAACTCTTATTTGACCGTTATAATTTTTCAAATTAAAACAAAATGTAAATAGGCCTTAGTTCTAGCAGCTGACGGTGTTACGGGTTTGATATCCGAACTTATCCAAAAAATATATTTTTGTTAAAATTATGTTATTATATTTGAAGTTAAATTATGGGGATATTCCCTTTTAAAAAAATATACATTTTCAACATGTTTTTCTTGGTAACGTTTGTAGTCGTATAATGTCTAGGATTAGTTTTCCAAATACCATTAAGCGACTATACAATTTGAATAAAAAATAATTATTATTGTCATACAATAAGTGCAATAAGTCAACGTCAAGAGTTACACAAAAAGTTAAGAGTCGGGAGCGGACTGGCAAACGGGCAAATGTCCTGTGGGCCAAAACCAAATAGGCCGGTCTGGTCGCCACTAATGGAAAAAAATTCAATGCATACAACTTTTAAAAAAAGTTATTTAGGCGTTTTATTTTATATTATTATTATTATTATTTCAAAATTCAACAAGAATATTGTTATAAACCTGGTGGTGGCACAGATGGGGGTAGTGGTGTGAGTGTAGTCAGCCAACGCAAATCGCCCCAGGCCAGCGCTAGACGAGCGGTCAACCGTGACAAGTTACGACGGTCAGATGAGTCGAGTGTCAACAGGACGGTTCTGGAAGGATCGCCGTCGGGAACTGAGCTGAGGAGCATCACGAGGGATGTAGTCATGTGACGAAACTAGAAACGTCGAGCGATGTTCCGTCCGGTTCTAGAAGGCCGGTAGGGACCCTATATAAAGAGCGGAGGTGTCGCAGTCAAGACGGTTAAGAAAAGGGGCTCAATACAGCACGGCTCATGAGAGAAGGATCACGAGAGAATGTTCACGATATGGGCTCAGAACACGGTCAACTACAGCACAGTTCAACGGTGTGGTTCTGTACGAGCATTACGACGGCTCAGTGCGGAGTACTGTCAAGTACAGTTGAGACGACTGGTGTCTTGATCTTGGTCTGCGATCGAGTCCGACACAACGAGCCTAGTGTGAGAAGTCAGTCCTGAACTCTTGAACCCAGTGCAAGCCCGGAACGGGACGGAGAGGCCAGTGCAAGAGTTGATACGGCGGTACGGCTATTAACGGAGAGATATTTGACGTGTTGCCAATTGTACAGTATTGGCTGTTATTTATTCAACTGAGTTGTCAAGTTCTTTAAGTTGATGGTGTATGGTGCAGTTTGCAGAGAGCCTGGTTAGCAGGGACGGACTGGCTATATTGGCATTTGGGCAAATGCCCGGTGGGCCGGTACCCAAATGGGCCGGTAGAGCAACCGAAATGGCCGCATCGATGCCACTATGGCACGTAAGAAATTATTAAAGGTTTTAAAATATTCTCTTATAAAAAAGTCCTCAGAGCGTCGTGTTTAACAACAAATCTTTCACAGACTCTTCATGTAATACCATTTTAATTTAACACATTTTCCGAAATAATGTAATAGCCATCATCCGTAGACAGTGCTACTTTCAGGGCCTACATACTTAACGATTAAAAAGCAACTTAAGGTCTATATTTCTTATAAAGATACAGTGTTCACTGTATGCATACATATCGATACATTATCAAACTTAATATGATGATTTTGAGGACAGGTAGACCTAGAAATGGTTACCCATCATATGATATAGAATTTGTGGGCCGAAATGCATAGAAATGCCCGGGTCGGTTTTGACACTCTGTCCGCCCCTGCTGGATAGTGAGATTCGTAACAATATCAAAAACTTGACACTATACAAACTGTACTCATTATCATTTGCAAAACATTAGACTACACTGCTATGTACAAACGGCATGGACTTTAACACTGCTTTGATTTGATATCTTCGATGTTGTGTTTGGCCTAATCATTTTGCTGGTCGGCAAGTACGTTTGATGGCACTGACATTTGTTTTTGCTCCTTCCCTCCACCCTCTTTTGATGGTTCTATTGTCTGTGTTACAGTTAAAAGAAGGATAAGAGAGGTTAAGTTAGAAAACATTGATGTAATGCAGCAAACAAACAAAAAATAAATAAATAAAACTTATTCACATCTCAGTATGGCGGACAATGGTTATGTATGCCCTGGGTGTGGCAAAATATGTGTAGGTCACAGCTGGGGCTGCGTAATGGGAAATATTGCATTCCTCATGGCTGCCTGGTCGTGCGGTTTGCTCGCTGGACTGTCGTTCGGATTTATCGATGGTCGAGGGTTCAAATCCTGCCCGCTCCCATCCCCCGTCGTCCTGCGGGAGGTTTGGACTAGGAAGTAAACTATCTTCAACTCTGAAGGAACATCCGAAACATGTAAAACATTTTACAAAACATTTTACAAACATTAATCTTTGACTCGAAGACAAGCCTTAATATTATTATTAAGAGTTCTTCTTTCTGTGATTTGTAAAGTAATAGCAAGCCTTCTTTTTGTTTAACTCAACACAATCTAAAAGTATAACAATGAAGCTTACAACAACAAAAATTACAAAAATCTAGATTTAAATCAAAAATTTTTTTTTGTGTTTTTGCTATTGTAATTAATGGTAACATCTATATTTAATATGATGTCCCCAATGACGAAATATAGTGCTTTCACAGCCGATATATAATGAAAGGAGATTTTTATGTATATGTTAAATAATGGGCCATGGTATATTCATAATTTTTTTTATAGTTTTTTTGAATGTACTAGGACGAAGCAAGAGCTTTTCACATTATATAAGTGTCCCTCGAACCGTTATGCTTTCTTTAATCTTTATATGGAATGGGTTGCCTGAGCCAGCCAGGTAAACCAACAACTTAGCAGAGTTTAAGTTATTGAATAACACGCATGACTAGATTGACACAACACGAAATGCGTAGGACGTAATTATATTCTTTTTGAAGAAACGTCTGTAACCTATAAGTAATTCCAAAAAGTCTCCAAAACATTTCATTATATATTTATTTCAAACTCTGAAAGTCTGCAGTAGGACTGTTAATAGTTTTGAGACTACATACATGTATCAATGAAACACATTACGTAATTCTATGCAAGCTTACGTCCAGTTTTCAATGAGTTATCAAACCTTATAAATTTTGTATAGAATTAGTCTTACACATATAATATGGCATACCATTTACGGGCCGGTCTATATTGTAATGCCTGGGCCGATTTTGATACCCAGTCCGCCCCTGTTAAGAGTCATACAATAATTCCAGAGCCATACAATACGTCAGCAATCAAAAATAAGTCAAGAGTCATACAACAATTCAGTCTTACAAAAAATTGTATAGACCTGTGTCCCGTGTAAATATCCAACATAAATGTGACGCTCCAAGCGAGCCTATGCAGCTTCAGTACAGGGAAAACAATAAAATATGAGGGGACGGAAAGCACCGCATCAAGGGCTGGATGTGGCCCGCATTCCCTAATTTGAGCCTTACCACAGTCATTAAATTTCGTAATACTGACAGTAATGTAAAGATATTAATCGGAGGGTCTTTGAACCGATTCCTTCTATTAACACTCATGAGTGCGGGGCTAAATGGGTTACACTTTAAATTGACATTGAACTCAAGAGAAAGTATTAACAAGAGGGAGGACAACGAAGATATAGCCAAGTCCATCACTTCTAAAATGTGATGTTCTATTAAGTTTGTCAGTGATTGCCCACGACCAAAACACACGTTTTAACCAAATCGTTTCTAAGTCGGATATACCAATTTTTAGATCTATTTCCGAACAGAATGCTTCGCTGATCTAATACTTTGATTAATATTTGGTTTGTATGAATGACGTAAAATAAAATGGGTTGGTTTTCCCCTCCTGTTAATTATTTCTCATAGAGAACCAATGGTCCGTAACGATATTGAAAACTATAGATGAACTATAAGACACCGCGTTGTCGTTTGCCAGAAACAAAAGTCATTGTCACTGACACGGTTATACAATGTCTGTGATCTTCTCTAACCATGCTGTCTAGACTGTGTGGGTTTTAACTTTTTTGGAACTTACATAAGCAAAGACGAGATCTAGGTTTGAAGCATGATGGGTAGGCTATGTATGAAATATATGTAGTTCATTTGATAACTTAATGTAAATTTGTAACGACTAAATATTAAATACATTTTCAAGCTATAAATAATATTTAAAAAGGATAACAATATTTAACCATATTATATTCATTTCAGTGCCATTACGTCAAAAAACACAATCATTGAATTGGTGTTACTGGACTTTGGTTGCTTTGATAAGTACATCTTGTAATATAGAATGGTGTTTTGCTTACTTCACAGGTAATTTATACTTTCACTTGCGTTGGCAAAGCGGTAAAGCGCTTGGCTTCTGAACCGGGGCTACCGGGCTCGAATCCTGGTGAGGACTAGCATTTTTTAATTACGGGCAACTTTGGGCGCCTCTGAGTGCACCCAGCTCCAATGGGTACCTGAGATTAGTTGGGGAAAAGTAAAGGCGGTTCGTCGTTGTGCTGGCCACAAAAACAGATGACCCTTACATCATCTGCCCAATAGATCACAAGGTCTGAAAAGGGGGAACTTTACTAATGATATCAAAACACAAAAAAAAAACATGTCGTTGTTTTTAACTTAATAGATCGCACATTTTTTTAACACATTGGCGCTCTTCCCTGAATGCTGGTTTGTTTTTTCTTGTTCCAGATTGTGGAGGAGCGCTGACAGCTCAAGCTGGCTCTATTCTCTCACCAAACTATCCTGACAACTACCCAAACGACGCACAATGTACCTGGACTATAACCGTTGCGACTAATCAAATAATTGACGTTAGGTAACGTAATACATTAATCTTCCTGTGTTTCTAATGTGTACAGGACAAGATTTACGACGGTACAAGTCTCCCCCTTAAAGAAGGCTTCCACATTTCACCAGCTGTTACAGAATATGCAGAAAATAAAGGAATTTAAATTTACGATGACTCGATTTCTTTTTACAATACCTCTATTTAGCTCTTACCTTTGTGGAAACCTTTGGTTGGACGGGCTTTATTTCCTGGGTGACACGGATCTCGAAAATGGCTCTATCGATTTTCCTAGAAATTTGACAGGTGATGTATATAGTTGGGAAAAAGAATTACTAGCTACTTGTTGCACTGGTGAAACTCTAGTTTAAACGTTTCAATTTTTCAAAGTTTAAAAAGAAAGAAATTTTAATTTGGCTTGAGAGCTAAAAAAAATATTTATTTTCAACGGTCTATGCGTGTTCGGATATTTTCGCATTTATTCAAGAGTTTAATCAATTAATGTTCAAGAACCTTTTGCGCATCGTCTTCTGAGTCTAGATCATAGACTTATATATTATATCTAGACTGGAAATCGAAAACAAATTCTTATCCGCGACTGATCGATTCACAGGCGTATCTATATATAAATTTTTATGTACGTAAACTCTTTTTTTCGAGCTCTAGGGGGAGTCGCCCCAATCAATCTATTCTGTCTTAGAAAAGTAATGATCTTTAGTTTTCAAAGTTTAGAAATAATGCAAAATCATTTCTCGGATATTCACGCAAATATATGAAACAAAGCGATTTCTTGTTTGTTTCCATAGAGATACTGTTTCAAAAAACCTAGATGGAAATAATTCATGTTGATTTAAATCATCTTATGTACATTTAAATAGATTGCTTACCTAGATCTTTCTATTTTATGTATCTAAAAATTGAAAAATATTAATTATGAGACAAGAGTATTCTTATTTTTACTTTTCAATTACTAGATCTAGATCTAAAAATTAAATTATATGTTACATAGGTTAGGGCTCAACAAAAACACTTTACTTCTTACAACTACTTTACAAAACAACGTCTTATTTTAAACTTTTAAAAAGTTTTTCACGACATTTTTGTAGTGTTAAAAGATCTCCATGTCCAGTCTAGATATCATGGGCGTAGCCAGGATTTTTTTTTCGGGGAGGGGGTAGGGGGGATTCCCCCCGCCCCCCCCCCCCCCCCCGCGGAAAAAAATTACATATATTTGTGTGTGTGTGTGTACATAATTAATCCTTATTACATTCTGACCCTTTCGGAAGACGTTAATTGCGTCCTAGAATAGGTTCTTCCTTGAATTAGTGGCAAACTCGTAGACTCCCCGCCCTTGCTAGCAAGGGGGTCTGGGGGAGCTCGCAGCGCTCCCCCAGCGCGGGGCGAAGCCCCACCTCCGAGCACTATTTCTCGTAATTTTTGGAGGCGGTTTTAAAGTTAAAATATTCTTTAGCTGTTTTCTTGGAATTAGGGATTGTCGTTTGCATTTTTTTAGCTTTGTTTATAGAAGAGGGGGATTGAACTGCAAAACCCCTGGTAAGGTTTTTTTAAACTCAAAACCCCTGTAGGGGGTTTTAAACTCAAAGCCCCTGGTAGGGGGTTTTAAACTCAAAACCCCCTGGTAGAGGGATTTGAATCTCAAAACCCCCTGATAGGGGTTTTCTAAATCTCAAAACCCCCTAGTAGGGGGATTTGTATCTCAAAACCCTCTCGGCTGTGCTGTGGTAAGTGATGATTTAGAATTAAAATCTCACCTAAAATAAACAAAATGAAAGCAAAAATCAGTCACTTAATTCCGCCCCCCCCCCACACCCCCACAGGGGTTGGGAAATTTCATTTCGGGGGGAGATTTGAACCCCAACCCCCCCTCCTGGCTACGCCCATGCTAGATATAATATATATAAGTCTATGGATGAAACATTTAAATAAACCATATCATTGTTTTTTTTTATGTGCAGTCTTCAGCAGTATTAAATTGGTAAGCTATTTCCCTGGAGCAAAAAGTTTTTTTTTGTTACTTGACATCATTGCTATTACAATTTGGCGTCCATTGCAATTGTTTATTTTGTAAATTTATTTCAAAATACCTTCTACTCATTCCAGAGGTGCCTACGGAATTTTTATTGCAGTGGGGTGCAAGTTGCAACATATAGCTGTAGAAATAGCTTTAACTTTCTTACTACTTTCTTGTTACCCATTTATTAAAGCGAAGAACTAGTGCGCCCATCCCCTTTTGTTTGTATTCCTGTGAGATATTAGGAGCACTGTATAAGCTTGTTTCATGGGGAAAATCTAAACACGTGAACAAACTATTTACTGTACACGTTGTTAAGTTTCTACGTGCGGCCCGACGGTGGAAAAAACAAACTGCAAACGTTGACTGTGGCTATCGAAACTTTCACTAATTTTATTGATGAATGGCTTCTCTTCGCAATGGACCAGCTGATTCTACTTATGATGTTACTCTAATCGAATTGGAATATTTGTTTGTAATAAATCTCACGGCTCTATTTCGTATTTGTTCTAGTTTCCTTTTGTTTTCTTGAGTTGAGGGGTCCCAGACAGAGGAGGTATATTCTAATATTGGCCTATCCAAGATTAAATAACATTTTAATTTTATGTTTTTGTTTGATTTGTAAAAAAAATCTTTTAAAGTCTTAATGCTTTGTTTGATTTTTTAAAAATTATTTTCAACAAAATGGGGATTTTATGATTTTTCATTTACTATTACAACAAACTTCAGTAAGATAAACAAAAGACAAAAAATGTGAAGAAATATGAAGAAATGTGGTTGAGATTTAATGGGAACTGGTAAAATGTGAATAACAAAAATTGAAAGAGTCTTGGGCGCCCTGAGTAGCCAAATTCTAGCCAATTTTGCACCTTCAGGTCCATTAACTTCGAAGTAGTGATGCTACTTAAGTATTGTTGCAAGGAGAAGTTAATATTGTAATAAACTAGAATAAGCTCATTATGAGTTGATGGCCGACCATGTCTGTAGCATTTTACTTCTCTAGAGACGAACTTTTCCCTTTGTAACTTGAGATGGAGTGGAGTGACCTCTCCATTGCTGGGGGAAAGCCTGGGTGGTAAATTTGCGAGTGCTGGGCTGCCCACGCGTTAACACTCGCCTGACCAGACTACTCATCCGTATCCGTACCCAAAATGGGCCCCGCGAAATCCATTTTGCATAAGGCCACGCAATGAATAAACCGCCTTGATTATAGCTACTTTAATTTTTATTCTTCTATCCTGAGGGTTCATTATTTCATTTTTTTTATTAAGTCATTGCCATCTGAAGTTGGGCGTAAGCACTGGGTATGGGAGAGAACAAGCTGCTCTTAATTCTGATTGTCTACAGTAACTAGACGAAGTTCTCCAACAAAACGTTGATGTTTTCACTCAATGTCTCAGCGAAGGACACTTGCACAATAGAAACTTAGGACATCAATAATTCATATACGGTGAATGGTTAAAAGAAAGCAAAAAAGAAGTGTGTGTGTGAGTGTGTATACAAAAATTCCAAATCCGATAATAATGTTTCTTAAGAGCTGTATTAAGAGCTGTATTAAGAGCTGTATGTTTTAACAGGGGCCTTTGATCTTCTTTCTTCCAGGTTCAAAAGACTAGACTTGGACAGATCATGGGATCGAGGCTGCAATGACTATGTCGCTATATATGATGGACCCAATTCACAAAGCAGCAGTATCAGAAACGATTATTATTATTACTGTGGTTTTAGCGATGATTCTGTCATTCTGAATCTGATTCTAAGGTCAACCAGCAACAAGATGTACATAGTGTTTCAATCAAATAGCCAGAGCTCTAGGATTGGTTTTAGTGCATCGTACTGGGCACACGGTAAGAGCTTCGTTTAGGTAGAAATGGTAAGTGCTTTGTTTAGATATCAAATGGAAAGAGATTTGTTTAGGCAGCAAACGGTAAGAGCTTTGTTTAGAAAGCAAATGGTGAGAGCTATGTTAGGTAGCATATGGTAAGAGCTTTGTTTAGGCAGCATATGGTAAGAACTTTGTGTAATCCAAGGGTGGATCCTCTGATGTCAATTAAAATTTGAAGCAGCTGACCATTCACTGAAATAATCCTCTCATTGGACAGACGTGAATCTGGAGCTCTTCACAGCCAGTTTTGTATGAAGTTTACAAAATGTATGTGACAACTACAGAAAATAGAGGGAGTGTCGACCTACGGGTTGCTCAAGATTGCATGAGGGGTACTATTTAAAAATTTTTTTTAAAAATCCTTACTCTTATCTCCTGTATGCTCTAAAAACGTCTTTGTATTTATAATTTACATATATGCAAAATAAGGAATTTCCTTATAATAATAAAGATTAAAAGATGTCAAATTAGTTAAGTGTTTTATAGTATATGTAATTGATCCTGCGGGTCACGCGATAATATGAAAAACTACTTAATAATTGTTGTTTTAAATTAAGTCCAACTTATATGCATACTAAATAGATTTTTTCTCTTAAAAAAAGTAAACATTATTTTTGGGTAAATGAAGCACTTAGTAGAACAGAACTGACATAAATTCTAAATTCGGTGATGTTTTATTAAAGGTGTTACTCTAGACAAATGTGAATAGTCGTTGGTTATAATTCTTAATGCTCTATTTTGTGTCTGTTCCATTTTGTTAATGTTTCCTTGAGTTAAAGGGTCCAAAACAAAGGATGCATATTCCATTATTGGCCTAACCAAGGTTAAATAACATTTTAGTTGTATATTCTTATTTAATTTATAGACATTTCTTGTAATCAACCCTAATGCTTTGTTTGATTGTTTGATAGTTTCATCAATATGGGGATTCCATGACAGTTTTTCACCTAAGTATTTTGCGTTTTTAGTTTGTTTTAATTTTTGTTTTGAAACTCTTAATAATTGGCATCTTTCTAGGTGGAGAGACATGCTCCAATTTAATTCCCATTTCTGCAATTCATCTAATTCTCTTTGTAAAATTTCTGTATCTTGTGTTGTTTTTATTGCTCTATTAATTATGCAATCGTCTGCAAATAATCTGACTTTTGTTTCTGAACTTATGCAATTTGGTAAATCATTTATGTAAATTAAAAATAGTAGTGGACCTAATACTGTTTCTTGAGGTATACCTGAGTTGATGGTGTTGATTTAGAGCCATTTATTATTACTATTTGTTCGCTCCCTATCAGAAAGTAATCAGTCTGATTCAGACTGTCAGGTGTATAATGAGGTTATGTCAAAAATTGCGCGCTATAAAAGTAGTTCGTTTTTTTTTAAAACTTACAACTAAAGCGAAGTTCGAGTTCGTAGTAAATTCTTTTTTAAAAACAACATTTCAATCAGTATTTTATGCCATAAGCTAGTTAATAAAAGGAAAATATATTTTATAATAATACATTGTAATTAGTGAAGAACTTTGAATGAACTAAAATATCATGATGTCCGATTGTCTTTTTCTCTTCAAGTTTCTAAGATCTAAACGGCAGGGACGTGTGCTAATATGTTTATATTGCGTCATTGTTTGTTGTGAGTGTATTGTGCGAAAGTAAAGGATGTGACGAAAATAAAATGATAGTCTTCTATGTCTACTTGTATCAACACAAAGTCTCTGTTATTAGTATTGTTATTAGTTAATGTCTACAGCATGTTATTTATTTATCTGTGACAACAGAACAGACCACACAAAAATTAATAGCGTCTTTTAGCCAGGTTATACAAAAATACACCACGACGGTGAGTAACTATCACCGGTTTACAGCTGAAAGAGGGGCTAACGCTCGATTGTAAATTCCAACTAGCACCCTACCCTACCTCCCCCCTACCCCCCCCAAAAAAAAAAAAACAACAACAACAACAACTTATGATTCCCAATCTGTTGACTAGTTGTAGACCTGAATCACATGTCTCATTAACAATAGTGAATTTTTTTATTCCACAAACGTACGTTTCTTCCTCCTATAGGGTGGACGAATTGGGATACAAGAGCATTTCCTGTTCTCCCACAATCCACTTTTGTGTTAGTATCATCACACTGTTTAGATCCGTGTCTCCCAAACTTTTTCCTTAACGGAACACTTCGCACATTCTGAGTATTAAACGCACATGCTACTTACTATTTTGTAGAAAGATTAATTCACGCTGTGGCCTAAACATATCAAAATGGTTAATGTTAAATATATAGGATTACTTTGACTTTATGCAACTACTTTGACTTATGCAACTACGTACGGGTAAAACCGGATACATAAGCTACTACAAGTACAGAGCCTTAAAGATACACACATCTGGATAAAATATATGACAGAGAAAGTACTACAAATGGTTGTATCCTCTTACAGTGTTTCAGGTCTTCTGGAATAATAACTGTTCGAATTTGTGAAGATCATTTGTTTCTCAATTTGCGAAATTGAAATTTATAGTTTAATGTTGTTGTTTTTTTCAATTTAAAATAAGATCTGCTAAAAGTATAGAATAAATAAGGAAAAAACTATCTTTTGATCACAAATAATTTGGCACTCATGAGACGTTAGGCAAGAAGCAATATTAACCATTACCAATGTTAAAGGAATTTTATTACTAAATGAAGTCTACTACTTCTTCTTCTTCGTTCTCATGTCGGGGGGTTCAGATCAGTAATTCTATATCCGAGATGAATCGCGCAGTGGTTTCCAGATCAGGCAGCTTCCGTATATTTTTTCTATAGAAGAGTTTTGGGGCCAGATTCTTATTCGGGCCTCTTGGTGTAGTATGCAGCTTTGAAGGACATGGTCAGCATTCTCTGATGACGCTCCACAAGGGCAGGTTTCGCTCGTCTCGACTTTAAGCTTCCGGAACATATGTTGTCTCATTCTGTTTTGTCTGGTTCTGAGTCGAAAAATTATGCGCTTGTCAAGTCGAGATAGCATAAAATAGGCGTCCTTTTTCTTGTAGTTGGGATGAGAGCTGGTATAGTTCTTATTTATTCTACACTCTATTATATTCATCATTTCTTCCTGGTAGATAGGGATTTTCAGTTATTTGTTTATTCTTCCATCTTCGGCCACTATGTCTGCTTTTTCATTGCCTTCTAATTCAATGTGTGCTGAAATCCATAGAAGAACAGTTTCCTTACTTTTGGTGTTAAGGTTTACCAAGAGCTGTCCTGAGTTGCTTTATTATAGGCAATATCCTAGTTTTCAGGCTTTGAAGGACTGTTTTGGCATCGGTCAGTAAGACAATTTGGCTGTTTGGTGTACATGGGTAGTTTATTAGTGTGGTAGCTGCTAGTTCCAGTGCTTGCCTTTCTTCTCTATTGCTGTCTGAGAGATCGCCAGTTGCAATTGACTTTTCCAGTTTTTCTCCATTCGGCCATTCAATTAGTATGCCAGCTCTTCCGTTTGTATTGGATTTTTGAGAAGATCCATCAGTGTAGAATATGACCCATTGGTTGTGGTGGTAATGAGCTTTTTGGTTGTGATCGGATATTTTTTATACGATTTCGATGCAGTCGCTTATAGAAGGGAGGGAACTCAGGTACCATGAAAAAAAAAAGCATTTTGCAGTATCGTTGATTCAATAGTTATATTTCCTAAGTGGTATTCCTTTTTTAAAGTTATTCGATTCCTGAACAAAATGAGTTCTTTTTAGCCGGCTTTGGATCCCAGTCTTGTGGATTTTGGATTTGAGTGGGTGTCCGTCTAAGGATTCTATTTTGGTGAATCGGGACAGGTTTTTTTTCTCTTCTTTCATCCAAAAAGACCAGGGCGGCTATTGGCAATGTCCTTGATGACTAATGGGTGTTGCTTTATAGCCTCTGTCATTAAATTAAGTAATGTCGTTTCATTTTTTTTATTTTCTTGAAAATGTTCTCAAGAAGATCGATGTTCTAAAAATATTTTCAAATTTTCTTCGCCAACGTGCTTTCAGAGTCTGATAGAATCAGAGTGATAACATTTCTGCCAAATAAGCTCTGCTGAGTAAGGCACCATCATTCCATGGACGTTTGTGGCGGGAACTGAGACGTCCTGCTAAAAACAAGAATCAAGTTACAAGTTACAAAATTACACGTTCTACGTTCTATTACACTGCAGTATCAATAAGTTCATTACATTTTATTAGGCCTTCTTACTTCGAGAAATTGTGATGAAAAAAAAAGGGGGGGGGAGGGTCGCAAATGTACAATTATGGTATAGGGAAGCGATGTCCAAAGTATGACCCAGTCACGGGTAGGGTGGTTTTTCCATCTCCTAACATGTGTTCACATTGTAAATGTTTCTTTAGACACTAGGTTTATTCTGTATTATAGATTATGGAATTACTGATAAGTGCTTAAAATAATAATATAGTTTTAAAAATGTAACTTTATCAATATTTCCATATTCTATACATAGGATACAGTAAAAAGCTACTCATTATTGAATTTGTTTCTATCTTATAAGAATCTACAGTATTCGTGCACATATTTTCCCACCAGAATGTGTTCCCTTTACTTATGGAAAAGATGATTGCGACAAGTCCTGTAGTTGTAATCAGACCAACACTCAGTACTGCCTTAATTCGGACGGCACGTGTATTTGTAAAACAGGCTGGACATCGAAGGAATGTACAGTAGATATTGATGAGTGCCAGGACCCTAACAGATGTCAAGACCCGTATGCCAGGTGTGTCAACACTGTTGGCAGTTACGTGTGTCAGTGTAAGAAAGGAATGGTACTTAATGCCACCGGCCAGTGTGAAGGTAAGCCCAACTTATGTACTGAAGGTCACAGATTTCTTTAAAATTTGTATTATTGTGATTACTAGTCAGGTTCTCCTGTCTCTGATTTACAATTAAACTTAAGACACACGAAACGTTAATAAGTGAATGCCATTTGACTATGTCTCGAGGTGAAACTTCTATTGGATAGAACGTACATTTATATTTCTTTCATTTTCATCTATCGCTATTTCTCCATTCCTACTCCTACCCTGAATGTCACTGTTGTATTGGTCCTAGCGTCTGGCAAGTATTTAACCATGTCACACCACTGTAGAATGTCTATTAAGGAACGCTTGCACCCAACGATGACCCTTGACAAAAGGAAATACTTTCTCCAGAGGGCAAGGAAGATTTGATTATCATCGACCCATCTGTCGGGATGACCTAGAATTTCTAAATGATCATTTAATCACATCCACTACTGTGGGACACGGCTTCTTGAGCCACATCCACTACTGTGGGACACGGCTTCTTGAGCCATATTGGTGATCCTATTACCCGGCGAGGCAAGGGCAGAGCCCACGAAAGATTCCTCCATATTCCTAAAATGAATCACCAATAATAGTAAGGGGGGCCTAGTTTGTTCTCAGCAAAGTTTGTTCTCTAGACCGTGACTTGAAAACCCAGTGGAGGAAATGTTGTTACTCCACGTCTCGCCTGAAGTGTCCCTCGTTTATATCACACCGTCATCTCCAACACTTCTGTGACTTGCAAAATGTTTCTTCTGCCTGGCGTGTCCTGGCTAAAGGAAATTTTGTAAGCTAGTAAAATCTATTATATATATATAATATATATATATAGTATATATATAATATATATATAGTATATATATATAATATATATATATATATAGTATATATATATATATACTACTTGTTTATAATAGCAAAATCATTAACTTAACAATAAACCTGTCATCAGGGTGTATTTCAAAGTTGTCTTTACAATCAATCTGTTAGGTTATACTATAAGTGTTATATTAACATGTACAAATTGATCCACAGATAATTGTACACAGAGTCTATGTTCTCATGCTTGTGGAGTGACTTCAGAAAATCCTCACACAGAAACGTGTTATTGTCCTAAAGGAATGAAACTTGATCCAGCAAACAATAATACGTGTTTAGGTAGGCTATTAACCTAATTTAAATGAAGAGTGGAGAGCTAGGTTCTAAAGTATGAAGGTTTTATAGGTAAATTCTATAGGTAAGTTGTGCGTAGGTTGAGGAGGTAGGTTGTGCATAGGTTGAGAAGGTAGGTCATATAGTAGCATTTGATAACGTCATCCGTGAAGGTTCTTGGTAAATAATCCAAATTTAGCTGGCCAAATCAATTCGTAACAATATAGCATCGATTTCATGATAACATTCAAGCAAGGATTAATGTTAGACAACGGATGTTACTCTAATCCTTTTCTTGTCTCAAATGATGAGAAGCAAGGCTAAGTGCTGGCTCCAACACTATTCAGCCTATTGTTCAATCCCACGCTGAACGATGCTGAATGATGCTGAATGATGATTTGGCGAAGAAATCGTTGGAGTAGGCATACGATATCGCACTGACTCAACATTCAACACTCAAAGACCAAGGTCGGATATGACTGCACCCGGTACGTGACGTTTTGGCGCAAGCCGTTATGGTCAGGGGTCGTTTTGGCGCGAGATATAATTTGACGATAATTTAATAAGCACGTAGCTTTTATAACAATGTTTATTTCACTCTACCATAATATTGTATGTATAGTATTGAATTCTAACACCGTACAGGGAATTGTTTTTTTTTTTAATATAAAGGTTTTTCTTATTTCATGAATATAGGCCTATAATAAGTCAGATTCCTGAATGGTAATGACATGCTATCCACTTCCCCTTTACTTATATGTGAGTTCTGCTAGTCACAGTGGCTGATATTTTTCGATTTCTTTCCAAAAGACATTTTTTTAAAAATTTGACATTAATGTAATATACGAACTAGCTAAGTGAATACTTTATTATAACAAAACCATGTTAACATGTAAAGTTTTATTACGCTGGATGACGACAATAACTCCACACATAGTAAAGATGAAGACAATGAATGTGGTCAGTACAAACTCTAACGTGAATCCACAAATGTAAACAAACACTAGGGGAGATAATAGTTGGAAACAAATTCACGACACTAAGATACTTTAAAAAGATATATTTTGAGAAATTGGATAGGGATGATTTGGGTGACACATCTCGCATTGACGCAGGTATAGTTAAACAACTGAAGACAAGACCAGCACCGAGCACTGGTCGTTAGCGTCATGCGTCTGGCGATCATCTCCTTGGGACTGGTCATTACCTGTGACACCTATCCCGCCCCCTCTCTTCTGCGCACATTTCACTTCCCTCTTGTAGGAGAAGATATACAACTACTTACTCAAATAACATTTTATAATGTACGAAAGCTACTAATGTTTTTCGTTTAAAAATATGTTTAACATACAGATTTTTCACTATTTTATACCGAGACAAACAAAATATATATTCTACCCACCCCCCGCTCCCACGAAAAAAGTCTTAATAACTTAATAATTTTCACTATTTCATGCAGGCTTACTGTAAAGTATGGATGGCAGCCTGGTGTTGTGTAATGTTAGAGATTGAACAATAATTAAATAACAAACTTAAATACCAAAAATAGCGGACACAAATATTTCTTCTTCTGTACGTAAAAAATATGTCTGAACACAAACACTCATGCAAAACATAGATAGGCATAATTCTTTTTAAAGAAATAATACAATAAACATACACAATGTATTTCGCGCCAAAACGCCCCTTGCTCCAAATTGGCGGCGCCAAAACGACCTTCGTGCCAAAACGGCGTCGCCAAAACGCCCTGCTTCGGACTGCACCTGAGACCTACAGACGACTGTGCCCTAAATTAGGGGGTCGGCAACCTTTTGAGCCGGAATAGCCAAAAATTACAATTTACAAAATCTTAACCTATCCGGATAATTATGGTGTACGTTCCTTACAAACAATAAATAGTACTCACATTAATAAAGTTTTTGATTTAAAAAAACGAATCTATTTATTCATAAGAAAAATTTTCAAATTATTTAATATAATTATATTTATGCATAAGATTGCTTTATCGCACGTATATTGTAATAGTAGGCTACTATAGACTAACAAACACTTTCTTGTCTGTGTAAATGCAAACTTTATTCATGTTAGATCGTCTCTATATATATATATAGGCCTAAAAGGAATTTAATTATTCCCCTTATCTGTTAATTAACACATTCTTTCGACAGGCCAGCAATGTGGGTTACTGGGTTACAATAACCAGACGGGTCTGACAAAACAATAACATTTAGTATCACAAATATGTCGACCCGACAACAGTCAGTCTTCTAAATAACAACTTTTTCCCCTGACTGTAGCAATCTGGAATACTATTCCATGCGTCAAATATAAGTGCCTAATCTCGCGGCATTTCTTTTAAAGCTGTCCACTTTTGTTGCGTTTCAGGACCTCCAATTCTTCCAAGTTGATTTTCAACTCTGTAAATTCTTCACTACACAAAGCTTTACTTTTTAAATCGATCAATGGCATGTCTAGAGATCCGTCATCAATTCCAAATGGTTCGATGTAGATTTTGGTACAATTAATGTTAAGAAATTTTTTTTTATAAATGCTACAATAGTTTTGTTTGTTTTGAATTGTTAAAATATGTCAATAAATTTATGATTAATTTTTCTTTATAACTGTGCCAAAGTAACTTGTGTCAACAGTTGCACTGGTTTTATCGCAATTTTGCTTTACAAATTGAAAATGAACTAATGGACAGCTCTGAATGATTTCGGCAAAAAGAATATTTTTTAAAAATCAAATCAAACGAATTCTTTTACCAAAACATAGACTGGGTATCCATTTTCTTGCAGTTTTAGATTCAGATCATTTAATTTCACTGTTATATACAGCATAAAATAAAATGCTTGCAACCATTTGTCGTTCTCTAATTCGGGGTGTTTAAAACTTTATCAGTTAGGAATGTATTTAATTCGTTCATAAACAAAGCAAAACGTTTCAACACCTTACCTTTGGAAAGCTTTCGCACTTTATTGTAAAGAAGGAGGTCGGAATACTGAGTCTCCATTTCGTTAAGAATCCTTTAAACTGACAATGGTTGAGAGCTTTTGGCAAGATGCTGTTAAAAATCTTGATTACCAAATTCATGACCTCAAACTATTTCGGCCGGAAATGTTGAACACAAAGCGCTTCATGGCGTATTATGCAGCGAAACGTAAGACTTTGGAGGTTTAATTTGCTAAAAAGAATCATAGTTGCTATTTATTTTTTCGTGTCATACTTCTGGCTCCATCAATTGCTATTGAAGCGATTTTATTTCTATTTATTATATTTTCTTCAAGGTATTTTTGCACTACATTAGATGTATTTTCTCTAGTTTGTCACGAGAGCGGTAGCAATCCTAGAAGTTGTTTTTTGAAGACATATACCTGACAAATGGGCAACTTGTGTCGTGTCTTTTAGGTCACAAGAATAATCTATAGGAAATGATAAGACAGACGAAAGTTGAATATCTTCCATCTACAAATTTGTTACATTTCAATACATGGGGGCGGGGGGAGGGGCGCTGAAAAGCGAGTACAAGTGGCTTATACTCGTTATTCGAATCAGAACGATTTTTAAATATTTTTTTTTCGATAAAATAAATAATAATTGCGCATGAAACAATAGAGCCGAAGTTTAACAACCAAAGAGCCGCATGTGTCTCGCGATCCGCAGTTTGCCGACCCTTGCCCTAAATGCTTCTAATGAAGAGGATCCTCAAAACAACTTGTCATTCTTGCACTTGTCAGTAACACCTTTTGCAGACACTTCCGCAGACTTCAATAAGTATGGTATGTTGGTCACGGAGAGACTGAAAATATCTACAAATCTGAAAGTCTACAGTGCTGTAGTCCTCTCTTCATTCTCCTAGGCTTCAGAGTCCTGGACCTTAGATTCCAATCACATCAAAAAGCTAAACTACTTCCACATAAGCTGTCTAAGAAAAATTCATCAGTTGAAGTGGTTTGATTACATAATAGATGTTGAAATCTTAACAGCTTGCAAAGATGAACAGTATCCACGCCACTGCAAAAAGAGGTCCCAATTGCGATGAGCGGAACATGAATATCTGTAAATCACCTTTCCTAACCACGTTTTTATGTTAAGCTGTATGCCGGAAATGGCTCGGGGGGTGGGGGGGGGGGGACAACACAAGCATTTTAAAGACACCCTTAAGAGCTCATTCAAGGAGTGTGAGATTGACATCTACGAATTGTAAACGCTAGCTCTCGATCGCTCCTCATGGCGTGAAGCCGAAATTGCTGGGGTTTCAAGATATGAGGCAAGCAACCAGATCTAAAAAAAAAAAAGCTGAGAAAAGAAGCAGATCATATTTAACCATGCAACTTTTTAAAGCGAGGATTGGACTCCCTAGTCATCCTTAAGTTCATAGGAAATGATAAGCTCATATATATATATATCTGTGGCATTTTACGTCTCGAGTGACGATCTTTTCCCTTTGCCACTTCTTGTGTTGTATACACAGCTGCGCTCTCTGGTTGGGCAAATGTGAGGCACCAGGCGCCGTTGTATTTTCACTATTTATCACCCATCTTTCTACATCTGCAACCCGAGACCCTTCCTTTATGCTCTCTCTCTCTCCATGTGCATCTATCCAGTACCACTTTTTTCCAGCTGAAGAGCTTCGTGTCGCGTTTGCATACTTCCGTATGGAAATATATATATATATATATATATGCATTTATGTTTGTTTGTTTGTTTGTATGTATGCATATGTGTATGTATTTATTACCCATTCGGGGCCGATAAAAAGCAACCAATTAATAACCATTTAATAATTTAATTACTAGTAATTATTTTGTTTGATACCAACAAGAAAAACCAATCATTCAGTATTCACATTCATGGCTAAATTTGTTCATTTTAGTCCCTTAAATAATTGCTACCGCTATTTCTCCAATTAAGTTGATACTTCAACTTAAATATCAATTAAGGGAAATAGCATGTACATTATTGATTGATATAGTTTTAAAGATGGAGTTCTTTCCCTCTAGATAGGTTTGCTTTAGAAAAAAATAATTTTATACTATTTTGCTTGTTATTGCATTTATTTATCAACAGAATGCAGCGACTGGACGTATGGAGATGACTGTGCATTTAAAAGTCAGTGTGTGCCATCCAACACAGAGTCTTATGACAAACTTACTGGCCAGTGTCACTGTTATTTAAACTTCACCTCGAATAACTGTCAAGATGATGTTAACGAATGTTGGTTAGAAAATCCGCCATGTAGCCTACAAAAAACACATGCCTTTTGTTCCAACAACGACGGGTCTTATAGATGCTACTGTGATATGGGATACGAGGCAATAAATGCAACATATTGTACAGGTAAAATATATAACTCACTTTTTAAGAGTTTGAATTGAAATTCTTTCTTACAAAAAAGGGGAGGGGGCGAAATTGGTCTATTTTTTTTAAGGACAAAATCTGTTGATTTTAGCGTGTAGTTATTAATACATACAATCAAGTAAAAAACGATATTAATAGGCCTAATTTTTTAAAATCAAATTAATTTAATTAGTTATTTTTAGCGGCCCCCGAAAGGGGAATAGACGCTATTAGTTTTGAGTGGACTGTCTGTTCGTCCGTCCGTTTAGATCTCGTAAACTAAAAAAACGATATTAAAAATCCAACATTATATTTTAGTTATTATAGTTCTGATGCAACGACTACATTTTTCAGTCGTGATATCTTCCATTTGTTAGTATGTAAAATCATCAAAGACCAAACCTTTTTTAGGCATTTCCTTACGGAACCATTCATTAGACAACCTTCCTTTTGCTCTCGCACTCGAGTCCTGCCTTGTAATAAAACTGAAAGGTCCATTTTGTTTTTGGAAGATAAATACTTACAACTTTGATGGTTTTCATTTATAAATAGTGTGTTACTGGTTCGTGCAGAGATAAAGCAGCACACTTTAAATTAGACTGACTCATTGTTCTATTTTTATTCTTCTGGACTAAAATGGATCTTTTAATTAATATCTTAAATGGGTCAAGTAAAAAAAAGTAAAAGTACCCTATACACATATTGCGATCTATAGGACAGATGATGTAAACTCATTCTGTTTCTTGGTCCACGATTAACGATTATGTCAACGACAAACTTACGTTTACTTTTGAATAACCCATTAGAGTTGGATGGACCCAAAGGCACAGGTCTGTACGACGTGGCAACGAGCTATTGGTCTAAACTGTCAAAAGGTTAAGCAGTGTTGAGGCCTTATAGAACGAATGTTTGGCACAAACACGCCTGAACAGTCTGACAATGATGTCTATCTAACGATAGGCCTATATCGTCCAGTCTCTAGCTGATTCAGACTAGAATGAGAGAGTTGACAGCCATCAAAGCGCAGACAACTCATGTGTTTTATTCTACGTTAATGCTATTCTTTGAAAGAAGCTTATGGAACGTTAGTTAATACTTCGCTCTTTCAGTTCTTTGTTGATTTAAGTATAACTACAGGCACTGGCGGATCCAGGGAGGGCGGTAGGGGCGATCGCCCCCCCCCAACTCGGCAGTCGGGGGGGGGGGGGGCGTCGAATTTTAGTATAGAATTCACACAATTTGTATACGAATTTATTACTTATGTTAATAATATATACTAATCATTTATATTTAAACCTTTTTTTTAGATTATTTCGCCCCCCCCTCTAGTATGTTGGTCGATATGGTGGGGTCGGGAGGGGGCGATGGCATCAATTCCGCCCCCCCCCCATAAACTTTCGAGTGGGGGGGGAGCGGTCCAATTTATATGTAGAAATTACAGCTTGCTTACAGAATCAATTGAATATCTATATGATTAAAACTTGTTTTTAGTATTTTAACCGATCTTTATATTATGTCGTTCCCCTGTTGGCTTTTGGGGTGGGGATCGAATACCTCTACTGCCCAACCCACCATAAACTTTCGAGTGGGGGGGGGGGGGCGCGGTCCAATTTATATGTAGAAATTGCAGCTTGCTAACAGAATCAATTGAATATCTATATGATTAAAACTTGTTTTTAGTATTTTAACCGATCTTTATATTATGTCGTTCCCCTGTTGGCTTTTGGGGTGGGGATCGAATACCTCTACTGCCCAACCCACCATAAACTTTCGAGTGGGGGGGGCGCGGTCCAATTTATATGTAGAAATTGCAGCTTGCTAACAGAATCAATTGAATATCTATATGATTAAAACTTGATTTTTGGTATTTTAACCGATCTTTATATTATGTCGTTCCCCTGTTGGCCGATGGGATGGGGATCGAATACCTCTACTGCCCTTCCCACCTAAAACCTTTAAGTGGGGGGGGGGGGGGCGGTCCTACTTTTCGGAGAAATCACAGTTTGTGAACAAAATTAGTTGAATTAATATATAAGTTTTATATTATGTCGCTCTCCTTCAGGTATTGTTGCCGATTCGGTGGGGTAGGGGGAAAGCGATGCATGTGAGTGGGGGAGGGGCGGTCCTATTTTTATGGAGAAATCATTGTATGTGAACAAAATTAGTTGAATATGTATATAATACAAACTACTTGAACCCATTGTATATTATGTCGCACCACACTCTAATCTCAAATTTTATCATTAGTAAATAAAAAATGAAAAAGGGTTGTACCAGGTGGGACTTCCCCCAATCGGACAAACCAATACTTTTTCTTTTTGTATTATAGTTAAGAAATTACAAAATTAAAAAAATCTGTCACTAATATAATTTATATATGCTATAAAATTAAATTCTTATATCGAGTCGCCCTAACCCTATTCTTTAATGCCAAATGCAATCATTAGCAGAAATTATAAAAAGGAGTGAGGATTAATCATTTTCACTCTATCGCCCCCTCCCCTTTCCAGACAGAGTTTATGTAATTGATGAGCTCTAAACCCAGATAATCTTTTCCTAGTCGCCTTTTTCCTACCTTTACTCAATCTGATATTTTTCTAGTTAAATAAGTTTTGGACAATAACTCACAATTTATGCTTGAATTTTATTGAATATTATTTATCGAAAAAAAATTATTCGGCGGCGATCCTCGAAGTCTTAATCTAAAGATGTGGTGTATCTTATCTTTTCAAAGAACAAAATGGTTTTATTTGCAATGTATTAAGGGCCTAAAAATTTATGTTACAATATTTTTCAACATTATTCAAAAGGTCCTTTATAATAGGATGAATAATGAGCTATAAGTGTCAGGAGAATGCGTTTCTGCAGTGATGAATGCAAGAAAACGCTTTTTGCATCGGGGCTTCGCCCCGAACCCCACTGATAAATAATCAGATGTAGATGTCAGAAGTATGCGTTTCTGCAGTGAAAAATGCAAGAAAACGCTTTTTGCGTCGGGGCTTCGTCCCGAACCACACTGGGGAATCTTACAGCGCTCCCCCAGACCCCCAAGCTTGCAAGAGAAAGGCCTCAACATGACTTTTTTTTTTCGCCGAAGGTTGAGAAACACTGCTCTCTTTTATTCATATATATATATATATATATATATATATATATATATATATATATATATATATATATATATATATATATGCTGTACGCACGTTTATGCATAGGGTTAGGGTTTACTCGGCGTTAGGGTTAGGGTTTGGAAAAAAATCGCCCCCCCTCCACTTTAAAGTTTTGGTGACTACAGGTATGTTTTAAATACATTTGGATCTATTTTTTACGATGTTTATTTTTCATTTTTTTATTTCATTTGGGGCCACTTTATTAACTAACTTCGCTTAGGCCCTTTGCAATTACCTAAGACAGGCCCTGTTCCTATTGTGATACGTTATGGGCAACACACATTGAAAAAATAATATTTTAAAAGCATTAAGTAGCTGAATTTTGTTTATAAATTAATAGACAGATCGGTATTTTAGCTAGTGGATCTATACTAAATATAAAATAATATTAATGAAAAAGATCTGATTCTAGATCTATATAATACACATATGGTCATGGTAGGCCTACTCACTGTCTCTACAGTGGCGTAGCAACCATGGCGCTAAGGGGTTCATTGCGCCCGGGCCCACGACCACTAGGGGCCCAAACGGGGTTAAGTAAGGGAATGTGTAGGTTGTAAGAGTTTAAATGCATCACATTATTACATTATTTTAATTAAATCATGTATTTTTTATCTTAAATTGTATTTCTTGTGACCGAGCAAAATAACAATGTAATCTATTAAAGTTCAAGTGTTATTTATTTCTTTAATATTACAATGCTTATTGACTAATCAAATTACTTGAATTAATTGTATCAGTAAACAGTAGATGTAATTTACTCTAGTCGTCGATAGCCTTGATAGCTATTCATACAAATCTCGTAGGAGAGATTATATTAAATCTTATTTCAATATAGTAATACATGAATCACTCATATATACAGGCAATATGTCTTCCAATTATTTGAAGTATCAAACATTAGTGCATGGAAAGCGAGCCTGAGATCACAACCGTTTTTCTACTCAGTAGTTTGAACATTAATTTCTTTACCGAGGTGCTCTAAAAACCATCGTCTGCTAACTAGATGAAGCCGGTGTACAACAGGACTCTTGCGCTGTGGGAAGTCATTGCGTTTCCATACCTATGGCAACCAATACACATTCAGAATATCTGAAGATTCAGCATGTCACTCGGAGTCCCGAAATGTTACTTGGTTGACCAGTGACATTGGCCCTTCCAATGATCTGTTGTGACCTAGTTTAGTTTTGTAAATAAATATATTGTGCATTGTCTTAAGCGACTGTAAAAGTAATGACTCAGTCAGACAGACGAATGACGTTGCAGATCACGGGTTACATAATAGGAGAAGAATGTGGCTCGGGCTGGTAGAAAGATGTATAGTGAATAGACTGCTAATTAAAACGACGGATCATCCCCATCTGTAAATAAACATTAGTTGAAGAATTCACAACTTTGTATTATGTTATAGATATTTGTTGTGTCCCTTGGATGTGTTCGGACTCACATTAGAATAAGGGAATTAGTGTAAGACAACACACACAATCCAAGACAGGACAGATCCAAAGCTTGACGGCTTGAGTAACTGGAACTCATTCACTAATCGTAAACAAACATTTAGCCACGTGATTCTCTATATCTTCCATACAAATTACGTAATACACATTGACTATCACGTGACAGCTTTATCAATATTATCACGTGGCTAAATGTTTGTTTACGCTTGGTGAATGAGGTCCATTGTTCTCCTTTACCCCGTAAGGATCTTATCTTATCTTATCTTATATAATACAGACGTTACTTCAAAAAAGAAGATGATTACGTCCTACGCGTCATGCATTTAGTCATGCAAATTAACCAATGACTTAATTTCTGCCAAGTCACTGGTTTTCCTGGCTAGCTCAGGCAACCCATTCCATGCTCTAATAGCACTAGGGAAGAAGGAGAATTTGTACAAATTTGTCCTAGCATATGTGACGAGGCATGTGCCTTTATATTTGTGCCTTCAGAGTATTTTATTAAATTTTGTTTTTGTATTTGAAGATTATGCTTCAGTGTTTTATGTATAATTGCTACTTTACTTTGAGTCTTCTGTCCTGAAGGCTTTCTAAATTTAGTGATTTTAAGAAGGGTGTTACTCTAGTCAAATGTGAATATTCATTTGTGTATGTTCCAGTTTCTTAATGTTTTCTTGAGTTGAGGGGTCCCAAACGGAGGATGCATATTCTATTATTGGCCTAACCAAGGTTAAATAACATTTTAGTTATGTTCTTATTTGATTTATAGAAATTTCTTTTAATAAACCCTAATGCTTTGTTAGATTTTTTTTATAGTTTCATCAATATGTGGATTCCATGACAGTTTTTTTATTTATTATAACACCTAGGTATTTTGCGTTTTTAGTCTGTGTTACTGGTTTGCCATGAATAAGATAAGTGGAATTAAATTGTTTTAGTTTTTTTGTTACTCTTAACAACTGACATTTTTCTGGGTGGAAAGACATGCTCCAATTTGATTCCCATTTCTATAATTCATCTAATTGTCTTTGTAAAATATTCGAGTTTGTTCCTGAAGTAATGCTATTTGGTAAATCATTTATGTAAATTAAAAATAGTAGTGGACCCAAGACTGTTCCTTGAGGTACACCTGAGTTTACTGTTATCGGTGTTGATTTAGAGCCATTTATTATTACAGTTTGTTCGCTCCCTATCAGAAAATCTTTAATCCACTGATGCAATGGACCACTAATGCCGAAATATTTTAATTTTTTAAAGCAAGCTATGGTGGTGAACTTTGTCAAAAGCCTTGGAAAAATCTAGTAAGAAAGCTTCTATTTGTTCACTATTATCAGGTGTACCTTGTGTACAGTCTGGCGTAGTAGTTTGTTTTCATTGACATGCACTCTCTCAATAGATACAGTAGAGTTGAGTAGAGCCCAGTTTGGGTTCAGTCACACTCAGCTTATAGGAGGGGACCCAACTTCGCATTTCTGTACCCGGGCCCACGGGTACCCTGCTACACCACTGTGTCTCTAAATAGATTAAGATGAAGATCCAGATCTAGATATTTGTTCTCGTTTTGGCTTTTGTTTTCTTTTTTTTTTTTTTAGACTTAGTTTTGATCTTTACATTTCTAGATCCAAATTTTATACATTACAAACGTTCCTTCGTACAAAGGGACAATTATACATAGTGCAACGTCTATCTAGCATGGGCGCTCGGAGGTGGGTGCAAGAGGGTGCACCATCAGATCAATCAAAATGTAATTAATAACTGAACAAGTAGTGCTTCCACTGGTGACTAAAGTACAGTTGTAGTAGACTAGTCTACGCTTATCAGGAATTGTTGACTGACCATGTACATTCAGCCCTTTGAATTCTGATTAACCAAATTTTAGCCACTTTTTTACACCTTCAAATCAATTAACTTCTGCTATAAAGCAACTTAACGTGTAGTGCTTCCACTAAAATAAAGTTAATAAGGATAAGCTATTATTGTAATAAACTAGAATAGGCTAATCTGTAGTTCATGTCCGACCCTGCGCGCTTTATTATAGGCTTGCAAAATTCAATATTCTATAGCATGTTAGTCGTGACGATTTGTTATCACTTGAACACTATTATAGTTATCATTATTTATATATTAAAGCCTTGAATATGGTAAAAGTTTTTTTTGTCTTGGCCCGTGACGGGTAGTATTCAAAACTGTGTTCAGGCATGGATTCGTGAAAAATATCCAAAAGCAGACTTGTACGTTGCGCGTCTCACAGACTTAAACTTGTTATCATTGACGTGAATGATGTTTCAAATATACGTTGGTGTCATCAAGAAGATTATTAATTTCTTCCTTACAGTCCCAAGCGAGAGCGTTGGTGCTAAATTTACCTCTTTGAGTGAGACACGATGAGCTGAGAAAGACAAATTCATTCGCGCTCTAAGTCACAACTCTGAGAAGATCTTTGACTGTTTGGTTTATTTTAAAATAACGGCTGTAAGTGAAAACAGACAAACCGCATATGTGTAATCAGTGCCTGCTTCTCGTGTGTTTCTGATCTGTCTTTTAAGTGTAGTCAATTCTTCATCTGTTCTTTAACTAGTTCCCGTGATGTTGCAGTCCGTCAATCTTAGCCTACGTGGCAGCTCAACAGCACACCAGCAGTCACATTAAATGACACAATCAAAAACTAACTTGACCATGCTGAGAAACACTTCAGGGATGGCATCTTCGGAAAGGCGAGACTGCTGGAAGACACATTTGATACCGGGTATTGAGTTGGTGCTGCCGAGAATTTCCATTCGAGCAAAAAAAAACACAAGATTGGATTTTGGGATTATTACAGAACACGGCTTTACATTCCGTATCATGATTTGTTAGTTTCTTCATTAACGCCTCGCTTTTCAAACAATAACACTACTCAGTTCAACCTGTTTTGTTAACATCCTAAAACAATGCAAGAGCATGCAACGTAAAAAAGAATATCAGAACTGCCAGATAAGCGTTCATGGCCGGCTTGTCCATCGCCACGAGAAGCAATGCAGTAATAGTAAAAGTTTTGACAGCGTTTACAAATTTTGTTTGATCAACCGTTGGGATGCACGGGCCTCACGGATAAACTTACCAACGTAAACAGTAAATAATTTGCTCACATGTTAGTTTTTTTATATTATTAGTATTATTTCATGAAACAAGTATTTACAGTTAACTTAATATCGCATTGGTATGGGGTGGGGGGAGCGAAGGGGCATCAGTTCTTTTCTTTAATATTCTCTGTAGTAAAAAAGTTGAATCTACGACTTTGTGCCATAGGTGGAAACTTGCACCAACAAGCAAAAAATCCTTCACCCCCCCCCCGAAAAAACTCCTGGTTACGCCCATGCTATGCCTAATTACCTAATAGTAGAGTTTTAACACGTATGCACTTGACAATCTAGATCCATGCCCATTTTGACACAGTCTATATTGTACTCAATAAAACTTTTTCTTAACGGCTTCTGGTCTCTGTCTAGAAAACGACAATGTGAAAGCTTAGAGCCCCAGATGGAATATTAATGTCAGAAATGAAATGTCGAAATCTTTTATTTATTCCCTCATAGAATGCGGCTCAATTCACACCTCACCCTCTGGAGTGATTGAAGCAAAGGATAGATTGTCTTGGGGCAGAAGTACCAGTATGATTGTCGACTGTTTTTGGATTATCAAAGTAACAGCAGGCCATGTAATATCTTTGAGGTAACAGTCTAGTTCTTGATCAATTCATAATAATAGTTTGAAAAAACTTGGAACTGATCATTCTCAATGACACGCCATAAGCCGCCATGGGGTAATTATATAAAATAATATTAGATATATCATCTAGGTTCTACTCTTGATCTAGAACTAGATCTTTGTATTGCCTATAAATAAATGATGGATAAAAACAAATTGAATTTGTAATTTCAATTTTCTGATATTATTTCTTAAATGCCAAATGGTTTTAAAAGACATTATTTTTAGCGACTCCGAAAGGGGAAAAAACATTATTAGTTTTGTGTGGCCTGTCTGTCCGTCCGTCCCGTTTAGATCTCAGAAACTAGAAGAGAAAATGAAAATCGGACATCATGATATTTTAGATCATTCAAAGTTCTGATGCAACGGCTACTTTTTTATCATCCGTAAATGAACCATCTAATTTTTAAAATTATATATGCAATCAGATTTTTCAAAAAATTACACCACTTTTCAATGAAAAATTTCAGGGAAGCTAGCTTTTTTTAAAAAGGTCATGGACTTCATTAATAACTCAAGCTTCATTCATAGATTCGCGCATTGGTACTAAAAAATTTGCATCTAATTTCACAATTGTAAAAGTGTCAATGGATTATTATAAAATATATTTTCCATTTATTAACAAACTCATTGAATAGAATACTGATTCAAATGTTGTTTTTTTAAAAAAGAATTTTGATACGTTTTATTTATAAGTTTAAAAAATAACGAACTACTTTTATAGCGCGCAGTTTTGACATATCCTCATTATAGGGGCCTACACTTGACAGTCTAAATAAGACTAAATAGAGCCCAGATCTAGATATATTTATAAATGTATTATATGTATTATAAATGTTTTGATAATTTTAACCAAATTTTAACTATTAAGGCAATAACTTATCTTCTGACAACTTAGGGGTGTAGATTTATTTATTATGTAAACAATGTAAACAATGTATGACATTATTAATTAAGAAATGAATCGGATACGAACAGCATAGATCTAGCACACCATTAACCGGTAACAAAAGGCCTACTAGTCACGATCATAACATTGGCCTAGATCTAGTAATTATAAGATTAAACGTGTCAATTCATACGAGTTCTAGTCTAGATTGAAAGCACTCAATAAACTTCAGTAGTTTGGGAGGGCAACCTATTTTCCTTAAGAGTTTGAAAAGGTCACTTCTGCTGACATTGTCAAAGGCGTAAGTCAGATCAACAAAAACGATCCTGCAGTAGTCGTAGAGAGGCTGCGGGAAAAAAACAAGGTTAGGAAGATACTTATCAGGAACTCCTGTATGCTGCTGATGCAGCTATTGTGGATGATTCTGATATTCAGCTTCAGTCCCTGGTTGACAAATTATCTGCTGCTTGCCAGATTCCCAGAAGTTCGGCTTAAATATTAGTCAAAGCAAGATTAAGATACTAGTTCAAAGCACAAATACTGCATTTCAAGTAAACATTAATGGCCAACCACTAGAAATTGTTGATAACTTTTGCTATCTTGGCTCTATGAAAACCAACAAGGCTCTACTAGATAAAGACATTAACAGGATAGCCAAAGCAATCGGCACCTTATCACGGTTGCAGAAAAGAGTGTGGGACAACAAATTGCTGACTAACAATACTAAATCCTTAGTCTACCGGACCTGTGTGATGAGCACTTTGCTATACGGAAGTGAAACAAGGTCAACCTACACATGGCAGGAAAAAAAGCTGAATGTCTTCCACCTCCGATGCCTAATGCGGATCTTTAAAATAAGGTGACAAGATAAAATAACCAATGAGGAAGTGACAGCCAGGACATCCTCTCTGTTATCAGCAGCAAACGCCTTGGCTTGCTTGGCCACGTTCGTAGAATGCCAGTAGGTCGACTTCCACAAGACATTCTGTATGGCGATCTAATAGAAAGCAGGAGAACCGCTGATCGACCACTTTTATGGTATACGGATGTAAGCAAACGCGACATGAAGCTCTTCAAAATCGACACTAGCAGCGGGGAAAAAGTAGCACAGGATAGATCTACATGGAGAGAGAGCCTAAAGGAAGGGTCTCTTATCTTCTTATCTTATATAACGCCTTGATCCAACTTTCTAAAACTTTTTCACGACATTTTTTGTAGGTTTAAAAAGTCTCCATGGCCAGTCTAGATATAGTATATATGGGAAAGGACCAATGGCGAACGCTTTTGTGCCAGTTTTTAGTTTAGAATTTATAACTCCGCAATAGTTAAACTTATTTTAAAAAATTAAAACATCTGCGGATTCCTCAGCTATTGGGTGATTAACTCAATTTGACTCTTTTTTCCATATCAGCTATTAAATTTATAATTTAAGTCAACTTGCGGTAGGGGTCGGACCTACTGAGCGAAAGGCCGTAAAAAAAAAGCGAAATAGCATGTTAAAATATAGGAAAGTATGCTTCAATTAGTTATATCATCTAACTTCTTCCATGAAGCAATATAACTATTGTCCTCCTTGTGGCATAGGCCTAAATTTGTTTTCACTTTTCTCGTGCTCAATATCTTCTTTCTCTGCTTGTAACTGATCTATATTATAAAGTAGAATGTGAGGTGTATGTATGTATGTTACTTATAGACATCAAAACCGCTTGACCAATCTTGATAAAACTAGACAGGAATGTTCCTTGGGTACTAACTTAGACCGTAGTGTAAGGAATGTTCCTTGGGTACTAACTTAGACCGTAGTGTAAGTATTGTAGCCCTAAAACAAACTTAAGACCCTAAAAAAAATAAAAATAAAGTCCGACTCTATTACAGCTATAGTATTTTATGGATCTAGGCCATGGTTAACAATGTTGACATGAGAAAAGATCGAAAGGATTTAGACCTAGATCTAATTTTAAGAAATACACTTTGCGCACATAGTTTTTTACTTTGACACATGAAAATTCAAAAGAAGATCCATTGATTTCATTTTGTAATAAAATTAACCTTCAATTTTGTGTTTCAAAAGCATTTTTTACATAAATTAGTTCCTGATATCTGTGACTACAGATTTCCTGGCGAACATTCTTTCATTTGACATTACCAATTGGTTACACATTAACACATCTCTCTACTGAGTCTATTCCTAGGTCTAGGTCTAAAACTCTTATTGAACTCTAAGATGATAAAACTTATTTTCGCAAAGATAGTTTTGTGCTTTAACGCATAAACATACTAATTATTGTCCATTCATTTGATATTTTAATCAATTTAACATTCAAATTTGTTTTTCTCAAGCATTTTTAATACATTCGTTCGCTGTTCGCTAAAGTTGCGTAGCCGTGTTGAGATAGGCCTATATTCATTCATGAATAAAGGTCACGCATGCGCAACACAGAATGAACTCTATAAAGCCAATTTTTAACTCTAGATTAGTGTAGATTTAGATCTATGTCTACCTCAAGATCTACGTTATACTTTAACACATGAACATACAAAATGAAGTCTATTCATCTCAAATTGTAATCAAATATATGTAGGCCTACAAGCAAATGTTTTAATTTAAAAAAAAAAAATGGATTTAAGCCTATTAGCTATTTTTATTTGATAACTTCATTCACACTATTTCTACATTGACACATTCGCTTTACTTATTACATTGTTATTTCGTTTAATTGTGATTATATCGACAGTAATGCGCAAATAAAGACCCGCGGGTCGCGGGTAACATATGTCTAGTGTCTATATATAGCCTACGAAACTTGCGATCAATTTTTTTCTTAAAAGAAAGAAAGAAACTACAAAATTCTATCTCGCCACCTTCCTATAGGCTAGTCCAGGTCGTACTATTCTCCATTTCACAAACTCTCGTTACTGCACCTATATTTTTTTTTAACTTATGTTCAGTGCACTTAATCACCATCAACTCTTCCCCCCCCCACACACACACGCTGATTGACCCAAAGGCAGATCCCGAATGCGATGGATTGATGATGTATGCAGACAGATCTACAACAGCTTGGGATTCGGGCATGGAGAGATCTTGTAATTTTATACATGTATATTATATGGTAATTCTTATATTTATTACTAAATATATAGTTCGCGTTTTTTCCGATCCTGAAATTGAATATTTTCTCCTGGAAAACTCTTGGAAATCTCCTGAAATCCTAATCTCAGAATGGTGGGGGAATTTAACCCTGTGAAAATGAATTCTGCACTTCTTTTAAACATTTATACAAATATTAATATCAATAATTAGTAACAAGATGTTAACCAGCCAGTTAAAAAAAAAGGAGGACGGTAAAACAAAGGTCCCCCTCCCCCCATATAAGCGCTTTTAAGATCAACTGAAGCGTATGTCATTTCACCCTCGCTGGCATAGAGGAAAGTAACTGTTGGAATGTTGGAGAGCTGCGAGTCAAACATTTTAGACGGAAAGATAATGCGGGAAAATATGCTGGTCGCAACTGAGCGTAGTCATGTGAAACATGTACTGCACTTATCCTTAATCTTCGAAATCGAAGACATTAATATTTCAGTTTACAAACAATAACAATAGATAAGACAAAAAGAAAAACAGATTAAATCAGTAACTAGGATGGCTGTCTGGTCGTGCAGTTTGCGCGCTGGACTGTCGTTCGGATTTATCGACGGTCGAGGGTTCAAACCCTGCCTGCTCCCATCCCCCGTCGTCCTGCGGGAGGTTTGGACTAAGAAGTAAATATCTTCAACTCTGAAGGAACATCCGAAATATGTAAAACATTTTACAACTAAATTATTATTAATGGCTTTTTAAGCTTATAATAGGGGTTTCGCTGAATAGGTTTTCAGTTAAAAAGGTCATTTTGAGCGGACACCCCATAATATTTTTTTTTCAACGGAATGAATAGCCTTAGCTATTCTAGCTAACTATTTCCTCATCTATTTAGAAGCATTAATATGCATTTTTTTTCGGCCGATGTCCATTGGTGCTTTAAAATCGCCTTAAGTTCGGACCTATTCTAGTTTATCCGGAAACGTTTTGAGAATGAAATTTCCATACATGTCAACTTTGACCTTCAGCTATGCTTTATTTTATGAGGGAAAATGAAAGTGAATATGTGGGAAATGTAGAAAAATGGAGTCTTTGTGATACCATTTTATTAGTTCTGCAGTTACTTTTGAAATAAATAAGAATGGATAAAAATTACGGGAGGTGTTCGCTTTGTATGCCATTTCGCTGGTGGGCCTTTCCTATATAAGTCTATGGTTAATAATTATTATTTTAAAAATATAAGTTTACGCTAAATGAATATATGGAGATACTGTGGCTAAGGGGTAGAGCACATGGAACCGGTAGTCCTGTGTTCGAATCCAGGTGAAGACTATAGGTGGACCACTTCGGGGGCCGATTTTGAGTTTATGTTTCCACACAAACTGTCTTTGTAACCTTGTTTATGTAATAATCTGTGAGTATATTTTTTAAATATACTAAATACATAAGCATAAGCATATATATACTCTCTACTTTTCCTAAATCTTCTTTATAACACAGATTTCAGTCTCTTCAGTTGTGGACAACTTATGAGTTTACCGGGGACCATTCAGCGTATATAGAAATCTATGATGGTATTAACAAAAGCTCTAATTTGCTGGCATATTTTTATGGACAGCCAGACAACGCAGTACCAGATGGTATTATAAGATCAACAAACAATGAAATGTTTATTATACAGTACACTGGTTTGTGGAATGGATGGTATGGGTACAGCAGCAATGGTTTCAGTGCTTCCTACTGGTCACATGGTAAATAATAATTTATATATAAACTTCTATATATTTATAAGCTTGTTTCTTTTTTAGCGTCTTTGTCTGTCCTTGGCAGTGGTTTGTTATCTTTTGGTCTCAAATATGTATCCTGCAGCCATTGTAAGAAATTTCCAGCTGTCTCGCTGGAAAGCACCCTGCTATCAGGCACTCTCAATTAAAAGAACTTTGTGCCTAAGCTGATCTTTAAAGTGTTTCCATGGGGAACCTCTGTTACACTGCACCACCTTTCAGCTCACCAAAAAAAAAAAGTTTGCCATAGGCATATGGTCATCGCCTGTATGGGAACAGAATATGTGCTCTACTCAGTGTAGCTGTCGAACTATAAACAGTCCCTCAATACAGTCATTACCAGCATTCACAAGAACATCGCTATTTGTAGTGCATCTTCACCATCACACTTGCCAAATTTTATTTCTTTAATTTTTCTTTATCAGAATGCCAGCCTTTTACTTATGGTCCAAACTGTACCCAGTCCTGTACTTGTATAGAAAGTAAGACTCAGTATTGTAACAGTACCACTGGTCAGTGTGTCTGTAAACCTGGTTGGACATCTTCTGACTGTTCTGTGGACATTGATGAATGTTTTGAGAATCCTCTATCATGTCCTGACTATTCAACCTGTACAAACACTGCTGGAAGTTTTCAATGTACTTGTAAAGAAGGTTTAACTTTGACTGCAGGGAAATGTGCTGGTATGTAAATACATTTTTAAAAATTATTTTATTAATATAAAAATTTGCTTCGTATTAAGCATTTATATTAAGTATAAGGACTATTTTGCAGTAAAAATATTCTAATTCATATATTTTAAATTCTTTTATTGTTTATGTGTACTTTAGCCAGTAATGGTGTCAACTGTATAACAAAGAAGTGTTCACATGTTTGTGTAAAATTACTTCAATATGGAGAAAACTTTGAACAATGTTATTGCCCTATTGGCATGTACTTGGAAGGAAATCAATGCCTGGGTAACAATTTAAAAGTTGTATTAAAAGTTTTAATTTTGTTATAAAAAGAAAGGCAAAAGTACTTATCTTATCATTCATACTCTCTTTTATGTTCTTTTTTGCAAAGCATATATCAATTCTCTCTGTCTGGTAAAAAGTTTGAAAATGTTATTTCTCCCACACCCATTCACAATTATTCAAGGGCGAAGAAGATACATGAATCAATAAAATAATTAACCAATTAGTCAATTAATTACTGGTAATTGAATAAATTTGTTTCATGCAAACAAAGGAAATTAATTCTATAGTATTCAGAGATATGGCTAAATATTTGTATTTGGTGTTATGTTCCCTTAGATAATTGTTAACATTATTTCTCCCACACTGATTCTTGTTGAAATTGTAAACCATTATTTATTTTACTTATCAAAACATGAATCAATTAAAAAAAATAATTACTTAGTCAATTATTGATAATTAATTATTTTGTTTGAAATAAAAAAAAACAAAAAAAAACTACATTATTGAGAGTATATCCCCTTAGATAAACTTAAAAAAAAAAAAAAAAAAAAAGCAAAAAAAAACACAATTATTTTTTATACTTTACTTTTTTTGTATGCCAATTAGCCGTTTATATTGTTTTTTTTTTTATCTGAACACTCATATCACTATGCCTTCTAATCTTCACAATGCTGAATGTCATAAAATGGGCTCAAATATTCCCTTTCTCTTTGTTCTCTTTTCAGCTTGTATGAATGGCACCTATGGACCTGACTGCATTAGAACATGTGAATGTGTTCAAAACCATACTTTAGCATGTGATCCTAGAACTGGTGAATGTACATGTTTAACTTTATGGAAAGGAGCTAATTGCTCTATTGAATATGATGTGTGCACAAAATACTCAATTAATCAATGCCAGAAGTATGCTAATTGTACATACACAAGTGATAGGGGCTATAGATGCAGATGTAGTCAAAACAATGGCTATATAGAGTCAGCAAATACTTCATGCATTCCTATTAGTAAGCTATTATCTTCACTATTCATTTATATAATAGTTTGTAAAAATCTTCATTATGACTTTAAATTGACGATTTTAAGTAATTTGAAATATCTTAATTTTTTTTTTCAAAAAATTTCTCTCTCATTCATTACAGACTGTACCTATGTACTTACTAATATTACTGGTCTAATTACAAGCCCACTCTATCCAAGCTACTACATGAACAATGCATTCTGTTCTTGGTCTATAAGAGCTAAAGAGGACAATATTATTACTGTCAGGTAGGTAACACAGTAGTTCAAAGATGTGGTAAATATGTACATGACATTTGACTAGTTGTAAAAGTGATTATCTATACTTTTTCTAATCATTCCAATACATAAAAGCCAATGAAAAGAAATTACAATTTTTTTTTTATGCTTTAGGTTTGAAACCAATTATATATACGACTGCCAAAATGATTATATGGAATTATATAATGGTGATAATGCCAATGCAACACTTATCGGCCATTACTGTGGGTCAGGTGTACCTAAAGCGATAAGAACTACTGGGAATAAATTGTACATCATCTTCAAATCAGACTGGAAATATAATTCTGGATATTTTAATGGATCATATACATCACATCGTAAGCTTCTAATAAATTTATTGGTTACATGGTATTCTTTAAAAGTTATTATTCTCTGTTTTTTTTACTTAGACATTTATTACATCAAATACTATTACACTATTGTGGAAGTGATTGTTGGGGAAATTCTTAGTCTGTGCTAATCTGAAGGGCAAACTTTAAGAAAAAAGTCATTTAGGATTGCAGAACATTGCATCTATTGAACATAATGACCACTGAGAAGCTTTTCTTTTCACAGTCAAGTAATTGAGTAAGTGAAAAAGTTTAAATATATTGCATTTACCAAACTCAACTTAAATAATGTTAATAAATTTATCTCTAGCTTGTCGCACCTTCACATATGGAACTGACTCATGTAACAACTTGTGCCGCTGTGTCAAGGAGAACACAGAGTTTTGTGACAATGTCAATGGAGAGTGTATTTGTAAGCCAGGTTGGACTTTGGGAGATTGTTCTCAAGATGTCAATGAGTGTCTAGGTACTAACAATAAAGTCTGTCTTACAAACTCTGATTGTATCAACACAAGAGGAAGCTATACATGTCAGTGTCATCTGGGTTATATACTTAATACAACAACTGGATTATGCGATGGTATGTGTTATGCTTGTATTGTTTAGATTTCACTTTTAGAATGACTGGAACTAACTGATACTTTTTCCCACAAAAGAATAATACTAATTCATCAACAATTACAGCAACACAGACACTAGAAAACTTAGTTTTAAAACTCAATCACAATCATTTTGGTCCCAATAACCTGTTAGTATAATAAACTGGATTCAAGTGTATTATAGAATTTCTATTGGTCCTTAAGGGTTGGTCTGATTTATTGGGGGCTCAATTAACGAGACTCAACTGTATTATACAGTTATTTCTAATATCCACATGACAATCCCTTAGATTTAAAATGCTCATTACAACTGACTGTCTGATCTTTTTTCTCTTTCTTTTTAAAGTGTTGATCAATTTTCAAATGGAAAGAATGAAGGGGAAAAAAATAATTATATCTATTTAGTGATCTGGAATTTTGTGAGATATTTTTAGCTTTACTAGAAAGAATTCATGAATAGTCTTGTCAAATGTTTCAGATAACTTCCTTTGTTATAGGGAATATAGGGAATTATAGATATTTTACAAAGAGAATTAGATGAATTACAGAAATGGGAATCAAATTGGAGCATGTCTTTCCACCCAGAAAAATGTCAGTTGTTAAGAGTAACAAAAAAAACTAAAACAAATTAATTCCACTTATCTTATTCATGGAAAACCAGTAACACAGACTAAAAACGCAAAATACCTAGGTGTTATAATTAATGAAAAACTGTCATGGAATCCACATATTGATGAAACTAAAAAAAAATCAAACAAAGCATTAGGATTTATTAAAAGAAATTTCTATAAATCAAATAAGAACATAAAACTAAAATGTTATTTAACCTTGGTTAGGCCAATAATAGAATATGCATCCTCTGTTTGGGACCCCTCAACTCAAGAAAACATTAAGAAACTGGAACAGACACAAAATAGAGCAGTGAGATTCATAACAAACGAATATTCACATTTGACTAGAGTAACACCTATAGTAAAATCACTAAATTTAGAAAGCCTTCAGGACAGAAGACTCAAAAGTAAAGTAGCGATTATACATAAAACACTGAACCATAATCTTCAAATACAAAAACAAAATTTAATAAAATACTCTGAAAGACACAAAAATAAAGGCACATTCCTCGTCCCATATGCTAGGACAAATTTGTACAAATATTCCTTCTTCCCTAGTGCTGTTAGAGCATGGAATGGGTTGCTTGAGCTAGCCAGGAAAACCAGTGACTTGGCAGAATTTAAGTCATTTGTTAATATGCATGACTAAATGCATGACGTGTAGGACGTAATCATCTTCTTTTTTGAAGTAACGTCTGTATTATATAAGATAAGAAGATAAGATATAGGCAATGTCTCTCTCTTTTGCACTTGCTAAATCTGGATTTTACAATGAGAATGCATAATAATGCTTAGAAAATATTCCCAAAACCATAACATTTCTTGAGATAAACCCATTAGAGCTGAATAAAAACATATTGAACAGCTTAGGTACATAGCATATGTTGCAGTTTTGATGAAATAAAAATTATGTGAAAATTTACTATTTGTCTATTTTTTTTTGTAAACATGGCAAACATAATTTTAATGTATATAAATGTTTTGTAAAAGAAAAATGGATGTTCACTATAGCTATATGTGCACTATTGTAAATAATTACTTTCTCAAATGTTACAAATAATGTCTTTTTTAATACTTTTTTTTTTCTTCAGAAAATCATAATTGTATTCATAAAAAGTGCTCCCATGCCTGCTACATTGTCAGTCCTGGTAATGAAAAATGTGTTTGTCCTGAAGGTTTGGTTTTAGACATAGTTACACAACAGACTTGTGTAGGTATGTTAATTTGTCTTGTCTGTTTTCTAAAATAGAAATTTCAATTTAAAAATGTATTTGTGTTTGTGTGTGTGTGTGGTTAGTCATTATAAATATAGTGACAAATATTCTACATAATATTAGTATAATCTTTTAGTAAAACTTAAAGTTAATAGGATTAAAAATTAAAAACATTTGGAGGAGGTTGACCTACTTTAAATAAGATTTTGTAATTGATCTTATAAGAACATATTTTTCTCTGATAAAGTTAAAACAGGAAAATTAACTAAGAAATCTTAAAATAGAATAAGAGACAAATTCACTCTGCTTAATTAGCCATGAAGAAAAAATTGGAGTATAAAATATACTTAGTTATAAAAGGGAAGGAGTTTTAAACTCTTAAATGGAGAGAGTACTCAGGAACTGAACAAAGCTTATACCACTTCTCTTTTTTTATAAGAAGAAAAATCTGATTTAGGAAATATTTAATGGTTTACATGTTTCGGATGTTCCTTCAGAGTTGAAGATAATCTACTTCTTAGTCAAACCTTCTGCAGGATGACGGGGAATGGCAGTGGGCTGGGTATAGACCCTGGACCATTGAGACATCAGAAAGACAGTTCCTCGTGCCACTAGCGGATCCAGAACCCTAACGCAGAGTAAACCCTAACCCTATGCATAAACGTGCGTACAGCATATATATATATATATATATATATATATATATATATATATATATATATATATATATGAATAAAAGAGAGCAGTGTTTCTCAACCTTCGGCGAAAAAAAAAAGTCATGTTGAGGCCTTTCTCTTGCAAGCTTGGGGGTCTGGGGGAGTGCTGTAAGATTCCCCAGTGTGATTCGAGACGAAGCCCCGACGCAAAAAGCGTTTTCTTGCATTTTTCACTGCAGAAATGCATCCTTCTGACATCTACATCTAATTATTTATCAGTGGAGTTCGGGGCTTTGATGCAAAAAGCGTTTTCTTGCATTCATCACTGCAGAAACGCATTCTCCTGACACTTATAGCTCATTATTCATCCTATTATAAAGGAATAATGTTGAAAAATATTGTAAATTTTTAAATTTTTAGGCCCTTAATACATTGCAAATAAAACCAATTTGTTCCTTGAAAAGATAAGATACCCCACATCTTTAGATTAAGGCTTTAAGGATCGCCGCCGAAAAACAATTATTCGATAAATAATGTTCAATAAAATTCAAGCATAAATTGTGAGTTATAGTCCAAAACTTATTTAACTAGAAAAATATCAGATTGAGTAAAGGTTGGAAAAAGGCAAACTAGGAAAAGATTATCTGAGTTTAGAGCTCATCTCAATCGTGACTCTTATACTGAAAAATTTTGTTTCAATTATAACTTTTCCAAAGCAAAGTCTTTCTTAAAATAATTAAGATAAATTCATGTGAAATTACATAAACTCTGTCTGGAAAGGGTGGGGGCGATAGAGTGAAAATGATTAATCCAACTCCTTTTTATAATATCTGCTAATGATGGCATTAAAGAATAGGGTTGGGGCGACTCGATATAAGAATTTAATTTTATAGCATGTATAAATTATATTAGTGACAGATTTTTTAAAATTTTGTAATTTCTTAACTATAATACAAAAAGAAAAAGTATTGGTTTGTCCCTTGGGGGGAAGGTGATTGCATGTATCGCCCCTCCCACCTGGTACAACCCTTTTTTTATTTTATATTTACTAATGATAAAATTTGAGATTAGAGTGTGGTGCGACATAATATACAATGGGTTCACATAGTTTATATTAAATACATATTCAACCAATTTTGTTCACATACAATGATTTCTCCATAAAACTAGGACCGCCCCCCCCACCCCCCACTCAGAGGGCTAGAGTGGGGAGGGCAGTACATGTGATCGCCCCCCCTACCCCACCGAATCGGGAAAAAATATCTGAAGGAGAGCGACATAATATAAAATTTATATATTTATTCAACTAATTTTGTCCACAAACTATGATTTCTCCGAAAAGTAGGACGGCCCCCCCCCCTCCTTTGTCGAAAGTTTAGGGGAGGGGCGGAATGGATGCCATCGCCCCCTCCCGACCCCACCATATCGACAAACATACTAGAGGGGTTTGGCGAAATAATCTAAAAATAGATTTAAATATAAATAATTAGTATATATTATTAACATAAGTAATAAATTTGTATACAAATTGTGTGATTTCTATACTAAATTTGTCCGCTCCCCCCCCTTTGGGGCGACTTTGGGGGGGTGGGGGGGGGGGCGATTGCCCCTACCGCCATCCCCCCTGGATCCGCCAGTGCCTCGCGCATACAGCACGACCAGGCAACCAGACTACTTTCTTTTACCAGCATCAGATGTGAAATACTGTAACGCATATGTAGAAACATTGTATTCAGATTAACAAATGTACTAACGCCACATTTACTTGGTTTTAGGAAATTTAGGATTACAGGTTTAATTGATAATTTTTCAAAAGTCTTTGATAACAATAAGCAAGTAGATTCCACCTTAGACAAAGGTTACCATCTTAGCTAATTTAAATGTTTATATTATTTTGGCATTACACCAATGGATTAAAAAATTCCTAGTAGGTATAGAGTAAAGTGTAATCATAATGACTCTAAATTAAGAAATAGCAATAAGCAAATAATAAAATTTAATAAGGTGAATTAAAGTTACATTGTTGGTAATCGAATTGAATAATATCTATATTTATTTTCATTCAAAAAATCAACTATTAAAAGTGATTTAAAAAAAAACCCAATGTAAAAACTTCATAGCTTTTTTTAAATATAGTTGTGGAACAAAAGTTATTATTGAATCCCCATTTTCATGAAATAATGAAGAAATATAGCAAGATGTTAGAAATGTGTATTAGTCAAACCAGAACATAAAAGCAAAAAAACTATTTAACCCTATTCAGACCAATACTAGAATATGCATCTTCTGTTTAAAATTGCACAAAAAGCAAAATAAATAAATAAATAAATAAAAAATACAAATAACAAGTCCAAAATACAAAAAATACATTAAATCACTCATAAATATTCAGATTAACATTATTGTTTCAATCACTAAATTATAAAGAAAAATTGAAATCAAATTAAACCCTGAAAGCAAAGATAATTTTTTTTTTCATGTCAGAATGAATTCATTTCAGTGCTCATCCTTTCCAAGTGCAGTTTAACCATGGCATAAGTTGCCTAAATTAGGGAAAACCAATGATGTATTTAAATTTCCCCTAATGTAAATAACTTAGTTTATTCAGTGAAACACTTTTGACAAAATAATTTTCTTTTTCTTTAAGTTCTCTGTAACTTCTGAGGCTATGGTTTGTTTTTAATATTAGATTTTTTTAAAAATCTTTAAACAAATTTTTTTTTAAAATATCATTTTCTCTATCTTTTTACACTCAAAAGTAGAGGTTTTTGTTTTTTTCTATTTGTTTCTCTCTATACAGTTCCTTACTACCCATTTGGACAAAATACTACAGACTTGCTGCTAAATAACAGCTACACTTCTTACAATAGTTTGTTTGTAAGCAGCTCTATATACTTTAACTCAGGGGCACCATATGGATACAATCTTCAAACTTCAGCATATGTAAGCACAGTTGTAAAGTATTATCAGGCATGTTTGAAAATTAGAAAGCTAGAACTATGAGTAAGTAGCTAGAATTATGGTGGTAAACAGTTGAAGATATTGATGAATGGGTCTCCAACTAGTAACCATGCAACTAACACCCCCCCACCCCAAAAAAAAAATTGGGCAGTGAGGCTGAGGTCAACACTTTTTATTGATGTGATATATGTGCATCTAGCTAGATGACTACCTCAGCTACTCCTGGTTGTCAGTAAAATCCTTCTTTTTAATCTTCTGGATTAGATCTTAAGTCTAATTCTTTCTGAAAATTAAGGAAAACAGGTAGAAATTAAAAATATACTTGTAAAGTTATGGAAAAAATATGACCTATTGATATACAGAACTGTAAATTAATAGGACAACGGCTGGAGCTATTCTGAAACAGCTAAGCTCACTTTAATCATAACTTATTTGTAAATAAGCAAACAGCTAGATCTTTGATGATAATTTAAAGTTCATAGACTTGATTGGTTCCAAAGTTCTTAAAGTAATGATGAATCTTCATATTTTAACTTCTTACAGGTTCTATCCAATGGAGCGATTGGGTTTGGTAATAGTGCAACATCTTTTGTTGGGAACAATATTCAAGTCAAGGCTAATAATAAAAAACTAAATCTACTGGCACCTTTTATGACAAACATAAACCCACTGAAAGGTAACTCTCATAAACACTGCACTTTATTTAATCTCTTAAGATTTAAAGACTATTTCTTATAATTAAATAGATAACTTGCCACAAATCCATTTTCAAACATTAAAAACTGTAGGAAAGAGTTCATATTTAACAAATTTCCAAGTATGGTTTTTATTATAGTAATGTTCCTTGTATCAAAATTATTTATTCTGTTGTAGTTACATTTTGTTCTAATATATATATTTATTTATGCTCATAATTTTCAAATCAAAGGTACTATGGTATTTCAGGGGAAGTGTACTACAATCTTTATGAAAAATGTGCACAAGAGTTGTCTGTCAGTGAAAACCCCCAACAAGCATCTTTTATAAAAGAGATTTATACCAGAGCTGAAAATAACATCAAAGAATATCATCATCTAGACAACTTTAAAGTTAGTTCTGTTCTGATTGTAACATGGGCTGAAATGCAACCACATGGTGCAAATAAAAAGGTATTTAAGTTTTAGATGAACTGAACATTTATTTTGCTTACTACTTTTTGTTAAGACATGCCCAGAGTCTATATCAGAACATTTTATCCACACCATCTTTTTAGTTTTGAAACAGATTTTTTTCATGAGAGTGTTTTTATAGATGCTACTAGATTGCTTTTCAATGGCCTTAAAGGGCCACTAACATAAATATTAGCTTACTTCAATAGGTTTTGAAACTATAAAAAGGTGAAAAATTATTTAAACATATAAGTCTAAATTGATCTTTCTGGTAATATCTATTAAAAAAAACAAAACAGTTTAAGTTAATAGCCTAATATATACCATATTTATTACTTTTGTTATGATTTTCTACTATCCAATGCATTATAAACGTCTCTGTTAAATATAAAAAAAACTAATTTGTTGCATTATAATTATATCATTATATGTTTAAAACAGAATATAGAGCAAAATACATTTCAAGCAGTCTACATAAGTGGTTTTGAAACTGAAGAAGGCAGTGGTAAAGTATAATTATGAGTACAAAATGTTTGAGATCTAAATATCACATCTCTTCAGATAAAACCCCCCCACAAATTCTACAATTAAACCATTTTAAACTTGTAAAAAAATATTTGGGTATAAAATATTTGTTAGGTTTCAATGCAATGCCTTTGTTTAGATAGGAAATATTTAAAATATGATGCTAAATGTATATGGTGTTATTTTGCTAATGCAATCTTATTAATTTGTTAAGTGTTTCATTATGTTATTGGAGACTTCTCATTAGTTAGGCTTGCATTCATACATCTTATATATAAAAAGTGACATAACTAATCTTCTACATTATGAACTTAATCTGAAAGAAACAATAGATTGTGGGATGATATTTCTAAAAAATTATCTGGCAATAGATGTTAATGCTTTAGAGCAGTTAGAAATATATTTCTTTCATCATGTTCAGAGCAAAGGTATGAACATGATGAAAATAAGCCAACTTAAAATAGGTTTGCTAACGTTAAAGATAACTGAGAATAAAATTTGCATATTTTGCCTCATATAACCTATCTGTTGTTATTTTTAGATTTGATCCGATCACTTAAAACATTCAATTTTCTTTTTTCAACAGCAGCAGAAACAGCCTATGTCATTTTCTTATATCAATATGGCCTCATGAACTGGACATATTTACCCGGCCGAACTGTATTCATTGGTACAACAGGAGACTTTAAAAATGAGCTCCAAGATTTAAATACTGTTTTAGTTAGCGCTTTAGGCAGCGTGCCAGGAAATACTGGTAAATACAATTCAGAATATTAATTTAAATTTATGATTTTAAAAATTTTTTAAAGAATGACATGTACATCTTTTTTAACGTATGCTTCTGAAGGTTATAAAGGTGTGATGAGCTACAAAGTTGGTCATGTGACTGGACCACAACAAAGCTGTAAAAAATACTTATGTGAGCATGCTGATCTTTTGACTGACCCTGTATATCAGTATGAAAAGCAAGAACTCTACAAATGTCCATGTACATTAGAAAGACTGGGACCTCAGTGGCGACTGTTTGAAAGACGAGGCTCAAATTTAGATATTTATTGCTATGCCATCAGTATGGTAGCCAAACAAAGACTTCTAAAAAGAAACAAAAGAAATAAGGTAGGTTCACTTACAAAACTAAGCAAAAAGCAAGAATATTATTCAAAAAGCTTTTATGTTCTGTTTAATGCTATTACTAACACTGATTTTAGAGCAAGCTGTGATAAGCCAAAATTAATAAGAAATAATTTCCTATTAAATAAAGAGTCTACAATTAATAAAGAGCAGGATAACAAACCTGTTGTAAATTATGTATTAAAAATATTATTACAACTAAATCGTTTCCTATGAATACAATAAAATTTTATTTAAAAATGTCTATATATGTAAAAAAAGCCAGAGTTGATTACAAATGATAAAATATAGCCTGTTTCTGGTTGCATAGGAATCTATGGTGTAGTGATAACTATTTTGATAAATTTCACCAACATTCACCACTAGCTATAATCACTTATAGAAATCAAAACAAATTTTCTCAAAATAGAATTATTTCTGATAGTACAGAAACAGGAGTATGTAAAGGCAGTTGAACAATTCAGAGAGGTAACAAATAGGCTGAAGAAACAAGCAATAAGAACAAAAATTACTACTTTGAATGAGCTAAAAAAGTGGAATTGAGCACTCAATAACACTTTGTTTTAAAAATGTCTCTATGAATAAGAGGGATTATTATTCTACTTAAGAAATTTTGAGGAGAAATTCAGTAATAATATATATTTTTTTTTACTCTAGCTGTGTTGCTACAAATGGACCAAGCCCGCCAATGATGATTGGAGAGAGTGGCTACAGTCCTGGAGAGAGGCCACTTATTTGCCCCAGTCATCAGAGTCTGGTCATGTGTTGCTCAATGACCCCTGGTTTCTAACATTCTATTATAATAACTTGTATGTGGACAACTACCTAGGGCTGGAGAACATCAGAGCGCATACTTTGTGCTGCAAAGATGCTAAAAGTGCAGACCTGTGTCAACAATTTTACCATATTTTCCCAGACATGGGATGCTCCAATTTTGTAGAGTTTGTACCAGGTAGGGTATGCTATTTTCAATGCTAAAGATATTATTAGTTTTATTTAAGCATTTTATGTAATAAAGGAGGTGCAGTGGCTGAGTAGTAAAGCACTTTGCTTCTGAACCGGGGGTCCCTGGTTTGAATCCTGGTGAAGACTGAGAATTTTTATTTCTGGATCTTTGGGCGCCTCTGAGTCCACCCAGCTCTAATGGGTACCTGACATTAGTTGGGGAAAAGTAAAGGCGGTTGGTCATTGTGATGGCCACACGATACCCTCATTAACCCTATGCCACATGCATCATCTGCCCTATAGACCACAAGGTCTGAAAAGGGAACTTTTATAATAAGCTACATCAACATGGAGCTGAAAAGCAATAGTAGTTTTTGAAATAGAAAAATATAATAAACAGCTTTTTTGTTTTAGAAAGGCAGAAGAAATGGGTAAACTTAGTTCCAACATAAACGTCCACAACTGGTAACACTTTATTAAATAACTGAATTATTTGCATAAAACTGTAAATAAAATTGGACACTGAACCTAGCCTGGCAACTCTGTGTATGCAAAAAGTGATCTCTCATAGGGCGGGATGTAGTCATTTTTAAATTCCTAAGTTTTAACACTATGGTTGAGATACTTTTTTGCCTTTCTCCCACAATAAAAAGTAGTTTCAAATGAGTTTATTTAAAATATATGTTTTGAAATACTTTATTTAAAAATCTAAAATTGAATTTCTACTATCATAGCTTCTGCTTTGGGTGACCCCCACATCAAAACATTGGATGGTGTAACATATACAATGAATGGATGGGGAGAATACATTCTGATGGAAGCTCCAAGTGATAATTTCAGACTGCAGGTAAAGATTTTAAAAAATATATTGCCTAGAAATAGATTTTTCTCAGTCCAAAGACTTTTCAATGATTTCACTCTTACTAATTCAACATTTAAATTCCAGGCAAGAACAGGGAAAGCAGAAACACATAATGGAACATTATCCAATGCGACTGTGTTTATTGCCTTTGCAGCAAAGGAGTCCAATGATTCTAGTTTCCAAGTGGAGTTATCTCCCTCTAAATCATGTTTGTTTGGTTTTGTTTGTAATATTTCTGTTTGTTAATCTACATTTGATAATTTAAAAAAAAAAAAAAAGAAAATAATGATAACAAAAATTAATTGCTTACTAATCATAAAGACTTAGATAAAAAAATTTATGGAATTTGATTTAAAAAGTTAAGACCCTTTTTTGTTTTTCTGTAATAATTGTTTATGAAATGATGTCAACATAACTACAATGTTCTCATCATTATTTGTAATTATTATAATATAGACCCAATATGTTTTTTTCTGAATATACTACAAATTATCATTAAATTGACATTTGTGATACAAATGCTATAATTCTTTTTTAAAAATGTGTTATTTGAATAATTTCCTGGAATCAATAGTTATTTATGTTTATTTCAGCACTAATTGTATTTGCTAATGATGTTGACATTACAAATGACTTTTACAAAGAAAATGGTTCTGATATAATTATGTCTACAACATCTATTAATGTGATCAGAGAATATAAAAATAATAAAACTTTGGCAATAGCCACTTTCCCCTGTGGTAAGCTTTTAACATTTTTACAAATATTACATTATAAAAGTTTCCTTGTAAAAGGAACTGATAAAACTGAAAATTTACAAACTAACATAGTTGACACACAAAAACATATAATTCATTAAATGAATGAATGTATTAAACTTCTTTCAGGTGTGTCAATCACAGTCTATGTTGCTGTCAAAAGTCTATTAATAGAAGTGAATGTTCCTAAAACTATGGAAAATAAAACTAGAGGACTCCTTGGAAACTTTAATGGCAATAAAAATGATGAATTCATTCTTCCTGATGGACAACTATTACCTGCCAATTTAAGTGAAAGACAAATATATAAAGAGTTTGCCAAAAAATGTAATAGTATTCTGTTTTTTAATCTCTAAGAATTGGTCTAACTTTTAGATATTTGTATAGTAATAAACAGTTTATTGAACAAGATATATATAATGGCAATGTCTTCAGTTATAAAGATTAAGGATGAATGCAGTTTTTCACATGACCATGCAAACACATGTCTTCAGCAAGGGTTTTTCTTTGGGTCGTAAATGTTTGTCCTGTGAGAGCTTTCCAGCTGTTTCTTTCAGAGGCCATCTGCTGTCAGCTACTTTCCTCTATGCCAGTGAGGGCAAAATGGCACCTGAACTGATCTTTGTAACACTTATGAGGGATACCTCTGTTACACTGTCCTCCTTTAAGCTCACCAAAATCATTTTTAGCATTTGGTGACACCCCATGTAGGATAAGCGTCCAACCCAGGACACCCCATGTAGGACAAGTGTCCAACCCAGGACACCCCATGTAGGATAAGTGTCCAACCCAGGACATCTGTTAATTGGTAATTAGTTGTTTTTTCTTCTGTCCACACTGGCCTCCAGAAGAAAATAGATAGTTTGGTGTTTAAATATTGACTCACAAGGCAATTATTTCAAGTTTTTATCCTGATGGTATCTAAAAAGGTTATATGTTTAAACTGGTAATTCTCTATGGGTTCTTAATCAACAGCACAAAATGTATTTAATATAAAATGTATATATTTGGTTGACATGATTAGGACATGCATTTATTAAAATTATACATCACAACAGAATAAGCATACTCAGTTGCCTATCCAAAATGTCCCAGACTTGATTAATGGAAGTTATTTTCCCTAAACCATCCACATAACTATGTAGTAACCTTTAAATTTAAAAGAACATCGAAAACATATAAAACAAAAAAACAAAAAAAATTTTTGTTTCCTACTAAAGAAGCTAAAAATAAATACTTTAGTTTTGTTGCACTAATAGACTATTTGCTTTTTAAAAATGTTTCATTTACATGTAAGTTTACTTGTTACTTATTCTATTGTATTGAAAGTTGGTATATTTGAGGGAGTATACAAAAATATATTTCTACAGGGACTGTTACATCAATCAGCTCAGTCTTCACATATAAACCAGGGGAGACAACAGACACTTATCAACATCCAGACTTCACACCAATGTTTAGGGATGAAGCAAATCCAACTCAGTTGGCCAAGGCTGTTGAAATATGTGGCGATGCAAATGATGCATGCATATTTGACTATCTGGCCACTGGTGATGCAGCATTTGCTCAGGTCACCAAAGACACAAAAGAAGAAATGGAAATAATAATAGTATATCTTGGTAAATATGATATGAGCTACATCTAGGAATTATATCTATTATTTGTATATTAGCTGAAACAATGATGCCCAACCTTAAATAGCCTGAAGGCTAAATGAATTTTTGACATGCATGTTATGTGCCGCATTGTCACAAAAAATATTTTGTCCAATGGAACTGAGCTTATGTGGCATTAATGTGACAACTGTGAGCTTGTATCAAGAGAAAGTATAGCCTCTTGTCGTGTGCTGGATGTGGCACAAGGGCCAGAGCTTAGATATCACTGGTATATAGTATATTTTTCAAAGAAATGATAATATAATCATATTTAAAAAAAAATATTTATTAGTTGTTGTCATCATGTTATTACTTTCTTTGAAATTTTTGCACACTCGTTGCTGTGCACTGTGGATCCTGGCTTTTAAATGACTTCCAGCATAAATAGTACAGAAATGAACTAGACTATCTTTACTACACTTAAAGAGATGTCATGGCCTTTAGCTTCCACCTACTTTTGGATGATTTTGCTTAGGATTATGTTATTTAAATACTCTTGTATCAGCTGCTATTACATTTCTATATATTGAACTTGATTCAATTAGGCTTTTATTTTGAATTTCTTTCTTTTATGTAATGGAATTTTGCTATCCCTTAAAAAGTACAAATTAAATGTGCACTATCAATGTAATAGTCAACTGTTGGTTAGGGAGCACTGACCAAGGAAAAAAAAAGATTTTATATGCTGTATAGCAGTTTGGCTGAACTATCTGTCATCAGGATGGTTGGAAGTTCAAACCGTGCCCTCCCCTAACCCCTGTCATCCCATTGAGGAGAAATTTTGGGCTTTGAAATAATAATCTTCGTTTGTGAAGGATCATCTGTAACTTACAAATCAAAGTGACCTAGGAAGACTTGTGTGGGATGTAATCATCTTCTTTTTTAAGTACCGTCTGTATATCATAAAATAATATAACATTTTTGTGGTACAGTTATTTGGTGAGATTTCCTTTCATTTAATGTCATTAAATTTTAAGAAATACTTTGAATAGACCAATTCAATTATTTTTATGATCACTTTTTATATAATAAAATGTTTAACAAATGTTGTAATGCACTAAACTATAACAAGAACCCTATGTATTACACAGCTCTTTGATTTATGATTTTTGTTTTTCAAACTCTAATTTTCAGAAAATAACCCTCCAACTATTGAAATAGCCAATGATAGTTTAGATGCAAGTGGCAGATGGTTGGTAATGGAAGGAGTACCTTCGTTTTTGGCTATTATAGCTAATGATAAAGACAATGACTCTGTCACACTTGAACTAGCGGACAATGCTACAGGAGTCAGTATTAATCAAAGTGGTTATGTTCACATTATGCCAAACCTGACAAACCCAATATTACTTAGGTCAGTTTGTTTTATAAACCAATTTTTTAATAAGTTTTTTTTTTTCAAATTTATATTGCTTTTGCTAGAATTTCATTTGTTTCAAAAGAAATGTTATTCAATAATTGATTTTCAATTTATAGCATTGAAAGTTATTCAGAAAATGTAAATTCCTGTGGCATTTTACGTCTCGATAGACGATCTTTTCCCTTTGCAATTTCTTGTGTGACTAAAGAGGCCAATCCTTGATACACAGCTGCAATCGCACGTTGGGCATATATAATCACAAGGCGCCTTTGCATTTTCACCCTTCTTTCTGCTTCTGTTGTGTATGACATCCGCGACCCTTCCTTGATGCTCTCTCTCCATGTGGATCTATCCAGTGCCACCTCTTCCCAGCTGCCAGTGTCGATTTTGAAGAGCTTCATATCGAGTTTGCATACATCCGTATAACGTAAAAGTGGGCGACCAGCGGCTCTCCTGCATTCTAATCGATTGCCATACAGGATGTCCTGTGGAAGTCGACCTACTGGCATTCTACAAACGTGGCCAAGCCAGCCAAGGCGTCTGCTGCTAATAACAGATTGGATGTCATGGCACCCTGCTCTTTGTAGCACTTCCTCATTGGTTATCTTATCTTGCCACCTTATTTTAAAGATCCGCATTAGGCATCGGAGGTGGAAGACATTCAGCTTTTTTTCCTGCCATGAGTAGGTTGACCATGTTTCACTTCCGTACAGCAAGGTGCTCAACACACAGGTCGGTAGACTAGGGCTTTAGTACTGTTAGTCAGCAATATGTTGTCCCAGACTCTTTTCTGTAACCGTGACATTGTGGCCATTGCCTTGGCTATCCTTTTGTTTATGTCTTTATCCAGTAGAGTGTTGTTGGATATGATGGAGCCAAGGTAACAAAAGTGATCAACAATTTCTAGTGGTTGGCCATTAATGCTTACCTGAGGTGCAGTGTTTGTGTTTTGGACAAGTATCTTAGTCTTACTTTGACTGATGTTTAAGCCGAACTTCTGGCAAGCAGCAGATAGTTTGTCAACGAGGGACTGTAGCTGAATATCAGAATCAGCCACAATAGCTGCATCATCAGCATTCAGGAGTTCCCTGATGAGTAGCTTCCTAACCTTGGTTTTTGCCAGCAGCCTTGATACATTAAATAGTTTTCCAGAGGATCTTGTATGGAGAAACACACCTTCGTTTATGTCGTTGTATACATAATGCAGTAGACAGGAGAAGAATATGCCAAACAGAGTAGATGCGAGCACACATCCCTGCTTGACACCACTGCAAACCTCAAAAGGTGCTGATTGGGCTCCATTGAATTTGACAGTACATATAGTTTCCTCATGAAAGCACTTAATGAACTTCAGTAGTTTGGGAGGGCAACCTATTTTCCTCAGGAGTTTGAAAAGGCCACTTCTGCTGACCATGTCAAAGGCTTTAGTCAGATAAAAAAAAACGATGTAAAGGGGTCTGTCTCTCTCTCTGAATTTCTCCTGCAGTAGTCTTAGAGAAGATATCATGTCTATAGTGGATCTACCACTCCTGAATCCACACTGAGACTCTGGGTAGACTCTAGAAGCTATTACTTGCAGCCTGGATATTGCCACTCTAGCAAAGATTTTGCCCACTATACTGAGGAGAGAGATACCTCTATAATTGTTGCAGTCACTCCGATCCCCTTTGTTCTTGTATATTGTGACTATAGTTGCATCACGCATGTCCTGTGGGACATGACCTGTTTTCCAACAGCGGCAGAGGAGAATATAGAGTTCAGGAAGTAGGAGTGATTCGTTAACTTTAACTACTTCCACTGGGATACCATCACTCCCTGGAGATTTTCTATTTTTCATGCAGTTAATTGCTTTTTTGAGGTCACTAAGGCTCGGAAGCTCATCTAGGCATTCCAGTACTGGAAGATCTGGTAGAGAAGCCAGGGCAACATCATCTACTGTATTCTGTGTGGCATAGACATCGAGGTAGTGTTCTGTCCCTCATTCTAGCTGCTTGGTTTGATCTGTAATTTTTTTCTCCAGATTTGGATAGTATGGGGGCAGGCTTAGACACTGTTGGACCCAGGGCCGCTTTAATGCCATCAAACAGAGCTTTGCTATTTCCTGAGTAGATAACACCATCTAAATGATATTTTTAAGGCAGAGCTCTTATTATTACTTTGATTTTTATTCTTGTTTACTTACAGGTATTAATCAATAAAAAATATGTAGGCTATATTATGTCTCCTTCTGTCTCGGAAGACAATTAATGCGCCTAGATGAGTCACTGGCTTTGGTTTTAACCACTTCACAGCAACACTAGAGTTTCCTCTCTAGGGTGCATTCCTGGGCCTTAGATAAAGAGATCATGGGTGACCCATGCGTCATAATCCCTCTCTCGACCTGATGTGATCCAAAGGAATGCATTGCATTACATTTGGCACCAACTCAGTTGCAGAAGCTGCCGGAGGGAATTTCATAGTTGATACTCCCAATGCCTAAGGGGCTTCACTCCTGATTTTTCCACAAGGTTGTCTCCTAAAGCCCTATTACCGCAAGGCAGCAGGGGTTTAAAGTCAGATTACCCCTCTCCTAGATGAATTGCTTTACTAGGTTTACGAGCTCCATCTGCCCAAAGCTCCTGGTTTTGTGGCGTCAGGTGTCCGCCTTCACCCTTTCACCTGTCTCGTCGGGGTTGCCAGGTTTCAAAGGTTGTCATGGCTAGGGGGTGTCAATGGGCATAGGCTCCCATTGTCTATAAAATACTCCTAAAGGCATGCATCTCAGAAGTCTCTGACAACTAAGTCCAGCACCTGGCCTGCTAGTGTGGCTTAGATACTAAGCCCGGCAAAAATGCTCTTTCTTAGGCTATATTATTAATATTAAAATTTTTAGAAGCTTTCTCACCAAAAGATTTGGCACTGCTGTAACTATTATTAAGGAAAAGAATGAAAAAAATGCTTTACTTTTAGATAAATGAACTTAATATTAATCAAACTAAAAATGCATCACTGCTTTTTAATTCTTAATACTTCCTGTCATTCTCTTCTTTCAACTGACCTAAACAATGTCAATTTAGATTCTAAATTTCAGTGCACTATTTCTGTCTGCAAATCCAAGACGCAATTTTTTTAGTCATTTATTTTTGTATTTCACTGTAAATGAGAGTATGTTTTGATATCTTTTTATTGTTTTGTTTTTTAACTAGGTTAATTAACACATAAGCATGTTTTTATTGTGATAAAAAATAAACTAAAACCTCAAATTATCTAGGTGTTAAATTAAACGTTATAATGAAATCCCCATGTTGATGAAAGTATTAAAAAAAATAAAACAAAACATAAGGGTTTATTAAAAGGAATTTTTACAAATCAAATAGGAACATAATACTAAAATGCTATTTAACCTTAGTTAGGCCAATATTAGAATATACATCTTCTGTTTGGAATCCCTTAATTCAAGAAAACATAAAGAATCTAGAACAAATACAAATTAGAGCAGTGAGATTTATAACAAATGTATATTCATATTTGATAAGAATAACACAATTACTAAAATTTATAAATTTAGAAACACTTAAGGAAAGAAAAAAAAAATTAAACTAACAATAATACATAAAAGTATTTGTTTGAGAATTTTCTAATAATGATTACTTGCAATTTTCAATAAACAATGATTAAGAAAATTTTCAACATTATAAAGTTTGTCTTAATTAACTCATTTTTATTATTTAAATTGTTCCAGAAGTTTTCTTTCTAGATCTATTTTGCTAACATGCCATCTATTACTGTTAAAATGCTATTTCAATTATTAATCATGTGTAATTTATGGTATATATTTTAATGCATGTATAAACAGAGTGGATAGTTGCATTAAGTTCTCCAATAGCTAGACATTTTTTTTATCTAGATTTAATATTTAATTATTATTTTTTGCATATTTAGAATAAGGGCTAAGGATTCCAAGGGAAGTTATTCTCAGTTTGTATACATTCCCATCACAATCTGTCCATCATGCAATGGCAATGGTGCTTGTAATTATGAGAGTTCGATCTCAGAAGAGTTTGAGAATGGCTGGTTTCAAATAAAAGCATGTCACTGTCTTCCATCATACACAGGTAATTTCTAATTCAGCAGTTTGCTAACTTTTGAGACACAGAAGCCTAACCAATGTCTCCCTCATTAATATTGTAAAGTTTCTCACTATCCAGGCTCTCTGCAAACTGTACCACACAATACAACCAACTCAAAGAACTTGACAACTCAGGGCTCCAAAGTAACATAACAGTTTAATATCAAATACATCACAATTGGCAACAACATAATACAGACTGTACAAAAACCTTGCCTCTGTTTTGGACCAACTTTGCCTCGTACTGGTGACATTGCAAGGTAACATAAAGTCACCTGAGTCTAACACATTCACTCTTATATATGGTCCCTACAGGCCTTCTAGAACCGGATGGAACATTGCTTGACCATTTTGGTTGACTACATTCAACATGACTTGCATGCATACTATTTACAACACAGATCCTTCTTGAACTGGCGTTTACTGTCACTAGTCACAATGGACCGCTTGTCTAGTGCTGACCTGGGGCAATCTGCATTGCCTAAAAACATACACACAGCACTTCCTCCATCTGTGTCACCACCAGGTTTATAACAATATCTAAAATAAAATCAACAAAAAACTAACAACAACTAAACAACAGTGCCTATTATTAAAAAAGAAAACAAAAAAACACAATTGCTTTATTTATTTCTACAGTTTGTTTATTCTGTTAAACTTATCACATTTTTCCCTAAGATGTAGCCTATTTACCTACTGAAGACTGACATTTTAACATTTCTACCAGGAAAATATTGTGATTCTGAATTAGATGGTTGTGAACTAAATCCATGTTTTAAAGGACAAACATGCACAGACCTGACAGCTCTACAGCAAGGAAACAATTCTGTGGGATATCAGTGTGGTCCATGTCCTACTGGTTATACTGAATGGATGGGAACTTGTGCTGGTATGTTAACAGATGAAAATGGCCAAATTTATTTTTTTTGCTTTTGCTTATCTACTCCTTAATAATTTTTTGAAAAAATATAGTAAAGTAATGCATTTTGAATGCTTTATTTTAAATCTAAAAATTTTTCTTTTAATAATCACTTTGTTTATGTTTAGACCTAGATGAATGTAATGATACACACTCATGTCAAAACCAATGCACCAACAGTGAAGGATCTTATGTTTGCAGCTGTCCAGATGGTTATAGACTGGACAAAGTGGACAGAAGTTCATGCAAAGGTTCATATTTTTTTCAGACATTCAACACTATTCTTCAAAATAATTTTTTAGTTCTATTTTGTTGAATCTCAAACTTTGAATACTATTATTGTCCAATTTCCACCTGTAGATATCAATGAATGTGAAGAGAGGACATCTAAATGTCAACACAAATGTAACAATCAAAATGGGAATTACACTTGCTCTTGCTATTCAGGATACACTCTAGATGACAATGGACTGACCTGTAGTCTAGGTAATGTAACTGACCTGTAGTCTAGGTAATGTGTGAATCACCTGTAGTCTATGTAGTGTGACTCACCTGTAGTCTAGGTAATGTTACAGTTGATATCTGTTTTTTTAATTTTCACTTGTATAGTGAACTATTCAACAGTTTTGTAAATTTTTTTTATTGTTAACTTATTGGTTGCAGATGATGATAAAAAAAATTTGTGTTACAAATGTCAACAAGTTTGTCAAGTGACCAACGGTGATCAAGTTGACTGTAACTGTAGGATAGGGTATGAAGTAGACCCTAAAGATTCAACAAACTGTAAAGGTACCTGAAATATAAAAAAAATTGATTTTTTATTCTACCAGAAAAGTTTAGAGATAACTTGTATGAGGGGAAAACTTTGAACTAATCACTCCATGTGTCTCTCTTAAATCTTGTACTTCATGCACTCAATGCTTCTAGTTGAGAAGCATTTTGAACTCAAAACTTAGTTTCTAGGCCATTTTATTACATAGATCTGTTGATGTACTCTTAAATACAAGCAGAAAAAGATAAACGACAAGGCCAATTTACAAAACACACACAGGGTTTATTTCACCATATTAGATAATGAACACACACTTCCTAATCCGCTAAGGGAACTAACTCTCACACATTACATCACATATCAACAGACCAAAGGTGTGAACTTGCTTCAGGCATATCACATACTTCAACACATTCAAGAACACTACCTAGGCCTATCTGTTTAAAACATTTAGATATTTAGCAGTTATAACTTTTTTTTTCTGTTAAGATCTCATATTGACTTGATCCTACATTATCCTTTTTTTACAGCTCTGTATTATTAAATTATTATTAACAGAAAGTATGAATATTTAGACCTAAAGCTAATCTATAACTGATAAATTCTTTGAATGCATCGTTAATCAGATATAGATGAATGTCAATATGGCACTAAACCATGTAGCCACAATTGTGTTAATACAAATGGATCTTATCAATGTTCATGTTATGCTGGATATAAATTGGCTGTGGATCAAACTTCCTGTGACTGTAAGTTGATAGTGTTGGTGTCTTATAGTAAAAGGAGAGCAATTGATGTGTTCAATTTCTCCACTTTTTTTTAATTAGAAAAAAAAAAATTTTTATAGCTTTTTGTTTGGCACACTTGTCTCCTTAGCATTTCATAATGAGAAGTTATAATCTTATAACAATTATAATGATAACATTTATAAAAATCATTACTGTTCAAGGAGAAATTTGTTGAAAATGAATACAACAATATGTTAAATATTGGACTATTTAAAAATGTAGAATTTTTCATTTTCATCTTTTGATAATATGGCGATCAATAATTTTTAATTTTAACATAATTTGTTTTTATTTTAAAATATAACCCTAGATTAAAATTAGTGAAGTTTATGAAAAAAGAAATATTAAATTTAAAATTACTAAATATTTGTAAACAGTAATCTTTAATTCTATGAAGAAATTGAGACTAATTTTTTGTATATTTCAATTTAACTAGCACTTATAAGTGAGTTTTAGACAACAATAAAAAATTATTATAGCCGTCACTAGTCCTTACAGTGGAGAAATTGTTAAATTTTGAACTATTATTATAGTCTGCATCAGTCCTTACTGAGGAAAAAGTTTAACTTTACTCCTATTATTATAGCATGCACCAGTCCTTATTATGGAGAAAACTGTGCTAAAATATGTCAGTGTAACAATCGTGGATCATGTGACTCAGTCAGAGGTTGTGTCTGTAACAAACAGTGGACAGGAGTCAACTGTGAGATTGATGTCAATGAGTGTGATCAACCCAACACATGCCCCACTGGCTATCTCTGTGAAAACACCATTGGTTCTTACAAGTGTATATGTCCAAGTGGATACAGGCTGGAGAATGGAGAATGTAAAGGTAAAGACAACTTTGACTATTTAAAATTTTTAAATGTGACTTTACAAAAGTAGTAGGTTTAAAATCTCAACTTCTGCTAAATAGCTTCTTTCATTTATGATATAAACATTTCTGCATGCAGATATTAATGAATGTACAGATGTCAGGAATATAACCTGTGATCCCAGTGTTGAAGATTGTGTGAATAACATTGGTAGCTACAGCTGTCAGTGTAAATCAGGCTTTGCTAGAAATAAAGAATCTATTTGCCAAGGTACAAGTTTTGTTTTTAAATTTTTGTATTAGCCACTTATTTTCAATACTTAACTATGTATTGTCAGCTTTCACCTTTTATTTTAAAAATTTAAACCTTTCAGACATTGATGAGTGTCTTATGACAGTAAATAATTGTGAACAGATATGTGACAATAAACCTGGAACTTACAATTGTCAATGTTATCCAGGGTTCATATTGGCTGACAACAGAAAGAACTGCATTAAAGGTACACACATCCAAAATATATCAGGAAAAGAATTTTTAGACTATAGTATGCTTTAAAAGCATATTATTTTATCTATTACAGATCACCTCATTAGCACTTAAATTAATTTTTTTTAAATGCTGTACCCTATTTGTATGGTACAAGTTCTTTTATAAAGATAAAGGTAACTAATTAATTTATCCCACTCTGTTCATACAGTCAAAGAAGACTGCAATGTTAACAATATCAACTGCTCCTATGGATGTAGAATAGATTCTAGCAACACAACTGTCTGCTTCTGCCCTCAAGGTTTCAATGTAAACAGACTAGGACAATGTGAAGGTTGTATTGTATTTAAATGTTTCTTCTTTTAATTTTATTTTTTTTTACTCAGTTTGTATTTATCAGATTCTTTGTTATCAATTAATTTTCAACTTTAAACAATTTAGATCTCTGTAATTAGAAGATATGGTATCCACTACCAAAAATATGTTAAAAATATTTATAATTTAAAAAGTAGTAGAGAAACAATTATAAGTCATCCCAGCACACACAATGTTACACCTGAAAGCACATTGATATACCCAAACTTGCACAATGCTGCTGTTAAACTATCTGCCCAACCTGTGACTGCAGCTGTGTATCAAGAATTGGCCCCTGAGTCACATGAGAAGTTGCAAAGGGAAAACATCCTCCCTCAACATGTTCAATACCTACAGAGAGAAGTTGCTTATTTCATGGGAACTTATACAAATGTGTACCTACCAAATCAATAATCAATTTTGATTTTTCCATTGTATTGAAGATCAAATAAAATAGTAACAAAAATACATATGTATATATTTATATATGTTTTTATATATTTATATTTGAACTTCACTGTACATCGTATTGTCAAACATCAGTATTATTGCATGGACCATAATTGTATATTCCTTTCCAAACTCATAACACTTTTCATGACATGTACTATTTATTTCATGCCTTTTTATATGAAAGATTTCAATGTATAAATGTCTGACTACATAGAAAGTGAATAGTAAAGTTACCCTTTCAGACCTTGCAATCTATAAAGGTCATCTGTGTCACCTATGGTTAAAGAGGGTGTCATGTGGCCAGTTCAATGATCAACCATTTTTACTTTCCTCAACTAATGTCAGGTACACATTAGAGCTGGGTGGACTGACAGGCATCCTAAAGATCCCAAAATAAAAAATCCCAGTCATTAGCAGTATTTAAGCCCAGGACCCCTCAGTTTGGAAGCCAAGAGCTTTACCACTCAACCACTGTGTCTCTGTCTGACTATATTTGTGGTTATAATTATTCTGTGTTCACTATTCACAGATATTAATGAATGCAACTCAGAAAACTTCAATCTATGCGCCTATAAAGATGGATGCATGAATACCAATGGCAGCTATACTTGTACTTGTCCTCTTGGATCGAAACTAGACAATAATAAGAGAACTTGCACAAGTAATTAGCTTGATTTAATAGGAATTAACAACAGCAACCAAATAGACTTCTATTCTTATTTTATTTCAATGTCTAATTAACAAAGAATTATTTTAATTTTTTTATACATATTACCAACCAATATATATAATATCAGATTGCACTGGAGAAACTTGGGGTGTAGAATGTTCTAAAAGCTGCTCTTGTGGAACAGGGACAGATCACTGTGATCCTAAAACTGGTTGCACCTGCAAAAGTGGATTTACAGGTTAGAGTAGATGTTCATATTATTTAAATTTAACTTAATTTTTTTTTTGCTTCACCTCACCTTCCCTTAGTCTTTGGTTGGGACTATTTGGAATATGACTTGGCAGAGTTTAAGTCATTGATAACATGCATGACTACATTGACACATGAAATGCTTAGGATTTAACCATCTTCTTTTTCGAAGTAACATCTGTAATATATAAGATTAGAAAATATAATCTCTCTTCTCATCTCTGACTTTTTGCCAGAATTAGAGTCACATTCAGTGACAGACCTAAACTTTTTTTCTATATGCAATCTCATCATCTCTTCAGTCTCTGCTTCTTGTTTTTTGTTTTATTGAAAAAAAAATGTTTGATCTAATATATTCACATGATACATTATAATCTAGACCACAATTTCTTGGTATTATTTTAAACATAAAGCATTCATCTCTCTCCATCACATCCCTTCAGGAACTTTGTGTAATCAAGATGTTGATGAATGTCAGGATGGCAGCAAAAAATGTGCAGCTAAAGAAAAGTGTGTCAACCTACCTGGCACAGCAATGTGTGTATGCCAGGATGGCTATAAGAATGTCAGCAATACATGTCAAGGTTAATATCACATTTTATTTTATTTTGTAATTAATGTGTTGTTGTTTTTTATTTTGCAAATATTATTCTCCTCTCCTTGCAATTGTTAATTACATTTGTAAAAAAATTACTTAATTGTTTTTTTTTCACTAAAACTTATAGATTTTTAAAAAAGATTTCCACATTCCTATTTTTGTAATTATAACCATGTATTGCATTGTTTGTTTTCCAAGAGGCTAAAAACACCCATAAACTTAACACTTTGTAGATTTCAATGAATGCAGTAGCTCCAGCACCAATGATTGCTCTCAAGTTTGTACAAACTTAGAAGGAAGCTACACATGTTCTTGTTACTCTGGATACTTTTATAATACTTCAAGTAAAATGTGTACAGGTAAAATCTAATTACAATATTGCTTAGCTATTTATGAGAGAAAGAACAGTTCCACTGAGATAGTTTACCAAATATTGTGAACTGTAGTTAATACCCAAAAAAAAGAAAATTCATGATTGTTCAAAACTTTCTCAATGCATGAAGAATAGCAGGTACTGTGTAACACATTGGTTGTCTCAACTGCAACTGTTGTGGTAGTGTATGTGACCTAAGGAGAAGTATCTTAATTTCCCTACCTGTGCAAAAGATGGTGTTTAGAGGGGTAGAAACCTGGCTAATACAATGTTTTACAAAAGTGTGGTTTTGTTAGTGATATGATTTGACTTTCTGTTTTTCTGCACTGTTGGCTGCTGTTTTCACTATAAATCATTACAATAGTTAAAGCTTCATGTCTCATTCGCAGTATTCCTTGTGAGAAAATTATGCTATAAGATGGAAGTTAAATCTTCTTTTTAGCATCAAGAATAAAATTTTAAAGATTAAAATAACTTTTTATTTGACTTAATGATAAAACATTTTTTTTTCTTTTCCACTTTTGTTTTTTTATTGTCGGCATAAATGAGCGTCAGTTTTTTTTTTAAAAATCTTATCTGTGTGAATTTTTAAACCTCAGATATTAATGAGTGTTCATTAGGAATAGCTACCTGTCAACAAATTTGTATCAACACTGAAGGTAGCTTTAGGTGCTCCTGTCCAGAAGGCCTTCATCTACTTTCAGATGGAACCACATGTGAAGGTGATTATTTTTGTACATTCTTTTTTTTTTTTTTAAATCATTCATTTAAATCATACAGGTATTATAGCAGAAAATCAAATAAGTTTACCTTTTCCACATATGTCCTTAGCATCAAAGCCTTGTGTCAGCCTAAACTGCAGTTCTCTGTGTGCCACCATCAACAATACAGAGACATGTTTCTGTCCAAAGGGATCAGTTTTAAATTTAGATGGCATACATTGTGATGGTATGGTTTATTTGATATTCTTTACAATAAAATTGAGCACAAAGTACTTTGAGTTGTACATACTATGAAATTATTCTTAACCTAATATTGTCAATTTCTTTTGTTAGATATTGACCTGTGTAAGTCAGGTCCATGTACTTTTGGTTGTGTTGAGATCAAACAGAACACCAGTTATGAGTGTGTTTGTTCATCTGGGCAATCACTAGCATCTGATGGCATTACTTGTACTGGTAGGTCTCAGATTTAATGACATACATATTGTTTCAGTGTTATATCTACTCTAAAATATTTTTTGCTTAGTACCTTTTGTTACATTTTAAAGTTTTTATTGATATTTTTATTGGCATTTTTTTTTTCAAAAAACAATCCAAAATATTTTTTAATCTAAACATTTGTTGTTTACTGCTTATATGATTTTTCAGACTGTGTTGAAGGTAGATGGGGTTTGTCCTGTAACAATGTGTGTAACTGTCTAACTATAAACACAAAAAATTGCAATCAAGTTTCTGGTCAATGTCAATGTAAAACTGGATGGACTGGTCAGCTTTGTGACCAAGATGTGGATGAATGCCAAAACTTGACCCTTTGTCCTACACACTCTCACTGCAGGAACACTGATGGAGGGTTTAAGTGTGTATGTGATGATGGTTATGTCAATAGAAATTCCACAAGCGTCATTTGTGAAGGTATCTTTAAATATGATATTCATTACTAGTCGTAATTTTGTTTTTTAACTAACTCAAATGGTAAAGAAGACCTTAAATTACTTGTCTTTCAGATATTCCTTTAAATAAGAGGATAATTTTGCCCTACAAATATCCATGTATCAATCTAGTTGTGCATTTTAATTAGAGACCAAAACGCTACTGAGTCACTGGCTGATTCATTCAACACCTTCGATACTCTAATGATATTAGTGAAAAAAGAGCACTTAGAATTCATCCTAACATAAGGAATAAGAAATTTACCTTTATTTTTATGTCTTTCTGAGTATTTGATTAGTTTGTGTTTTGCACTTATATATTTCGTGCATTTTCTGGATATGTTTATGCTTGTCTCATACAACAGTTCAGAACTAAATAAATGACAAACCTTTCAAAGAATAAAAATACAAAAATACAGGCTAGTTTGGTGCATTCTAAAAATAGTTGTTATTGAGGGTAAACATGCTAATTTTTCTATCAGCTTAGCACATTAGGGGGCCTTGATCACACTTCCTTATACAGGCGGATTCATGGGAAGGGGTATTAGGGGTGATCCCCCTTACTCAATCACATAATTAGATAATTTGTATGTAAAATTAATTAGTTTTTCTTAATAATATATGCTAATTATTTTAAAACTAATTTAGCACAAAGCTTATATCAGCAACTGTCTGGTAAAAGTTTGAGCATGTTATTTCTCTTACACCCATTCTTGGATCGAGTTGAACCTTTACACAGTGAGGACAATACATGTACAAAAAAAAAAAAACAATCAGCCAATTAATTACTGGTAATTAATTTTTTTTTACAAGGGAAATGAATCCTTTGGTATTGACAGATATAGTTAAATATGTAGAATTTTCTCCCCTTAGATAATTGTACAAATTATTTCTTGGATCAAGTTGAAATTTTAAATAATTATATATTGTCTTTAAGAAATCATGAATCAACCAAAAAATTTACTTATTAAGCTTTTTTTTTTTTAATAAATAAAAAGGGAAATAACTTCTACATTATTGAGAGATATAGTTGTAAGGGAGAAGTTCTTTCCGTTAGATAAGTTTTAAAAAAAATATACTTACTTTGTTTATTATATCTTCCCCTCCATGAATCAGTTGGGGTGGGGGAGGCGGTTTAATTTTTGGGGAGAAATCATAGTTTGAGAGCAAAATTAATCAAATATCTATAGAATATTTATGACATTCTACCCATTTGTAAATTATGTCACACACACTTGAATCCCAAACTCAATCATTTGTAAATATAAAAAGAAAGCTGATTGGACCTTGGAAGGAACATTCTATGCAGTCTCCTCCTCCGTCTCAGACATTGTTATAGACTATATATATATATATATATTTTTTTTTTTACTGTCCCAGATTTGCTGATTTCTGTCTTGACAGATCTGGGAAGCCACATGTTCTTGATCTGCATGTTACATGCATGCATTACCCAGATCAACTAGTTTTCCTTTTAGGGATTTGCAAGAGAGGATTTGAGACTGCATTTAAATGGAGCTTGATGATGATTCACTTAGGTTTATCCAATATTCAGCTCAGATAAGAGTTCTTAAATCTTTAAGACCACTTATATTTCATTTATTCGAAAGGATGACCATGTCTCATGATTTTGTGCCTTCAGAATGTGATGAAGGTTTCTTTGGCTCCTCTTGCAGTCAAAAGTGTCCATGTAGTGTCAACACTGTCAGCTGTAACAAAACTGCAGGAGCATGTTACTGTAAGATTGGATGGGAAGGAGCCAAATGTGATAGTGACATTGACGAATGCCACCTTGCTGCAAGCATCTGTAACACTACTAAGCATGAAATATGTCTCAATACACAGGGAAGCTACCAGTGTTTATGTAACAAAGGATTTATGAGAACGTGCTCATCTTGTAATTGTGAAGGTACTTAAAATACAAAATGATATATTATCTTTTTTTATGTTACTAATTACTTTATATGTTCATATTGTTACGTATTTCTGAATCTTCTGGCTAAATGTATTAGTAGGCACACAAATAAAAACACTGCAAAGAACTTGACGACTCAACTTTCAGTTTCATATAACTTTAATGACTTAACTCTAACAATTCGTTACTGTAACATGTAGCGTAGAAGACTGTACAATATCTGTTAGTTTACAGTTAGCTATACTTCGTTGCAATTCATCTCTTCTCAACTTGCATCGAGCCGTATTCCACAGAACAGACCAACGACACACTTCCCAGTGTCGCTCCAGGTCTCCCAAAGCTGAACCAAGTCGTGCTCAAGTCTACCGAATCAGAGCCGCACACGTCTTACATCGACTGTAACGGCTCAAGTCCACTGTAGTTCGCTGTATAGACTTTAATGACAGTTAACTCTACCCTAGTTAACTTGCATCGAGTCGTACACATTTCTCTTCCACTAGAGCCGCACACGTCTTACATCGTCTGTAACGGCTCACTCACGACTCCATACGACTGACTTTCACATTAACTCTCTGGCTTATATAGAGTCCCTAATCGCTCCTCCAAAGTTGCACAAACACTGCTAGTATCACCTGAACAACAAGTGAGGAAACGTCACATCCTGTCTTTGTTTTTACATGTAGATTCCAGAGAACACCTGCTGCAGTGTCATCAAGCCGGGGTCATACGTTGACCTCTACCTATCACTGTTCATTTGTAACAATATCAACATTGAAACTATTATAGATGTGAATGTTCACACAAATACAGCAAAGCCTTTTTACAAAGCTTATATCAACTCACTTATATCAACTCACTCTGTCTATCTGCAAGTTTGTCTAGTAGAAATTGTGTGCACGTTATTTCTCCCACACCCGTTTTCGGATCAAGCTGAAATTTTGCACAATTTTTCATTGGTATAGACAAGACATGAATCAATAAAAAAAAAAAACTTGGTCAATTAATTACTGGTAATTATTTTGTTTGATACCAACAAGGGAAACTAATCCTTCAGTATTCACAGATGTGGCTACATTTTTTTGGTTCAGTCCACTTAAATAATTGTTAATGCTATTTCTCCATCAATCATTCTCCGACCAAGTTGATAATTTAAACAATTATTCATTGTACCTAACAAAGCTTGGATCAATAAAAAAAATACCCAATTATTTTTTGCTTGTTTATGATAAATATCACATTTTAATGAATTTTAAATGGAGAAAATTGAATGAGATTTAACCCTTAAAAATCATGTGTTTATGAATTATGACAAAACACAGATAGTGACTTCAGCCTTCAATACATAAGGAGTCTTGTACTTAGTTCCACCAGTCCTTTCCTGCCAAACTTTAATACAGACAATTGACACCGTTCCCTGTGTAACTCCAGATCCCTAATCCAGTTCTCAGCCATTAGGGTTTTTATTTACACACAGCTCAGACTCTAAACGATAATCTCTAATAAGTCATCAGCTGGATCTCAAATGCTTTTTCTTTCTTCATCAAAACAGTCTGTTGATAATAATAATAATTATAGCTTTTATATAGTGCTACTCTCGTGCTTATAGCATGCTAGAGCACTATGGTCCAATGTCATTTGTGGACCAGTGGGGGAAGGGGGTACCTGGAAGAAGGTTTTCCATGCTGTCTTTAGGCACTCAGTAAACACAACTCTGCTTGAGTAGGGTGTCGAGCCTCGATTCCCTTTCATAGGTGTTTAACTGCGTGCCACAATCATTGGCGCAAGAGAAGAGTTATTACAATTTGATACTTCTGTTATGAAGTTTTATTTAACAAAATGAAAAAAAAATTATATTACATTTGCTCAAAATGTAAATAATTTTTTACCATGTTATTGTTATTTTAATATCACTATATTTATAAAGCTTGAACATAAAAAAGAAAGCAACACCAGTAGATAGTACTATGATTTTGATGAAATTTTGTGACTTAACTGTCTCGCTGTACAATAAACAACTTGTTTTTCTTTGTTCATATTTTGTACTGATAATGTTTCCTTTGATTTTATATTTTACTTTATTTATATATAATACTTTTTTAGGCTAATATATTTTGTTATGTTTTATTTACCAATGCTTTAACTTTGGAACATGTTTCAGATATTAATGAATGTAATGACATGATCTCTCCATGTGAACAGACCTGTTTGAACCTAGAAGGAAGTTTCAATTGTACCTGTAGAGAGGGATTTACTATCAGCTCTACAAACACAACTCATTGTTCTCGTAAGCAGCATATTTGGACATAAACCTTTAATAGTGTACTGAACTTGTGACTTGTGTATGATTTAATTCTTTCAAAACCAAAAATAGAGTTAAATAAAATTGTATACAATGATCTGCAGAAGTTTCTCAATACAATGTCAGCATGACCTTCAATTTGGATGTTACTGGGAAAAATGTTGAGGATAAGACTAGTAGCTATCACCAGAGTCTTAAGTCAGATATAGAGACACAGGTAAGAGTCCAAGGTGAACTATTCTTTTTTCATTTACATAGGCTGCTAACATATCCTAAAAGTCTTTTACTTTTTAAAGGCCTTATCTTAAAAAAATCAGTAAACATAAAAGGGAAATTTTTTTTGATTACATTCATTTAATGTTGGATGGAACAGAGGGAACTTTAAATAGTCCTTGTGCTGGGTAACTTTCCTAAAGTAATTATTTAGTTGCCTTTTCTTTTTAAAAAAAAAACTTTCAAATTTGCTTGTTTTATCTATGCTTTCATTATATAGCAACCAATGTGCAATCAGTTTACCAACATACATATCACATTGTTTAAAACAGTAATATTGCTATGATTGTTTCATCATTGCTAACAGGTGACTCTGAAACTGAAAGAGGAGAAGGTGCCAGCTCTCCGTGTCAATGCAACCAATTTGAGGTGGACCCAATAGTTTTAGTTTGTTTCATAGATTCATTCTTAAGCCTTTAAAAAAAAAGTTCTATTTGATTTTTAATGAACTAAGAAACAAGAGATATTTTCCTGACAATATAAACTAAAGCTAAGAAATTGAATAGCAACTCAGTGGATGTTTTTCTTTCAAAGCTAGTTGATAGCTAAAACGTTGTTAATGTTTTTTTTGTCTTTAGGAAAGGCAGTTTGATAACAGATGTAATTATTCAGATCAGTGCTGAAGTAGATTCAATTTTTACAACTGTTTTGAAAACAATTGTAACACAAACTTTTATTTTGGACAACACAGTTGTTTTCATTACCAAACTGTCTGTCGATGGAGCTATAGGTAAGAAAACAGGACAAAAGGCAATCATTTTATTGTCATTGTTATTATATTCTTCAACTAAAGTAATATCATGACCTAAGCAAACATTATGGTCTAAACATTTTTCAACTAACTAATTTTAAAAATTTATTTTTATTTGTAGCATGTAAAATTCTCACTGCTGAATTATATCACTGTCTTAGAAAAATGCAATGTTTGGTTTGACCACACACCAAACTACAATCCACAATGCCAACAGCTAAACAATATCAATGCCTTAGCAAAATTGACCCCAACAATGAATTGCTAGTCATATAAACTGAAAGTCAATTTCCTATTCAACCTTTTATGGGGGTGGGCTGTGAAATCGAAGGCATTCTTTAGGAAATCAAAACAAGAGATATAAAGGTATTCTCAAAAGACTCCTTCAAGGAATGCTGAATAGAGAACTATGAGTTAAAAAAAACAAAATAGCCTCTTATTATGTCAAGTCTTCAGTTTCTGTGTTTTGTGCCACGAAGCAGAAAATACAGCCAGACAAGACTGACCCAACCTCTACCTTTAGTGTAATTGGCTTTTCACATTGTTGCTTGCACTTCACAGCTATCTTTGAGCTCATAGGACTCTGCTCATGCTTTAACTTTTATAATTGTGATCTTTCACTCTGTTACCTTCAGTCTTGGTGTGGAATACACTCATTCATCCAGAAAGTCATTAAGTATCTTAAAATCATGTTGAGAGAAAAAATGTATATTGAAAAAAATTATTTTCCACAAAAATTTGTTACTAAAAAAATAAGCCAATTAAGTAATTGAACTTAAACTATCATATAAACTCAAATAAAAACCCGAAATTCCTATATTCTGAACAAGGAATTTGACATACAAGTCCTTGCATCTACTTATTAAGCCACAATTTGAACATGAAGTTTTTGATGAAATAGTAATTAATTATTGTATATTTAACTTGGGTGACAAACATTCAAAAATATGCAGAACTTGATCAATTGTAATTACAAACAAACAAACTCTATTTCATCAGAAAATACTACCTACTTCTACTACACAAGCTCAAATGTTAAATGATCTATTTCTTCAGTTAATGCTCCAACTTGTGAGGCCATGAAACTAATGAGTCCATGTCTCGACACAGAAGAATGTATACTTGATAATAATACTGCAATCTGCCGGTAAAGTTAAGCATTTAAATGCAGTCATTTTTTTTACACTTAACCACTAGATGGTCTTGATTAATAGAGTTATAACTGCAAAACCCTTGTGTTATATATCAATGTCTCTTTACATTTTAGGATCATTGGGAACCAATAAAAGCAAGACATTATTTCCTTTAGAATAACCCAATAACAACTACAAAAAAAAATGTTTTCATTTGCTTTAGACATGTATAGAAATTTTGTTTCACTTTTCAATTGAATCTAACAAAACAATTCTGAGAGCAAAATAACAACATTTTAAAGAGTTATTTGAAAAGTTAGATCAATGCTAAAAAATGAGATGATCTCATCTATGAAAAAAAAAAATACATGAAGACTTATCCCTGTGATACCATTAATGTAGGCAGTAATTTATTTCTTGATTAAAGTTCTACAAGCATAGTTCAATATTTGAAAAAATAATACTATGTGCATCAAATGTAGTTTTGTTTGCTTTTTACTAATTTAATTAAAATTGGTGTTGCATTTGTTATGTTTTTATGCTGCCCTAATAAATATAAAGATGCAAATGATATTTGACCAGAAAAACATTTTGAATTCCATCATCATTAGTGTTAACTCTTCCATTTTTATGTACTGTACAAACTATTTTTCAACATTTCTATTACAGTCAAAAGGTTCTCACAGGTAAGTTCATTTGCTAGCCTACAATCAATGCAAATATCAAACTAGATGCTGAAACAATTACACGATGCAAACGTATTAAATATTTAAAGGCAGCATAAGGGACCAAATTTGTTATGAGAAAAGATAGTGAATTAAATATAATGAAAAAGGGACCACACTAACAGCTTAATAGCTACCTACTAACTGAAGCTTTTGAATGCAGTATGTCTTCTTGTTCTATTGATAGATTTACAGTTACATAGAGCTATTCTTTGTTTAATATATGCTGTCAGGTCTGTTAAATTTTTTGGTAAAGAACAGTGTAGCAATAACTTGCTAACAAATTCTAAAGATCAGAAAGATGTCCTATTTGACATCTGTATGGTCTAGAAGTTAGTTCCCTTTAGCGAGATGTATCAGAGGATCACTGCAATCAGTCAGTGCAATCCCTTTTTTTTCATCATTCTATTTCATCCTTTTTAGGGGCCCCTGAGAGGGGACAAGCCATTATTAGTTTTTGTGGTCTGTCTGCTGGGGAGAGGTACCTATCTAGGAGGTTCCATGCTCTTCTTAGGTGATCAGCTAACGCAGCTATACTGTTAAGGGAGCTCTATTTCAAATTCTTTTTCTTGAATTATAAGAGTCTTATCATTTACGATGTTTTGTCTTGTTTGCTTTTAAGTGAAAATTGATGGCAAAGGATTTTATAAGACAACTTTAAACGATGAAAACAAGACTATGGCTTGAATATTCCTAATCCATTGGGGAATTCGATAGGGGCTGCCTCTGAGCTTGTGTGATAACACAAACTCTCTTTTTAATTTTATTTCTCATTAAAAATGTGGTCCCTAGTGTTGCCTTTGTATCTTTGAAATATGTATGCATCATAGTTTGTAGTAAAATGGTTAAACATTCAGATTAAGAAACAGTACAATCCGACACATGCACACAAACCTAACTAAGAGAAATTCTAATCAAATGTAGAAATATTAACAATAATCAAATTTCTTGCTTAAAATTTTATAATTCAATTTATATGCATAAAATATGATTACAAAAAAACTAATGTTTTTAAAAATACCCTTGTTATGTACTTCACTAGTAAGATACTGGCATTGTAAATTAGAAAAGGCTGTCAGAATTGAAATCCTTTTTTAGTTTACTCTATATTAAAATATATTTTTAGACGCAAGTGAAACAGACAAAACAAGCCTAACCCTGGGACTGACCATTGGTATTCCCTTGTCTGTTGTCTGCTGTCTACTTGTGCTGGTCTTCATGTATTGCATTAAAAAAACGAACGCTAATAAAGTTAAGGACATCTCTCGGCAGAGTTTACAGACTCCTGACCTGTAAGTACTATAAATCTTTCAGAAGATATATCTCAACTTAAGCAATACTCTATAAGCATGAATAGAGAAAACTGGACTGTTTTTTTTTTAACAAATGTATTCGTAAGTTACTAAGAATACACACACACACATTAGCTTATATACCTATCTATCAGAGCATGCACTGGATAAAATTCTATAAATCTATTGGTGTTTAAGATTAGGGTGAAATGAAGGGTTGGGCTGGCATACCAAGAGGCAAGTTGTTGGTTGTCTAGAAATCTTTGGCATATGTTCTTGTTTGTTTACTCACTCATTAAGCTACAGCAAGAAACTTTTTACAATTATAACTAGCATCCTTTTGTATAGATTCTATGTCTAGAGGTTCATAACATTTCACTCATTCAAATATAAGCAACCAGATTCTCACAAACCTTGCTTAATAACACTCATAGTCCAGCCAGGTAGTATGTCAATCCCTACATGTCACTAAGGTCATTTTTTATTTTGTATAAATCTTATACACAAACATCACAAAAAACCTGTTACAATCTCTAACTCATTTTATGTGAAGATGTTTCTCTGTACAATTTATTACTTTTGGCACAGTTGTACCTATTTTCAGTCTTTAAACAAAACATATAAAATGTTTTTTATTTGTCTTCTTCTTTCTGTATAGTGCAAGTACAACAAGCGACAAATCCAAACTATTTTAAAGGCTTAAAAGAAAATGAAAAGGCTTTGTATTTAGCTGTGCACATTATGTTGTTGGTCTCATTAAGTTTTTTGGTTTCATTTTCCGTTATTGTCTTGGTGGGAATCCACATATTACAGAGGAGACATGCAAGATCAGATTATGTCATTATGGCAGATTAAACGAGAGCTTTTGAACTGTGGTACATTAGTAATTTCTGTAATTGTGTGATTTACAAATAAGTTTCTATGTATTATACTATGCTTGCCTTTTTCTTTTTTTTAATTTAATATACATAAACAGTTTGTATTTTTTTGTGTTTGCTGTGTAGTTAAACAATGACTTTTACACAAAAATATTAATATTAGTATTATATGAAAAAATTACATTTTATAGTGAAGCTTACATGCCATATCAGATGATTGATGAAAATCTTATTTACCCAATTTATTTTTCACTATGATTTTTTTTACAGGTTTATATACTAGACATATGTTGGGTAGACTATAGTTTGCTTTGTTTTATTCTAGTGTCCCATAATTTGATGGCTAATAAAATGTGTACACTTTCTGTCAATAAAATGTGTACACTTTCTGTCAATAAAATGGAGTCATTCTTGTATATTACTTTCTCTATCAAACAAGACAGGATCTATATTGCTTCAGTTTTAACTTGATTTAATTCTTGCAAAATAGTATTTAGATGATATAAATGTTTTTTGTGCATAATGTTAAATATGTCGCTATATTCATCACTTTAACAATTTCTTTTATAAAGTCATGCCAAAAAAATCTATTATAAATATGACCCATTGAGAATTACTTACATAGATTCAATCTGTTCTTATGTTTATCTGTGTATTTAATAAATCTGTCTTTTGGTATATGTCTGTCTTCTAGTGTGTTCGTGCGGTTTGCGGGCTGGACTGTTCTTCAGACTTGTCGATGGTCCCGGGTTCAAACCTTGCCCGTTCCTATTCCCCGTCGTCCTGCGGCAGGTTAAGACTAGGAAGTAAATTATCTTCAACTCTGAAGGAACATCCAAAACATGTAAAACATTTGACAAACATTTTACTAATAAAGATTAAAAAGAATTAAAATTGACAGCGTAGGAAGCACGGTGGCTGAGTGGTAAAGCGCTTGGTTTTCGAACTGAGAGCTTTTGAGTTCGAATCGCTTTGAGACTAATTTTTAATTTCCGGATCTTTATGGCACAAGTCCACCCAGAAGGAATGAGCACCTGAGGCTCCTTACAACCATTTTGAAGTTGATGGAAAATGAGATGTGCTCACCTCTATATATCTAACCTTATTTGATTGTTTGCACTAGGATTTATTTTCGTTTTAGCGTTTAGTCACGTCATCTGAATTTCAGGACACTTAAAATTATCTTTAGCATTCTGTTAAGTGTCTTCTTAAGTTTAGGACATCTCTCATTAGCCATCTGTTACATGACATCTATCTTTGGCCACCTGCCACATATATTTTGATATCTATCAATAACAGTAATAACCTTAAGAATAGTGCCAAAAATGTCTCAGAGGCTTCCAATGTGTGCTGGTAACAATTTTATAATATGTAGAAATAATAGATCACTTTCATATGGAGGTCTACGCTGTAGTTCTAACTTGACACAAATATGTCCAAAAACTCTGGCGAACAATTTTTTCTTAGTGGCCTACTACCTATGCTAAGATGCAGCGGGCATGCTGAAGCCCAAATGGGGATCTGCACACCAACATTATAAATAAAAACATTATAGAAAATCAAATACCAACTAAATACTCATCAAACAAATAAATAAATGCTGGTTTAATAAGAAACTTTGCAAACAGAAAGAAAGCTTATTTTAAAAATTTAAAGAAACTAAGGCAGAAAGAGTCTATAAAAGTAGCCTACATTAAAATAAAACACCTAACCCAAAATATTAGCAGACAGCTACAGAGCGAATACATAAATAAAGTAATATCTGAAGATAACAAAACATATGTATGGTCATACATTAAATTTAAGAAAATGGAAACAACAGGAGGACATAGCATCATAAAAAGGCAAATATAACTTAAAACATAACGATAATAAAATGAAATTTAACATTCTTAAGAAATGTTTTCAATCATCATTCTCAGCCCAAAAGAAGACATATTAATAAATTTAAATCAAGTAGAAAACATGGGAATTATAATGTACAAGAAAAATGATCCAAAAACTATTAGCTAGCATAAAATCAAATAAAGCTTCTGGACCTGATGGTATTCCAGGTAGATTGAGAAAAGAACTATGTCCCGAGCTAGCACCATGGTTCAAAATACTTTTCCTTGGCATCACTAAATCATGTCAGGGTACTGGAAAGAAGCGTATGTCACTCCCCTATTTAAAAAAGGAGAAACATCTGATCCAGGAAACTACAGACAGTATCACTTTCCAGTATCATTTGTAAAATAACAGAACACCTAATATGTAGCAACATCATAAATTACTTGGATAAACATAAGTCCTCACTCCATACCCACATGGTTTTAGGAAATATAGGTCATGTGAAACTCAAATTAATTGATGATTTTTATAGGGATTAGTTAATAGTTAGCAAATAAATGCAATTTTGACTTTTCTGAGGCATTTGACAAAGTTCACGACCTAAGCATGCTTAAAAAAAAATACTTTGGCATTAATGGTTCATTACATAAATGGATTTTGGAATTCCTAATAGGAATAGAACAAACTGTAATAACAAATGGCTCCAAATCAACACCAATAATGATAATAAACAAGGTTACAAAGACAGTTTGTGTGGAAACACAAACTCAAAATCGGCAACCGAAATGGTCCACCCAGGCAGGTAAAAAGGCAGGTATCAGTATTTTCAGAAAGAACATCAGAATTAAATTTGATCAAATACAAATGACAGAGAAGAATGGAGAAAGAGGGTTGACAGATCTTATGTGGTTCTCAGCGGTCCAGCATCCCAAAGGATAGGTGAATGTGAAGTTAAATGTGAACCTAACCTAAATGTGGCCTAACTGATGTCTAATAATGAATATCTAATTGCTTTGTAAATGGTCTATTTCTAATTCTTAAACAAAAAAAAATTTCGTAAAAAAAATTCCTATAGTTAGGTGTTCTAAATGTAGAAACCGTGGCTGCAGTTCATGTGATAATATCAAAAATTACTTAATAATTGTTGTTTTATATTTTGTCCAACTTACATGCATACTAAATAGATTTTTTCTCTTTAAAAAAAAAGAAACTGTTTTTCGTGTAAATGCAGTAGTTAGCATGACAGAACTTACTTAAAACTTAGCAAAACAAATGTAAAAAAAATAATAATTTTTTGACAAAAAATCATAAACCATTTGCATAAATGTGTTAAAGATATGGCAAATAGTCATCTCCCATACTGAAGAGCCACAGTGTTTGTTACTATTAATAGTGAATAGTTGTAAAAGTGGTGTATTTTTATGAAAAAACTGCTTGCATAAGTGATTTAAAAACTAGATTTGCATTGCATCAGAGCTTTGAATGGACTAAAATGTTATGATGTCGGATTTTCACTATCTTTTCTAGTTTACGAGATCTAAACGGGACGGACACACATTTCACACAAAACTAAAAACGTCTTTTGCCCTTTCGGGGGCCGCTAAAAAAACACACAAGATTCTGAAATTTTACAAAAAGAATTAGAAGAATTACAGAAATGGGAATCAAATTGGAGCTTGTCTTTCCACACAGAAAAATGCCAGTTATTAAAAGTAACAAAAAAAAACTTTTAAAAAGGACTGTAGCCTTCATGCATTGTACGATAATGTTTTGTCTGCTTTCCCTGAATGTCCAGGGCCGGCCTTAGATAATCGGAGGCTCAAGGCGGCTGCCTAGCTCGCCTATGCCGAAGGCCAACCCTGCCCAAACACTCTGATGCCGACATTGTTCTTGCCTGCAACAACACATAAATGTTTTTTTGGTTATGTTAGCAGGTCAGGAGGCACTGGGCTTTTTCTGCTAAACAGAATTTTTATCTCAGACAGTAGGCAGATGGTAGCGCTACTTGGTGGGTCCAATCTGTGCACCTCAGTCTGAAACCAAGGGTGCTAGAGTCGCCTAAGCAAACAGACAGCACGACTTAAACTAAACTAACTAATCTAGCTAACTAAAAGAGAACAACCAACTAAATTTATATAGCAAACATATATATATATATATATATATATACACTTTATTTACACGAGGAAAAATGAATCAATAAAAATATGTGTACACAAAAATAAACCAAATAACTAAAAAACACTACCATATCTTATATAATACAGACGTTACTTCAAAAAAGAAGATGATTACGTCCTACGCGTCATGCATATTAACCAATGACTTAAATTCTGCCAAGTCACTGGTTTTTCTGGCTAGCTCAGGCAACCCATTCCATGCTCTAATAGCACTAGGGAAGAAGGAGTATTTGTACAAATTTGTCCTAGCTTAGGAGACAAGGAATGTGCCTTTATTTTTGTGTCTTTCAGAGTATTTTATTAAGTTTTGTTTTTGTATTTGAAGATTATGGTTCAGTGTTTTATGTATAATTGCTACTTTACTTTTGAGTCTTCTGTCCTGAAGGCTTTCTAAATTTAATGATTTTACTAATGGTGTTACTCTAGTCAAATGTGAATATTCGTTTGTTATGAATCTCACTGCTCTATTTTGTGTTTGTTCCAGTTTCTTAATGTTTTCTTGAGTTGAGGGATCCCAAACGGTGGATGCATATTCTATTATTGGCCAAACCAAGGTTAAATAACATTTTAGTTTTATGTTCTTATTTGATTTATAGAAATTTCTTTTAATAAACCCTAATGCTTTGTTGGATGTTTTGATTTTTTTTATAGTTTCATCAATATGTGGATTCCATGACAGTTTTTCATTTATTATATCACCTAGGTATTTTGCGTTTTTAGTCTGTGTTACTGGTTTGCCATGAATAAGATAAGTGGAATTAATTTGTTTTAGTTTTTTTGTTGCTCTTAACAACTGACATTTTTCTGGGTGGAAAGACATGCTCCAATTTGATTCCCATTTCTGTAATTCATCTCATTTTCTTTGTAAAATATCTGTGTATTGTGTTGTTTTTATTGTTCTATATATTATGCAATCATCTGCAAATAATCTGACTTTTGTTCCTGAACTAATGCAATTTGGTAAATCATTGATGTAAATTAAAAATAGTAGTGGACCCAAGACTGTTCCTTGAGGTACACCTGAGTTTACTGTTATTAGTGTTGATTTAGAGCCATTTATTATTACAGTTTGTTCTCTCCCTATCAGAAAATCTATAATCCACTGATGCAGTGGACCATTAATGCCGAAATATTTTAATTTTTTAAGCAAACTATGGTGGTGAACTTTGTCAAAAGCCTTGGAAAAATCTAGTAAAATAGCATCTATTTGTTCACTATTATCTAAACCTTTTGAAAAATCATCAATTAGTCCTATTAGTTGTGTTTCACATGATCTATATTTCCTAAAGCCATGTTGGTATGGGGTGAGGACATTATGTTTGTCTAAGTGGTTTATGATGTTGCTACATATTATGTGTTCTAGGATTTTACATGTGATGCTGGTAAGTGATACTGGTCCGTAGTTTCCTGGGTCAGATTTTTCTCCTTTTTTAAATAGGGGGGGTGACATTAGCTTCTTTCCAGTCCTTTGGTACTCTGCCCTGGTTAAGCGATGTCTGAAAGAGTATTTTGAACACTGGGGCTAGCTTAGTTCTTTGAGTAATCTAGCTGGAATACCATCCGGTCCAGACGCTTTATTTGGTTTGGTGTTGGCTAATAGTTTTTGAATTCCATTTTCTTGTACTACAAATCTTCTATGTTGTCTACTTGGTTCAAATTAAGAAATATGTCTTTGTCTCCTGGGGCTGAGAATGCTGATGCAAAGTATTTGTTTAGGATGTTTGCTTTAGTTTCATTATCATTATGTATTATGTTATGTTCATCTTTTAATGACACTATGCCTGTTTTCATTTTCTTAGACTTAATGTATGACCATAGGTTTTTGTTGTTGTCTTTAGATATTACATTGTTTATGTATTCACTCTGCAGCTGTCTGCTTACTTTTTGGGTTAGGTGTTTAATTTTTATATACTTTTTGTAAACTCTTTCTGCCTTGGTTTCTTTTAATTTTCTATGTAGGTTTTCCTTCTGTTTAAAAAGCTTCTTTAGTCTATTATTAAACCAGCATTTATTTATTTTGTTTGATGTGTGCTTAGTTGGTATATGATTTTCTATAATGCTTTTAAGATGGTTTTTAATGAAATTCCAGAGGTCATCGACTGGTTGGTTAATGTCTTTTTCTAATAAGAATGTTTGTTGAAATATCTGACCCAGATACATAAATGTATGTGGAGATTCTTAAATGTTTTGGAGCTATCAAGGAAAGCTGTAGGTTTTTCTTCAAAATAATGTTTTTTTCTATAAAATATTTGTGAACTATCTGTTCGCTTCTCCCTGCAATGCACCCACCTCCAGCCTATCTAAATAATATGACTAGAGAACTTCTTTTCTAAACTAATCGTTGTGCTCGGGGGACAGATATTGTCTGTATGTTGATGCTGGCATAACCTTTGTAAACAACATTTTCTACGGAGAAAGTCGCAGAACACTATTTAGGTAGCATCTATAAAAAAGGATCAATAAAACAAATAATTATTAATAGACAAATATTAATATTAAAATTTGTTTCAAAATACTTAATCTTCATTGGGGCAAATTGTCACAACTGTGACAAATTACCCCAACCTGACAACTTGCCTCACAACATGATAAGTTTTGTGCTATTTGTCCGTCACGTTTAACTTTTTTTAAAAAATAGAGCGTTGTTGAAAATCAGATTTCATGTTGTTTCTTTTTAATACATTGTTGCAAGAGATGACATTGCTTGCGAATAATTTGAATGTTTTGTCTGTTAATCTGTTCAGTGTAAAAAACAACTATAGAAAGCATCACGTCAACAAACTCACAACAAACGTCTGTGCGATCGGATTTTCAGAACGAAATAGTGGAGATTGGACTTCAAATAATCATCTTTGTAGGTTGTAGTATATATGATTGTGCTTATCTTCGACCACGAAGAATTTAGAACGAAGCCAAAATCCAATTAACATTAATTATCCGGATCTCAGTGTAGAGAGAGGAAGAGTGTAACGTCCTGTTTCAAGTTCTTTGATGTCTTGAAAATCCAACGATATAAAGATGGTGTCATGCATTTAATATTCTTTAAGTCTGTTGACTATCTATCTACATGCATTGAATATTCAATAAGTCTGTTAATCATCTATCTACATGCATTAAATATCCGTACAGTCTGTTGATTATCTATCTACATGCATTGCAAATTCTGTAAGTCTGTTAACTATATATATGCATTAAATTTACTTTAAGTCTGTTCTATATCTATCTACTTACTAAGACTTTGAAATGTGCATATTTTGTCAATGTCAACATATTTTATTTCGTCAGAATTAATTACCAATCAATATCTAGTTATTTGTTTCAACGACATGGAGTGACTTCAGATGAAATGTAGCCAGGCGTGGGCAGAAACTTCTACTCGCCAGATGTTAAGATTTTTTACAAACTTATTTTTAAAACTACTAAACTTAATGTTGTTTTGATTTATTATATAGCAGTAACAGCCAATATAATATCATTAAATTTTCTACTACAATAAAGTTCTGAAGGATGTTGAATATGATGATAATGCTTGTTCTATAAGAAAGCATATTTGTAATTAGCTCTAGTTCGAGTAGACCTATAAAATATATTTAGTCCAGTTGTATATTGAGGCAAATGGACAGACACAGAAAGAAAAATGATCCATAGAGCCACTTGATAAAGACTCTGAAGTTGTTTTAGAAAATCAAATCAAATACTCGACAAATACAAAGACTTCCCTTTAAAGCACCTTTATCAGTTAAAAAAACATGAAACTACGGTAAATCAGTAACAATGAATGGGGAGGACAAACAAGTACGGTAAAAGTAAAATCGATAAAGTTGATCGAATAAATACTTCACTGTACAATATCTACTAGCTTTGAAAAACTTTATTAGTCAAATAACAAAACCTATTTAGTCTTTTCAATTATTCTCTGTGCACCTCTTATTAATTCCAACCAAAGAACTGAAGGAATGCTAAGTTTGCTCAGCAGGCAAGTGATCCTAGTTGGTCAATGTATTCCTAAGTAATCAAAAAAACATGATTGGCAGCAGATTTGTCATGGCCTAGCGCACAAAATGTTGTACCAACTTGTGTACTTCCTTGTAGCCACCCAGAAACACAAGTTCTGTAACACGAGACTTGATCCTATTAAGTTCAGACTAGGTTATGTAATTTGAAGTTTTTATTTTAAACATTACTGGTACACAGCGATTCTCAAACTGTGGGGCACTCAAGAAGCGTCTGTAACAAGATCGATTCAATAGGCCTTCGTTCTTCGCCAATGCGATTCTAGAGTCTACCCATTTTTTGTTACCTCAAAACGGTCAAATTTCATTTTGTAAAGTGCAGTGAAGAGCAGATTTGATATTCTGATGATGTCTTTTTTTTTTTTTTTTTGTGAAAACAAAAGAGGCCCGTTACAAAACATCTGGTCAAAAGTTTGCAACATTTTAAATTAGATTTAAAATTAAATCTCTAAATATTCTTTCTGGAAAGTAAATGACTTATAGATTTTTATAGTACGCAAGAGGAATTGTAGCAAGCACAACGCCCAACAAGTATTTGTGTTAGCCCCACAGAAGGGATGATCCAATCAGAATGACATGGTGACATAATCCAGGCCATCTTTTTTTTTTATACTCCGACCACTAATCTAGAGACTTAGCTAACACAAGCCATACGATAACGTAATGGTCTCGATTACACCAGAGTTGATCAAACTACGGCCCGCGAGCTATAATCGGCCATTGACGTCGCTCTATCCGGCTCTCGATACTTCTGTTCGCATTGCATACTGAGGCTGTAGCAGTTCTGTTCTGTTAGAATCGAAGATCGATGGCCGTGATGTGGCCTGTGACAGGTTTCGGAAATTTATATGACCCCAAGGCTATTTTTATCTATTTTGTATACTTTTATTTTTAGTTACTTTTATAGGCTAGTGCTAAGCTGTATGCTTGCACCGTGACCTCCGTGACCCCAGGCCGCAAAACTGGTTCGTGACGTAGAAGGTCAGCGACCATTGTTTTTTATCGTAACCAGAGCCTGACTTGGTGTTAGCATTATCGCTTAGGCGAAGTGTTTTAAAATGTAACACAACCAACGTGTAGTTGTTGTCCAAATTACTATAACCAGACGTATTATTAAAGTAGACAAATTACTAGGTCTAAACTTTATGTATTTACTTAATATACACACTAAGTGATTGAAGACTGCTTTGTGTGTGTTGTAAACTGAACTATAGCACACCTGGCTGAATGTTTGCATTAGTGCTGTCTGTAACTCATTAACGTGTAGTCATGTATGTTATGACTGTGTGTGTTGTAAACTGTAGTGTGTTGTAAACTTAACTGTAGCACACCTGGCTGAATGTTTGCATTAGTGCTTAGGTTTAGTGGTATAGTCTGTAACTCATTAACGTGTAGTCATGTATGTTATGACTTTTCTAAAAACAGTATTACACCTACATATGTTATTAGAATATAAAATTGATAAGTTGCTTTACAACTTAATGTACACACTAATGATAACAAGCATCACAACAGAAATAACACAACATGAAATTAAATGTGTGGTGTTATAAAGCAATTTTATTTGCAGACAAAAGATACCTCTTTAATGAGTTAAGTTTTTATTGCAATTGCTTAATGAACATATGGAGAAAAAATATATATTCCAATAATTTACAATACAATGATTTCATATCATGTTAATGTTATTTAAATAAATATATATATATGGATGGATGGCTTCCTGGTCAAGCGGTTTGCGCTCCGGACTGTCGTTTAGATTTATCGATGGTCCCAAGATCAAACCTTTGCCGCTCCCATCCCCAGTCATGCAGTCATTAAATTTCTTTAGAACCACATGAACACAATAACCAGCAACATATCTTATCTTATAGATAACACAAGTTACTTCAAAAAACAAGATAATAACCCATAACATAACATCTAACAGTTAGACTTACAGAGAACCTTTATGATGTTTTGATGAATCATTAAAATTAGGAAAGATAAAGAAATATTTTCATCTTTTTTATTTATCCCACTGTATCTTAAACATTTAAATACATGTAGTGTACATGGTCAATAACTTATAAGCAGGAATCTCCAGGGTGTGGGGAGACAATATTTAATTTAGATAGAAAGTCCATAGAATGTGACATGGTCTTCTTATTGATGGCCTTATTACACACATAACATTTAGTCCTGTTTGGTTTAAGTCAATTTAATATATTTATTTCATTGTCATTTTTTTTTATTTAGTGTTTTCTTTAATAGCATTTAAACTGTTAGTATTGTTGGTAAAAATTTTTGTAGAATATTGTTCTATGAGTTCTAACAAATTAGTAATTTCATAAATGTATGTCGAAGGCGCCGCTTGCACCCCCGCCCATTTCTTTAAAGTAAGTTTATGTGGGTCATGACCGGGCTCTATAAATAGAATGGATGCTGCAGTTCCTGGTTCTTTTACCTGTGTGGACAATATGGTCTGTGGGTGATTTAGCTGGTCTGTGTGACCAAGCAGTAACTTAGAAAGTTCTTTTTATTGTGTAGTTCTCTGCGTGTACTGCCTGTAAGTTGAGGAGTTGTTTTATTTTCACTTTATTCATTTTAATTAGGATTGATTGTTCTGAGATTGTTTTGACGTAGTCGTAGACGGATTAGTGCCGTCGCATCACCGGCTAATTAATTATCCATTGTTGTCTATGATGGAACCGGAAATTCCATAGACCTGGGTAGCGCCCCCCCCCCCCGCCATCTTTAGTAATCTCCTTATTAGTTTTGTTGTATACTGTTTATATGTGTAAATATTTTATATTCTTAAGTTTCTAAAAGTATTTTTATTAATATCCCATTGTTGGAATAACTGCTTAATAATTTGGCGGTTTGTTTCTAATTTTATTGTAAAAGAAGGCTGCGCCCTACCCAGCGCTGTCTAGATCTAGTTTGTTATTATTTTAGTTTTTCTTATGTTTGTTACTTTTTTTTTATTGTAGATTATAATTCTTGCTGTGTAGTAGCCTGCACTGCACTGCTCTGCCTGCTGCATAGTAGCCTCTAAATTGCTGCTGTCGCAGAAATGGACCTCATGATTCACCAATCGTAAACAAACAACATTTAGCCACGTGATAATATTTATAAAACAACGAAAAAACCTGTCATGTGATAGCCATTATGTATTACGTAATTTGTATAGAAGAGATAGAGAACCACGTGGCTAAATGTTGTTTGCTTACGACTGGTGAATTAGGTCAATTGCTATCCGGTTTAGTAATAGCATTGTATGATGTAATTTAGTAAAGATAGATAGTACAGATGGTTTGGTTGGTAAAGATAGATAGTTCAGTATAGTAGTTCAGTAGTATAGATATAATATAGATATTAGTAGTTGATTATGATATTATCCCTGGTCTATCAGACCATGAGATCATTAAAATACACAGTCAGATAGCCAATACAAAACCCAAAAGAAAAATCTTACTCTGGAATAAATGTAACCTAACACAACTACACCAAGCTGCATTAAACTTTCAACAAACATTCTTATTAGAAAAAGACATTAACCAACCAGTCGATGACCTCTGGAATTTCATTAAAAACCATCTTAAAAGCATTATAGAAAATCATATACCAACTAAGTACACATCAAACAAAATAAATAAATGCTGGTTTAATAATAGACTAAAGAAGCTTTTTAAACAGAAGGAAAACCTACATAGAAAATTAAAAGAAACCAAGGCAGAAAGAGTTTACAAAAAGTATATAAAAATTAAACACCTAACCCAAAAAGTAAGCAGACAGCTGCAGAGTGAATACATAAACAATGTAATATCTAAAGACAACAACAAAAACCTATGGTCATACATTAAGTCTAAGAAAATGAAAACAGGCATAGTGTCATTAAAAGATGAACATAACATAATACATAATGATAATGAAACTAAAGCAAACATCCTAAACAAATACTTTGCATCAGCATTCTCAGCCCCAGGAGACAAAGACATATTTCTTAATTTGAACCAAGTAGACAACATAGAAGATTTGTAGTACAAGAAAATGGAATTCAAAAACTATTAGCCAACACCAAACCAAATAAAGCGTCTGGACCGGATGGTATTCCAGCTAGATTACTCAAAGAACTAAGCTAGCCCCAGTGTTCAAAATACTCTTTCAGACATCGCTTAACCAGGGCAGAGTACCAAAGGACTGGAAAGAAGCTAATGTCACCCCCCCCTATTTAAAAAAGGAGAAAAATCTGACCCAGGAAACTACGGACCAGTATCACTTACCAGCATCACATGTAAAATCCTAGAACACATAATATGTAGCAACATCATAAACCACTTAGACAAACATAATGTCCTCACCCCATACCAACATGGCTTTAGGAAATATAGATCATGTGAAACACAACTAATAGGACTAATTGATGATTTTTCAAAAGGTTTAGATAATAGTGAACAAATAGATGCTATTTTACTAGATTTTTCCAAGGCTTTTGACAAAGTTCACCACCATAGTTTGCTTAAAAAATTAAAATATTTCGGCATTAATGGTCCACTGCATCAGTGGATTATAGATTTTCTGATAGGGAGAGAACAAACTGTAATAATAAATGGCTCTAAATCAACACTAATAACAGTAAACTCAGGTGTACCTCAAGGAACAGTCTTGGGTCCACTACTATTTTTAATTTACATCAATGATTTACCAAATTGCATTAGTTCAGGAACAAAAGTCAGATTATTTGCAGATGATTGCATAATATATAGAACAATAAAAACAACACAATACACAGATATTTTACAAAGAAAATGAGATGAATTACAGAAATGGGAATCAAATTGGAGCATGTCTTTCCACCCAGAAAAATGTCAGTTGTTAAGAGCAACAAAAAAACTAAAACAAATTAATTCCACTTATCTTATTCATGGCAAACCAGTAACACAGACTAAAAACGCAAAATACCTAGGTGATATAATAAATGAAAAACTGTCATGGAATCCACATATTGATGAAACTATAAAAAAAATCAAAACATCCAACAAAGCATTAGGGTTTATTAAAAGAAATTTCTATAAATCAAATAAGAACATAAAACTAAAATGTTATTTAACCTTGGTTAGGTCAATAACATCCTCCGTTTGGGACCCCTTAACTCAAGAAAACATTAAGAAACTGGAACAAACACAAAATAGAGCAGTGAGATTCATAACAAACGAATATTCACATTTGACTAGAGTAACACCTTTAGTAAAATCACTAAATTTAGAAAGCATTCAGGACAGAAGACTCAAAAGAAAAGTAGCAATTATGCATAAAACACTGAACCATAATCTTCAAATACAAAAACAAAACTTAATAAAATACTCTGAAAGACACAAAAATAAAGGCACATTTCTTGTCCCCTAAGCTAGGACAAATTTGTACAAATACTCCTTCTTCCCTAGTGCTATTAGAGCATGGAATGGGTTGCCTGAGATAGCCAGGAAAACTAGTGACTTGGCAGAATTTAAGTCATTGGTTAATATGCATGACTAAATGCATGACGTGTAGGACGTAATCATCTTCTTTTTTGAAGTAACGTCTGTATTATATAAGATAAGAAGATAAGATAATTCTTTCACGACGACAAGTCAAGGAATACTACTACAAGAACAAAGTTTTGACTAAATATGTTATTTCTTTTAGACAAAGCTAGATATGGCGAGTTTTTTAATGTGTGACATTTTACCCCATGTCCTGTGTCAACTTACCCAGGCGTGGGGCAAGATGTCACAACCTCAACCCATCCATATTTCTGTTGTATAATTCCGATAAATAAAGAGATAAAGTTTATTTCATTTACTCAAGTTGTTGTTTGAATGTTTAAGTTACAGCATGCTAAGTTTGTTGAGAATCAATTAATTCTAAATATGTTTAAAACATCAAAATGTGAAAATTGTGAAAACTAGCCCCACCTTCTCCTATATCATAAAACATGGTGGTATATCATAAAACGTGGTGGTATATCATAAAACATGGTGGTATATCATAAAACGTGGTGGTATATCATAAAAACATGGTGGTATATCATAAAACGTGGTGGTATATCATAAAACGTCGTGGTATATCATAAAACGTGGTGGTATATCATAAAAACATGGTGGTATATCATAAAACATGGTGGTATATCATAAAACGTGGTGGTATATCATAAAACATCTTGGTATATCATAAAACATGGTAGTATATCATAAAACGTGGTGGTATATCATAAAACGTGGTGTTATATCATAAAACGTGGTGGTATATCATAAAAACGTGGTGGTATATCATAAAACAAAAGGGGGGAGGGGTGCTCGAGAAAAGTGAAACGCAATTTCCATACAAAAATATTTAATGTGAAAAAGTTCAAAAAATCTTGTAGCATATGAGCAGATACCCGTGCTGCGCTACTGTTGAAATCCCCAAACATAGAGAAAACACACACTTCATAAGCTCATCTTTTGTAGTTTTCTCATCTGCCTGCCCCCCCCCTCCACACATATACACAACACACACTGCTTGTATATGTTTAAATGAAATGCCTCTCCCCCAGCCCCATGTTAACCCTTGTGTATTCAGTAAAATGACATTGCATACTTTGTTTTGGCTTTCTCCAATAGAAAACAAACACTCCCCTTCCAAACCACGAACGTTTTCCTTCCTATGAAAGCCAGTAGCGGACTGTAAAGCAAGGTTTTCAACAAAGACTTCTCTCCTTTGAACCATCCATTGCATCCTTGCATATTCAAATAGCACCGCGCTACTGCGACACTACACACATTTTTTACCAGTAAATAACAGAGTTACTGATGAATAAATCGTTGAAGCTTTGCTCCTACCTTGATACATACACGTGATTCCCGCCAGGTGGTAATAGAGCGATTACTTTGTTTTTAATAACTAATAAACGTTTGATTTCAAAAGAAATGAAGCATTTTACACCACCCTCCTCCCCTCCCCCAGAAAAAAAAGACCTGGTTAAGAGCGGATGTATAAAATATCCTAGACATTATAATATTCTAATGATAGGCATATTTATATAGACTTAGACGGTGCGCGTTAGGTTCCTAAACATTAATTTATTAAACTCTTTTTAGAATTTTGCTTACATGTGAAAATATCCAAATACTGTGTTTGTTCAAGATAAAGAACAATCTCTGGTCAAATTTAAATTATTTTTTAAAATTATAACGGTCAAACTAGAGTTACCCCTGTGTGGCCAACTATTTAGTGGGAAGCGTGGTTGAGAGGCTAAGTGAGCTTGAACTTCGCTTGTCTGGGCTACCTAGAAGGGGGCTCGAGGTTCGACACCCGACTCGGGCAGAGTTGTGTTTACTGAGCGCCTAAAGGCAGCACGGAAAACCAACTCCTAGATACCCCCTCGACAAATGAGATTGGACCAAAAGCGCTCTGAGCATGCTATTAGCATGAAAGTAGCGCTAAATAAAAGCTATAATTATAATATTTTTTTACCCAAAGATATAGAATCTACATCAACTATCAAATTTCTCGGAAAACCGTTATAGCTCTTTACGAGATCAGTTTCCATGATCCACTTGTTTCTATAAATATGCAGCCTGAATTGTAAAATCTGTGGCATTTTACGTCTCGAGAGACGATCTTTTCCCATTGCAACTTCTTGTGTGACTAAAGAGGCCAATCCTTGATACACAGCTGCGATCGCAGGTTGGGCATATGTGATCACCAGGCGCCGTTGCATTATCACACTTTTTCTACTTCTGTTGTGTATGGCATCTGCAGTCCGAGACCCTTCTTTAATGCTCTTTCTCCATGTGGATCTATTCAGTGCCTCTTTTTTCCAGCTGCTAGTGTCGATTTTGAAGAGCTTCATGTCGCGTTTGCTTACAACAGTATACCGTAAAAGTGGACGATCAGCGGCTCTCCTGCCTTCTATTAGATCGCTATACAAAATGTCTTGTGGAAGTCGACCTACTGGCATTCTACGAATGTGGCCAAGCCAGCCAAGGCGTCTGCTGCTGATACCAGAGCGGATGTCCTGGCACCCTGCTCTTCGTAGCACTTCCTAATTGGTTATTTTATCTTGCCACCTTATTTTAAAGATCCGCCTTAGGCATCGGAGGTGGAAAACATTCAGCTTTTTTTCCTGCCATGAGTAGGTTGACCATGTTTCACTTCCGTACAGCAAGGTGCTCAACACACAGGTCCGGTAGACTAGGGCTTTAGTACTGTTAGTCAGCAATATGTTGTCCCAGACTCTTTTCTGCAGCCGTGACATGGTGGCCATTGCCTTGGCTATCCTGTTGTTTATGTCTTTATCCAGTAGAGTGTTGTTGGATATGATGGAGCCATGGTAACAAAAGTGATCAACAATTTCTAGTGGTTGGCCATTAATGCTTACTTGAGGTGCAGTGTTTGTGTTTTGGACAAGTATCTTAGTCTTACTTTGACTGATGTTTAAGCCGAACTTCTGGCAAGCAGCAGATAATTTGTCAACCAGGCACTGTAGCTGAATATCAGAATCAGCCACAATAGCTGCATCATCAGCATACAGGAGTTCCCTGACGAGTAGCTTCCTAACCTTGGTTTTTGCCCGTAGCCTTGATACATTAAATAGTTTTCCAGAGGATCTTGTATGGAGAAACACACCTTCGTTTATGTCGTTGTATGCATAATGCAGTAGACAGGAGAAGAATATGCCAAACAGAGTAGGTGCGAGCACACATCCCTGCTTGACACCACTGCAAACCTCAAAAGGTGCTGATTGGGCTCCATTGAATTTGACAGTGCATGTAGTTTCCTCGTGAATACACTTAATGAACAAGTAGTTTGGGAGGGCAACCTATTTTTCTCAGGAGTTTGAAAAGGCCACTTCTGCTGACCATGTCTAAAGCTTTAGTCAGATCAACAAAAACGATGTAAAGGGGTCTGTCTCTCTCTCTGAATTTCTCCTGCAGTAGTCGTAGAGAAGATATCATGTCTACAGTGGATCTACCACTCTTGAATCCACACTGAGACTATGGGTAGACTCTAGAAGCTATCACTTGCAGCCTGGATAGTGCCACTCTAGCAAAGATCTTGCCCACTATACTGAGGAGAGAGATACCCCTGTAATTGTTGCAGTCACGCCGATCCCCTTTGTTCTTGTATATTGTGACTATAGTTGCGTCACGCATGTCCTGTGGGACATGACCTGTTTCCCAACAGTGGCAGAGGAGAATATAGAGTTCAGGGAGCAGGAGTGATTCGTTGACTTTCACTACTTCCACTGGGATACCATCACTCCCAGGAGATTTTCTATTATTGTTGCAGTTAATTGCTTTTTTAAGGTCACTGAGGCTCGGAAGATCATCTAGGCATTCCAGTACTGGAAGATCTGGTAGAGAAGCCAGGGCGACATGGTCTACTGTGTTTTGTGTGGCATAGACTTCGAGGTAGTGTTCTGTCCAACGTTCTAGCTGCTTGGTTTGATCTGTAATTTTTTCTCCTGATTTGGATAGAAAGGGGCAGGCTTAGACACTGTTGGACCCAGGGCCGCTTTAATGCCATCAAATAGAGCTTTGCTATTTCATGAGTGGAGACTGTCTTGGATTCTGTTGCAGGTATCCCTCCAAAAGTTGTTAGCACATTTTCTAGCCATTTGTTTCGCCTCTTTATTAGCACTTTTGAAGGCCTCCAAAGATCTTGGACTTGGCTTTGTCTTGTGAGTGAGGTGTGCAGATCGCTTTTTCTAGATGCAAGGTTCCATATGTGCTAGATTCGCCTCAAACCAGTCTACATTTTTGTGTTTTTGAGGCCCAAATGCGGTGATTGCCGAACTGTAGATTACATCTCTTAATTTCTCCCATCTGATAGAGATGTCTTCTTCATCATTTAACGAGGGGATTGAACTGTTCAGGAGCTCGCCAAAGAGTGCACACTTCTCTGAGTCACCTACATGGTTGACGTTAATTCGCCTAGTTCTGGGTTGAGTGGAAGTATAAGCCTTCTTGAGAAGTAGTTTGATTTTGCTTAGCACTAGTGAATGGTCTGAGTTGCAGTCTGCACTATGGTATGAACGGGTGTGGATGACACTTTTCAGATCCATCCTTCGGGTGATGTAGAGGTCAAGCTGGTGCCACCTTTTTGAGCGTGGGTGCTGCCAAGATACTTTATGGCGTTCCTTGCCAGAGAAGAATGTATTTGTTACACACAGTTCATGAGAGCTACAGAACTCGAGTAGCCTTTGGCCATTGTTATTGATTTTGCCAACACCATGAGGTCCCAAGCATTGTGGCCATGCATCATTTCCATCACCAACACGGGCATTAAAGTCTCCATTTATATAGAGGTGCTCGAATTTTGGAATACTTTTAATTACCTCCTCTAGAGCTTGAAAGAATCTGTCTTTGTCCTCTTCCGGTGCAGCAAGGGTTGGTGAGTAAGCACAGATTATATTAACTTTGCCTTGCGGTGATGCAAATTTCATGTGTGCTACTCTTTCATTGCCAATGGGAAACATCGCGATGCAGGGGACGAGACTGTTTCTTATTGCGAAGCCGACGCCATGTATTCTAGGGCTTTGTTCTGGTTTTCCTTGCCAGTAGAATGTATAGTTGCTTTCTGTAAGAGATGCGCTGTCTGCCAGTCTGGTTTCTTGCAGGCAGGCTACATCAATGTTTAGTCTGCTGAGTTCTCTGTCGATGATAGCTTTTTGACGCATGTCGGTGACGAGTTCAGGGTCAGTATTGAAGCCAGGACACATTGTCCGTATGTTCCAGCTTGCTAAACGCATTAATGTTGAGGGTTTTCTTTTGATTGTATTTTCAGGTGCGGGTGAGCAGCTTGCTTTTTGATTTTGTCTTAGCACCAAGCACCCAGTGGTGCGGCAAGCTGTGGCGGGATACCACTTTACTGTCCGAGGGCTGCTCGGCTTAAGGCAAGCAGTAGCTATCCAGTGAGGCTAAAAAGCCCCTCCTACCGTCAAGAGTGGTCCCTGGCGTTCCAGCTTACGCCAATCAGGAACTTATCACCGGTAACTACCACTCTCCGTGTTTTTCCAAAGACATTACTGTCAGAGATGGAGTGACCTCTCCATTGCTGGGGGAAAGCTTGAGCGGTAAATTTGCGAGTGCTGGGCTGCCCACACGTCAGCACACGCCTCTCTTCCATACTGACCGTGTCCAAAGGGATGGCGAGCCATCACAATTTGGGGACAGGTGGCTGCAGGAGTTTGCCAGAGAGCAGTAGTCTTACTACTGTCCCCCCGCCTACGGGTCTCCAGGACCGGATTTTCTTTTAGGGTTTTCTCCCTTAGCCTTAGACCTTACAGGGACACACACACAAGGCAGTGAGGCTATTGACCTATAGCTGATCTGTCAAATGGCTGTGTGAAGCGTCTAGTGTGGTAGCTTGACTTGTTGCCACCGCTGGCTAGCATCTGTGAAAGGGGAGCAGTTTTGTAAGTCTCTCTTGCCAGTACATAGCCTCTCCACAGCAAGTCCTATGCAGTACCTCCTCGTGGTGGCAGATGGAAACTGAGGCTGCGAAGCCTCAGGCTAAACTGCAAGGTCTCGGAGGAGGTTTGGCCCCAAGATGTGAGGCAGGCATGGCCCGTCGGCGTGCGGACACGCCCTGTTGCCCACAAACCAAACCCCTAGCTATAGGTCAATTGTAAAATAAACATTGTATTGCCAGCCCTTATATTAATACTGTTACGATTCTCTCCTACTACGACCTTTTGTAAACACTGCTAAACGCAACACAACACATCAAGAATCTGACAACAAGAGCTCCACAATAATCTAGTACTTTAATAATGAGCGAATAAGTAGAAGACAGCAAATACGACACAATTGGCAACACATCAACAACTAAAATGTTACATTGTACATCACCGTACACAACTCTACTGTCTCTATTTCTTCCTGGATTCGTACATAACACTTGAGGACTCGACCAGGACCGACTTCATGGCCGACTAACAGTCCTGGTCTCAACGCTCTCCGGTCTTGAACTGCCAATACGACACACTGTGTCACTCGTACACGCAGGCTTTCGATCACATGGCCATAACATTGGTCATATTTGCGTGTAATCGTAGTACTGTCCCTTGTCCATGGCCCCGCTGACCTGAGTGATTCACGAGTGTGTCAGCTGAGCCTATAGTTAACCCTCTTGCGCCGCCAATAGGGTCATAAAAATACATACAAGTTGTTTAATATTTTGCAGTATAAATTTGCATTGCACAGAACTAAATGAATTTTCAATCGAAAAGACAAGGTACAAAAATTAAGCCTTCCTTTAGTTTGAACTTTTGATTACCGATATAAGTAATACTTTAATAGACTGTGTTTAATATCAAACTTTTGCAACTCTTTGTATATTTTAGCCATTAAAAACAAAATCAATTAATTACACTGAAAGTTAATGAGGCATTTGAGCTGTGGTATAAATGTCTACACTTGATTCCCGCCAGATGGTCAACTCGTAGTATATAAATTTCAAGGCCAGAGGTTAATGTAAGTTCCATGCAAGGTCTTGGTTCAGGAGGGTGAGTATCTTTTTATTTTTTTTAAACGACTGTTTGTTTTAATCAACAGGTCTGAGAAGATTTGTCCCATCAATCAGAACTTAGCTATAAAGAGTAGGCTTAACATTGCAATTTTTATTAACATTTTGGACAGTTCATCCTATCTTACAATTACAGCCTTTCTTTCAATGGAACAGATAATGAATCACGTTCTAAAAGTATTCGTCTTAATTCAATGGTGCATGTTAATTTGTTAATTAGAGACATAAACTCTTCTAAGTTATTGGCTTTCTTGGCTGATTCAGGCAACCCATTTCATGCTCAAATGGTAATGAGAAAGAATGAGCACTTGTACGATTTATCTAGCATATGGAATAAGAAATGTGCTTTGATGAAGTAGAAGAGTCAACATAGTGAAAGATGTTAGTTTGGAGTAACAAAAAAAATGACAAGTTGAATGGAGCAAAAAAATAATTTTTCAAGAATAAATAGATAAGAAGACTGGAGACAGAATGGCGAAATTATTCTCCACTTTCTCCAGTCATTCTGCAGAATTTTTTGTTTTACTTTTGGTTGCATCTAGGATGTAGACATTCTTATGTTTTAAATTATGTCTTAAACTTTGAGACTACTCAATGAACCAATCGTTACTTGTTGCAAGATCCAGTCATGAATGATAATATATTGTAGCAATCATACATTCTAAGTAATCTTAGCGATTACAATTTTTTAAAAACATTTTCAGACTGAACTATTTGATGAATAATATAAGTGCATGTATTGTATTTACATTGGTTTACACTTTTTAATGGGCTCTAAATGCAGATATTCAAGATGGACAAGTCTCTGCTGATGTTCTTGTTTCTTTTGTTCCTCGCAACAACGGTGGTTGAAGGTAAGTAGGTCTTACAGTCCGTCATACAGTCGGTTATTCAGTTGGTCCCACAGACAAGTCTACAGTCCGTCATATAGTCGGTTATCAATTGTCCCACAGCCAATCTTACAGTCCGTCATATAGTCTGTTATTCAATTGGTCCCACAGCCAATTTTACAGTCAGTCATATAGTCAGTTATTCAGTTGGTCCCACAGCCAATCTTACAGTCAGTTATACAGTAAGTTATTCAGTTGTCCCACAGCCAATTTTACAGTAAGTCATATAGTCAGTTATTCATTTGGTCGCACAGCCATTCTTACAGTCAGTTATGCAGTTGGTCCCACAGCTAATCTTACAGTCAGTTATGCAGTTGGTCCCACAGCCAATCTTACAGTCAGTTATGCAGTTGGTTACATAGCAAGGTGAGTATTTTAAGTTTTTTAGATTGACTCCGTATAACTAAAACTGTTTTTAATACTGGGAAAAAATTAGATTCCTCTCTAAAGCTGATGCAGCCTGCACCTCCCATACCACCTTTGCTGCGCCGCTGCTATTAACACAAATCAACAGAGATTGAAACAATCATAATTATCAAATAACAAAGTTTAAGTTCCAGCTAGAGTTGCTGTCACGAGTCGAGACTGTAACATATTTCGATCAGTCAGAGATGACCAGAGTAAACAAGCTAAGTATTGTCATCCAATCAGAGAAAGAGGTTGAGGGGAAAAAAACCACACGTCAGCTTCTATAAGGTCACAGTTAATAAAATAATTAGGGGAGAAGCTTCTAAGATTCTGGAAAGTACGATTGAGAAAAGTATAAATTAGGGGAAAGTTAGTTAGTCGGGGTCCTCTTATTGTAATGATTTTCGATAGTAATGGTCTTGTGTTTAAACACTTGCGTATCCATTAGTTGAAGTTATGCAAGTTGAAGTTGTTGTATCTTTAAGTTTTTATTTTATGAAAATATTTAAGCCAAGTGTTATTGAATTGAGAATCTACTTATAAGTGTAACTTGAAGAAGTCAAAGAAATTATCAGAGAACACAGATGTTTCTTTAATGCATTATCATATTATTGATATAATCTACACATATCTTTCTTTAGTGTATTATCATATTATTAATACAATCTCCGGCTAATGATTCTGTTTAATCAACAATAAAAATAAGAAACATTATCAGTAAATAAATAAATAGATATTTTCACAGTTTCACAAAACAAAACAAGCAAAATACAAAATTACTTTTTAAACAACAAAGCTAACACACGGCAAAACACGCTAATCACTGCCATATTTCTCAATAATGCAATGTTTATCTCTGCATTTTCTACACAAAACAAGAATGATTAATTACCACTAATTGATTAACCTTTTCATTGATTCATGTATTGTCTTCGACTATGAATAATTATGTAAAATGTCAACTTGATCTGAGAATGGGAAGTGGGAGAAAGAAAACGTATAAGGGAATCCAGACACAGAGTGAGTTGACTTAAGATTTGTGAAATGAAAGTCTCCCATCTCCTCCTGAATTGAGAAAACTAACTCGCGAATACCGTAGTCTAAAGGCACAATTATAAGAGCATCGTTGACCATCATGTACAGATTTAGCTTACACTAACTGTTCTATCGTTAACGGTTTTTTTTTTAATTATTGAGAAGTTATTTTGAATAACAATAAAAGGGGTGTAGACTACATTGAATAAACACCAGTCATTAGGGGAAAAAATGTGCCAAACATATATAGTTAACCCGAATTCTTGGTAATTAGATAATACGTTACCTTTACTTTTAATAAATGGTATAATGGTATAAAGCAGTGGTCTTCAACGGGGGCGATATCGCCCCCTAGTGGGGCGATATCGAGATTTTGGGGGGGGGGCGCTGAAAGCCAAAGGAGCGGTAGGGGGCGCTGAGAACCAAAAGGGCGGTAGGGGGGCGCTGGGCTCAAAATGGGGCGGTAAGGGGGCGCTGGGCATAAAGGCGGAAAGAAGAAACTAAAGGTGCTCTGAAACAAAACACATTTTAAAATTCTTCAACATTTAACTAAATATAGACAAATTATAGTAAACTTGCTTCTAATTTAAGAATAGGAACAGCGTTAGAAATTGAGTTCGGAATCCCATTTTCTATTTTTAAAATTCTTACTATGATTTAAGAGTACTTATTGTCCATGGATCTCGCGCATATAAACGTTTAAGATTTGATAAACAAAGTTGGTAATACGCCTTTTAAATTATAGTTTATTTTATCTACATATGTTAATATATTAATATGTAAATGTTAATTGCAAAAAACATTACAGGTAACATTTAATAGAATACTTTTTACAAACAAAAAACATTGATAAAATGTTACGAAAACTCACTGGTATGTCATGTAATATTTCCTTGAAATTTAGGGAATTGCCACTAGAAAAATAGTTAGTTCTACTTTGATGGCATTTTCAGATGAGATTATGAAACCAAGTCGGCTTCACGAATATATAGCGATATCCAAAAACAATTTAAGAATTCTCATGAACAATTATAAAAATCTACAATTAAAACAATATTAAAAACTAAAAACAGCAAAGCAGGATATGTTTTAGTGGCTTCTTAGAAAAATGCATAGCTTTTTAAAATTCTTATGATATTGTTGAAAAATTGATTAAAACTAAATTTATTTTAAAACATGTGTAACACAAAAAGACTTTTTTTTTGTTCGAGATGAAATATTATTTCAAAATTGTCTTGTTATGTAGCTTATGAGGACATATAGGAAACAATCAGTGGTTGGACGCTACAATGACTTCATAGGTAATATAGAATAAAGAATAAATCTATTCACTATTCACATTGTGAGTTATGATACACAAGAAAAGTTTAGCCCGCAATTTCATTTCTATTTGAATCTAATTATAAAACTGTAAATAAAATACAAACCCATGCCGAAAATAAACGCATCTTTCAACAGTTTTATGAAACAAATGATGAAAAAGGTGTTAGATCCTTGTTGTAAACTGAAATTCGTTGGATTTCGAAAGGGGTTTGTTAATGGTTATGGCTCGTTTTTTAAGCTCTTAAATAATAATTATTTTTTTTTTAAAAAGAGGAGGATTAAACAGTTGGCGATGACTTAAAGCAGGCTAGAAAAATTGTTTTACATGGTAGGCATCTAACACAAATGAATGAAACCAACCTCCGACTGCTAGAAAAGAGATTGACTTTTATTGATAATATCATTTTCTCTTTTATCGAGATATTAAATCTATTTTAAAGAGTTTTACAATCTCACATAACTTGTTTGTTGACAAATGAATTACTGCCCAAGGACACCGATATCTATGCAATTCACATAACAATGCTCTATGAAAAAATTAAGATTCACTTCTAAAATTAAAAAAAAAAAAATGACAATTATTAAACATCTATTACTGGCGTTCAAATTGAGTTGCATGAAAAAATAAATTTACAAAATCATGTCTTCAGTAAAAAAGAATGTAAACATAGGAGGCACACAGTGGCGTACCTAGGGTGGGGAAGGGTGGAAATTTGAAAATCCCTCGGACCCCATTTAAGGGGGGGGGGGGGCCAAATTATTGCTTTTTTAATTAATTAAATTAAATATTACGCAAAATGCATCGGCCTCCAAAGATGTCAAGCCCCCTGGCCCCCAAACGATGGAAATTCCTAGCTACACCCCTAGAGGCACAACAGAGATGTGGCTGCATTTAAATGTTTCAGTAAAATTCCAAACTTTGGTCGAAAATAGAATTATGTTTTAGCTATTCCATCAACATACATGGTTAACCTAGATTTAGTGCGTAACAAAGTTAATGAATAAGCAAAGAAATAGACTGGATGTAGCAAAAAGAGGAGACCTTCGCCTTGCCTTGGCTAATTTAAAGCTTGAAATTTCTAATATTGTCAGACTACGGAGGCACAAGGTTACCATTAGCTTAATTTCATTTTGTAGTGAATTCAGCGATAATAATATTTATATTAAAAATTAAAACTAAATTTACAATTAAACCTAAAAACAGTAGGCCCTAATATTCAAAACTTCAAACAGAGACTATTCTTAGGATTTGAAAGAAAGTCTTTACAATTAACTTTTGTGTGTAATTACTGCAAATTATTTGACATAATTTTTGCATAATGATAATATTGGCTGTTTTTGCCTTTAATTCCGAAGATTACGGCTGAGTCCAGTGTTTCACATAACTACGGAAACCCAATTGCGACCTACATATTTTCCCGAATTTTATGCAGACAAAGCCGTTGTATGCTGGCTTTTCTTTGAGTATCAAATGTTTGTCCCCCAGTTTTTGTAAGAGCTCTCGAACTGTTTCTCTCAGAGGCTATCTGCTGCCAGAGAATGTTGCCTAGTACTTTCCTCTATGCCAGTGAGAGCGAAATGGCGCCTGAATAAATCTTTATAGCGCTCACGGGGGAGAGGGGCACCTCAAAGCTCGCCAGTCATAGGCCAAGGAGTTCACAACAATCGCCTTTGGCATGCGGTCGTCTCTCAAGCGGGATAAGTGTTATTTACAGCATAAAAATTAATAGATAGATGATATTTTGTTCAAATTTGCCTTCTCACGCTTCTTTATAACTGTTTTTCTTAGAGGGGGGCGCTGGCGGATTTTTTTTAAGAAAAAATTCGAAAAAGGGGGCGGTAGGCCAAAGAAAGTTGAAGACCACTGGTATAAAGAAACGATAGTCAAAAACAAACTTTAACTTTGAATCTGTTAGAGATATAAAGTATTTTATTATAATTATCAAGGGTGATCCAATCAACTGACCGTCTGAGACATAGTATGGTAGTTACAAAAAGTAGTTTAAGACATATCATTTAAAAAAAAATATTTTCGTTTGTTATATGATAAAATATAAGGCACTATGATAATGAATATGTTACTATGAAAATGAATAATTTATATAATGATAAAGAATAACTTAATATGTTAAAGAATAAGTTACTATGATAATTAATAAGTTACTATGATAAAATAAGGTATATCTTCGCATTTCATGATTAATGAGGAATGCAGTATTTAAGTTACATTGATAAAGAATAAGTTACTATGATAAAGAATAGGTTTCAATGATAATAATAATAATAATAAGGTTTGTCTTAGAGTTCGAAGATTAATGAGGAATGCAGTATTTCCCGTGGCTACGCATCCCCAGATGTGACCTACATATTTTGCGACATCCAGGGCAAGCATAATTATTGTCCGCCGTAGGCTGATTAAGATTTTCTTTTCGCTGTCTGCGTCTGTCCTCGGCAGCGAATTTTCTTTTGGTCTCAAATGTGTATCCCGCGGCCTTTGTTAGTGATCTCCATCTGTCTCGTTCTGAGGCCGCATGCATCCATGTGCTCTCTTCTATGTCAGCTAAGGCAAGTTGGCGCCTAAGCTGGTCTTTAAAGCGTTTCCGTGGGACACCTCTGTTGCGTCGACCACTTTTAAGCTCACCAAAAAGGCACCAAAATAGGGGATACGTGCCCTGTCCAGCATAACTGTCGGACCAAAAGAAGTCCCTCTATACTGTCCATACCGGCGTTCGCAAGGACATCGCTGTTTGTAGTGCGATCTTGCCACCGTATGACCATGATGGAGAGCAAACATCTTTGGTGAAAGCGCTCAAGTGGTCTTAGTTGCTTTCTGTATAGTACCCATGTCTCAGATCTATATAGAAGGGTTGAGAGAACCACCGCTTGGTATACAATGATTTTCGTAGGCAGATGGAGCGATTTATTCCACCAAACTCTAGCCTGAAGGCGTCCAAAAGCGCTATTGGCTCTGGCCAGACGGTTATCAACCTCCTTCGAAAGCGAGGAGTCATTTGATTCTATACTTCCTAGATATGTGAGTGGTCTACCACGCTAATGGGCTGTCCGTTTACGGTGATCTTCTGGGCTGAGAAGGTTTTATTGGGTGACTTCTGGAACATGACTTTTATTTTCCCAAGATTTATAGATAGACCGAATGAAGCGGCAGTGTATATATGATTTGTTGATACTCTGATTATTAGAAAGCTATTATGATAAAGAATAAGTAACTATGATAAAGAATAAGTAACTATGATAAAGGATAAGTTACTATGATAATGAATAAGGGTTTCAATATTTTTATCAAGGAAAAATGTCTAAAAAAGGATCGAAATCCTCCAAAGGCAGTAAAAGCAAAGCACCGACTACCACAAAACAGAAACTGACTACTACAACAAAGGCACAAACCACTACAACAAAGGCACCGACTACCACAAAAGGTAAACATTGTAAAATATAATATTTAGAATATATTTTAACCCATTAACGCGTGAGAGGAATTTTTGTAACAGCTCTTGATATTTGAAAATAAGAATCAAACATATTTATCCCATTATTCATTCAAATATTGCACTAGATTAGAAAAGTATTTTAGCTTTAAAGGTTATTTCTATTAATATTTACAGGTTTTTTAAAAATTCCTTTTATTATCTGCAAACTCATGGGTCTAAAAAGAGAATAAAAAAATGGAAGCTGGATATTTCGAAAGAGGCTCTAACGATTTTCTTAGAATTTTGAACGTTTATGTATTTATTTGGGAAAAAAAAAAAACTACCTAATTAGCCACGAGGTAAAAACTTTGATAAGACCTTTTAATTTTTCAAAATATATTCCACTTAGAACTGAATTTGGCCTTTATTTTGAACAGTCTTAGCAAGAATTGTAAAATTTTTTTTATATATCGGATGTTTTTTTCGAGTTTGAAGATAATTTACTTCCTAGTCCAAACCTCCCGCAGGAAGACGGGCAATGACGGGGGGGGGGGGGGGGGGGGGGGGGGGGAGGACAGCGGGCAGGGTGTGAACCCGGAGCTATCGAGAACATTAGTCCGGCGCTCATACCGCACGACCAGGCAGCCACCGCAGTCAACTCAAATATCTAGTTGTATGTAGTAAAGAGTTAAATAAATAAATAGACTTACGTAAACATTGTGCACACCATCTTATGTAGAAATAATGCGGACTGTTAATAAAAAACCTTGATTGAGGAAAGGGTAGTAAGCAGTATTGAAGGATTCCAAGAATTAAATAGAATGAGAAATTCTAGTCCAATATCAGCTTCGTAAAAGGGGGGAAAAATTTAAACACACTTTTGTTGAATGTTAGTTTATAAAGAAAATCTCTCTTAGTTGATTGAAATGCATTTCATTCATCTTTGTCCTAATCGATTGACAAATTTATTTAGCTTGCATCCAATGTTACTTAGAGTTATTAGAACTATTAATAATAATAACGCTAGTCTTCGAGTCTGAAGACTAATGAGGAGCCCATTATTTCATGTTTTGCCACAATCAACGCAGACATAGCCGTTTTCCGCCGGTGGTCGATTTAGATTTTCTTTTCAACGTCTACGACTCTCCTCGGCAGAGAATGTCCTTTTGGTCTCAAATAGGTATCTCGCGGCCCTTTAAGTCATCTCCAGCTGTCTCGTTCTGAAGTAGCCTGCAGCCAGGTGCTCTTCTCTATGTCTATTGAAATCAAAATTTTGGCAATAATAGTTGTTTTTTTTTTTGGGGGGGGGGGGGGGAATTTTAAAAAAAGGGAGCCATACACTAAAGCAGTGTTTCTTAAACTTTTTAAAATGGCACCCAAAACCAAAAAATTCAGTGCCAGGAGTCTGGTGGAAGTTCGCAAGCTTTATCAAGAAATTGTAACTTGCAAGTTACTGTATGTTTTGATTCTACAAAGTTTTTTTTTTAATTAAGAAGAGGTGTAACTCGGCAACACTGAGTGATACATGAATTTTGGGGATTTAATGGAAACATTCCAATACGCGAGTAAAATGAAAAGGTTTGTTAAAAAAAAAAGATAATTCTTCCTTTATGATGCTGATAACTTTCCTCTTTCTTCTTCTTCTTTTTCTAGCCAGCTTTATTGCTGCTGAGCTGTCAGCTCTTTTGCAGACTGTGACAAGGAAAAAAAGTGTGCTGTTTTCTTCAGTTGTTCAGCACTGCCGTACAGGGTGTTGGTTATGTTGGGCTGTAGTGGAAGTAGGGTCTGCCTAAGGTGGATTAGGAAGGGGCATTCAAAGAGGATATGGTTTACGGTTTCAAAGGGGTGTGCGCAGTGTCTGCAAAGGGGGAGTTGTGTGGAGTTTATTTTGTTCAGGTGGTAATTTAATAGTGGTGTGTGTCCTGTTCTTAGTTGGAAGATTGTAGATTGTTCTTTGCGGGGAGGAAGTTAATACTGTCCAGTTTGTTAGGCGTAGTCATTTCTTTGTACATGGCTCTGCCTGTGTTTCCTGATGCCCATTGGTTGAGCCACTCCTCTTTGTGATTGTTGACTAACATTGACCTTAGGGTGAGGTAGTTAACATGCCTATCTGGTTGTTCCATAGATGAACCTGCCTTTGATAGCTTATCTGCCTTTTCATTTCCCATGATGCTAATGTGTCCAGGGATCCACTGTAGTGTGATATTGAAATTTAATTTTGATATCATCTGATGGATTATCACGATGAGTGTTGTCAACTCTCTTGGGCTGTTTGAGGTGCTGCTGTTAAGTGCTTGCAGAGTAGATTGGGAGTCTGTAAAGACAACAATATCTGATGGTGGTTGCACTCCTTCATATAATTTTTTTTTCACTGTCTGTAGTGCTATGGTGATTGCCTCAATTTCGGCTTGGAAGTTTGAGCTGTAATCGCCACATGGTGCGCTTATTTCAAAGTGTTTATTTTTAGGGAAGATAAGTAAGGCACCAAGACCAGCATTGATGGTGGCTTTGAAAGCCGATCCGTCTGTATAAATCTGGATAGCTGTTTTTTGATAGCTTTCAATTGTTTCAAGCGTGCCTACTTTGAGCTCCAGTGGATTTGATTCTTTTGTTAAGGTGTTATTTAGTAAATGTATTTTGATGGTTGGTTGGTTGTAGTTTAGTCCGAGCATTATGTTTGAAAATCTGGTATATATTATTCTCTGTTATTGGGTAGGAGGTGTTTTAGGGCTAGTTCGTCAGTAAGTTGGATCAGAGTCCTTTGCTTTTTTTGGTTGTTTTTCCTATTTCTCTGTGTTAGTAATTTATTAGGATGATCGTCCTCCAACCTTCCTCTTTATAAGTAATGAATGCTAGATTTAAAGAGGATTTTTTAAATTCGCTTCATGCGGCCCCAATTATCCTCACTCCAAAATAGCCATGAAAAATAGTCTGTTACGCACATGTATACACATATACATATTATAGGGAATTCTAGTTTGGTGATATAGTTTGGTTGTATCTACAAGCAATATTGTATATTTCTGTAGCTCTATATATTAATGTAAAAAAAATATGGTTCAAGGAATTTATTTTTTCCTGACATGGAATGTGTCACTAAACATTGTAGACTAGCATTTTCATCTATTCTAATTTATGTTTAAGACCAGCATAACATTTTAAAGTTACTAGTCCCTTCCCTTTGATGTAAAGGTTATTATTGTGTTTTAACGTATTCTCCATTAAAGCAGAGCCTGAGACTTGCAATGTTAAAATGGGAGACATTATTTTCATCTTGGACGTCTCTCACTCAGTCGGATTTGCTAATTTTGAAATTGAAAAGAATTTCGTGGCCAATATGACCACAAACTACAATATCAGCGCAACTGAGGTCCGCATGGGTCTTTTGAATTTTGACTACGTAGTCAGGAAAAACTTTGATTTGAAAGATCATTTGGACAAAAACTCATTAAAAAAGGTAAATATATTTTTCAAAAACAATATTATGTATGGTCAAATTATATGCTCCACCAATACATGAAAAGGCAATCGTAAAGTTTCATCTAAAGACAAATTTGTATTTTGAAAATTTAGCTGTATCTGTGATGACAAGTTTTGTCCCACTAAAGGGGTATCCATTAAAACACTATGAAATACGAATATCGATGCGTCTTACACCAGTCTCTCTATACTGAATATCGATACGTTGCCTTAGTTTCTATATTGAATATCGATACTCTTTCCTTCAACCTATCTATAGTCTCTACCAAATATTCTTATAGTCGATTTTCGATACTCTTTCTCAAAGTTTCGTTTTTGATGAATAACGATACTCTTTCCCTGTTGTTTCTGTATTAAATATCGATACTTTTCCTTTTTTGTCTCTCTACACAGAATATTGCTACTTTCCCCCAGTCCCCCCATAGATACTGTTCTAATTTCACGTAACAGACACTAGAATCACGGGCTAAAAATGTGGATTGTTTTAATGAAAGTGCAAAAGTAAACAATACATTGCCGGTCGTAGCCGGCAGTGGCGTAGCTAGGGTGGGGGGAGGAGGGGAGATTTTGAAGATCATTCCGGGCCCCCACTTGAGGGGGGCCCCTAAAAGAGTGTCCGAAATTTTTCTCAAATCAATTAAATATTACGTCACTGTCACGCAATCTGACTTTTCACGTTGTTATATAAGTTAGTGACATTGCATGTATTCCTCACAGATTATTAAACACTTTCCGTGCGAGGTTACTCTCAATTTCAAGGAGTAGCGCTGACTAGTGTCGTGTAACTGAGAGGAAGTAACTTGGTATATAGGGTAGTTTATTTCATCCTCCTTATCATTTAAGAAAAAAACTGATAAGAGCACTGAAAACAAAGGAGACCATGAACGTGTGGAAGAAAAGTATCACTATTCAGATGATTCATACAAAGATACAGCAGCCGAAAAAGTGAAAATGTCTCTTGATAAGAGAAGTAGTGCTGAAGAGACTAGAGGGGAATACCCTTTTATCACAGTCAGAGAAAACATCTGAAGTAAGTGATGATGAGTCAAGTGATGGTCTTCCAAAATCACTTTCTCCAGAAGTGGAAGAAGCTGTAATTAAGCACAAAGATTTCGGATAGATCTACCTTAGAATTTAATCTGAGAACTGCGAGCAAAGATTGTGTTAAAAGGTAGCTCGTTTTTCAAAACCAAATTGAATGGTATTGTTTCCAGTAGGGTTTGCCAAAATAAATCAGAAGTTTGACATCATTGTTCACTAGAATGCTTCCAACAGGAACTATTTGCAACCGATCTTAGCTCATCTTCTTTTCTCACTTGGGATGTCTATTTTGTTTTCCATGTGTACTGTTTTCTGAGGCATCAGAAAAGACATCTAATGCATTGAGTAAACCTGGATTCGGTTTCACCAAATGGAAGAAACCTGATTGACTAAAAGAACATGAAGAAGGAGTCCACCACAGACAAGCTCTTTCATGTTTCATGCACAAATTTTGAAAAATTTGCAGTATTGGTGAGATATTCTAAAGCGTATAGCAGCAGATATTAAGTACTTTGCAAAAACAAAGTCAAGCTTATGTGGTCACAACGAAAACCTGGGAACTTCAACTTTGAAATTTCTTGCAGAATTTGATGAAGTTAGAAAACACCACTTACATAGAATCGAATATGGGAAGACACATTATTTGTCATCAGAAATTCAAAATAAGTTTATTAACTTGATGGGCAATAAAGTTAGGGAATCCATTGTTGGGAAAGTCAAGCAGGTTTGTTACTTCATCAAGAACAGGTATCCCTAATAGTTCGTTGCTTGGATGTTGATAATTTCGAAATAAAAGAATCATTCATTGGTTACTTTGAAATTGTGAAACCTGATAAACAACATTATGAAGAATTTGTTCTGAAAACTCTTAAAAACATTGGACTGGACTTTGATCTGTGCAGAGTTCAAACCTATGATCCACAATGAGTGGCCGTCTGTCTTACCTGAAAAAAATTCCTTAGACATAAATCCAAAGGCATAATTTCTGAGCTGTGATAATCACTCACTGAACCTGGCAGCTCTTCATTCTGATCCAGCAATCGTCACCTTTTTTTTTTAAACTGTATATGAATTGTTCAACTTTTTTTCCAATTCAACCCAGAGATGAGCCAAACTGAAAGAAGCTGGAGCCTGGAGTTTAAAAGAATGAGATTAATACAAGGTGGTCGCCAAGAGGAGAAGCTGCGTCGGCAGTTTCCTTGCAGCTCGACACAATCATCAAGTTGTTGGAGAAATTTTACGAATCAACAACTGAAAGAATGGACACTAGAAGCAGTGCACAGAATCTTCTTCATGCAGTGGAAAATTATGAATCTTTTGCTTAGATAAGATGGAATTCCGGTCAAATCTCCTGCACCCAATTAATATAGCTCAGAAGAAACTACAAACGTCTGGACTGCACATAGGGAAGCTGCTGAAGAAGTTAAAACCCTTTCATGCTTTCTGCAAAATGATGAAAAACGGACGAAACTGATCATCCAATCCATCGAAAAAGCAAAAGAAGATAGTGAATGCTGTGGAGTTCCTGTAATCAAAATAACCAAAAGAAAGAAAAGATGCGAAGTTGAGTTCTGATGTAGGACAGTCAATAGGACTGCAATTCAAACATGTTACGACAGAAGTGCTGGACTGACTACCAAAAGCTGAAAAACCATTTGGGTTTCTTCTTGAACCAAGACACCTCTTGTAGTCTATGTTTGATGACACGCTGATAAAAAACTGTGTTACTTTTTTTTCTGTTTGATAAAATACAGGCAAATCGCTTGTTCAATGATGTCATTGATGCACGAGCACTTTTCATCAATAAAACAGTACCACAAGCACCAATTCACATATAGAGGAAGCTGGCTTTTTATGGTAATGATGTGTGCTCAAACCTTGCAACCTCCATCCGAATACTGCTAACTCAGGCCACTTTCTTTGCGTCATGTGAGATCGTTCTCAAAGCTCAAGTTCATCAAAATTTATCTCAGGAGCACAATGACGCATGAAAAGCTTAGCATGGCTTTAATGTCAGTGGAGTCAAAATACTACATAGTATCGATGTAGATAATGTTATAGATGCCTTTGCTGCACTGAAAGCACGACGTGAAGCGATTTGAATTGAGAATTGTCACTTGTGCATTATTTCGCCTAAAAAAATGTATTATTCATTAAAAGATTCTTAATGATTATTTCTTTTATAATTTTACTGATATACTGTACCAATTTGAATGTAGGCATATGTATTCATTAAGTACATTATCTCATGTCATGATGTCAAATGTCAAAATGCAAGGGGCCCCAAAGATGTCAATACTCCCGGGCCCCCAATCCCTAGCTACGCCCCTGGTAGCCGGTGTGCAATTCTAGTGTAATTAAAGTCAGAAATTGCATTTTTCAATAACATGTTGTTTTCATTTGTTTTCAAGTGAAAAGTAATGCCACATTAGATTAATTTAGACTGTCAAAACAAAACAATGGTTTGAATAGTTCTTGTCCATGGACGATCAGGTGGGCGGGTCGCCTATGATTTTGTTTAATATTGTTTGAAAACAACCAGGGCCTTCTTCTTTATCATTACATTCAATAAAACACTTTTCAGTCCTTTGATTTCACATTAAATCGTTTGATATTTTGTAATGCCAGGCAATCACGAGCATTGAATATCCTAATAGCACTGGTACTTATACTTACAAGGCGCTTGAGTATGTTTTAAAAGAAAATATGTTCAGTCTAGCTGCCGGAGGTAGAGTGTACGCCCCTGACATCATCATCGTCATTACAGATGGAGCGTCAAGCGACAAAACCAAAAGTAAGATTTCTTATTTTATAGGAATAAGATAAGCTACAAGTGAAAGAAATTATACTGTTAATTTTATGTTTATTAAAATGCATTAGAACTAACTAGCTTTTTTCATTTCTTTCATATGAGTTTATAATATATATATATATATATATATATATATATATATCATGGGCGTAGCCAGGATTTTGTTTCGGGGGGATTTTTTTCTCCCCCCCCCCCGCGAAAAAAAAAAAAATGTATGTGTTCATGATCTTTATTACATTCTGACCTTTCATTCTTTTGGAAGACGTTTATTGTGCCCTAGAATGTTTCTTCCTGGAGTTAAATTGTAGACTCCCCGTCATTGACAGTAAGGGGGTCTGGGGGAACGCTTGGAGCTTCCCCAGCGCGGGGAACCCTAGCCCCGCCGCCAAGCACTATTTCTGGTATTGAAAGCCAACAAAATGAATATTCTGAGGTATCTACAGTACATTTTCCTGCTTTTAAAAAGTTTTATTTCAAAAACCTCAAATGCTATTCTTACTGACTTACTTTCGCCAAGTTGTACTGGGATGTCATCGCAACCCTTAGTATGCGTAATTCATTTTGTCGGAAAACAGGTACCGCAAACCTCATGCGACGCTCTGTCACAACCTTACTAATGTGTCGACTCCCAATTCGGCATAGGATTTCCTTGATTTAGACCCGATCTCCATAACTGACTTCTAAAATCTAAAATCTGTCTTAGCCATCTTTGTTGAGCCACATTTAGTGTTTTTCAATTTCGGCAGATGACTATTCAACGCACTTTATTAATGGAGCCCCCCCACTGGTAGAAATGTGTAACCTCTCTTGACTGCGCTCTTGGAATTAGGTGACTGTAGCTTGCTTTAGATTTTATATCGAAAAGGGAAGTTTTATCGTCAAAATGATCTGTTGTGGATTTTAAACTAAAAAATCTCTGGAGTTATTTTTTTTTTTAAATTCAAAACCCCATTTAGCTACGGTCATAGAATTTGGTAACTGTAGTTTGCTTTAGAAAAATATCGAAGATTGAGGTTTTCAACCTCAAAACTCTCTGTGGGGGATTTTAAACTCAAAACCATCTGGAGGGGTTTGAAACTTTAAAAAAAAAGCCATCTTTGGGACAGGGGTTTAAACTCAAAACCCACAATTGGCTTGGCTACGCTCAAATAATTTTAGTATGTTATTGGGGTTTTTTTTATTAAAGAGGTATTTTTTTTAGCATCAAACCCCAATGAATGAGGGTTTAAACTCAAAACCTTTTTTGGCAACTCTCATAGCATTAAAATTTAATTAATTTGATTATTTTATATGGCATTATTTAATTAATTGCTTAATTTGCTTTTTTTTATATTGAAGAGTTATTTTTTTTTGCTTCAAAGTCCACTGGAGGGGAGTTTAAACTCAAAAAACCTTTGACTACACTCATAGAATTTTGAGCGCATAATTTGCTTTGTTTTTAATATTAAAGAGGTATTTTTTTACCTTCAAACCCCGCTGAAATGGGTTTAAACTCAAAACTGAGTTAAAACCCATTTACCTATGCTCATAACATTTTGAGTGCGTAATTTGCTTTTTTTTATATTGAAGAGGTATTTTTTATCTTCAAACCCTACTGAAGAAGGGGGGGGGGGGGTAAATTCAAAACCCTTTGGCTACGCTCATAGAATTTTGAGTGTATCATTTGCTTTATTTATATTGAATAGGGGGATTATAAAATCAAAATCTTCCTTCACTGTGCTGTTGGAATTTGGGGATTGTCGTTTGCTTTTTTTTTGTTTTGTTTTTAGAAAAGTGGGATTTAACTGCAAAAACCCCTGGTAGGGGGTTTTAAACTCAACCCCCCCTGGTAGGGTTTTTTTAAACACAAAACCCCTTGGCTGCGCTGATGGTATAGTAGTAAAATGTCACCCAAAATAAACAAAATCAAAGCAAAAAATGAGTTACTGAATTCCGATCCCACTATATATAGTCTGTGGCATTTTACGTCTCGAGAGACGATCTTTTCCCTTTGCAACTTTTCGTGTGACTAAAGAGGCCAATCCTTGATACACAGCTGCGATCGCAGGTTGGGCATATGTGATCACTAGGCGCCGTTGCATTCATTATCACCCTTTTTCTGCTTCTGTTGTGTATGGAATCTGCAATCCGAGACCCTTCTTTTATGCTCTCTCTCCATGTGGATCTATTCAGTGCTTCTTTTTTCCAGCTTCTAGTGTCGATTTTGAAGAGCTTCATGTCGCGTTTGCTTACATCAGTATACCGTAAAAGTGGACGATCAGCGGCTCTCCTGCCTTCTATTAGATCGCTATACAAAATGTCTTGTGGAAGTCGACCTACTGGCATTCTACGAACGTGGCCAAGCCAGCCAAGGCGTCTGCCGCTGATTGGCATCCTGCTCTTCGTAGCACTTCCTAATTGGTTATTTTATCTTGCCACCTTATTTTAAAGATCCGCCTTAGGCATCGGAGGTGGAAGACATTCAGCTTTTCCTACATAGGTCACGCTCAATTGCAAGAATTACCAAATGTTTCAATCTATCTACAAGAATTGACCTCAAGTAATTCTTCATTAGTTTAAGGCGCGAGAAGCTTCTTTCACCTGATTCCACAATTACGGCTAATGCATGATGCCGTCTTTTTTTTTATCGCGCCTAGGATTGGCGTTTTCCATATTGAATGACACCCCAATATGAAAATTTTTGTCTATACATTTCAGGACATTTGTATGAGTTTTCAAAAGATTTCCGGAGATTTCCAGGACCTTTTCGTATATTTTTCAATTTCAGTAGATTTCCAGGATGTCCTGGTAAATCATGAGGCCGCAAGTTATAAAATGGTTTAATTTAATAATTTGCACCTATAATTAGCGCGGGTCCTATGAAAGTGCGGGGCTCACTGCGGTCGCATAGGTTGCAGTGGCCTAAGACTGGCCCTTCAAAATAGCGGCGTATGCTACTCCGTGGGTCGACTCGTTTGAATTTATATATGATACTCTTTTTGTACTATTGATTTGCCAGTCAAAATCATCAATTTCCAGAGATTTTATCAAACGTGGTTACTGATGCCACTAATATATGTGTGTACAAGAAACTCAAATTCAAATAGGCATATGTGGTCCTTATTGGGGGGCACACTATTTTAGAAAAATATTTATATTACATTTAATTTTGTTCTGGCCAAGTTTAACCTTTTTTTTAGCAAAAGAAGCTGCAAAAAAACTAAAAGACAAGAACATCAAAGTGATGGTTGTGGGTATTGGCATCAAACAGTCCAATGAAGAGCTCCGAGATATAGCCAGCGCAGATTCCATGGTCTTCTCTGTTACAGACTTCAGTCGACTAGCAAACATTGAGCAGCAATTATTTCATAAAGCATGTAAGAACAGTTTTTGTTAGGAACATACAGTATTACATCAGGATAAGAGGCTATCCTTTTGCTTGGATAAAGAATTTTTAATCAATGTTCAGCTTACTTATGTTCAGTAATTGTATCTGTGTTAAATGATTGTATCTTTTTTAGTGATTGCATATGTGATCAGTGTTTGAATATCTGTTCAGTGGTTGTATGTGTGTTCAATGATTATATCTTTTTAGTGATTGTATTTATGTTCAGTGATTGCATCGGTGTTCAGTGATTGTATCTGTTTTTATTGATTGTTTATGTGTTCAATGATTGTATTTGTGTTCAGTGAATGTATTTGTGCTCAGTGAATGTATTTGTGTTAAATGATAGTATTTTTTAGCAATTATTTTGTGTATTTGTGTTCAGTGATTGTATCTTTAATTTAATGTATTTGTGCTCAGTGTATTTTTCAGTGTTCAGTTAGTGCCCCTTTAATTGTATATGTGTTCAATGGTTGTATCTGTGTTCAGTTATTATGTCTGTGGTCAATGGCTGTATTGGTGTTCAGTTATTATGTCTGTTTTCAGTGATTGTATTGTTACACTTTTTTTCTTGAATTATTATTACACAAGAGTTTAATGTCTGAGTAGAAGAGGCAATGGAGGCACGGTGGTTGAGCGGTAAAGCAATTAGCTTCCGAACTGGAGTTCCTGGGATCGAATCCTGTTGAAGACCAGGATTTTTACATTCGGGATCCTTAGGGCGCCTAGCTCTTATGGGTACCTGGTACTCACCATGTGTTGTGCCAATCTGTTGAAAGATTAATTAAGATATGCATATAAAAAGAAGAAGAAATTGAGATTAAATTTATAAGTACTCTATTTCTTTTTTTTTTCTAGAATACAGCCTTTCCTGAGATATAAGTATTATTAGTAGTAATAGGTATTTTTTTTTTTTAATTTCGAAAAAGGGTAGTGGACTCCACAAGAATCCTGCTCGGGGCCTCCACTTACTTAAATCCGAATCTGCGCGCAGTTATTCATTGTATTACTTCACATCAATGGTTATGCTTGTCCTGGTGGTGGCAAAACATGTACGTCACAGCTGGGGCTGTGAAGCAACGGCAAATACTGCATTACTAATTAATCTTCGGACTCAAAGACAAGCCTCATTATTATTATTATTATTACCACAATTCATAAATAATTGTTCATTCAAATGTGTTTCTTTATTACCTAAAGAGAGCTGGTCTTTGTAATGACATTGATTGAGCATTGTTTGATAGAGTATTGTTTGATAGAGTATTGTTTGATAGAGTATTGTTTGATAGAGTATTGTTTGATAGAGTATTGTTTGATAGAGTATTGTTTGATAGAGTATTGTTTGATAGAGTATTGTTTGATAGAGTATTGTTTGATAGAGTATTGTTTGATAGAGTATTGTTTGATAGAGTATTGTTTGATAGAGTATTGTTTGATAGAGTATTGTTTGATAGAGTATTGTTTGATAGAGTATTGTTTGATAGAGTATTGTTTGATAGAGTATTGTTTGATAGAGTATTGTTTGATAGAGTATTGTTTGATAGAGTATTGTTTGATAGAGTATTGTTTGATAGAGTATTGTTTGATAGAGTATTGTTTGATAGAGTATTGTTTGATAGAGTATTGTTTGATAGAGTATTGTTTGATAGAGTATTGTTTTTGACGTATTTGTATGTCTTTGTACTTATTGTTTGTTTTTTTCCAATTCTCTTTAATTTAGGCGAAGTGGTAGCAACCAGTACCACAACAACAAGAGCACCGTTAATTACTCTTACAACTAAATCAGGTAAATATATCAACAATTAAAACTATAAAAATCTTTCACCTACATTACATTTCGTTGAGCAGTCCGTACATAATTATGGACATTCAAGGAAAATAGTTCGTAAACTAGTATTCACGTTTAAAATAAATGTTCAAATCAAAACCAGCAACACAACACTAAATGTTTAATCTGCTGCTCCAATGATAAATATATAAGACTTATAATATACATAATAGCAGGTATTAGCAGCACAGAGGCCAAGAGTTATTGAGAGCAGAAGTTGAGAGAAAATATAATGAAACATGAAAACAGACATCGACTTAACGTAGACCTCTGACCTGGCATAAACGTAGACCTCTGACCTGGCATAAACGTAGACCTCTGATCTGGCATAAACGTAGACCTCTGACCTGGCATAACTGCAGCACAGGTGCCAAACTAAAATCTAACATCCAGCTTACCACCACCCTCCCAAAAAAGAGTATTTAAAGTAGAGTTATCTGCACGTGCATTCACTACCCATGGGCACGTGGTTGCATCACCCACCTAAAGTCTATCAATTACATATTGGGATCAATATATGGTGCGATTCTTAAGTCTCAGTCTCCTTCTTTAATCTAACATAAGACATCAGTAACAACGAACCTTTGGTGTCAGTCGTGAAACAATGAACAAAGTGCAGTATGTCACTGTTTTCAGTAAATCAAAAGTAGTCCTTCATTGGAAATGACCATCAACATTTGGTAATAACACTATGGTGCCCTGCCTCATTTCAGTATTTAAGCACGACAAAAAGTCGACAATGACTTGATCAACATTTTTCACAGCGGTGGATTGGTCGTAGATGACCAAAGGAATGGCCACATCTCCAGTCCTCACGATATTGAACTTTTGGCTATGGAGCTATATCAAAGATTGAGTTAATACAATCCATAACAATTATACAACACTCAATGAACTTGAAGAAACAGCTTCTTATGAATTAATAAACATGAATTAAGAAGTCGCCCGTAAATGTTATTCAAGCTTCAGGAAATGATGCAATCTCTGTTTGGAGCAAGATGGTGAACAGTTGGACCAGTTGGAACAGTTGGACCAGTTGGAACAGTTGGAACAGTTGGACCAGTTGGAACAGTAGAGCATGAAATCACTTATTATTTACCGTTGTTTGTTCTTATGATGTTTTATTGTAGTTTTAGAGACAGAAACTTAGGAATCGTCTTTTTAATATTGACAGATCATGTTCGATATTTTTTGTACAATTTTAAATGTGAATGGGTTAAAAGATTCTATATTGTGACTATTACTAACTAAGTATTCTACTAACTTGCTATAGTTGTCTGTATAATTCAGTTTCAGTCTCGCTAATTGTAACTAGTGACTAAAGAGTGTTAGAAAATTGATACTTAGCTTTAAAATGTATATTGTGCAACAGGTATATTTATTATATTTGTGATACTGGCAATGCTTGCCAATAGAAATCAATATTTCAAAAGAACTCCAAGTTTCATAAAATCGAGATAAATCTACAGAAATCCACTTTATGAAATCAAATACTTCAGCACAACAAACTGGAGTCAAAAAAAGTACACACGAAGCTTTAAATGTATAGACAATAAAAATTTTATGTGAATAATACATTCATATTCTCACAGAAATATAATGGAAGTGAAGCATATAATTAAAGGACCCCGAATTCTTCGTTTGTCTCACTTACTTAGAATTAACGTGATTATCTTTACCCCAGGTTTTCTAATGAAAAAAAAAACAAAAACAAGAGAAAAAAACATTTAAAAACTACATCAAACAAAAATAATGCCTCCATTATACAACTTCAAATAGAAGAGAACCCCCCCACCCCCCAAAAAAAAGCCGTTTTTGATATCAGCGTCCATGCTAGTTCCAGGTTTTTGTTTCCTAGTTCCAGGTTCCATGAAATTCTGACTAGAATATAGATATTGTAAAAAGAAAAGCTCAAATAACCTGTTATTGTTACAACGGTACATGGCATATCATTGGAATATTATAAAGTCTAGTAAATCTATACATACACTTAACAAGGATTCTTTCTAGTGGGGAGTATGAAGGGTATGGGGCGAGTAAAAAAATGTTCCATCGTTTTTCTAACATTTATTTATTTATTTTATTAGCTAGTTAGAGATAAATAATCACTCTATAAGTTTTATAAAGGAGGTATTGTTTTTTTAAACACAATAATTAAAATATTTTCTTTGCTATGTTTAACAAGATACATTTTATTGAGTGACAATAACAATATGATTGTTTGATCTTACACTAGTTAAATCTAAATTGTCTTATTCTTGTTGCTAGGTAACATGCACTTTCTGTGTTCTCTTTAGTGTACCCTCCACCGCCTGACCTATGTAAAGGTAAAAATGACATTGTCTTCGTCCTCGATACCTCCACCAGCATTGGCCCCAAAAAATTGCTAAACGAAACTACTTTAGCTGCCAACTTAATCGACTTTTTGACCAATCGACATTACAATGTCAGGTTCGGAGCATTGATCTTCAACCTAGCTCCACAGAAAATATTTGATTTGAAGGATTTTACAGACAGAGCGTTGATGAGAGAGGTGAGTTTGTTTGTTTTTTTTAAAGATATTTCAAGACAATGTTCGAAGGATATGTGTATAAAAAAACAAAAAAAAAAAACAATGCTTTTATTTTATTTGTAGCTCAAGAAGAACAAAGTGTTTTTTTTTTCCTTAATTGGAGTGGGGGTTGAGGGAGAAGAATTTACGGGCCAAAAAGTGTTGGGGTGGGCAACGGTATGTATTGGTGTGAACAGTCCGGGTAGAAGTCGGTTCTTTGCATAAACATGTTATCGTCTAGAAAGGACTGGCAGCGATTGGATTGTTTTCTGGAAACGCTCGGGGGGGGGGGGGGGGGTATTTATACTACTACTGTATAATGTAAAGCAGTTGAGTTCAGTACACTACAGAACGGCACCATCATAATCTTCAACCCGGGGCTAAGTTTTTCCTGAACTAAATATAATGACACTAGATGTAATGTCACTATTGACACAAATATCTACATTTGAAAGTCTTTTGATAAAAGTTCTGACTATTCAGAGCGACACAATTTCGTCACACATTTATGGTTTTTAAGAACGGCACCTACTATATTCTTGAACCCGGAGCTATGGGTACATTGTAATGCCACTGCTCGAATCTTAAGATTCATTTTCAACAAAGCCTGAGGTACTCATTAACAGTGGCGTCATTAGGGTCAGTGTCATCCGGTGCGGCTAGTTCAGGTGCCCCCCACCAATCGATTTCCCAATTAATTCCCAATTAACACTATCTTAGATTGTTCTTTTTTTTTTTTTGAACCTATAGAGTGAGCTGATTACCTACTTATTGCATATTTTACAATGCATGTTTATTCAAATTAGAAACAGACTTTTAACATCACTTGAAGATGTTTCATTTGTTAGACTTTAAGTCGGAAACATTATTATGTGTTGTTCAAACTTCGAATACCATCTAGACCAGAAAATGTTGTTGCCCCCCCCCCCTTTTAATATCAATTGGTCTCGGCAAGCGCTTAATGTTTCACAGCTGAGTTCAGAGCACCTGAAGCCATGCGCTTTCCAGCATTTCTGAGCTTCAGAAACTCATTTTTCTTCTAACCATATCTGAAATGTGAGAAATACCTGACATCATCCGATGCTTAGTGTTACTCAAACGTTTATTTTTGGCGCCCAGTTAAGCGTTAAGTCTTTTTATTTTTATTTTCAAATACAGTGCTTAGTAGATAATTTTTAAATGTTTTGTATGATCAAATAAGTTCTTTCTGGAGATAGTATTAGAGAGACATCAGGTTCCCTTTCCATCCAGCAATGTCTGGGCAAGCGCCGTTCTCTCCGCCAAGCATTTGTCTGCGTTCTGAGCTTTATAAATTATTTCTCTTTCATGTACAACGCATTTTTTTCCTCCCGTAGTAAGAAGAGCTCATGTCAATGTAAAGGTATGATGGAAGTAGACTTTCCGATAATGAAATATTTTCTTGGAATCTGAGCGCAACATATTCATCCGAGTAAAAAAAAAAGTCGCCAGAATTAAGAGTAATAAAGAAGGAGTCAGCATTAGCCAATACTATTATGCAAGGGATGTTTGAGGTACATATATTGCACGCATATCTTGAAGTGAAGTGAAAATCATCTTCACATTAAGCAAGAGCCTGGCCGTGAACATTTAGTTTTTGTTACACAAAAGGTCTTAAACGTAACGATGATAAGCAATTGAGAGAATTTGGACGGCTGCCAATCATTCCATAAGAATCATGTTAGCGGAGAACTTTTGAATTTTTTTCTTCAAAAAGTTTTAAATCGTGGTTGTTGCTAACGCTTCTTTGTGCCCTAAGATCGTCCTCGTGTTTAGCAAGACGTGGGCCTGTTCTGTTCACGCAAAAAAAAAAAGGTCAATAGTGCGATGGTTTGTTATTCGGGAGAAATGTGTCCGTTCTGCCGTAGAAAGGAGAAAGATTATAGAATCGCGTTGGAGAAGAGGCATTTAAAGGTTTTCTTTAAAAGAACCTTTTGAATCGATCGTGTTTCTAAGGTAGAAAGGTTCTACTTAGAAGATGAAGCGATGTCCCTTAAATTGATGATTTTATTTCTTCCAATTTGTTAATATTATCGTTTTTAACTGATTAATACTAAAATATAAAATAACCAAATGCAAATACAATTGATTTTTTTTATTTTAATAGAAAGACCACTTTTGCATCCCCCTTTGTAAGCACGTAGGGTAACTTTTTAGTCATTTGTATCGACAAATAACAAAATACAATAAAGTCTAAAATAAAATATATAGATCTAAATTACCACAGCGGATGTGCGTGTGCAGGTTTGGGTATATATTTAGAGTTTTTTTTTATATGTCTGTATGGGTGTCACCGGGTGCGGACTGTCTTAAATATTAAGGGGCTTCAATTTAAGCTCAATTTTTAAAAATCGAGACTCGGCTACCAATGTCACCTTACCAATAGACACAAAAATGTTACTTTTCTTTTAATCACTATAATCATTAATATATGCTTAAATATTGTAGTGTTTTTTTTTACAGACCTTACTTGGTATCCAGTACCCAAATATCCCAGGTACTTTCACAGATAAAGCGCTCAGCGCCGTTAATGATTTCAACATGTTTGGCACTGCAGCTGGGGGTCGTGATGACGCCCCTGATATCATTATTTTAATGACTGATGGTATTTCTCGCAACACGACCAAAAGTAAGTGGGTTAAGTTGTACCCCACTTGAGGAGGTCCCTCAAAGTGGTAGAATTTTTTTTTTACATTAAATATTAAATATGACTCCATTATCTCATGTCATGATGTCGAATGTCAAAATGCAGGGGCCCGTAAGAAAGGTCAAGCCCCCCGGGCCCGAAATGGTGAAAAATTCCTAGCTACGGTAGCCAATGTAACAATAACAAGAACTATATTTATCTCGCTGCTTCTAATGTAACCATTTGCTAAGTGATTTGATTTCTTTGTTCTTGTTCATACAGCTATTGCGGCAGCCAACGTCCTTAAGAACATTAACAAGACAGCCATTATCACCATTGGTATTGGAAACAACCTGAATGTTAACGAACTGAAGGCTGTAGCCAGTTCTCCTGCGTACCAGTTCGATTCACAAACAAACTTCAATAGATATTTGAACCAGCTTACATGTTAATGGGATGGGATCTATTCTCTTATGACATAGATTTAGCTTATCAACATCTATAACATGTTTTCATAAAAAATTATTTAGCTTTGCGTACTGCTATCACTTAAGTTGGACTCTATGATTCAAATGAAAGAACTTTGCTAGTTTATAGATTTAAGAATTTAAATTTAATTTCCGTTAAAACTTCATCATTAATATGTACACGTTTTTTTTGTAAAAATAGAACATTAATTTTTACTCATTTCAAATCTAGATAATTTCCCTAAAAAAATGCATTGTCGAAATTTATTTTAAATGCTTTATTCATTCAAATAAAATGAATATAAAGATGACATCACGTCTGCCTTGTTGTTTTTGTTTTAGCGTTGATATGCTAAGTATTTTATTTTAACTTAAGGTAACATTTTTTACATCTATTTCTGGACATTTTGCTACATCTGCGTCAATAGGACACCATTAAACCTACGATATGTCTTATTTATTTTTGTGTTATTACCCACCGGTACGCCCGTTGATTAGTTACCAGGCCATATATTGTTTCTTTTGCCATGGACCCCTCCGATTCTTTTCTTACTAACAACAATATAATAATATAAAGTTTAACTCTCCCCCATACATTTCTTTGGCCAGCTAATATCTAGTATCTATTGAATTGTACCAGCCCGAAATTTCGAGTATCATTCCTCCTCCTCCCCACTTCCAAGCACAACACATAGGTCCTAGTCTTATTGACACTATTAGACAATTCTTCTGCTTGTCATTTCTTATTCGAAACATTTGATAGACCCTTCACCCACCCTCAACTTAGTTTCAGGGTTACATAAAGTAGTGATTTGAATAATGGTATTGTAAAAATACTTTTAAAAAAATAAAGCTTACACGAAAGTGTAATTGTATCGATTAGTTTGGATCAGTAGTGAAATTAAATGTGTACTGAATTGAGATTTACAATAAGAAATGTGTACGATTAAACATATCTTTACCAATTGTTTTTGTTCAGCGCAATGTCATCCTTTAGCTTTCTCATGATCCTATCACTTGCCTGGACCAGTTGGGAAAGGGTGGGGGGGAGGGGAGAAAAAGAATTATTGGGTATCTGGGTCAATGTTCAATGTTCTCTACACAAAGAATAAAGAGGACTAATTTAACTTATACCTCCACATCTATTAAGTACAATTTCATTCCCTTGTTTGATAAACCACAAAATAATTAATTACCAATAGTTAATAAACTAATTTCTTTTTGAGTGATTCTTGCTTTGTCTGGTAAAATAAATATTTGCGCAAAATTTCAACTTTATCCAAGAATGTGTGTGAGAGAAATGATGTGTACAAACTTTTTTACCAGACAGAGTGAGTTGATAAAAGCTTTGTAAAAATATACACTAATTTTCTACATTATCACACTATCCATTAATACCCATGGCTTCGTAACAAGATTGTGCATTATCTAGACACTATAGTATACTTAGTTCTATGACCAAATTAATAATACAAAGTGTTTATGATTAACATTTCCTGGTTATTTAAATTTCCTATTGCTTTATTGAAAAAAAAAACGTATATTGCTTTCTAAATGAAAGTTTGAGTCTAAAAAAACAAATAGCAATGTTGACATTTTTAGGGCTCTTTATTTCTACCCAAACAAAATTATTCTTTATTTCTTCTACAAAATGAGTCTTCGTTTTCCATACACAAATCAATCTTTGTATCTATTCACACAAATAATTTTTGAACGAGATCACATAAAAAATTTTTTTTTTCGAAAGCCCATTATAGGATAGAATCTAACTCTGCAACTCTATAGCACTCTTAAGGATCCTTCAGCACATACTGACAGTATTTGTTTAAAATATCAATTAATAATGAAGTATATTACCTTTCTGTATTGTGTCCAGTCCTGCTTCCAGGGGAGGCCTTCGGAAAGCTAAGAATTGTGGGGCCAATAGAAATGTATAGTTTCAAGCAAGTCGTGGTCGTGGGGCACAGACCTTTATGTATATCATAAGTATGGAGCGGAGATAGAGAAAGTTGCTTTTCTTCGCCTCCACTTATGCCCTCAGCATTGACACTGGGTAACCAAATTTAAAAAAAGTGATGTCCTAAGTTAAACAGATCCTGGTGGAGAAAGTGGTTTTATGTTTTGATAACAATAAATCTGCAACTTGGAACGGTTTTAATGATGTGATAATCACAGAACATCATTCTATGAAAGGATTAGTTACAGACTACGGTGAAAAAGTCACTCAGACCTAAATCCATAGGGACATAGAAATAGAAATATATGGCTAAGACACAACCTTGCAGTGAAAGGTTAACTTTTCTGTTGCTTTTTAGTGTACTAATAAAAATATTAAAGTTATTAAAATGTATTATTATACTACATTCTTGATATAGTAATTAACCTTTTATCGGTAATTTATGTTGATATACATTTCTTTTGTAAGTATTATTCATTGATGTTTGGGTGCTGTTGTTTGAAGAGACGTTATCAACCATATCTCAGAAACAAGAGACTTGTGGTCTTAAAAGTATCGACCCATTACATATTTACAACTGCAATTTACATAGACAAAAAACGAACAAATACAATTACATTTTAAATGAAATTGTTTTGTTATTATATTGAACTGGTTAAATAAATGTTTTCTATTTTTGCTTTCTATACCAACTCTGTGAAATTTGACGTCTCGTGAGAGAATGTTTTCCCTTTTGCAACTTCTTGTGTGACTAAAGAGGCCAATTCTTGATATACAGCTGCGGTAAAAGGCTGTCCTCTGTAATCACCAGGCGACATTGCATTTTCACCTTTCTTTCTACTACTGTTGTGTATGGCATCTGCAAACCGGGACCCTTCCTTTATGCTCGCTCTCCTTGTGGATCTATCCAGTGTCACTTTTTCCCAGTTGTTTTTGTCGATTTTGAAGAGCTTCATGTTGCGCTTGCATACATCAGTATACCGTAAAAGTGGACGGCCAGCGGCTCTCCTGCATTCTGTTAGATCACCATATTAGTGACCATATAGAGCCAATGGTATAGGGTTAACGAGAAAAGAAAAAAAATAAATTTAGTTTTTTTTTAATGTTACATTTTAAAATTGACAACATTGAATTCATATAAATATGTTTAGTTTCAGGACGCTGCGGAAGAAGAAAATGTAGCGGTACGGAGTCCTTTACGTTTCAAATCTACTCCGATTTTAAAATTATGTAAAGTGTTTTGGTACAATGCAGTACATGCCCTTTAACAAAACATGTTCCAGCGGTGACCAGCTATTCATTAAAAGTGAGAACAGCCCTCCTTCCATCATAACTACGACAAGTCGTAGCGAAGTGGGCGACTTCTGTCTATCAAGACTAGACCGAGCGGTACAAAAAACGCTTTCGTTTCTCACTCGGTCAGACTATATCAACGCGTCTCGTTGATCAAGAAATATGAAAAGGATCAAAATGTCTGTTTGTAGTCACTGAATGAACTCTTTATGCTGTGTCTGTTCTATTTATGTGAATGTTTCTGTTGTGCTGTTTTTATATGAGAAAAGAGTCCTTGTAATCACAACAATTTTCCAGAAGGATCAATAAAGCTGTCTTAGCCTAAGTCTCAGTCTCTGTCTTAATTTTGGTCTTACTCTTAGTCTTACAAACATTACAAACATTGAACATTTTAGCCATCTTAAGTTTTCTAAGCTATTGAATAATTGAACTATCTAGTAAAAGATAAAGTGCACTAAGTTTTAGTAACAGTTTCCTTGTCTCCTCTGCAATCTCTTCAGCTCGGTATGATGACGCACTTCTGTTTCGATTCTTATATTGCACATTCTCTTGATCGTATTTCTGAAGGACGTACTCATAACCATAAAAATGAAGAAATTGCTGGCGCCATTCAGCAGATCGAAGAAGTAGACTATGTAGGCCACCAGGCAAAACAGGTTGTGATACCTCCGCAGAAAGTAAAAGTCGTAGACAAAGTACTTGGCGGTGTACACTGCCACGCGGGGTGACAGGGTTACGATGAACAAGGCGATGACAACGAGAAGCATCTTAATCACTTGACCGTCTCTTCGAGAGATCCTCTTGCCTGGGTTGCTGGACAGATCCAGAGAGGATGAGGTCGTGCTGTTGCGAAGGTTGTTTCTGAACATGGATGCTTGCTGCAGCCTCTGCGATATGAGTACAGTGCATATGATAATGATGATCAAGCTGACCGTAGGCCAGGCGACTCCAGAAATGTTGTAGTACTCCCAGAGAGACGTGTTGTTCACGGAGAAGTCTTTGAAGTCGTAGTGGGCCACGGTCTTGTTAAACTCGGGGTCGAAGTCCCAGTAGATGTCGTAGACTCCGTACATGACGGCGAAGCAGCCGAAGACGACCACTGAGATGGCCAAGCACAAAGCGCTGGCTACTTTTGGAGTCAGCAGCTTCTTCACCCTAAAAGGAATTGTGACGCACAAACATCGCTCAATGGCCACGTAAGCGGCCAGGACGCTTGTGACGTAGCTGGTAAATGAGACGAGGTAATTAAACACCACAACGCCGATGTTGGCCCAGCTTTGGGCCATGGCGGGGTCGATAAGGGCCAGCAGCCCGGACATCCTTTGCAGTGTCCCGCCAAAGCATTTGATGAAATCCCAGAACGCCACCGTAGTCATAGAAATGCTCACACTGTCCTTGAACCCTTGCTTGGCCAGGACCACCATAACCACCAAGTTGTTGACAGAACCGACAAGGGCGGTAATAAAAGAAAGCGTTAAGTCCACGCAAATTTCAGCGAGTCGTCGTTCCTTCTCACTGATGTAGATAGTGAGTCTTTTTGAGAGGACTTCTTGGATCACTTTCAATGATTGTTTTTCCATGTTTAAAATCTACTTTTGATGTGGGTTTTTTTTATATTTACGTGCTTTTTGTGCTCACTAAGCAGAAAACAAGGAAATCTCTACAAATACTCCTACGATGACACAAAGAACAACTAATCTTGTTGTTACTGTAACCGCTAATATTTTTTTCCCAAACATCACAGACGCTTTCAACATTGAGATCTAATCGTGACATTGATGTGAATAGTTTGTCAAGATTTGGCACGAATAGAATTGATATCGATGAGGAAGTTTGCAGTTGAATCTCTTTGACTATATGTCCACAGCCTCTCTCAATTGTTCACCTTTATCAATCTGTGAAGTACAACAAACAAAGGACACAAGGATTAACTCAGCGTGAATGAAATTTACTTTGTAAGAATTAAAACAATTAAATATTAATCTAACATGTATTTCGGAAAACTAATTGAAGTCTCGGATCTGATCAGATTGAATTGAAAAAACAAAGGCCAGAGTGAGGATTGAACTTCAACCTTTCGCTTTATTAGCTCGACCCTTCATCAACTTCGCTGACAGTTTCGCAAAATTCAAGACCACCCAACTTTTTCCAGAACCCATGAAGCAGCTTTCAACTTCCTGCTTTTTTTTTTTATATTTTACGTGTTGGAGATTTCTAATCAGTAATCCTAGAGCTGAGATGAACTGCGCAGCAGTTTCCAGATCAGGCAGTTCTCCGTATAGTTTTTCTTCTCTAGGAGGGTTTTGGGGCCACAGTCTTGCCTCTTGATAAAGTATACAGCTTTGGGAGAGAGTGGCAGCGAGTAGAAGAAATTGGAAAGTGTACATAAAAGTAGAGTTTACATGAGACATGCATGCGCTTTGTGCTAACTTAATGATGTTTAGCACTTTATGTAACTTTTTGGATTTTTTCAAAGAATTTCTTAAACGACTTTGTTCTTATAAATAATTATGCCCTAGCAAACTTAACACTATTTATCATTTTATTTGGCAGTGCAGAAAAATAAAAGACTGGTTTGTGGTGGAGATAGTAGGAGATGTTGCATACAGGTGAATGGCCAAATATTAGAAGAGGTTGAATTATTTAAATACCAAAGGTCAAACGTACGGAAGATGGACGATCAACAAAAGTGAAAACATTAAAAAAAAACTTTTCTAAAAACTTTAAAAAAAACACACACACACACACAAAGCTTATGTTCAGCGTAGTTGTATCCATTCGTTTGGATCAGTCCTCTGATTAAATTTGTAATAAATATAGACTATCAATGATACATCTGTGCGGTTACAGATGTGTTTACCAAATGTTTTGTTTAGCGCAATTTCATCTCAATACGCTATGATCCTATCACTTGTCTGGACCAGTAGGAAGGGGGTGAACGGGGGGGGGGGGAGAAAGAAGGGGGTATCTTGGTGATCACTTTTACTTAACAAAAAAAAGGTCAACGATTCGGATTTGAACTCGTGGGCTCAAACTCAAGTGGAAGGATTTGGTTACTCGAACTGTCACAACATCTCAACGAGGAAAGTCAAGCGACAGATGAGATGATGGTGTATTTATAACGCTAAGGTTTTATTTTCAATTTCTTTCATTAGAAATTAAGACTTATATTTTCTCTCATTTTCTCATTTTAAGCCTACCTATAGACAGAAAGCGCGGTGGCTGATTGATAAAGCGCTAGGCTTCAGAACCGAGGTACTGGGTTTGAATCTCGGCGAAGGCTAAGATTTTGAATTTCAGGATCTTTAGGGCACCTCTGAGTCCATCAAGCTCTAAATGGGTACCTAACATTAGTTAGGGAAAGAGACTCTCGTTAACTCTGGTCTACAGAGACAGATGACCTTTACATCATCTGCCCTATAGATTGCAAGGTCTGAAAGGGGAAATACTGTCAATTTATTTTAGTCCTCCTAACTAATTGTCAACGCTATTTCTCCCTCACGCATTCTCCGATCAGCTTGATACTTTAAACAATTATTTAGTGCACCAGCAAAACTTGAATCAATAAACAAAAATACTCAATTAGTCAATTAATTATTGGTAGTTAATTATTTTGTTTAATATCGAATAAGGGAAATAACGTGTATTTTATTGATATATATATATTTAGGGCGGGGTACTTCCCCTTGTTTTTTTTTAAAAAGGATTTTGTTATAGTTTGCATGTTATTTTCTTTAGTTTGCAACAATGTACTTTAAGCATAGTGTCCTTTATAATGTTTAGAATGGAAGATTTATCGTGCACATAACCAAATGTTTCTCTAAAAATAGAGTATGCGATAGCCTTTTTTAAAAATCAATATTTGACTTTAATTACCAAACCATAAGAATAATCTAATAACCGAAGGCCTACCATATCTAGCCTACAATTTAAACTAAACAACCTGCAATTACAAAATATAAAATAATTGATTATTCTTAGATATTAATGATTTTTTTTGTATAAATAAGATAAGGTAGCTTTCAAATCATCTACATTATTCAAAATTATATCGCCATAAATTTATTGAAAATTAAATTAATTAATACTTTTGATCATTTACAATCTCTAGTCGATTATTTACAATGACAATTGGAAACACAAGTCCACAAGTATAAACATAAATGCATTATCCTGCATTCTAGACACCACTTCTTCACATGTCCACAAAATAGATCGAATCAGAGTGCACCGAGCATACTGTAGTAAATTGGAATCAGGGCCGGACCTAACAATTGCGGGGCCCCATGCGTAAAGGCGTCGTATGTTGATGTAGGAGCGTAGGCTTGAATGATGGTGATATTGAAGGATGATGCCTTTAAACTTATGAAGATGGGTCGACTGGATATAGGATAACCACAACACAGTTGTTGTAGTTCCTGTGTACAAGAAATTCTACTCCTTGTTCGTGAACATCTGGTAGTCCACTGTAGTACAGTTTAAGGCCCTCATCTCTTGTTGTTTCACCTATGTTTTTCCAGCGCATTTCAGAGAGTCATATGATGTTGAAACGGGGTCGGTTAAGTTCATGTGTGAGCTCTTCAACTTTTCCTTCGTCTCTTAGTGATCTCATATTCCATGTTCCTATAGTGATTTTATTTTTGGTATTTATTTTGTTTTTGCATGGATCAGTAGTAGCCTATACTTTTCACCTCTACCCTGGTCTGAGACGGTAGGCGCGGCCCTTGGTAACCAGGGTGACGGCCGAGCCGGTATGGATTTATTTACGGTCATGATCTCATTTGGTGTAACGAGGGCTAGAAACTTGCATGGCGGCGCCTATCCCTCTCCATGCTTGACCACAGCCGAATACCTCCAATTAGGTGGTTCGCCTTGGTCCTGGAAAGGCACATGTGAAAGATACAGTAACCTCTCAACTAATGAACGAGGTCAAAGACTATTAGAATTTGCGAAATACAACAATCTCTTACTGGCTAACACACTAGGATGCCACAAAAAAGTCGCGTATAACCACATGGCACATTCCGAACGGAGAGCTTCACAACCAGATCGACTACATCATGGCGCAACAGCGTTTTAAGGCAAGCATCCATACTGGAGCTAACATTGGAAGCGACCATGACCTTGTTATGATGACCTTAAAATTACACCTAGAAAGGTAACAAATAAAGGACCTACCAGGATAAAATTTGACCTGGATAAGCTGAAAGACCTCCAAGTAGCTGCCATATTCGAGGCACAGGTAGGAGGACACTTTGCAGCCCTCAATATCTTGGACTTTAATGACCAGGATATCGACACACAAGTCAATATGCTAAACACAGCAGTTACAGACACAGCCCTGGAAATATTAGGGAAGCTCTGCCCGCCGAATAAGCCCTAGGTAACAGAGGATATACTCCAACGCTGTGACAAGCGACGGGAACTTAAAGGAAAAAAGTCTGACTAAAAATTTGTCCACAAATACAACAGCGTCAACAAGCGGATTAAAAAGGAAATGAAAGAAGCGTAGAAAAATGGAATTGAGATGCTACAGAAGGATCCTATGTACCACATTCAAAGACCGCATTACAAAGAGATTAGAGACAGTGTTACTGTAGTGTCAAGAAATTGAACAGGGACTTAACAGGAATGACAGTAAAAAAGCGTACCAACTAGTAAAGGACCTGACTAGCTCAAAGCATGGAAGAACTAAAACAATACAAGACAAAAACAATAAATGCTTCACCGAGGACAAAGGTGTGATAAAAAGATCAGTATTGGAGGAGAAAAGCTGACTAGTGTTAGGAGCTTCAAATACCTCGGAGCTAGTGTCGCAGATGATGGAACGAAACCGGAACTACTGGACCGAATCGCAGAGTTCGCAGCAGCCCTTTCAAAACTTAAAATAATATAGAAAGACAAAGGCTTAGCCCTAGGCACCAAAATCAGACTGATGCGCTCCCTGGTCATGGCCACATTTTTATATGTTTGTGAGTCTCGGACGCTGACTGCAGAACTAGAGAGAAGGATCCTAGCAATGGAATTGAGATGCTACAAAAGTATCCTAGGTGTCACATTTAAAGACCGCATCACAAACCAAAAGATTAGAGACAGGGTTACTGCAGCGATTGTCCCCATGATGACCTGCTAACTATCGTAAAATAACGCAAGCTAAAAATCTATGACCATATCGCAAGATCTTTGAGGCTCGCTAAGACCTTCCTTCAGGGAACAGTACCAGGAAAAAGAAGAAGAGGCAGACATAGAAAGCGATAGGAGGAAAACATAAAAGAATCGACGGGCATGCTATTGAATGAGGTTCTAACTAAGGCTAAGGACAGAGAGGAATGGAAAAGGACGGTCGACGAATCTTGCATGGTGCCCCAACGGTCCAGCAGACTAATGGATAGGTAAAGGTAAAATATAGAAAATACATTTGTCTTTGCAATAAATTTTATTAAATGAAAGATGACAATGCTATTTTTTTTTATCGCGCGTACAATTGCACCCCAAAATGACAACTTTTCTTTTTTTCAGGAGATTTTAATTAATTTAAGATTTCGTGGACTTTTTCGTGTATATTGCAATTTCAGGAGATTTCCAGGAGGCCCTGAAAAATCAGTAGGCTGCGAAAACCTTGTTATTATATATAATTTATAATGGTTTAATTTAATAATTTACACATAGAATTAGCGCGAGGTCTAAGAAAGTGCAAGACCCACTGCGGCCGCATAGGTTGGCGGCTCTACTTGGATGACGCGATATTCATAAATAATAATAAGAAGAAGAAGAAGAAACAGAAGGCTTTGTTACAGCAATACAGGACAGAATAATCAGGACAAAAAATTACGAGAAGCATATCCTGAAACTCAATGTTGTCGACAAATGCCGAAAATGTGGAAATATGGGCGAGTCGATTGAACACATTATGGCAGGATGTACAGCCCTATCAGAATCAGCCTACCTAGATTGCCATAACCAAGTTGCAAAGTTAATACACCAACACCTGGCTTTGACGTACAAATTGATCGGTAAGGACACTCCCCCTTATTATAAATACTCTCCGCAAGAGGTTCTCGACTCTACTGAACATCTGCTGTACTGGGATAGGCCTATTCTGACCGACAAAACGGTAGATTTCAATCGCCCGGATCTGCTGTTCATCGATAAAAAAGAAAAAACCGCTACCATTATCGATATCGCCGTACCACTGTCTCATAATTTAAGAAAAACTGAGATAGAAAAACAAAGAAAATATGGGAACCTAGGCTTGGAGATTAAGCGTCTATGGAAATTGTCCAAAATAACATTGTTATATCAATCGAGAGGATAATAACAACTGACCTCACAGACACCTTCAAGGTCCTTAACATTCATAGGAACATCTTCGTTGCCTGTCAGAGGGCGGTACTGCTGCAGACCTGCCACATCACCAGAAAATTCCTCAGTGGAAACTGTTAAAGGGACTTCGATGAATTTTGTTTCTTTTTGTACTCGAGCCTTACAGCGCCAGAGAATGACTACTCATTCATTTCTAACATAATAATAATAGAGATCAAGCGATATAGAGATTAAGCGGCTATGAAAGCAGTCTAAAATTACAATACAGCCCGTTGTTTTATCAGCCGAGGGGATAATGACAGCTAACCTCGCAGCCACATTGAAAGTCCTAAGCATTCCTTAAAGCAGGGGTTCTCAGCCTGTGGGTCGCGACCCCCTTGGGTCGGCTAAGACCATCGAAAACATGTATTGTTTTTGTCTATTCTTCTATTCTTCTATTGCTGTATGTGTGTGTGGGAAGGGAGTCGCTGCAGAGTGGGGGATTGTAAAAAGGGTCGTCGGGCTTAAAAGGTTGAGAACCGCTGCCTTAAAAGGATCCTTTTCCCTGAGAAGGTAGTACTGTAGCAGACTTGCGATATCTTCAAAACATTGATCAGTGAACACTGTTAAGGGGGAGACTACTATGAATTTCGTTTCTTTTCAACGAAGCTTAACCCTGAAAGTGCCAGAGATTGAAAAAGGATTCACTTCCGTTATCATAATAGCAAAGATAATGAAAAGAGAGAATAAACTGAAACATTTATTTAGAGATTAAGAGTATATTGAAAAAAAAACTGATTTTGTTATCAACTGAAGGAGTAATGATAATAGACGTTGCATATGTCATCGTAACCCTGAAGCCTAAACATGCATTGAAAGATTTTTGGTACCTTTCAGAAGGCGGTACTCCTGGAGACATAACATACAACACTGTTGAGGGGAGACTAACAAAAAAGTGTTACTTTTTATCGAGTTACTGTCCTTGTAGTGTCAAAAAATGACTGTTAGCCCAGTTTATATGATGATAATGATCTGCACATTCCATGTGATCACTATACTCAATGAACTGTCACCACGCTGGTCTCCAGTTCGACAACTGCCCGCTGCCATGAGAAGTGAATATTGACGTACTCTTTTCATGAAAGTAAAATTGTTTGAACCAAACAATTCACTTCAGATATTATTCTGACTGAAATTGCAGTAAAATAAAATATAATAAATCCTAAACAACTCGATCACACTTTTTATTCTCCAAGTCAAGTAACAATGAAAGTGAAATATAGTGACATCTAAACAGAAAATCTTTCCATGTTCTACTTACGTCTTACACTAAAGCTCTCTGTTGACGTCTCTGCTGGAGTCCAATTGTACCTTTTATATCTACTAGGCACTCCCAAGCGCGCAGTCAGTGACAGTCAAGTGTTTCTATTCTAAACAACCTCAACAAAACAGTTAGCGATGCATTATGTACAATTTGATTTTCGACGTCACTCAATTGTGTTATTACTGAATGTCAATTAATCGATTGAAAAGCACATTTTATAAGCACTTATAATTGAAATGCATAATTGGAGAGTCTGTTAATGGAGTTGAAAACTTCTTATGTAATGCCAAGCAGCCAAAGCCACTATTCGACTATTATTTTAGTTGGTCGAAGATTATCTAGTCCCTTTTCTGTAGTCACTGTTGTCTAAATTTATTGGCTGTTAAGCTAAGGGAGATTGGCTACACAGTACAGATTTATTTATTATGTAAAAAGTTTCTTTTTTCTTTTTTTTTTTTTTTGCAAAATAAGTTCGTGGATTAAAGAAGAAAGCAGAATTTCATTTGGCTACACAAACCCAGCTATGATCTAAATATTTTTTCTCATCAACACAGACAAAGCCGGAGTACGATTTGAGATCTCTTTCGCAGACTTCATCCTGTTTTCAACAGTGGCTTTGGAACGCAGAAAAACCGTTGACTGCTGGTAAGCGATTTGAGTTCTATTTCTCCTTCTTCGTCAGACTTTGGCGTTATCATTTAATTCCCGAAATAATAATACTCCTATAATAAGAAGAACGGATCCAATAAATTATTTGGATGAAAATCTCCAAGTCAAATAAATGTTTTGAAACGAAATACAATACAATAAGTAAAGACACAAATGTAAAAGGCTTACTTGGTCAGCGTTCTAGTTCATCATTTAACGAATTCAATACAGCTACTGACATGTACTTGCTAGTCTCTGGTAGTCTACCGAGACTCGCTTCTTTTTGTTGTCGCCATGACCAAACTAAGCAAACAGCAAAGTGACAATAATTACAAGTTAGATAACCCTGATGACTAGAACCAATGCACAAATCGTGTTAGGGTGATTACATGCTAAGCTCTTTGTTTCTGGGTCGCCATTGTATTTATTATCAGTTCAACAGCATAGACTTCTAGTTAAGGGAAATAATTTTTTTTTATAGGGAAGGGTGGTCACTCTCTTATTTAATAATTTTTCTCCTGATGCAAATCATGTACAAACTGACGACACAAGCAGGAGGATAATTTCCTTATCCTTCTTTTAGAGCAGTGGTTCCCAACCTTTTTTGTCTCGTAGACCCCTTACCATGTTTTCTGGTTTTCGGTTAACCCCCTTCATAGCTTGCAGTTTTGTTTTGTTTTGCAACTTCATCAATTCCAATTTTGTAAAAACGAATTAATTTCTAACTGTAGTGAGTCAAGGAATGAAAAAATAATTGAAAGCTACATTTAAAGTTATAAAGATCTATAAATTAGACTATAAATAAAACTATACATATAAAGTTTAGATAAAATTCAAATTAAAACCAATTAAAATAACAATGAATATGTATTACCGGAATCACCAGACACACCGGAAATGCTTTTATTTTTGCAGGATGCTACGGACATTTTGTTTCATATAGGAATTTGTTGTTCTATGAAGTAGTCCTTTAAACATTAAATATTAATTAATTAATTAAATAGCCTTAAGTATCATTGTAAAATGTTTTCGCGAAAAGCAGTATTTCTTGATCTTTCACATGTGGCTCTAATATTGGGTCCAAGGAACTGTTTTCACTAACAGGAGAAGGGGGGCGAAGGTGAGTAACTGTCGCCTAAACCAGTAAACTTCGGACAGGAGGGGCTGCTTAGTTATGGTTGGCTACCCACCTAGGAGAAGCAAAACTCTGAATTCAAACCTCTGCTACCATGCAGCTATATCCAATCACGGAAAAGGCTTCGGTAGTCAACTCTGAGAAAAAATCATAAGCCGGCAGTTTGCAGCACAGGGCGCTCCACCCTGTCAGAGCCTGTGACGCCGCTGATCCCAAACTGTTTAACTCGTTGGCAAAAAAGTACAAAAGAAACTTTTAATGTTATAACTCATTCGACAAATGTGCCCTGTGAAGTGTATTATTGCTTTAAGAAATTATTTTAGTAATATTGGATGTTGGTTTGTGTAAAACAGTTTTCAAAATAACTTTAATGGCTGGTAAAATCAATGTTTTTTTCTATAGTGCTTTTTGTATTTGGCTGTAAGTAAAGAGATAATGATGATGAAAGAGATATTGTAAGATCCTCACAAACCATTATCTCCTCTATATGATGTTGAAGAGAGATTTTGTGGGTCTATTCTGAACTTTATCTCAGAGTGTCATCGTATCAAATAAAACTCCTGCATAATTGGTTTCATATTGACATAAGAAGGCACTTAGGCAACCGCTTATTTGACAAGGAAAAAATGAATCCCAGCTTTAAATAATCAGGGTGTGCATTCTACATTTCATTTTGTTAAACATTAGTGACATGTAGACAAAATTAAGCTTTTTATATAAGCATAGAAATTTAATACAATTTTTTTCTGTTGAAAAGCAGGATAAATATTTAAAGAATTGACTAAAGACAAATCATATATAAGTGTATAAAATAATTACATTAATGGAATATGAAAAATAAAAGTCACGACCTGCTTATATGAATTCTATTATCGTAGACCCCCGTGGACATCTCATAGACCCCCCCCCCCCCAATTTATTTTTTTCACTTTCGTTGACCCCTTGGAAGTCTTCGTAGACCCCTGGGGTCTATATAGACCACTTTGGGAATCACTGTTTTAGAGGATCATATAAGTAATGTGGAAAATATATAGCCTAAAATAAATTACTAAATATCTAATAAATATAACCTATCACAGTTAAGTAAGCGTCGGGCCCTTGGCGAGATATGTGTGGAGGTCCCGCCGATCCTTCGAAGCTCGACAAAAAATGCACTCGTCATACAGTGGAGTAGTTGGAGTGGGGAGGTGGGGGGGAGAATGGGAAAAATCCCCCGCTCCCCCAAATGATTTTTTTTTACATTGAATATTAGGTAAATATTACGCAAAATGCAGGGGCCCCCAAAAAGGTCAAGTCCCCAGGGCCCCCAAATGATGGCAAATTCCTAGTTACGCCCCTGTCATCATATCAATCTAAAAGCATGCCATACATGTGAGAAATGAAATAATGAGTGCTTCTAGCCTTGTTTCATGTCGATCTCTTCTAACGGGCCTTAAGGTGCGGGCGCAATCAGAAGGCCCAGATGAAGCCCTAGTGCGGGTCAATAAGGGGCAAACATTAGGGGGCCTGAAACGGTCAAACACATGGACCCCATTTGGGGGGATGAACGTCTGGGCTCAGTTAATGAAACCAGATGAAGTCCTGGTGTAACCCTCATGGCTAGTAGGGGGCGAACATATATAGTCCTATTAAATTTGTTACATTTGTATTCTTTCAAAGGTAATGCTTATTGATGAATTCTGCGTTTCAAGATATCGTTGTAAAAAAACATATTGACGTCACTAATTATGTTAGCTAATTGTTTTTCCATTTAGACAGTTAAATAAGAAATACTGCACACTTTTTTTGAAACCTATTGTTGTATTTTAATTGATTTACGTCGAACTTTTTCTTTTATTTACTTTATATTTTTGCAAAGCTTATATTAATTCAGTTTATCTTTCTGTCTGTCTAGTAAAAGTTTGTACACGTTATTTCTCCCACACCCTTTCTTGGATCAAGTTGAAACTTCCACAATTATTCATTCACATAGACAAGACTTGAATCAATAAAAAATAATAACCAAGTAGTCAATTATACATAAAACACTGAACCATAATCTTCAAATACAAAAACAAAATTTAATGAAATACTCAGAAAGACACAAAGATAAAGGTGCAGTCTTCGTCCCATGTGCTAGGACAAATTTGTACAAATACTCCTTCTTCCCTAGGGCTATTAGAGCATGGAATGGGTTGCGTGAGCTAGCCAGGAAAACCAGTCACTTATCAGAATTTTGGTCATTGGTTAATATGCATGACTAAATGCATGACGCGTAGGACGTAATCATCTTCTTTTTTTCGTTTTATGTATAATTGCTACTTTACTTTTAAGTCTTCTGTCCTGAAGGCTTTCTAAATTTAGTGATTTTACTAATGGTGTTACTCTAGTCAAATGTGAATATTCGTTTGTTATGAATCTCACTGCTCTATTTTGTGTTTGTTCCAATTTCTTAATGTTTTCTTGAGTTGATGGTTCCCAAACGGAGGATGCATATTCTATAATTGGCCTAACCAAGGTTAAATAACATTTTAGTTTTATGTTCTTATTTGATTTATATAAATTTCTTTTCATAAACCCTAATGCTTTGTTGGATTTTTTTGTAGTTTCATCAATATGTGGATTCCATGACAGTTTTTTATTTATTATAACACCTAGGTATTTTGCGTTTTTAGTCTGTGTTACTGGTTTGCCATGAATAAGATAAGTGGAATTAATTTGTTTTAGTTTTTTTTTGGTACTCTTAACAACTGACATTTTTCTGGGTGGAAAGACATGCTCCAATTTGATTCCCATTTCTGTAATTCATCTAATTCTCTTTGTAAAATATCTGTGTCTTGTGTTGTTTTTATTGTTCTATATATTATGCAATCGTCTGCAAATAATCTGTCTTTTGTTTCTGAACTAATGCAATTTGGTAAATCATTTATGTAAATTAAAAATAGTAGTGGACCCAAGATTATTCCTTGAGGTACACCTGAGTTTACTGTTATCGGTGTTGATTTAGAGCCATTTATTATTACAGTTTGCTGGTTGTGTTTGTTTTTTAAGTTTCACTGTGATCATCGTTTTTTTAAATTCTAGAATAACTTTTCAGCCAACTTATTTTTAAAATTACCATCGAACTCTAATTACAACAGAATATAGTTGTATTAGTAAGAGCCAGTGATAAAGTTAATATAAATAAATTGGACAAAATATAATATTGAATGAATTGAAGCCTAACTAGATCTAGTCTGCCATTGGCATTGATAAAGTTAATATAAATAAATTGGACAAAATATAATATTGAATGAATTGAAGCCTAGCTAGATCTAGTCTGCCATTGCACTTTTAGCATAGTCAAATACCAGTGCCACATTTGCTGACACCAATTCATATCATTTAATTTAAGGAGTGGATTGAACTCCAAATTTTGAAATACCATTAATTTTTGTGTTGCTTAATAGGCTTTAGAAGCAACCTAGGGCTGGAAGGGCTGGAAATATAACCGTTTAATAGTATGTCCACATAGATAAATGTAAGGTCTTCTGATGTTTAATTGTTAGTTTTTTTTTATTATTAATACAGCTTGAAGGTAGTTTTGTTACATGACTATAATATTTTTTTGTTTGTTTGTTTGTTCCAGCTACTGCATGGAAGTCAAAATATGAATTATTGCCACCAGTCTTGAAGTCAGCTTGTAAAGAATGCTATGAATTGAATGAAAATGCTGTCTTGATATATTGTTTGTGCTGTTATATTTGTCTTTTGTGTTGGTTAATTATTCCATGAATAAAAAATAAAAAAAGTTAATTGTGTAAGTTTGATTTAAGAATGAATGATCAGAGCATGCAAGTCTTATTATAGTACATTACCAAAAATTGTATTGTTTGCTAGGGTTCAAACCCAAAAATGTAATATAACATGTCCATTACTTTATAAATATGATGACAGTATAGTTAGATGTATATAGAAATCATGCACTGATTCAATTATTCATTATAATTTCCAAACAATTATGTCAAATAATTCTATTGCTAGATCTAAATCATCAGTGTGAAAGTAAACCTATGTAAAAGGTTAAAAATCTCATACTAAGCCATTGAGCTGCATCTGAACAAATAGGGCATTATAAACAAAAAATCACTAATGAATTTGTGTTAAACTACAGTATTGAAAAACATTAAAGATTATCCCTAATTAAGCCATAATAAAATTTAATGACTGAACCATCGGAGACAGTATTTGCATGATAATACCTAATTGAGCCCTAATAAATATTTCAGTTACTAAACCATTAGGGCCAGCATCAGGCCGATAATCGCACAATAAGGGTTATCCCTAATTGAACCCTAATAAATATTTCAGTTACTAAACCATTAGGGCCAGCATCGGACCGATAATGGCACAATAAGGGTTATCCCTAATTGAACCCTAATAAATATTTCAGTTACTAAACCATTGGGGCTAGTATGGGCTTGATTATAGCGCGATTCTGGAAATCCGGAAGTGGGTTTACCCATTCTGGGCCGATATTGGCACGTTTAGGGTTGCCCGTATTGGTCCCTAATAGGAACCTAATGACGCCAATGTGCAAACGGTACCCGTGCCCATTAGGGCGCCATTTGGGCTATTTAGGGCTGCAATTAAGGCAAAGGGGAATAACCCTAATTAAAACTGATACTGGGCATGTTTATAGGGATGATATTGAGAAAATGTTGTCAAAAGGCATCCTCTACAGTGCCCCGGACCTTACAAAGACAATTTAGATCTAGATTTAATTGTGTAAACTAAATATAATATCTAGATTGTTCTAGATTTAGATATAGATCTAATTCTAGTCTACATCACTGGCGGATCCGGGGGGGGGGGGGCGGTAGGGGCGATCCACTTCTCCCCACTCGGACGAATTTTAGTATAGAATTTACACAATTTGTATACGAATTTATTACTTATGTTAATAATATATACTAATTATTTATATTTCAACCTATTGTTAGATTATTTCGCCCCCCCCCCCTTTAGTATGTTGGCCGATTTGGTGGGGTCGGAATGGAGCGATGGTATCAATCCCGCCACCCACCCCCCTTCCACTTTCGAGAGGGGGCGGTCCAATTTATTTCTAGAAATCACAGCTTGCTAACAGAATCAATTAAATATCTATATGATTAAAACTTGTTATTGATATTTTAACCGATCTTTATATTATGTCGTTCCCTGTTTGCCGATTGCTGGGGGGGGGGGGGGGGGCGAATACCTCTACTGTCCTTCCCACATAAACCCTTTGAGTGGGGGGGGGGGGCAGTCCTACTTTTATGGAGAAATCATAGTTTGTGAACAACATTAATTCAATTAATATATAACTTTTATGTTATGTCAATCCCTTTCTGGTATCTTGCCGTTGCGGTGGGTTTGGGGGGGGGGGGGGGAGGGCGATTGCATGTACTGGCTTTCCCAATTTAGCCCTCTGAGTGGGGGGTTGGCGGTCCTATTTATATGGAGAATCATAGTTTGTGAACAAAATTAGTTGAGTCGCCCCACCCCTATTCTTTAATGCCAAATGCAATCTTTAGCAGAAATTATTAAAGGAGCGAGGATTAATCGTTTTAACTCTACCGCCCCTCCCATTTCCAGACAGAGTTTATGTAATTTTACATGAATTTATAATAATTATTTTAAGAAAGTTAGAATTCAAACGAAATTTTTCAGTATAAGAGTCACGATTGAGATGGAGTGCTAAACCCGAATAATATTTTATAGTCCCTTTTCCCAACCTTTACTTAATTTGATATTTTGCTAGTTAAATAAATTTGGGACTATAACTCAAAATTTATACTTCAATTTTATTGAATATTATTTTTTTGGCGTCGATCCTCAAAGCCAAAATCTAAATATGTAGGTTATCTTATCTTTTCAAGGAAAAAATTGGTTTTATTTGCAATGTATTTAGGGCCTATAAATTCATATTAGAATACTTTTCAAGTACAACATTATTTGAAAATTTGGCGTCGGAACACCACTGATGAATAATGAGCTGTAGATGTCAGGAGAATACGTTTCTGCAGTAAAGAATGCAGAAAACGCTTTTGGCGTAGGGGCTTTGCCCCGAACTCTATTAATGAATAATGAGCAGTAGATGTCAGGAGAATGCGTTTCTGCATTGAAGAATGCAAGAAGAGGCTTTTGGCGTTGGGGCGAACACTAGGAAACCTTATAGCGCTGCCCCAGTTGTTTTGTTTTTCGCCGGAGGTTGAGAAATCCTGCTTTTTTTATTCTCATATATATATATATATATATATATATATATATATATATATATATATATATATATTGTCACGTATTACGAATTGAATTCTATATCTATTCTAATTTTAATTGGCTTGCCTAGGGGAACGTGACAATAGAAAAAGCAGTTGTGTCACTTATCTTAAGTCTGAATTTAACCAAAGACTTACAATGAATAACAACAACAAAAAAATGACACAAGAAATCGGAAGGTAAAATATCAACTTAATGTTTAATCAAATATAAATCAAATAGTACTTTTAAATGAATCACATAAAGTTACAAGCAAGAAAAACAAACATTTACTCAATACAGAATTGATGGGTTGACCAAACCCTTTTACAAAAATGGCATGTAAAAATATTACAATTCAAGAGTTTTTAAAATATAACTACAAATACAAGCAAGGCCTTGAAAAAGAAAAATCTTAACTTACACTATCAATAGGTATACCACGCAGGGGTCACGCAATGTCTCCGCTATTCTGTCTCACGGCTGTCTCCGTATGTCTTGTCCGTCTCAACGTTACACGGGCGGTCTTTATATAGTCTACCGCGCGTCGAGATCAAGACCAATCTAGTAGTTTCTAGAATACTACTCGAGAACAGAACAAGTGATCAACCAGACAGAGCTAGAACCTTCTCTAAAGAGACGGAAAAATAAACACCCTCTTTTTACCCAGAGGTACACACATAGGTCAAGGACCGGTCATACTGTCCGTGTTGCTTGACTCGCCGCCGCTAATAAAATAAAATAAAAAAAAAACTTATTACACAAAGGGGCAGACCGCCTCGGGAATTTTCTACCCGTCTCTCGACCGCAACAGGTCAAGAAAAAAAAAAAAGAAAAAAAAACCAATAGTAAATAGGTAACAATGCCTAGATATGTAACAATATATATATATATATATATATATATATATATATATATATATATATATATATATATATATATATATATATATATATATATATATATATATATATAATATGAGTGTGTGTGCGCTGTACGCACGTTTATGTATAGGGCTAGGGTTTACTGGGCGTTAGGGTTAGGGTTTGGAAAAAAATCGCCCCCCCACCCACTCCAAAGTTCTGGATCCGCTAGTGGTCTGCATTCTAATTTTAGGTATGATCTTGTGTGTAATAGACTTAGATTTACTAATGTAGACGACTGGCTAGATGTACAGTCTAGGTTTAGTCACTCTAGAATCTAGTAGAAGTGGTAGGCTCAAGATATCTGTCACTAGATCTGGATCTATATCTACTCAAAAGCAGCAATTTCTTATCATTTATGGAATCTAAAATTTAAAATGGGGTTAATTGGCTGTTCTAAGCCAACTTTGTACAGATCTAGATATAATTGGCCATTTCACATCCACGATAGAGCCTACAATTCTGTGGAATGGTTAAAATACCTTTAAATATCCCTGAGCACATTTAAAAAAAAACTCAACTGTTAATGAAGCTGCTTACAGATCTAGATTTATTCTAGAGAAGGGCAGAGGTTTTCATAGAAGAAATATTGGTTAAGTTTAATCTCTCTCTCTTAGCATGATAAAGGGAATCAAACTGATGTTCCCTAACTTGCAGAATGCATCTTTTGTGTAGGTACTGTTATAATTACTAGAGACTAGCTAGGTTTTTTTTAGTTATGAAGGACTAAATTCAAATAATGAAATCAGGGGCACTGTAGAGGATGCCAAAGCTTTCATTGCTAACTCTGCAAAAATAAAAAGGCTCTGGAAGAAGAAAATCTGAGTGATATAAAATATGTTCAGCGTTTGGATACCTTATAAAGAAATTTCCTATAAACAAAACTAATTTTATAAAACAAGATGTCACTGATCGAGCTAAGCAAACCATTACATACATCTGGTTTAAGTCTAGTTTTACTTGTAACAAAAATCCCCATTATTTTTAATTAATTTTCTGTTGCCGCTATTATGGAATGTAAAGTACTCTAGAGGCATTATGATCATAAGATCATTGCCAAATAACAATATTATATTAATTTATTATTCTAACTTAGTCTAGAAAAGTCTATGACAAAGACTACAATGTAAATAATTTGACACATTTGTACAAAATGTCTTATATAACTTTATGCAGTGTTAACTTTTGGATTGCTGCCTTTCGTGAATGTTATCTTAGTTGTGTGCTTGAAGGATTTAATTTTAGTCTTTCCTGAGTATTTTTCTTGATATTTAAGAAAATAGGCATTTGTCCCTCAAAATACGCATTTCCAGGTCTGGGAATACGCATTTCATTTTTGGCAAGTCAGGCGTCTCTGCCCTAACCCTAACCATAAAGTGCATGCGTATATTATATAGGTTTGTGTGCAAATATATAACCTCTTTTCTACTAACGATTACAAAAGTCTTCAGTGAAAGAACAAAGTTAACATCCTTGTTTATTTATCTAATTATGAGGTCGCTGGTCTGTCAGTATAGGCAGGAAGGTTATTATGAGAAAATAAATAGTCTAGATCTAAATTGATCTAGATTAGAATTAATTGTAGATGTAGAATAGATTAAATAGCTAGATCTATATTAATCTAGATTTAACGATTCTCTGGACGAATGAGCTTAAACTAATACTATTAATAGTAGTAATAGTACTCACTCAGTGACAGTTGTCTCAGTAAACTCAGTGTAAAGTTACTTACTGGCTGAGTCACTGACTGACTGAGTAATGAATGAGTTAGAGTTAGACTCAGAGTGAGACTTTAACTTAAAGTTTGGTATTAGACGATATTATGCCGCCCACGCCTGAATCGGTTCTTTCTGTGGTCTTACTGTAGACAATAGGCTCATAAACCTACCCTCCAAAGCTGTACCATCGCAAATTAATATTAAGCCGAAAAATAAAATATTTAGTTTTCAAGTTCTTTTATCATTGTTGTAATGAAAAATCCGCCATTTTGTTTATTACATTCTTAAGAGGATGTAACTCTCCATCCCAGAAGTTTAAAAAACAATAAACTAAGAGCAAGTATCAATTTAGATTTAGTGCTAGCTTTAGGGTTAGGGTTAGAATAAGGGTTAGGTTTAGAATTTGGGTTAGGGTTAGGTTTAGAATTTGGTTTAGGGTTAGGTTTAGTGCTAGGTTTAAGATTAGGTTAGGCTTAGAATAGGTTTAGTGCTAGGTTTAAGATTAGGTTTAGAATTAGGGTTAGGGTTAGATTTAGAATAGGTTTAGTGAAACCTAGCACTAACCCTAAACCAAATTCCCTAAACCTAGCACTAAACCTAAATACTAACCCTAATTCTATACCTAAACCTAGCACTAACCCTATCTCTAAACCTAACCCTAAATCTAATTCCCTAAATCTAGCACTAAACCTAAATACTAACCCTAAACCTAATTCTAACCCTAATTCTATATACCTAATTCTTATTCTAAACATAACCCTAAACCTAGCAGTAAACCTTTTATTCTGATCCTACTAAACCTAATCCTTAACTATAATATAGTGCTCTAAACGATATATAGTTCAATGACATTTTTTTCTTTACTTCCTCTCCAGAACACCATAACAATATGGCATCGCCTCTATTACAGCAATAATAAGGAACCGTAAAAACTAAATTTTTTTTTTCGGCTTAATATTAATTTGCGATGGTACAGCTTTGGAGTGTAGGTTTATGAGCCTATGGTCTACGGTAGGACCACAGAAAGAATCGGATCAGGCGTGGGTGGCATAATATTGCCTATTACCTAAAGTTTAACTTAACTTTAATTTTCTAAAGACTTTAGTCACTTTAGACTTATCAAATTTAAAATAATTGTCAATCATTATAGTCTAAAGTCTAAATCATATAATTTCATATTCAATAGAGTGAATAGACTTATCATCTTTTTACTTATGATTAGTCTAAATTATTAGTGACTTATGACAGTACTTATGAAGTAAATGAACTGCACTACTTTTACTGCAATTCAGAATAACTGACTCTACTGAGAATTTAATTCAGTGCAAAAAACTGCAGTGATGAGTGAAGCATAGCAGTTGATTTTAACAATAACAATATTAACACTAACAGTACCCCCAGCGGCGGTACAAGTTGAGTTTAATAAATTATTCTAGTATTTGACTTGTCTTTACTTTAGTGATGAGTCTACAAAAAAAAAAAAGGCCATCTTATTGATGTTTATAAATTTATTATTAGACTCTTACTTACCTCTAGTCACAGCTGCTCTAACTGTAGTCTGTATCTAGATATTTAGATTTAGAATAAACTCAAAAATGTGTGACAAGTGCAATATAATGAATGATATTAAATTATTAATTTATATTGCTTTATAATAATTATTGCATCTAGATTGTAGAGGCAGTAGAGTTGAGTAGAGAGGCATCTGTGATATAATTTAGATATCGATCCAGAATTTATTTAAAAAATAGCGTAATATTAATAATAATAATACCTACTTTATTTTATAAGTATAATGTTATAACATTTAAAACCTATAACATTTAATAAGTCAAATTTTTTTTTTACATCAAACATGTAAATATGAAAGTCATTTTATAGATCTACATTGATTCTTGAATAAGGAAGTTTCCAGATATTAGATCAATACTAGATCTAGAATCTAATTATTAATTTTTTAGTGTTGAAAAATTTGTTGGAAATTTTGGATTATCTGGCACTGCTTTTGCCCTTTCAGAAATGATGTCCTTTTTTCTTAATTATTGCTCTTTTTTCTTTTGCATAGTGATTGTAAGTTTTGTTCTCTTGCCAAGTTTATTTGGCTAGATATATCTAGATCCCATCATTCTAATGAAGTGTTGACTAAATGAAATTTTTCTTGAGACACTAAACTAGGCAATGACAAAAAAAAACAACAACACTTTAAAATGACAATGTTAATTCACATTTCCTGATCTAAAATTTAGTTCTAGATCTAAACATCTTCATTGTAATTTGTTAAAAGAACTTTCCACCAAATTTTTCTTTTATGAAAAGTAGACATTTTTATTTCGTAGAGAAGGCAAGGTGTTTTCATTCTTTTTTTTTCTCCACCATGTTTTGTACCGTAGGATATTTTAAGTATAATAATAGAGTCCAGTTTACTTTAAAATGTCACACATTCCTCTTTTTTAGTCCTCTCTTGTTTCCTTCTGGTACTTAGCCATTACCTTTTTTTGAAGGGTCTTGAAAGTTCTAATGTGTCCATACCATTTAAGTTTTGTGACTTTTAGAATCTTAGCAAATATATTGTTTAATTTACCATTTATATTTATTGTCACCTTATCTAATAATTTGTTAAAGAAGAAGACAATTATGTGTGTCAATCTATTTGTGCAAGATAAATTGGAGAGTTAAATATATATATATATATAGCTCTATAAGCATTGGGGAAGAAATAGGACTTTAATGAATACATCCTTGCATATGGAATAAGAATCTGCCTTTATCTTTGTGTCTGAGTGTTTTATTAGGTTGTGATTTAGTATTTATGGTTTATATTTATTACTTTTGCAAACTTTTTCTTCCATGAAAGAAATTTATAGAATATTAATAAAAAGGGAATATTGTTTCAGATATTCTGATTGACATTTAGTTCTTGTTTATTCCATTGTATGATAGAATGAAGTATTCTTGTTTTTTTTTTAAAGTTAAAATGTTTTGATTTGTTAAATATTATGATTTTTTTTTCAGCAGTCATATTAGGAGGATGTCTTCCTTAAATCCACATAGATTCCTTTGCAAACCAAAAGAAACTTTAAAGGCTATTAGTTCATTAAATGCTTTGTGCTGCCAGACTCTAACTAACTCTGACTATAATCATCAGTATAAAACTCAACCATTGCTACTTAAAGGACATGTTTCCCATAGAAAAGAATACAGATGTTATAGTACAGACAGCAGTTCCTTTAAGGTACTCACTGAGTCTACCATGTTGGTGCAAGATGGTATTAACATTGAAGAGCTGCCTATATTAATTCGAAGAGCCACTCGCAACTCTTTCCCTTTCACATCACACTCTTACACTGGAGAGAAAGTCTGCCAAGAAACTGAGTTTGACAACACTTTTCGTTATGTTTTGCAGAGTTGTACCTCTGTCAATGATATATTCAGACTTTTAGAAGTGCCATCTGATAAAGTGAGGGGGTACTCAGCAGCATTCGCCCTGCAGAGGCTTCACATTCTAAAGAATCTAAATACAGACTGGAATCAAATTCATTCTTTCATACGTTCAGCTGTCATGCGTGAACTGTACGATACTGTTGAGCAAGACATTGGACTTCTTGCAAACACAGCACTTATATCCCTTGTTGATTGTTACATAGCAGCAGAAGGCTTTAGTCCCTCTTGTCTTAATGCTGTCAACACAGAAGTGCAGATTCGACTTGGGGATTGTCAGTTCTCCATTGAAGAGCTTCTTACTCTGGCCTGCATTTTAAAATCTGGTACTGAAAAGATATCTAAAGATTATCTACCAACTGTTAGGTCCAAGCTGCCACCAATGAGCATAGTTTCAGAAAATGCTTCCAGGTTTTTAAGCAATGATGACCAAGATACACTCAGGCAAGAACACTTTGACAAATATTGTGCTAGAACAGGGCCAGAAGCACGTGAAGAGATCAAAGCTAAGTGTGAAGAACTTTCAAATAATGTTTGGGTGCATTTATTCTCCAGGTAAGAAAATTTGTCAATTTTAGTTTTACTTTTTCAAATGTTTATATAATAAGATGATCATTGAATATCTTGTTAGCTTAAAAAAATCAACCCTTATCAAAACATGATGGGCAAAAAAAATAATTACACTCAGTGAGAAAGATTGTTTTTCCAATCACATATATAGGATGTGGCAAAATTGCTAATATTGACACACATATCAAGATCAGATAGGACTATCCAGATTCCAAAATGTTTTAAATCAGTAGAGCATACAGTTCCCAAAATGTTTCAAATCAGTAGAGCATACAGTTCCCAAAATATTTCAAATCAGTAGAGTATACAGTTTCCAAAATGTTTCAAATCAGTAGAGTGTACATTTCCCAAAATGTTTCAAATCAGTAGAGTATACAGTACCCAAAATGTTTCATATCGGTTGAGTGTACAGTTCCCAAAATGTTTCAAATCAGTAGAGTATACAGTACCCAAAATGTTTCAAATTAGTAGAGTGTACAAATCCCAAAATGTTTCATATCAGTTGAGTGTACAGTTCCCAAAATGTTTCAAATCAGTAGAGTATACAGTACCCAAAATGTTTCAAATTAGTAGAGTGTACAAATCCCAAAATGTTTCATATCAGTTGATTGTACAGTTCCCAAAATGTTTCAAATCAGTAGAGTATACAGTACCCAAATTGTTTCAAATCAGTAGAGTGTACAATTCCCAAAATGTTTCAAATCATTAGAGTGTATAGTTCCCTAAATGTTTCAAATCAGTAGAGTGTACAATTCCTAAAATGTTTCATATCAGTAGAGTGTACAATTCCCAAAATGTTTCAAATCATTAGAGTGTACAGTTCCCTAAATGTTTCAAATCAGTAGAGTGTACAATTCCCAAAATGTTTCATATCAGTTGAGTGTACAGTTCCCAAAATGTTTCAAATCAGTAGAGTCTACTGGTATTTCATTCTCAATCCCACGGCAATGCACCATCAGACACATGGACCAAGATCTAATGGTCAGAGTCATAATTGAAGCTTTCCTTTATTTCTTCATTCTTTCTTCATTTTCTTTCCATTACAATTGTATTCTGCTGCTGCTTGTATGTGCCATGTTTACAAAGATAGACTTAAATAATATAATAAATATAATGATAGTTATTTGTGACCAAGTGTCTTTGGTGAAGACAGACTATTGAATATAGGTTGCAAAATTCACCTTAACTGTGTTATCTTGTGAATTACAGGCATTACTTCAAAAGAGAAGATCATTATGACTAAGCATTTATTGTCAATCTAGTCATGCATGCTAATAGTTTTGTGGACTGTCATGGAAGTCCCCAGATTTCTTTACAATCTTTATTTTTCTCTTCTTTTTAGCATTTTTAAAATAAAAACATAAAATAATGAATGTATGTCTATAACATTAGTGTTTTTTTATGTCTGTTATATTTTTAAAAAAATTCTTCATTGTTACAATATGTTTGCTAACAGTGCTGTAAAAATAATTAATTTAAAAAAAATTTCTTCATGGTTACAATATGTTCGCTAACAGTGCTGTGTAAATAATTAATTTTAAAAAATTTATTTTGTGTGCAGGTACAAAGAACTCAATGAAGAAACATTTCCATCAACTCTTCAGGCACTTCCATTTAGCTACAGAAGCATGGTGACTTTTCTGGAGAAACCTTTGAATCACTTTTGGGTCAAGTTGACACCTGACAGTGTAGCCATCAGCCTCAAAAACCTTTTACGTTTGAGAACCAACAACTCATCAATAATGATCAATCTTAGTGAGTAAATCAAAACTGAAAGAATGAAGTAGCATTATGGACATTGCTGGATTAGTAGCATCATTATTCCTTTTTTTTCTCCCTCTTCTAAATGATAGGACAGAGGCATCTTATTTCATGTCTTTGTTGTGATGTTGTATTTCAGACCTAGCTGGAAAATAGACATGATTTTTTAATCAACATGTTTCAATGTCAACAGTCAGTGAGGGTGTTATAAAGCCAGAAACTGACAATGACCTTTTACATGCCCAAAAAAATTGGTAGTTTGTTCTTAAAATTCTGATTTAAAAATTCCCTATTTAGCTCTTCTAATTTTCCCTTGAAGTTGTTGTTGGTTGATATTGTAGACTCTTGCTAGGGATGTGGCCTGATGAATTGTTTGACCTTCTTAGAATAGTTTGTTCTCACTTCCTTAATTCATTCTTTTCTTTGCTGTCTTCTTGCTCTCTGTTGTATCTAGTGTCATAAGATTTAATAACAGGAAAAGCAAAAAAAAACAGATTCCCTTTTTGCATTGCTATTTTTGTTCTACTTTGTTCTACAAATTGCTCAACAACAGATTTAAATCTAGTATGTCTCATTTTTTCTCTCTGGGTTCTATGGTTTATTGTTTTAGTCACTTGTACAATCCTTTGAATGTTTATCCTATTGTTTCAGGTCGCTGGGCATATGTACATATCCATAAGATGACACCTCCCTTAATGTTGTCATTTCTTAACACCTTTCTTCAGTTTAACTTTGTGGATGAGAATTTATTCAAAGTTATAGAAAGATGTCTTCAATTAAAAGGATTGCAGGTAAGAAAATAAGAAGGAGAGAACCAGTCTTAGTTTATAGTTTGCACTCAGTGTAACAGATTTGCAAATGTTTTTTCTTTGAAGATTTTTTTAAAATTAATAATTGACTTTGAGGTATAATCTTTGAATGAAATATAATTTAGCATTCAAGTAAAAAGAATTTTTCTAATGGTAATGATAGTTTTTTTTTTTTTTTTTTAATTTTCTGCAATGCTACTGCTAATGACAAATACAAAAAGGACTAAGCAATACTTTAATTCTTTGTTGGCCCATTCCTTACAATATTAAAGAACATTACAATCTGGAAAAAAACAACAGTAGTTTTAAATTAAATTTTTAATGGGCTTTGGCTTTTTATAGAAATATCAAAGCCCTTGGTTTAACCCAAATGGATAAAACCTTTTACTGTTTCATGTAGACATGTATTTGCATTTCCTACTTTAAAAGTGTATAGCGCATTGTTGCTAGAGAAGATAAACACTTTGATAGGGATATATTTATAAATACTTGTTGTGAGAGGGTTTTTAGTTATTCGCATACAAAAAACCTGACTCAGTTATTATCTTCCATTTTTTTTTTTTCATATTTATAAAGGAAATCAAATTATGACTGTTTAGACTAGCAAAACATATGAATTGTAATGAAAGAAATACATATAACTATTAATTCATACTATTGACATACAATATCCTCAGCTTATAGAATATGAAAGTTAAAATCACATTAGTTGCGAGGAGTTTAATTTCTTTAGAATTAGGAAGCTTTCAACTTATAAAAAAAAATGTTTATTTTTATGCTCACTTGTTATGCTGTTTGGTTCTCAGGTTCAGACCAGTGTCATTGCCATGTGCGTTGAGTATAGTCGATATTGTCGATATCTTTCCCCTCTTATCATGGATGCTGCAGCCAACCACTTTACCCATTATGGATACTCCTATGAACCACTTCAACTTTATGCAGTATTGAGAGCATTTGGACAGTTGAATTACCTCCCATCTCAACCAGAAGCCTTTTTAAAAATGGTATTTACTCTTAATGAGCTTCTTTAATCTTTCTATGAATCTAGCATAGTCATGTTGACAAGGGTGTGTGATCTCAGGGCTAGGTGCTTTGAGCCGAGACCAGTTGTAGAAAGCCTGAACGCTGACTTGCAGCATCGCAACCTGCGGGCAGTTTAGACCACATCACATGCCTGTACAACTTGGCAATGAGCTATTTGTCTCCACAGCCCACAGCCCACATGTTGTGATGTCGCATGTCAGTGGTGAGGCCTTCTATAACAAATGATCTCGTTTGAGCCATCACTATGACTATTTAGAAATGTATAAGAATTTTGTTAATTGATTGGCCTTGTAATATACTTCTGATGAAAAAAGTGTACACTAGGATTCAACTTGAAATTGATGATACTTCTGATTTAATGGGTTCTAGACATTTCTTGAAGAAAGTATGGGATGTGCTAAAGATCAAAGTGCTGACCACCGGACAGTAAAGGTTGGGGTAAAGGTCAGTGTACTAACCACTGGTCAATAAGGGTTGGGGTAAAGTCAGTGTGCTGACCACCACACACACTTTTTTGTGAACTTTACATATCAGTTGCTCAGAGGGCCTCACACTTTTGAAAATAATTTAACTTATATCTCTGTTTCTCTTGTCTTTAGGTGGAGAGTTGTCTGTGGGACAGATTTGATCACCTGAATGAAGCGCATCTGCTGGAGATTCTAGCCTCCTTCACCTTTATCAACATTTTACCCAAAAACTTCTCACAGCGTGTGGCAAGCGATTACTACTTTGCTAAGGTTTCTAGTAAGTATGAAGATATAGTAAATTACAGTCATTAAAGTTTGGGTAAAAGCATATTTCAATCATTTATCAGAACATGTTGAGTGATACACGACCACAATGGGATTGATACAATACATTCTGGTTTTTAGGATACACAACATCAAAATGAAAGTGCTATGGCTTAACTTAACCTGTTTAATGTCTGACAATTTATATTAAAGTATACAAATTATAATATTTGGGATGTGTGACTGAGAGGTCACTTGGCTACCTATCATGGGGGCTCGAGTTTGAACCCCGACTTGAGCCGAGTTGTGTTTGCTGAGTGCCTAAAGGCATCATGGGAACCTATTCCCAGGTACCCCCTCTCCCATTCTTCTGCAAAAAAGATAGGACCATAGCACACTGAGCATACTGTAAGCATGAAAGATTTGCCATATAATATGAAAGCAATAAAAAAAATGTATTTAAAATATTTAACATAAATTTAAAATATTTATAAGATTTTAAATTATTGAACAAATACACAAATATGAGTCAGTTGTATTGCCTGTAGGATGAAATAAGTAGTGCGCTTGTGTTTTTGGGAACAATGAAACATAAAAAGTTTAGAGAAGCTTGAGGAAATCTAAAATGGAACATATTGTGATATTTCTATTTCTCTTCAATGCTATTTTTTAAATGCCTAATTGCTAATGCAGAATATCTCCAAACTATGTAGTATTAATAGACATGAATTTCATTCTTTTAAATTCCTATTATGAAATATTTTGGAAAAACTAAGACATCTTAAGACACATAAAAGAGTTTTGCCAATGGTTGAATTAGCTATATCACATTTTTAGTAATTGGCTTTAAAAATTAGACAGGCTAACAACATCTTCTATCAAATGGTAAGGCTAAGTAAATTAGCTAAGACCTTCCTACAAAATAAAGTAGTAGAAACAAGTAAAGAGGTAGCAAAAAGAAATAATGGGTAAACATCAATGATTCAACAAGCCTCATGTCTCATTTTATCAACCTATTAACATTTGTATTTTAGAGTTGAAGTCTCCAGACAAAACCATAGCCAGCACCTGGTTAAAAGTGATGAAGCATGCCATTGTGATGGAGATGAGCAATGACCCTCAGAAATGTTTAACCTGGCTGTTGAGTAGAAACAGTAGAGGGACTCATTTCATGTACCATGGTGAGTAGTCTTAGATATATTGCTTTTGAAAACCTCAGTAGAGCTTGTAAAGTTTTTGTCTATGCCACTTTTTTTGTTAAGTGCTGAGTTTCCTCAAATTCAAACATTGGCAAAAAGCAGCTGTAAATAGACACAATAAATGCTAACATTTGACAATTTGGAAATTTACCCAAAAGCTATTATTTCCTGTTTTAAAAAGAAGTTGTCATTCCTTTGTAAGAGAAAAGTATTCAACCAAAATTCCAATTATTAATGTATAAAGAAAAAAAAAAGATTTATATGCCTGGTTTGTAAACAAATATATTCTCTTACTACCTTAGTACAAAAAAAAGCTTAATTAATATTCAATATCCTTTGTAGGCCTTGGATATTGTAGTATCAATACTTTTGTTTCAAATATTTCTAGATTTAAAAAAAACAGCAACTTATATACATATCTGGTTTTCACTAAAAAAAAAAAAAGAGTAGCTTCATTTTGTTATAATAATATAATAATAATAATCATCTTACAATTTGTGCATTACACCAAACAAAAAACATTATAACTATAAGAAACCAAAGTGTACATTCACACCAGACTCACTCATAATTTACATGTGACAAAGTTTATACCAGATTGTTCTTATTAAATGATTTGATTGCTAGGGGAACAAAAGAGTGTTTGTGTCTGTTTGTCTTTGCTATCGGTGTCTTGTATCTTTTTTGTGATGGTAAAATCACAAAATCCTGACACAAAGGGGGATTCTTTCAAGGATCTTGTTAGCTTTTTTATAGATGTTTGTCTCAAACAACTGCCAAAATGGGGTTTGTTTTTTGCCAATGATTTTACCAGCAGCATTTAGGAATCTATAAAGTTTATTCTTATTTTTAATGCTCAGATTGCCATACCAGGCAGTGATATTGAAACTTAAAATATTGCAGATATGAGCGTGATGAAACATAGCTAAGGCCTTTTCGCTAACATTAAACGAGGACAGTTTTCTTAGTAATCGTAATCTTTGCTGCCCTTTTATGCTGATATAAGCAGTATTTGCAGTAAAATTTAGTTATCTATCTAGGATAGTACCAAGGTATTTAAAGGTTTGCACAATTTCAATAGTCTCTCCAGCTACAGAAACGAAAGAAACAGCTACGAAAATCGATAATCATTTCTTTGTTTTTTTTAACATTTAATATATCTGCCTGGTTGTGTGGTATGTGCTCCACCCTGTCAACACGATGGACTGATGAGTTTGAATCATTCCAGCTGCCATCTTACAATAGTTCTCAGATAGGATGTAATATTTCTCATTTCTGAAGGAAAGTCAGAAACTTATAAAATGAATTTTTATGTTCTGATGAGTATTGTAGAGCTTTTCTTTTATGAAAGTTTTAAAAAAATTGATGGTAACTTCCTAACACATAGTACCACATTAGTACGTCTACTGTCAATATGTTCTCACTGTGCCCTATGCAAAGCAAGAGAGAAAACTAAACTCATTCCACTTGCGTTGCCTCCGAAAGATCTTGAAAATCACATGGGAAGAGAGAGTGCATTACTGAGATCCTTGTGCGAACAGATCTTCCCAGCATATTTACAGTCCTCAGGCAACGCCACCTGCGCTGGCTTGGTCATATTCGCCTGATGGAGGACAATCGCATCCCCAAAGTCATTCTTTATGGGCAACTCGCATCTGACTCAAGAAAAACTGGTCACCTCCGTTACATGGATGAAATCTAACGAGACCTCAGAACAGTGAATATTGATACTGAACATTGGGAAGACATACCCCTAGACTGCACTCGTTGGAGAGACAGTGACTAATAAATCTATGGACTGTGAAAAAACATGGGCCTCAACTCTGAAAGGCTGGCTCATATATTACCAAACTGAAAGCCTGCGATATATGTGGATGGGAGTGTCTCTCCAAAATAGGGCTCCAAAGTCACATGAAAAAGTATTCTAGGAGATGAATCATAGTCGTTACGACTGAAGGGAACCAATTAACTGTGTCCTAATGACATCGCAACACTACTTGAAATATATGTGATTCTTTCACATACTTTTACCCTCTGGATTGCTAAGTTTCAGAAGTTGATCAACTTTTATAACTTGAATGAATAAACTTAGATAACATTATTTGAAAATAAAAATATTTGTAGGAAGCCTACATTTCTAATTGAGGAGGCACGTTGGCTGAGTGGTAAAGCTCTTGGCTTCTGAACCAGGGTCCTGGGTTCGAATCCTGGTGAAGACTGGTATTTTTAATTTCGGGATCTTTGGGCACCTCAGAGACCACCCAACTCTAAATGGGTTTCTGACATTAATTAGGGAAAAGTAAAGGCGGTTGGTCATTGAGCTGGCCACATAACACCCTCGTTAACCGTAGGCCAAAGAAACAGATGACCTTTATATCATCAGCCCTATAGACCACAAGGTCTGAAAGGGAAACTTACTTACTTTTATACATTTCTAATTCACATGTAAGACAACAAGGCTGTAACTACTCTGAGAGTGTTGAAGAATACTTATTTGTCTCTTTCCACTTGAGATATTTCATTCATCACAATGTACAAAGCCTGATCACCTATAACTTTTATAGTATTATTTAAAGTATCTTTTATTTATCTTATGTTCAAGGCACTGGGTCATTAGTTACAATAAGTTTGAAAATATTTTCAAAACATTTAGCCATACACTAAATTTCTAGAAAACATAAATTTGTAGATTTCTTTTTTCATTAACAGACAGTTATAAAAATGCAGCGAAAAGTGTCAAGTTTGCTTTAAATCAAATGTTTGGTCCAAAGTTTCATCATTCATTACCATTTTATGGATGTAAGTTCTTTTTTATTTTGTTTATAAGGTGCAGATTATAATATTTAGATTAGCTATGTTTTATTTTAATGTACAAGAGTACAAAAATAATAATTTTATTATAACTCAAACAGTACTGGGCAATCTTGTAAAAAATAAAATTGAAGTATTCAGTATTAAAGTTTATTCAATTGTTGAAGTTGAGTAAACATAGTTTTTTTTTTCAATGCTTACCTTGTGATGTTTTCTTGTGTGGAACAGACTCAAAAGTACAAAGCATATGTAACATGACACAGGCATCTTTTGAGTAATTCAACAAACGCACAAAGGAAAAATGACAGAAATTAAAATCAAATTGAAAGAATTATTTTCCTCTTCTAATTTTGACAATTATTATTATAGCTTTTATATAGCGCTACTTTCATGCTTATAGCATGCTCAGAGTGCTTTGGTCCAATCTCATTTGTGGACCGGTGGGGGGGAGAGGGTATCTAGGAGTTGGTTTTCCGTGCTGCCTTTAGGCGCTCAGTAAACACAACTCTGCCAGAGTCTGGTGTCGAACCTCGAGCCCCCTTCTAGGTAGCCAAGCCAAGTTCAAGCGCACTTGGCCTCTTGACCACGCTTCCCACAAATAAGTGTTGTAAACCTCTTCACTGTCTCTTGAGTAAACTATGTTTAACCGAGGTAACAACTAAACTTCCAATGAACAATTGAACACAGGTAAAGGCTAACAATGAAACAAGACAATCAAGAGTGATCACAATTCAGAACATTCAATTCGTCAAAGAAAGGGTCTCTGTCATTGCTAAACAAATACCTAAGTCCAATAACTTCTCATAGGGGGGCACAGTGGCTGAGTGGTTAAGTGGTCGGCTTCGAAGCTTGGGTTCAAATCTCAGTGAAGACTGGGATTTTGAATTTCTGGATTTTTAGGGCACCCCTGAGTCCACTCAACTCTAATGGGTACCTGACTTAAGTTGGGGAAAGTAAAGGCTGTTGATTGTTGCGCTGGTCACATAACATCCTGCTTGTTAACCGTTGGCCATAGAAACAGATGACTGCCCCATAGATCGCAGAGTCTGAAAGGGAAACTTTACTTTTTAATATCTTCTCATTGAACCAAACTTGACTGTCTCCTAATCACGCTAACATATGAAGTGTTTTTATTTCATATCTATCTCTAGTCTTTGTTTTTATCATGGCATTATTGCCACTAGGTTTTAAATTGAAATCCAAAATCAGCACACAAAAAATCCTAATTTTTAGGCTCCATCATGTTCTTTTTTGTAACCTAAAAAAGTGATTCTTTCAATATCTGAATATGTTGGTAATATTTCAATTGTAATTAAGTATGTTAATGATCATTGCTACAGAAGACAAGATTACATCAATGTAACATCTTTTAATTCTCCTTGACTATGCTGCAGACTTTCTCTTTGGATGTGACTCTATGCTTGCAGAGGACTATAGAACAAATGCCTTATGAAGATGACAAAACATACACAGACCGTCAAGGAATGTCGACATTGTTGGTCTAGAACACTAAAGGGTTAAGTGTCTTGGGGAGGATTATGTTCGTAGCAAGTAAAAGACTTTGGAGTTAACTGACTAGGATTCAATTCTTATACTAATATTAAATAATAACATTACAGTGCCACTTTCATCATCAGGTCATACCATTAACCTGGACAACAGAGGTGCACCTGTGGAATTTATTTACTCTCAGGCAGATGGTCTTCAAAACAGTGAAAAGATTGTTAAAAAGTAAGTAAAACAAAAAAGGATCCCCAGTTTGTTTCAAATGGGAAAGTAAAAGTTAAGAAAAGTATTTAGAACATGAAAATTCCATTCGTTTAATACTGTAGCTACCAGTTGTCAACTTAGAAGTGTTAGAATGTCAGGGGGGGGGGGGGGGGGAAGGGCAAAGTGTCTCTCATTTGCATAGATTCAATGCTGTTTTGTTCATTGAGAACATCCAAAGTAAAAACTGAGACTGCTGTCAGATTTATCCCAAGTAATACTTACTTTATAAACTATACAAGAAACTAATATTTTTTGGTTATGCATTAAATGTTTTTAGAATAATTATATTTACTAATGCTTATAAAATTAATTTAAAAGAAGGGTGGAATTAGCTTTAATCAAGCAACTTACTAGATTCAACTTCATTTAGACTTAGACTTACCCAATTGCCAAATTATAGATTATGTTTGCCTTATTTAAAACATAATCTATAATAATTTGGAAATGAATAAACAATGTTAGAGTTCATGTGGTGTAGCACTCTTCTTTTCAATGTTTGTTTTTATGAATATGATTCATTTAGCCCTTATTTATTTAGTAAACATTACTATTATTCTTGATGCAAACTTTTGATGTCCAGTTTAAATTGAAATGTAATAATTTGAGTGATATAAAAAAATGTTTAGCTATGAAAATCTAAGCTTAAAAGAGAGGCATCAATGTGAGTTTGAGTTTTTTTGTATCCACCTAGTCAAGGTTGTTGTTCCAAACAATGTTTTGTAATTCCTGTTCATTATTATATATTTAAAAGTGAACTTCAAAACTTACTATCAAAATATCATGATAGATCAAGGATGAACACCAAGATCTTTCTTACAGCAACAAGCATGCTGATTGTTTTTTATTTTCTGTCTTTTTTTGTTTTTTGTGAGCAATTTAAAATGACTTGTAACTCAAGACTTTTTAAACAAGGAAAAAGTGTTCAATAAAGTACAATTTACAATTCTAATGAAAGTTGAGTTGTTATTACTTCTCATCAGTAAATACAATAAACATGCATATATATATGCTATTTTTCAAGCATCAAAAGATAGCAGGGAAACCTTCTCCCTCATGCCCCCTCACCCTACAGGCCCACAAAAGAGAAAGGACCATAGCATAATGGTACAGCATGAAAAATGAGCAAAAGCAATTAAAAAAAAGATTTATTTTAACAAAAATAATGAATTGAATTTTGTAAAATGACAATTCAACCATTGTATTCACCCCTGATGACTGAGCCATGTCACCAAAATAAACCCACATGCATAGATGCTCTTTGTTCTTACTTCTCTTTATCTTCCAGGCTTGCCTTACTTCTGAGAAGTGCTGATCATTTCATCACCAACACAAAACAACTGCTGGGGGTCCAAGTACAGAGAGTAGCTCACTTAAAGAAGTTAGGTTACATCCCTTTAGAGGTGAGTCATTGCTAGTTGTCATGATGTCAAACACAGAAAGCAAATTTGAAATATTGACCTTACATCATTTATTGCTCTTCTTTGTGAGGTGACTGAGTCAGCTTTCCAAGGGCACTTCATTCTAAACATTACTATGTCTGGGACATGTTTCATTGACTATTAAAACATTGCCTGTGATTTATGGTATGTGGGGCTGAGGGGCATGAACAACTTCTATACCTCACCGGGAGGTTGAGTTTGAATCCTGGCTCTAGCTGAGCAGACTTGTGTTTTTGAGCACCTAAGACCTTCTCCCATATAACCCCTCGCTCTACAGGCCCACAAAAGATATTAGACTGTAGCCTATAGTATAAAATGAAAAATGAGCAATTAAAAAAAAAGATTAATTATGCCACAAATATAATTAATTGAATTTTGTAAAATTACTTTTCAAAAATTTTATTCACCCATGATGACATCCATACCACCAAAAACAAATTTTTTTACAGATTCTTGATGAACATATATAAAGCCTACTGACAGTTTTATTTCATTGATTAATACTTTTATATACCATTACTTACCATTACTTTTCACAAGTAGAACTGTATTATATATTGTACTTATCATTGGACTTTCAAAGCTCACAATAATTACTCAATACTTTAAGTGTCAGTCAATTACTTTAGAAACAAAGAGTCACTGTCATCTTTTATTTGGTTGTGTACATGTGTGTATGCTTGCATTGGTTGTACATGTGTGTATGTTTGCATTGGTTGTACATGTGTGTATGTTTGCATTGGTTGTACATGTGTATGTTTGCATTGGTTACAGATAAGAGTAAGTGATATTTTGTTTGCTGAGAGGATCTCTGAGGTCATGCTTGTTGATGTGGTCAGACAGCATCTCCAGCCACATGTGAACTTTGACCAATTGCCTGAAGTATGTGGGAATCCACTGGGGCAGGTTGAGCCTTTCCACCTGGAGCAGAGCCTGAGTGACTGGCTGGGTTATGACGACCTGCTCAATCAGGGCGCAGATGATGTGGATGACTTTGACCTCATCAAGGCACTCTTGAAAAGCAAATCAATGTCAGATCAGATGAAACCAGACCCTGATGATCCTCAGTCTACTTGACCAGTTAGAAATTTTTTAAAAAGTATTTAGGAATGAACTGGAATACATCTGAGTTACTAAATTAACTTGAAGACCATTTGTAATAAAATGTTGAAAAGTTGAGCAATTTTTTTTTCTACTAAGTAAAAACTGGAGTCCATAGTAAATTGAACAGTAGTACAGAAAAATTTGAGAAATACAATATTCTTCATGATTCTTTGAAGTTTATCTAAGTTTTCATTTTGTAAATGAGAAAGAAAACGTTGCATAAGCTTTTTGCAGCTGCCTTTATAAAGCTAAACTAAAATGCAAACATTATCAAGGGAGACTACTCCCATAATACACACACAAAAAAAAGGTGTTAACATTTTTAACTCTCTCTCTTCTAATTAACGATACCATCATTGAATTGCCTCCATTAAATTAAATTAATTTTTGATTTATAAACTATAATTTGTGTTATATAAAAAGAGCATGCATTCTCCTATAATTCTATACCAAAAGTAATGTTTTGTGATTACAAACAAAAATGCTATTGAAAATCCTAACTGGGTAGAATGTACAAATGTGAAAAATGAACAATTCTGTCAGAACATGGAAAATAATTATGGAGATGAAGAGTTATCTGCATACTACAATTGTGCATGATCCATTTAGCGGTATAAATAATTATGTGGGTTATTTTGACTGTAACACCTACCCCACACGTTTGACAGTAAATTCTAGTTATGATTGAAATACCTTTGCTTTGTTTCTCTCATAGAACATGACATCAATTTGTTGTAGAAGATAATTACCTCTGGAACAGTCCAGTAGTGATTCATTATCATTTTCTGATCTAGACTTTAGATCCAGTCCTTAGAATAGAGTCAACCCTTACGCATAAAAAATGTATTTTTAGCCCCCTCAGCTGTTGAAGAAAATAGAAAAAAAGGTCTTCTTAGTTCCCCTCCCCCACATGATATGAATTAGTCTTATATGACATTCCTTCTAAAGGAAAGACAATTATGCTTTAATCTCATCCATGTTTTATTCTAGCATTACCTGTTAATTAGAGACTCTTCTAAGTCCTTAATTATTCTGATTCAGGCAACCCTTTTCCATGCTATAATGGCACAAGAAGAAGAAGCATTTGTATAAATTACTAACTATACAAACTCCCCTATCCAAAACATAGACACACACAAACAGGCCAGCTTAAGTGCCCTAACAAAGTTTCCACCACTCAGTTCTAGAACTAAATGTAGAGTTAGTCCTAATAAAATCCTCTTATTTAAGCTTCATTTATTTAATCCACATCAAATGTGTGAAGGAATGCACAGCTAATTCAGGGTTAGGAAAAAAAAATTGCATTAGCAATTATAATTTGTTAATGTTTATGCTCTGCACAAATATTAGTCTACAATGCCTTTGGACTTTTTGAAACGGGCCAATATGCACAGCATCTATGCTCTTCTGACACAGAGAAGACTACCCTGGCTCTGACATGTCACCCGCATGCCAGATGTAAGAATCCCTGAAGACATCCTATAAGCTGAGCTTGCAGATTAAGTCAGACCCAAGGGACACCCAAGACTAACCTACAGAGATGTCTGTGAGAACCACAGGCATCAAGGAAAGTATGTGGGAGGAGATAGCCCAAGACCAGTCAGCATGGAGACAGTCTGTGCATGCTGGTACGAATCTTGACGGGAGAAAAAGAAACAAAGCTGCCTTAGTCAAGAGAAAGAAAAAGAAAGCTTGCCCTAAAACAGGTGCATATACATGCAAACTCGGCCACTCCAGAATTGGCTTGATTAGTCACTACTGTCTCAAGACGAAACCAAAACCAGTGACTCATCAGAGTGCATCCATTGTCTTCCAAGACAGAAGGAGCCATATATGCTCTGCAATAAAAAGATCTGAAAATCAACATTCAGATCTTTTATTAATCACAACACATCAATAAAGCAGAGACTCTTGTCATAGTTTTGTAAAGTACAGACTTAAAAAGTCCTATGCACATCCTTCTGTTATTCTAGTCCTGTGTGTTAATTAGAGAGTTAAAGTTGTTGGCTTTACTGCTTCATGCTGTAATAGTACTTGTATGAATTGGTCAAGGCATATGGAATTAAAGATGTGCCGTTATTTTTTTGCATTTTTGAGTATTTTATTAGGTTGCGTTTTTGTAATTGTAAGTTATGGTTCAGTGTTTTATGTATTAATGCTACATTTTAGTCTTAAGTAGACATGATAATACATTTCATTTAACATGCCTAAAAGTTATTTAAGTGTTACTGAAAAACAAGAAAAGGAAGAAATTATTTGGACTTCTTAATATTTACAATAGCTTTTGCAAAAATTATTAGAACAAAATAACAACAACAATAATATTGATTTGGGATAATTGATTGCTGGCCATTTTGAATGTGAAAAGTTGTCCCATGCATTTAAGTAATGAATAGAAAAAATGTTTGTATGGCCTTAAAGTTAGAACTTATGATGAATGAGCTAGAGCTTTGGCTTTTGTATATATATATATATATACAGACATACAGATTTGAAAACCCCATTAATATTGAAACATGCATTCTGCTTAATCACATAGTTTGACAGCGGGGCTAATTACTATGCAACTAGTATTAAATTAATAATGGCAATGTCTTTGATAAAGATAAAGGTAAGTGTAGTGTTTCACATTGCCTCATAATAAATTGTAAAATACCCAGTGCAGGTATTTTTTTTGTTCTGGCCTAAGTAATGAAGAAAGTAGCTATTAATTAGTGGAGAATTCTGAAGATTGCAATCCACCTACGCACAAATGAATCTATTTTCTTCACTTCTTATCCATATCTCAAAGTGTTAGATATGCCTCAAAAAAAAAAAAAAGAAAGGAACTTTGAGATGGTCTATAATTGTAATGACTTCATCTCTGGTGCTTTTTTTGGCGTGTGTCTGTGTGGTGCACACAAGAAAGGAAGTGCTGATAAGCTCTGTTCTTAGAAGGTGGGAGATTATCTTTTTTTTTAATTTATTTAGTTGGCACCACTTCTTGATTTAGCATCCTTGACATTACTTAGTTTATTATGAAAATCCTCACTAGGGAACACAAAAGTTTCTAAGAAATTGCATATATTAACTGTCACTGTTTTGGAATAAAATTGATTTGGTGTACTATTAGCTATTATATTTTCATATCACCATTATATGCATTTTAAAAACTATAATTGAGGGCAGGCTTATTATCTAAAGGCTTCCTTGATGGATGCATAGGTTTCATTTATCTTGTTTGGATATACACTGAGTGCTTGCTGCAGTTAATTAGTAAATGATTCACAATGTACTGTGAAGGAGAATAGGTTATTTGTTGCCATTTTTTTTTGGTCTTTCCCACAATGATTGTTTTGCTTATGCTTTGGCAATTCCTGGTAAATTTTTATATATGAAAACACTTGCTTAAGGGAGCTAGTGATGAGACTACACTTCATGATGAAGCTTAGGATTTTGTCAGAGCTAGATGCCAGCTATAGAGTTTGATCTTGAGTCTCTGGTCCAATAATAATGGTGTTTACCATCCGAAGTTAAGGCATTATGAGGGAATGTGGGCTATGGAGGATATTGTGATAGTGATAAGGCCTTCCTATTGTTGATTATTCCTATATAGATTACCAGTAAATCCTTTTTTTTATATATGATGTATTACATTTGGCTATTCTTGATTACCAAACATCATACAATGTAAATAATTGATCACATTAAATGTATTGAAATTGTTTTCTGGCTTGTCCATTTTGTTAATTATTAATGTCTAAACTATTCTGCTTGGGCCTGGGCAAACAAACCCTAGGCCTAAAACCAACCCTGACATAGACTAAAAAGGAGGGCAATTTTTTTTAATTTTTTTTTAAAGCACTCAAAGTGTTTTATAACAAAAAATATAAATAACAGATACAATTTTAACTAATCTTAATACAAATTCATCACATTCATTATTGATTACATAAAAAAAATCTTGAAATGGTTATTTATTACAAATCTTTTTTTCTACTTAAAAATGCTCTAAAATGTGAGCATGAAGTCACATATTGAATTTTTTTTTTCTTTAAATGGTCAGCATTCACCAGATGTCACAATGACTGTTTCTAAAATGGTCAAAACAACTGAAACCCCAAAATGATTCTTCCAGACACCTGAATGGAAATTTTCCTATATGCACTTTTTATTTTAGATCTAAACATTCTATTAACAGTAAACACTATATCAGAGAGAAGAGATTTGAAATAAAAAGTAGTATTCTAGTTCACATTTAGAAACTATTCAAACTGGCTAAGCTTTTGTGTAATTCTTCCTCTCCAAGAATATTGAGTCAAATCCATTGAATGGAAAACTGTATTCTCTTGTAGTCATCAAGTTTATTTTCCTATTTAAAAAAAAAAAAAGGCATACATTTTAATTAATAGTTCATGTTTAATACCTAAAGAGCAAAAAAACAAACATTTGCAGATGGAAACTTTCTAATATGTTATAAGCCATTAAATCATGTTTTTTCAAATGTCAATTATTAGCTAATAATGATTCTTCATTAGCAATTAGCTAATAAAGGTAATTGTAATAGTAAAAAAAAATAATAAATTACCGGTGCCATTATCTTCCTCCTGGTTTATGAAGCTTGGATTTGTGTATTGATTTTCAATAACTTTTTTATGTTCACTGTGAGTTAAAATGTAAAAACAAATGTATGCAATATCAATCTCTTAATTTACAAACAAAGAAAACATTTTGGTTTATACACTAATTAGGAAATGTCTACAAAACTTTTTTGATTAATACATTTTTAACAGTAACTCTTTTAAATCTAATAAGTACAGTATATGAATGCAACATCTAATTATTTAAAACTTTCATTTCTTACACTATAAAATAATTGTCCAAATGGTGATGACACTTTATGTTGTATCAGCTCGTGTTACCGGTACTTAGAAGAATGTCCTACCTTCGAGGTTTGTGAATATTCTCCAACTCTGTGCTTTCTATCTTTTTGTGACCTTTCCTTTTAGTACAGCAGCAGAAAATGACAACAACAATAACTATGACCAACAAGACAAATAATGGAATACCAATGGCAAGACCCAAGATCCATTTGATTTCATCTGGAAGAGGGGAAAAAAATGACTGATTTGTGATAAGCGAAAATAAAAATTAAAAAAAAACTTTTGAAGAAAAGGGGAAAACAAACACACACACAACTTTACACTTTCTAAAATTTGAATTAGATCTTACCAGTTTCTTTTTTGGACTTCCTGAAAAAAACATGTTAATAAAATATAAAAGACATACTTGATTATACCTAATTATTTTTTCTTTGAAGGAATTTCTCAAAATTTATATGATCAAAATTAAATTGATAATTTATTTAGCATGTTAAGTCATGTTAAATATTTAAATATATATAATGCATACATATAATGTGTTGGAATATCATGAAGAAATGAGACTTAGTATAAGGCTTAAAAACATTTAAATTATTTTGTTTTATTAAATTAGAGATTCTTATTGCCATCGTAAACTGACATTTTATGCAAAAATGTAAAAGGTTGTAAAAGATGCTTAGGCCTATGAGAGTAAAAATTCAGAAAATTTATATTTTATAACATTTGTTTCAACTTATTGAGAGTTCAAAATGCTTTTCAGGAAACATTTGTTCCACATAAATAAAAATAATTCAAAAATACATTAGTTTTTTATCCGAAACTATATTTCTTACTAAATAGTTAAATTACAAATAAGTTTATAATATGATTGATATTGTTAACTTCAGTCTTAAGAAGTACAATGTTAACTGCACATTCATTTGAAGCTTAAACATACCGACACACAGCAACATCATTTTCCATGTGACATTCTTCAGACTCAAGACATGGACTTATCATTTCTCTAACCATACAGCTGTGTGCTTCAACTAGAGAGAACAATGAATTGATTATTTACTTCCCTTCTCGGGTTCAGACATAATCAACATTTTCATTATAACAAATATAATTTAGTAGAAACCCCTTCAATGTGTAGCTACAGTGCTGTATAAATAAATAGGCTATGGTAACACAAATAGAAAATACATTTGGCTTTAAGCTATACAACTGTTAAAAGATTATGAAAATTGAGGAATCATTCAATATTTAATGATCTTCACTCCATTATACTCCATACATACTTTTGTCACTTTCTCTCAGACACTACTGTTTTTGGAATAGTTAAGTTTTTTGCCGAAATTTCAGATGATTCTTTAAATAAATATTACACATAATAAAAAGAGAAACAAAATGTTAAATAAACTTGCACAAAAATATAGTTCTAGCTTACCTGTAAGGCAAAATGCGAGAAACATCAAACAGGAAATATTTGGAAGTGAAATCCAATTTGTAAAGGTCAGAATAGTCACGCAAAAGATGCTATATTACAGTGGAATCCAAATAACTTGAATTCACATAAATGGAAGTTCTGCTTCATTTTAATTAACTTCATTGCCTTTTTCTTATTTGACTTAAATGAACCAAAGGAAGTGATTGTCCACAGTATTCAATTAATTCTTTCCCCTGTTCAAATATTTGTTTAATTTGAAGTAACCTCCATGTTCCCTACTACTTCAAGTTAAGCATATTCCACTTTATAGTATTGAAATAGAACATTTAGTTCTTTAGAAGAGATTGCTTACTTAACTTTCTGTATTTTTCAAACATAAACGAAAGACAAAACAATGCAAACACATAAAAAACAGTAACAAAAAAATAACAAATTCAATAACAAATTCATGACATAATATAACATTAATGAAGATTGTGTATTATTTTAATGCTGTGCATATTGGTTGCCAGACCAGATATCTCAAGCTTTGAATTAATGTTAGACAAATAATTAAATTAGTTCTAACTCTCATTGAATGGTGTATTTGATTTGAAAAATAATAGTAATACACAAGACAAAAAATATGTCTATAAAAATTCTAGAATTAGAAAAACCATGCCAACACTGTGCGACAGTCAAAGGTCTTATGATAAGTTGAAAATTATTTTTCATTTTACTTTCTGGATTTCAAAAAAGAGCTACTTACTTGTTACACCATTAAAGGAAATCATGATGACCTTCACATCTGCATTGTCCAGTACAAAATAGTCTACATAAAGATCATGTAAAGAGTTCTTCAAAGCTGTTTCTTGATCTTCTGCACTAATTAGGATGGTTATATCTGATATTAAACTGCCTTTTCTAAATAAATATAGAAAATAAAAATTCAAGTTGAAGTTAGAAGACACTACTAAAAAAATGGATATACAAAAAGAAAATTTTGAGACTAATATTTAAACTTAATAATGTAAATTTCTTTAGCCACACAATTATAATTGGAGCTTGCAACCCTTAGTAGCCCTTTATTTTGTGTCCTAACATATCATTCCAGATTTGTTATTCTTTTGACCCTAAATAGTTCAAACTAAAAGCCAAAATAAAACATAAAACAATAATTAAATTTAAAAAAAAACACAAAAAGTCATAAAAAAAAAAAATTAAATTACTGAAAAAAGCAAAAAGATTACCTTAAATTATTTACAGTTACTGAGTAAATGGAGAGTTTTGAGTCCTTTAATTTATTTGTCAGCTAAAAATAAATGTTTTAAATTATTATTTTTGTTTGGTTAAACAGTAACTACTGCCAACACTTAAAAAACACATAATATTTGCAAAAACTACATAAAATAGCTAAAAAGATGACATCTTCTACCTGGGTTTCAATAGCTGCCTGTAGCTGTTTATAGTCATCACTGTTTTTATCATCCAGTTTTTTTTCACCAACATTCATGTCCAATGTCACATTGACATAGTAATGAGAAAATTCTGAGAAAAAATATTATTAATTGCTTGAAATTTCAGAATATTGTTCTAAAAATATTTACATTTAACAATTCTCAAGTTAATAATATTGAAAAATTGCTATTTCTTTCTTACTGTATTTTTGTAGCAAATAATATGCGGGTTATACAAGCTGAGAGGGGTATACAAAGGTGCAGGGCTTACAAAATTGATTTTACTTATAAATAAAACATAATGGAAACTATGGACATACTGGTGGGTCTTTATATCTCCTAAGGTTAGCTGTGTGGTTGTGAAATGTACATTGGAAAGTTTAATCAACATCTCATTCTAAACATCAAGAAAACAAATATGACCAATGAAAGTACTTTATATACTGGTAGTTTACACACATCCTGATTTGAACAAGCAGGGTATATATAAGTGTGCCAGTTATAGAGTTTTGTTTTTACTTCTTTGCAATTAGTGGGGGGTATATGCATACGCAAAAATACAATAGTAAATTATAAGTTATATGATTGTATATTTTTTAATGAAAGCAATGAACAGTTACAGAGAGACTTTAGTTTGAAATAGAATTAGTAAAAAAGACAAGATACCTTTCTTTAATCACCATTTATAATACTTTTAAAAATGCAGGAATAAAAAATTTAATAAAACTAGCCAAATTTATTTTATGATATAATTAGTATCATTTAAATAAAATAGTATGAAACTCATAAAATTAAAAGAGACAGTTGGAGCACTATCATGAAGGCCACAATTTGAGACCAAAGAAAAGTCCTTATAAAAGACTGGTGTAGAAGAGATAAAGAAAATGTAAAAAAAAAAACCACCTCAGTGGACATGGGTTTTGTCTGCATCAGACGTGGAAAAATATGCCTGTCATAACTGGATTTGCAGTCATATAAAACACTAATATATATAAAAATTCTACACAATGGAGTTTTTCCTTTTGATGTGAATATTTAAACACCTAGATTACCTTTACAACGACAGGAAGAGCAACTCTTGTAAAAACCATCATTGCATAAACACTGATAGCTTCCCTGTGTATTGAGGCATGTCTCTTTACTTAAATCGCAACTGTGTGTTCCAAGTTCACATTCATTGATGTCAATATCACAGTTGGTTCCCTTCCAACCTTTCTTACAGTAACATGATCCTGTAGTTTTATTACAATTGAAGTTTGTTCCACAGTTACACTTTCTAGTGCAGGAAGGACCAAAGTAACCTTCATCACACTCTGTAAACCATAAGTAATGTGTCAGTCAGTTGTGTAGCTTGGGTGAGGGGGTAGGGGAGAGGGTTCCAAATTTGAACCCCCCCCCCCCCCCTTTAAAAAAGAAGGGGGGGGGCAAATGAGTGTCCAAAATTTTTTAACATTAAATATTAAGTCAATGCAATGTTATCTTGAAATTCATGTTCAAAGGCGCCCTAAAGATCCCGAAGTTAAAAATCTTGTCTTCCCCAGGATTTAAACCTGGGATCCCTCAGTTTGGAAATCAAGCACTTTACTACTTGTCCACCATGCCTCCCTACATAAAACATTCTTAGCAATTCTTTCTATACATAAAAATATTCATAGCCACAGTACAAATTTCAAATAAGCTAACACATCAACTAACAATGTTGTTCTGTTTTAAATTATTTTAATTTTAATAATAAAACTATTGTTTGAAAGTGGTTTCATGAGGGGAAAAAACATTTAAAAGTACTAAAAATGATAAAATGTAGAAAAATATGTCATTTTAATTTGTTAATAATTACATTGTTTAAGAATTTAGTGGTTGCAATAAAGACCCTCTAAGTCTATCAAACTACAAGACAACTAATATTAAGAAATTAGAAGCTAATCAGGGTTAGATTACTGTGGAATATCAAATGCTATCTAAAATCTATTTTAATTATTACCTTCACAGGTAGCATCTTTTTTCTTAACAATATAACCATCATCACATACACACATATAGCCACCATCTGTGTTTTTACAGTGTGTGTGTGTTGGACAAATTGCTAAGTTTTGACACTCATCCACATCTTGGTCACAAAGTGGACCAGTCCATCCAGCCTTGCACTGGCATCTTCCAAAGACTTGGTCACAATGTTTGGTGTTGATGGCTACACAGTTACAGCTTTGATTACAGGACAAACCCCATCTACCTTCAACACAGTCTAGAAATAGAGATCAGCAAGTTTGTTAACATCCATTTAGAGAAGTCATTACCAAAATTAAACAACTTAATAATCTCTATTAACATCCACTTAGAGAAGTCATTACCAAAAACTGAAGAACTTAAATAATGTCTCACAACTCCTTACCACTACAAGTGAAACCATCAGCAGCTAAAATTTGACCAGCTGGACAAAGACATTCAAAACTAGTGTTTTGTTTTGTTTCCATACAGCCAGATTTACAAGGGCTGGATGCACAAAGGTCAAGGTCTAGCAAAAGTGATAATATACATGAAAACAGATTATAACAAAAAAGAATAAGATAAATGATACAATGATTTCAACTTATAGAGCAATTGTTTTTCTCTTGAAAATTAATGATTGTTAGATTAAAAAACAGAGCATTTTTTACCTCCTCTCCCTCTCCCCTTCTAGTAGAGAAAGAATCATGTTAATCATTTTAATGTCTGGATCTATTACACTCTAGACTTGAAGACGATGCACAAAATTTTATCAAACATTAATTTAAACACGTGAATTAATAAAGCCTTACACTGGGAAAGTCCTGAATTTGATAGTCCTTTCAAAAACGTGATAGTCTTTTCAAAAGCAATATTGGACCTAGACCTATATCTAAATCTCTAGTCAAATTTAAACTTTAAACAAATTCCAATAACTTGACCTTATAAATTTCTTTGTTGAAAAATTTCCATCATACTTTTTTTTTACTATTAGTCTGTCTTATCGTTTGATCCAACATCACAATGAAGAGTCAAATAATATAAACTTCCTATGCTAAACATTTCTGCTTCTTAATTTCAAATATTAAACATTTGAAACTGTGCAAATAGATTTGCTAGTCTATCAAAATGCTTAAATTAAAACATGTTTGTATATAAAATCTGGTTTTTAGATAGTTAACTTTGCTAAGTGTTTGTATATAAAATCTGGTTTTGAGATTGCAAAATTGCACTAAGAAAAAAATTAGCAAAAAAAAAAAAGCAAAGCGTTGATATAAAACCCCCAAAATTTAAAAAACTTTACATACCATTACATTGAATACCGTCAGCTGCAATAGCAGAGCCTCTAGGGCATAAACACTGTTCTTTACCACTTAACAAACCACAAAGATAACTGCAATCTTTCTTTCTTACACAAGGAGTAGTCACTGAAATATTAAATGTCATAGAAAAACTTTATAATTTTTTTTTACTTTTTAGCATTATTATTTCTAAGATTGATATTGACTAGAGAAATGTACCTCCACATGTGACTCCATCATACTGTAGAAATTGGCCAGCTGGACATGCACATCTATAACTTCCATCAGTATTGATACAAGCACCTTCACACTGTGCTATACCAAGTGTACATTCATTGACATCTAGACAGTTAATAAAACAAAGGAATATTGAATTTTTTAAATAAAGATATGCATTAATATTACAATGTCTTTTAATAGTTATGGAAAACAATTCCCCATTGCAAGATTTTTTTTCAGATGTACATTTACTTTCCTAACAAACTGTTAAAAGCTTTGCATTTTTTTCAACTTTTTCTAGGATTATAATTTTAAATTGATTTACAGACATTGATACTGACGTATCTATTACTAAGTAAATAATTTAGTAGTAAAAGATATTCTGATTTGAATGACATATAGAGTATGTAATTCAGTCAATTTTAATAAAATTAAAACCACAAAACAGAAGTTCTTAATTTTGCACTAGAAAGTAGAAAAAAAATATTCTTTCAACATGATATCTTTAAAGATAGAAGACAAACCTGTACAGCTCTGGGTAAGTGTGTTGAAAAAATAACCAGGATAGCACGAACAGGTGAAACTACCTTCTAAGTTTGTACAAACTTGGGAACAGTAGTTGGACTTTGTACTACTGCATTCATTGATATCTGTTGAAACATAATAAGATGTGTCTATTTCTAATTATTAGTGAGTAAATAATGTTCTCATTAACATTTTGTCCAGAGAAATTAGTGAACTCTACACTTTATGATCTATGATAAATAAAAATTAACAATAACTATAATAACCTATAATTAAAATTGCAAAGTAATTTTTTTTATTAATTTTTACCTTGACATGTGCCATTGATTTTATTATAACCATCTAGACAAGCACAGGTTGCTGAGCCCTCCATGTTAATGCATTTCTCTTTGCTTGCACACTTAAGTAGACCACTCTGACATTCATCTATGTCCTGATCACAATAGTTACCTGAAAACAAAATAAGGTAGAAGATTAATGCAGCATGATTAAAATTATAATTTTGTATACTTGTTAATATTTTGAATGAATCCTATCTAACCTGTAAAGCCATTTTTGCAGACACAACCAGTTTTAGGATCACAGTGATCTGCCCCTGTTCCACAGGAACAATAAAGAGAACAATCTCCACCCCATGTTCCAGAACTGCATTCAGCTGAAAGAACAATAAAAACTTTTAACATTGAGAGTGTCTATTAGAAGATGGCTGCAAAAGAAAGATGAGCGAGAAAATAAATACTCATAAACTAGGAAACAGCATTTCATTACTACACATATTATGGTATTTATGTAAGATATTTAATCAACTTACCTGTACATGTTCGTCCATCATCACCTAACTTAAATCCTGACTGACATGTGCATATATGGCTTCCATTAGTATTAAGACATCCAGTTTTATATAAGCACAGATTGAAGGTTTCAATCAAACATTCATTTATGTCTAAAGAAAAAAAACATTCAAACTTCAATAGAGGTAATTTTACTTTGCTTTATACATCCACACCTAACTCACAAAGGTTATGTACTCATATTTGTTGAATATACTGATATTAATAATACACTTTAATGTATTTGTAAAAGAATTACAAAGAAATAATTATCACAAACATAAGTTATAAAAAAAAAAGAGCTTTACCTTTGCATTGTCCCTTTTCCTCCTTGTATCCACTAGGACACAAACATTTGTAGGATCCCATGGTGTTCTCACAGAGATAGCCAGTTGGACATGTATTAGGCTGAGCACATTCATTGACATCAATCTCACAGTTGGCCCCTGTCCACTGTTTGTTACAGACACACCCTCTGACTGGGTCACATGATCCGTGATTGTTGCACTGACATACATTAGCACAGTTTTCTCCAAAGTAAGGACTGGTGCAGGCTAAAATATGTTTTAGTTTCATTAATACACTACATTAAAGTAATGTGCTACTGATAGTTTATTTACTCCAACTTTGGAGTAGTTAAACTTAGTATAATGAATGGTCAAAGTAATTTAAAATTAGTCATAGTTTAATACCTTTCATTGTTTGAAGGCTAACTCAATACCAGTAGCTCTTTCATAAAGTGGAAATTTAATTAAGTTTAAAACTAACTTTGGCATACAACCAAAATTTTTTCTTAAATTTTTAAAATTCTTTTTTTTTCCTTATTCTATGATTTCCCTTCAAATGCTGAAAAGAAATATTGCTTTAGTACAAGAAAAAAAATTATGTAAAAAAAAAAATAAAAATAAATAAAGTTTACCTTCACAAGACAATTGATCTTTACCCAATTTAAACCCAGAATAGCATGAACACTGATAGGCACCCAAAGTATTTATACACCTTTGACTGCATGGTTTGTTGCCAGTTTGACACTCATCAACATCTGTTAATAATATAATAAGTCATTTTAATACAGCAGACTAATAGATCAAAATATATTTTTACATTTCTTATATTTTCAACAAGTTTCTGCAAAAGCTTGTATCTTGTCACTACCATTTTATTTTTTAAGGATGTTTACATAAGAGGAACATATTTAGTATGAAATTAACTTTTATAAAACAAGATCATTTTATTGGTGCTAACAAAGTGGAAATTCAGTTTGACTACAATTGTCCACCTCAGCATAACTACTATAACAGTAACAATTCCCTGTCAATATTATTATTGAAAAATGAAATCATTCATATATACTTACAGTGTGCTTCAGATATACTTAGTGTCCTTTCTAGTTTTATACAAATGTATGTAAAGAGAATTTATATATGTAACAATTAAAAGCTTAAATGTGTCACCTTTACAGTTGGTTGTATCTTTAGGATCCACTTCATAACCAGTTCTACAGCTACAGTTGACCTGACTATTTCCTGTCACTTGACAAACTTGCTGACACTGGTAGCACATTGTTTGTTTGCTGAGATCTGTTAATATAATAATGCATAAGAACAAAATGTGAATGTGCTTTACTATACCTCAGTACCACTTATATTAATACTACAGTTTGGTTTATGCATACTGGTCCAATCCTTGCAAAATTGCTGAAAGAAATCATTTATTGGGACCTTTTTTTTTTGCATTTAGCGAAGAAGAATTTAGCAGACGAATGACAAATATAATCACATACAAAGCAGATGTCGAGTTCAGGATTATTAATTTAGAGTATTATCAAATTGGCCTAAATAAAGAAATTTATAAGACTCCTATATATCAAGTATAGAAAACACATGGAACTTGGCATGAATATTTCTTATCATTGCAGAGGCCATATAGTTATGGTATGCTAAAATCCTGTAGCTAACCATGGGGAATTAAATATAAGTGGCACCTGGCTAAACAGTTAGTACATTAAAAAGAGCTCCACCAGTGAGGGTTTATGTAGGCTCAATCTAGCCCATAAAATACCTACAAACTGTTTAAACAAAACAAAAACTCTTTGACCAAACTTTATAAAACTTGTAATAAATACTTTTTATGACTTTGGAAAGAGGGTGCAGATATGCCATCAAGTGAGGCCCTAACTTTCCATTCTTATAGCATTAAATGTATATTTTTACAAATCTGAAAGCTAATCCCAACACTATTTCCACTCAAAGCTAGATAAAAATATCCCCCATTTCATTGGCTAAAAAATAGCAAATGAAGAAAAGAAATTGCCATTTACTTATAAATCTATCCATTTTATTTTCCAAGATAAATTTTATTTTCAGATTGAGGTTTTATAGTCTGCTAAATCTGAAAAATATTTTCATTACTTAAGTTTAGCTCCTTTTCTAGCACAAAATCTAAAAATATAAAGTAACCTGGGATGAAAATTCCTTGATCTTCTGTAACAATCCCAAACCCCATAGAACCCTAAATTTACCAAATTCTATCTCAACTGGATCAAGGAAACCCTCTCTGTATTATTATGTTCACTTTAATTATAAAATGTGATTTAAAACATTGTGTAATAATTACTCAAATATTCAAGTACATTATTAATTGTCACTAATTAACAATAAAATAAAAGTTTTGGATAAGCTGAAACAATAAGCATTTGTTAAATACATGATGGCTTATAAAACATTTTATTTGAGTTCACTTTGTCTAAAAATCTATCCGAAGATATAAAATATACAGATTTTTATAATCTTTGATTTTTCTTTCAAAATTAGCCCATGCAAAGCCAGGTATGTTATGATAAATAATTTAAGCATACCTAAAGTACAACTAAATCCATTGCTATCTAAGTTGTATCCTGAATAACATGAACAGGAGTAATTGCCCATGTTGTTGATGCACTTTTGTTCACATTTGGATGTTCTCTCTTCACACTCATTGACATCTAAGTGGGGGAGAAACATTATGACATGATCAAATACAATTAGAACTTTTTTTTTTCTGTACATCTTGAGCAAATAAAATTCATCTATGATAAAAATTTTTTTTTTTTTTTTACCTTTGCATGAATTTTTATCTGACGCATCAAGTCTATATCCTACTGGGCAAATACACATGTAAGATCCTTCGGTGTTGGTACATGTGTATTGACAAGGATTAGAAGCTTTACACTCATCAATATCTGAAGTAATCAAAAAATTTACATAAATATATGCAATTAAATTTAACCATTTAAACAAGCAAATTTTTAAAAATACTTAAAAAAAAACATAGCTCATAATAATGTATATTGATCAATTTGGATTAGTCATGTAATTAAATTTGTAATAGATCTAGACTAACAATAAAAAATAAGTGCAATAAGAAGTATTTTTTGTACCAATTGTTTTTGTTTAGCGCAATTTCATTCTTTTAGCGTTTGCAATATGCTATGATTCTATCACTTGTCTGGACCAGTTGGAAAGGAGAGGGGGAGAAAGAAAGACTAATTCAGTTTATACCATCACTTCAGTTAAGAACTATTTGTTTCCCTTGTTGGAGATACCAAACAAAGTAATTTATTACCACTAGTTAGTTAATTAATTAATTGGTTGTTGTTTTTTATTGATTCTTGAGTTGTCAAGTAAAAGAAATAATTGTGTTTGATCCTAGATTGGGTGTCAGAGAAATAACGTGTTCAAACTTTTGACCAGACAGACAGACAGACAGAGTAAGTTGATATAAGCTTTGTAAAAACATGACCAATTTTTAGGTTACTCACCAACACATGTTTCCATTCTCTCCACATAGCCCATAGGACAAGGACCACATTTATATCCCACAGAACTGTTTCCTTGCTGTAAGGCTGTCAGGTCTGTACATGTTTGTCCTTTAAAACATGGATCAAACTCACATCCATTTAATTCAGACTCACAATATTTACCTATTAAAAAATGGTGTCAATAATTTGTTAAAGAAAGTAATTTATAAAATAAAAATAAAGTAATTTATAAAATATGGTTAAAAAGACTGTTATCTAGTCTAATTGTTTTCATCTAAAAATGCTGATTGGCGCTGGAATTTATATATTTCCCATTATAAAAAAAGCCTAATTAATGTTAATTACCTTATAGGAAAATTGCAAATGTTATTTGAGCAATGAACTTAGTGAAATCATAAAATATATTTATTTCAAAGGTTTATACAAAATAATTTATTTCTTGTAAAGAATCAAATGTACCTTTCCATTAAACACATCTTTTAAATTTACCTGTAAATGCTGGGAAACAGTGACATGGTTGAATTTGAAACCAGCCATTTTCATATTCTTCCAATATAGAAGTTTTTTCATTACAAACACCTTTTCCATTGCATGATGGACAGATTGTTATGGGTATGTATAGATCTGGAGAGTAGCTTCCCTTAGCATCATAGACTCTTACCCTAATTGTATAAAGAAGAAACAAACTTTTTAGCATGTTTTCATGTTTAATAATTATGGCATCCTTTAAATAAAGGAATTTACATTTTAGTTACGAATTTTTAAAGCCAATCAAAACTATGGCTGTTTTAAATACTTTGGAACAATATATATTGGACTTTATGAATTGACCAGTAGTTCATAATAAAAACTGTATAAACCTTATTTGTCAAGTTTTCAATATAATTCTAAATTTAAAATTCTAACATGTTTTAGCTTAAGTAAGTAAGTAATCTAGAATATATTTGATGTCTAGTTCTTTAAGGTTTTGTGTGAATAAAAGGTTTATAACATACTTCACATACTAAACTCTTCAGTCATATGCACTTAGCCAGATTTATTAAAATGAACTGTACCTTAGCATGATTGGAAGAGAAACATTTGGCAGGTATTGAATATGACCCGTTTGGTTGATGCTGACACCAACAACATTGTCTACGATTTCAAATGTAATGGCATCATTATCTTTGTCTGTAGCAGTTAGTTTCAAAATAGCTGTCCTGCCTTGATTGACTAACCAACGTTCCTTAAAACTTAAATTATCCTTGCTGATACTAACTGTAGGAGGATTATTTTCTGAAACCGACAAAAATCTTCTGCAATGGTGCTTTTCAGTAGTATCAATATATTGTTAAAGTACTATCAATATATTGTTAAGCTATGAAGACATTTTTTGTTAATTAATTATAAAATCTTCTTTATATTGTATATATGCATAATGTCTTAAGCACTTAATTTATATTATAAAGGCACAGTGGCTGAGTGATAAAGCCAATGGGGGTCTTGAGTTCAAATCTTGGTGAAGACTAAATTTTTAATTTTGGGATCTTTAGGGCACCTCTGAATTCACCCTGCTCTAATGGGAACCTGTCATTAGTTGGGGAAAAGTAAAGACGGTCATATTGCTGGACACATGACACCCTTGTGAACCCTGGGTCAAAAAAACAGATGAACTTTACATCATCATCATCATAGCTGATTGCAAGGTCTGAAAGGGCTAAAAATTTTTTTTACAAATCCATTATGCTAAACGGAAAGTTTAATCTTTTATAAATGGTACACTTCTTTGTAATAGCACATGGTTTGTATTTAAAACTTCTTCATCTTTACAAAACCTCAACGATTAAAAAACTAGAGAAATGTTTGCATTTTTTAAACATTGACAATTTCTGGCATTTTATTTCAATTAAATTACTTTTCTGATCTTGTTTTTAAACTTGAAAAAGTTATTTGAACAGTTTAAAAATGGCTAGGCATCTATGTTTTTCTAAGGGGAAAAAGAATGGGATATATATCATATATATTTTAATTTATAATTTTAGGGAAATGGATTCAGAAGTATTCAGAAGTATTCAGATTCAGACAATAATGGTGTTTGCTTTAAAAAGTCAGGCTATTGTTTCTTATCACATTTAACTCAGATGATGCACTTGAATAAAAATTAAGTGAAATATTACAATTACATTCACAGTCATTTAATTTAGTAAAAATAGAAACAAAGATTTAAAACACTTACCCAGATTTTGAACCATAATTTTCATTTCTTGACTGAATTCTTTAGTGTACCTTGCAAAGACTTTATCTCCTGTAGCAAGGTAATCAAAAATACAAGCATCATTAGATTCACCACATTGTGCTACTGCCTCAGCCAATTGAGCAGGATTAGTTTCCTCTTTATAGAATGGTTCAAAATCAGGATGTTGGTAAAGACTTGTATTTTCTCCTGGTCCATACATGAACACTGAATTAGTCGATATTACAGCCCCTTAAAAAATACATAAAAATAAATTAGGAATAAAATCTAATGATCAACTTAAAATACATATTAAAGTTAAATGAATATCTTAGAAAAGAAAAAAAGACTTATGTACATTTCTTGGCAAACTCTTGATATATTTGTCTATCACTTATATTGGCAGGCAATAGTTGTCCATCAGGAAGAATAAATTCATCAGTTTTATTGCCATTAAAGTTTCCAAGAAGTCCCCTTGTTTTATTTGCCATGGTTTTAGGAACATTCACTTCTATTAATAGACTTTTGACAGCAACATGGACTGTGATAGACACTCCTGAAAATAAATTATACTTAATTATTATTTTATAAAAATTGAAAGTCAAGCATCATTTATACAAAGTCAACAGTCTAAAGGAAAAATAGATCTCTCACTCTCTCTCTATATATATGGCTTTATACATTGAAAGTTGCAAAACCTACCACATGGAAAGGTGGCTACGCTGAGTGTTCTATTATTTCTGTATTCTCTTATCACACTTATGTTTGCAGTAGACACAATTATATCTGGACCACTTTCTTTATAAAAGTCATTGGTAATATCAATGCCATTAGCTTTCAATATTAAAGCTGTTGAGAAATTTAAATGTGAAATCAAAATGTTCTAAAAGCCAAAAAAACTAAGCATGTTATGAGAAAACAAGATAATAAACAAAAATGTGAGTACACAAAATGTGTGGCCTACATGTCTTAGAGGGTGAAAGCTCAACTTGAAAACTTGATATGTTAGATTCTTTAGCAGCAAAACCAATAAATACTGTTGCATTAGTTAAAGCTCCTTTCTGAGTTTCTGCTCTTCCTGTTCTTGCCTAGCAAGGAAAAAAAATGGGTAAAAAAGTTTTTAGCAATTTTATAAGTTTATGTATTTTTAAAATATTGAATAATGATTATAATATTAAAAAGACAGGTTAACACAAAGTCCTTTGGGTGAATCATTATGAAAAAAAAGGCTTGCTAATTAATTTAAAAAATAAAATGGTTGGTGTTCAGTACAGAATGTAGCCATTGCTCTAAATTTTGCAAGCCACCAAAAATGTGTAAAAAATTCTTTTCGCAATTTTATAAGTTTATGTATTTTTAAAATATTGTATAATGATTATAATATTACAAAGACAGGTTAACACAAAGTCCTTTGGATGAATCATTATGAAAAAAATGGCTTGCTAATTAATTTAAAAAATAAAATGGTTGGTGTTCAGAAGACAGAATGTAGCCATTGCTCTAAATTTTGCAAGCCACGAAATAAAAGTGAGATAAGATTCTTAACAACGCTTCTGGTTTTTATTGTCTAATAGCAGTTTTTCCATTTTATAGGGGCCATTGAAAAAAAAAAAGTGTTCAATATGCCAGAGGACTAGAAAGTAAAGCAAAATGTAGAATTAAGTTTTTTCTTCAATACCATATTAAATAAAATCAAATCAGGACCATAAGGGGATGCAATCATGTTGGTTCTAATAACTGTTGGATCCCATTAACTAAATGACTTTATATTAGGATTCTTTTAGGTACTTCAGAATTTGGTCCAAAAAAGCAGCTGGTCTAAATTAATCAGATTTGTGAATTAGATTATGGGAACAAAGAGAAAAAATATTCTTTTAGTCTCATGCTTTCTCTGAGAATGATGTCCAGCTAAAACAAACAAAAATATTCACAATTACCTTACAATACTAGCAGTTTAATAAGAGAAGGAGGAATCTCTTAATTTCTTTTTACTAAATTGTAATTTTATAAATAGATAGGAGCAGCCTCTTTAAGTTTGCATGTCATGATTGTAATGTCATGATTGTAATAATAATAAGGCTTGTCTTCGAGCCCGAAGATTAGTGAGGAATGCAGTATTTCCCATGGCTGAGCAGCCACATACAGGGCAAGCATAACCATTGTCCGCAGGTGGTCGATTTAGGTTTTCTTTTTGCCATCTGCATTTGTCCTCGGCAGCGGATTTTCTTTTGGTCTCAAATGTGTATCCCGTGGCCTTTGTGAGTGTCTTCCAGCTGTCTTGTTCTGAGGCCGCATGCAACCAGGTGCTCTCTTCTATGTCAGCCAAGGAAAGTTGACGCCTAAGCTGGTCTTTGAAGCGTTTCCAAAGGGCGCCTCTGTTACATCGACCACCTTTTAGCTCACCAAAAAAGACTGCCTTTGTCATGATTGTAATCAATGGTTAACAACAGCGCCATGATATTGCCCCAACCAGTATTTTGAAAAATATTTATTAATGTAAAACTTCTATTTACATAAAGCCTTTGGTGAGAAATTTAAGCACCTACTACATAAACATTACATCAATTTTGAGTTTTATACAAGATACAAGTTTTTCTATAAAATTATATCGTACAGCCCATTTAAAACTATAGGAGAAGTTTTGAAAAAAAAAAGTTTTATTAAACAAAACAAACAAACAGAACCAAATTATATTCTTTTAATTTTAAACAAACCTGCAAAATGAATTTTTCACTAGGTACTTCCAGCATTACATATTCTCCCCACCCATTCATTGTATATGTAACACTATCTAGTGTTGTGATATGTGGGTCACCCAGTGCAGAAGCTGCAAAAAAAAAAATAAAAAATTTATTCCTTTTTGAAGGAACATTTTGTAATGCATAAGATAAGCTAACATTATGAAAAAGTAAAAAAAAAAAAAAAATCTTCATAAACTGAAATGAAAACAAAGAGTTGTCTTGCCTTGAACAAACTCAGCAAAGTCAGAACATCCCATGTCAGGAAATATCATATGAAACTTATCACACAAATCAGCACTGTAGGAATCTCTGCAACAGAGTGTATGTGCTCTGATGTTTTCTAAAGCCTGGTCACGGTCAAAGAAACCAAGGTACCAGGGATTGTTGACCAGAACATGACCAGACAGAGGAGACTTAGGAAGGTATGTTGCTTTTCTCCATGTCTGTAACCAGTCCCTCCAATCATCATTAGCTGGCTTGGTCCATGTGTAGCAACACAGCTGAAAGTGGAAATAAGATTGAGCATAAAAATGATATGAAATATGAGAACAGAATAATAGAAGAAAATAAAAAGAGGAAATAAAACAAATCAAATATTAAAAACTAGAAGTTATAATTGAATCAACATTGAAAATGTCTAATAGTTCAATTAACCTAATTTGATATTAGATATATAAAGACAAACCATGTTTCTCTTATTTTCCTTCAGTAGTCTCTGCTTGGCTACCATTCTAATAGCATAACAATAAATGTCCTGTTTAGGTCCACGTCTTTCAAACAGTTGCCACTGAGCTCCAAGTCTTTCTAATGTACACGGACATTTGTAGAGTTGTTGCTTCTCATACTGATATATAGGGTCAGTCAAAAGATCAGCATGGTCACATAAGTATTTTTTACAGCTTTGTTGTGGTCCAGTCACATGACCTACTTTGTAGCTCATCACGCCTTTATAACCTTCAGAAGTTAAACGAATATTTAGATTTCTTTTCAGAATGCAACACATAATTTTTAAAAACTTTGATTGAAAATTAACTTACCAGTATTTCCCGGCACACTATCTAAAGCTTTGACTAGAGCTGTGTTTAAATCTTTAATTATGTTTTCAAAATCTCCAGTAGTTCCAATGAAAATTGGTCTTTCAGGTAAGAATGCCCAGTTCATTAAACCATATTGATATAAGAATATGACATAGGCTGTTTCTGCTTCTATTGAAAAAAACAACATATCAGTAAGTTAAAACATACAATGACTTCATTTCATTTGTACACAGTTTTTAAGTGTCTGTAGAAATAGGATTTCTAGGCACTCTTCCTAGTGTAATATCTTGAAATTTTTTCAAGGAGGTCAATACTTATAAACAATTTAGACTAAGAGTAATTTTAATATAACAATTCCACACCAATATAGCCTACCATTTATTCTATAAATGAATTTTATTTATTTTTATTTTTACCACTGTTCTTATGAATGTTTTAAAAATCTACACTTACCTTCTTGAAATTCTGTTTCATATCCAGACACATAAACAGCTTGAAAGGTATTTACTTCTGAAGTCTTAAAATAAGAAATTTGATTAACAAGCAAACCAAAAATAACATTATTATGCATTATATCTTTAATATATTGTTACAAATGAATAGTGATAAGTAGAGGTCAACGTATGACCCCGGCAAGATGACGCAGCAGCGAGTGTTCTCTGGAATCTACATGTACAAACAAAAACAGGATGTGACGTGTCCTCACGTGTTATTCCAGGGGATGAACAGATCTAAGTAGGGGGGACAGTTACTAATGAACAGTGACAGATAGAGGTCACTACGTGTGACCCCGACTTGATGACACTGCAGCGAGTGTTACCTGGAATCTACATGTATAAATAAAGACAGGATGTGACGTTTCCTCACATGTTATTCCAGAAGATACAAGCAGTGTTTGTGCAACTTTGGAGAAGCGATTAGGGACTCTATATAATCCAGAAAGTTAATGTGAAAGTCAGTTGTGAGTGAGCCGGTACAGTCAATACAGATGATGTGCGGCTCAAGTGGAAGAGAAATGTGTACGACTCGATGCAAGTTAACTAGGGTAGAGTTAAGAGTTAACTGGAGTGGACTACTGTCATTAAAGTCTATACAGCGAACTACAGTGGACTTGAGCCGTTACAGTCGATACAGTTGATGTAAGACGTGTGCAGCTCTGATTCGGTAGACTTGAGTACGACTTGGTTCAGCTTTGGGAGACCTGGAGCGACACTGGGAAGTGTGTCATTGGTCTGTTCTGTGGAATACGGCTCGATGCAAGTGAGAAGAGATGAATTGCAACGAAGTGAAGAGATGGATTGCAACGAAGTATAGCTAACTGTAAACTGACAGATATTGTACAGTCTTCTACGCTACATGTTACAGTGACGAATTGTTAGAGTTAATAGTTATTAAAGTTATTGAAACTGAAAGTTGAGTCGTCAAGTTCTTTGCAGTGTTTTTATTTGTGTGTCTACTAATACATTTAGCCAGAAGATTCAGAAATATGTAAATATTTACAAAGGCCCTGACTGATTCACTTTTCATCATTCATCACTACTATTTTTCCACTTGAACTGGAAGGAAAACAGAAATTTAACCTGTTATTATGCCTAGAACAGCTAAAAATTTTTGATGGTAAATTTTCCTGAAAACAATTTTTTTAATTTGCAGTTTTGTCACAATAAATTTAAAAAAAGGCCCACATACTAATGTTTAAAAGCAAATTTTTTTTTTTTAACAATAAACATTGAGCCTATCAATATTTTGGAGTAAAAATTAGAAACTGATTCACATATTTTCACAGTTAGGGCCATTAAATGCATGCATGCTACTATCTAGCATCCCATTTGCATTTTGCTTGCTAGAGGAATAGATAGTTCTTGAAGGATTGGGTGTAGCATGGGTAAAACATTGCCCCTAAATTGTTTTACACAATTTCACTAACCACTGTTCCATGTACTTTTTAAAAATCATCATAAAAAATAATGTGATCATTTAATTTTATTATAAGAAAGAGAGTCTTAATAACGATAATACTATAAATTATAAATACCTGGTTAAGAATGACATATGGCTGCATTCCTACCCAGGTGACCAGCAGAACTGTACTGACTTTGAAACTTTTGACATTCTTATATTCCTGGATATTTTTTTCAGCTCTGGTGATAATAGACTCCAACATAGATGCTTGAGTTTGAGTTTTACTTTCGATTAAAAATTTGCTAGCACATTTTTCATACAAATGATGGTACACCTGACCTAAAACAGATCCATTGATTTTTGTTTCACATTATTCTTAGACTATAAGATAAATTTCGCTAAGTTCTAATTCCTTTTAAATATTTTAATATTGTTTTAAAAATACCTTGCAGGGGATTGATGTTTGCCATGAAAGGAGCTACCATATTCAATTTCTTATCATTCATATAGTAAATGTCATAGTGGCTGCCAATGGGTAGAAAAGTTGATCCAAATCCAATTATACCATTAGATAAAACCTGTGAATAAAAAAAACATATTTTAATAGTGTTATAGATATTTAGTCATTAGCTTTAGACTACAGATTAATCTAAATCTAAATATAAAAAATTCAATTTAGAAACACAAATTTCAATTGTTTTTTTTACACCTTAATGAGGCATAAAAAGCAAGATTGATTCCTGGGGTACTTGTCAGGGTTTACCCCAGATGAGTGAAGCGGATGTGAATAAATAAGTTTAGACTGAAGGAAACTAATGAACAGTACATGGATGTAGAACATCAACTGCTTAATGAAAGGCATATGTTTTCCTAACAAACACTATAGTTGTAGGTCTGAAAGGAAGATAAAACTCATCTAAAAAGTGTGACCAACTGGAAATGTCAGTAAGATTATGACTAGAAAGGTTTTAAAGTATAAGATTTAGATCAGTTTCAGAAAGGTGCGGTTGCTAGGGATAAAGACTTAATCTTCTTGGGAAAAGTGAGAAAACATTTCCATTTGTCAAACAATATCACAAAGCCAAGTGTGTGCCTCGGTTCTTTATGGACTCATTCTGTTGCTTGCTGTTTATATTTATTTAAAAGCTTATGTATTTTTCACTTTTCTAGATGTTTCCCAAGTTTCGCTGTAATATTTGATAAATGAAATATTGTGATAAAAATTGTCATTTGTTTTTTAAATTTTCACTTTCCTCCTTCAAAGTCCATCTTTTCACACACACACATGCACACTGCACACACACACAGCAACACACTGTTACTCCTATCAGATATACATTAGTCTTCTGTGGAGCAGTATAAGTAAAAGCTAAAAACATTTAGGTCTGAAAGTACATAAGAAATGATTTTATATGACCTAGTCTCTCAGAATATTTCAGTAAAGCTTTTATCCATTGTAATAATTGTAAGTCAAACTTATTACATTACATTTATGACTGCATTATAAGTGAAAGCTACACAAAATGGAGTTATTATAATCAAAGACATAAAAACAAACTAACAAATGCTGCCGGTTGAAGTCCACTTCCATAGGGAGCTCCAAATCTAAAGTATAGAGCTTTGCTCACATAGATGTTGTTGTAAGAGGTAAAGTCATTACTCAGCAAAGAATCAGATGCATTTTGTCCAAATGGATAGTAAGGTACTGAAATAATCATTTTTTTGAAACATTTAGTCAAAGAATACAATGGAAAAAAAAAGTTGATTTTGGAGTGATTGCTACATTTTATATAGATCTAGATCTATATAGAGTCTATATGATATGATTGGTTGTGCAATTTGCTCGCTGGACTTTCGTTTGGATTTATCAATGGTCCCAGGTTCAAACCCTGCCAGCTCCCATCGGTTTGGACTAGGAAGTAAACTATCTTTAACTCTGAAACATGTAAAACATTTTACAAACAACCTATAGTAAAGTGCGAAGTTCGAGCGCATTAAGCCCGCTGGCAGCAATTTTCAAGTTTGGATTTTTATAGCACCATAACGGTCTGACCTATGAAAAAACTGATAGTATCTCTAAATTCCTCGTCCTTTTTTCTATAAAAATAGATTGGATTTAATGTATCACTAGGCTTAGTTAAAATTAAATACGAAGTCAAAGAGGTGTAAGGTAAGTATCGCCAAGCGTACTTTTCCTCGAGCGGATTTTTCCCCAGTTAGTAAGCTCGATCGGGTTGATGGAAGGTTCGAACAGATCAAAGAAAATATATCTAAAAACATGTTTTAATATTTAATTTTTACTATAAAGTCATTTTCTTTTTACTCCAGCGCAAGAACACCATCCATTGCACCATTTCCCACCCTCCACAACTTCAAATAGTCTCTTTAAGCTGATGAGCAATCAGACTTAAAAATAGCCTTAAGCCCATTACCCATTTCCTTCAATACCGGGTAGTAAAAAAAGAATAACTCCAAACCTCCTGAGTTTGACCTCACCATGAACTTAGCCTTTACAAGGAAAAGGAAATAGTATGTGTCGGAAGTAAAGAAAAAAGGTGCATGCGCAGTAGCAATATAGTAGTAATTTGGTAAACATTCAAATAAAAAAGTTTTAGCAATAAAAAGTGAACTATTCGAACCTCTTGACAAATCGGGGCTGCTCGAACTTCGCACTTTACTCTATGTATAGTTTTCAAACTAATCGTTAATTTCAAGTAGTCTGCTTTTCATCTACATTTCATTTTAACGTCCAATTACATTCTATAAGCAATAAAATACAATAAGAGAGGGGGAAAAAAAGACAAAAAGTTGTGAAGAAAAGTGGTGGCAAAAAATGGAACGTAAACGAAAACGAAAACTAAAAAGAAAATAGGAAGAACAAGGTCTGGGAGTTTCGACATAAACAATGTCAAGGTTGGCGTCATAGTGAAAGATCACTGTTGCCAACTGGGGAATAAAACTTACTTTGTATAGCAAGAGCTTAGAAGTTGATTCCAAAGTCTTGAAAAGTGAGTACAAATTATCAATAAATTGTTTGTTAAAATATTTTGCTTGTACTTTCGTATTTTCTACAAGCCATTGAAAGCTCAGCTGGAACACTTCCGAAAACACTGGCGTACGCGGGACGCCTTCAAGAAAAACGCAACATTCGGACGACACTGCAGTACATACCAGGCCACGTAGGCGTAGAAGCCAACACGAAGGCTGACTTATTAGCAAAACTCGGCACAAAACTGAACCCTGTGGACGAGCCACAGACGTTTGAGTAGGCTCGGGCGATTGTCGGCGAATGAACGAGGGAAAAATGGCATCGGAGTTGGGAAAACGGAACCATAGGCAGGGAGGTCTGGCAAAACTTGAAAGGGCCCACTAAATCGGACGAATGTTCAATGGTTGCAGTTGAACAGAGAAGAGCAGGTAACAATCGATAGGAACAGAACGGGACATTGTCCAATCGGAGCCTATTTTGCTAAGTTCAAACCTAACTTCGATTCACGCTGTCGACATTGCCAGGAAGACGTAGAAACGGTTAACCACATCCTTTACGAGTGCGCGACACTAAACCCCAAAAATGGCCATTTGGGTGCAAAAGAGACTTGTTCGAATGGTGAGTTGGCCCTGTACGGAGACACGGAAACTCTACGAAGAACTGCTGCTTTCATTGTCCGTGTTATCAGAGAAAAGATTTCTCAAAACGGTGCGCCAGTGCAGTGAGACTCACAGACACTGGATACACCGTAATCTTGTAAGAAGTCCTCATCTATGCAGAAATAGCGTTAACAAATTAATAAAATTGAAGTCAATTCTTGAAGAAAGATGCATCATTGACAATGTGTGTAATGTTCATCGAAAGAGAAGTCCAAGACATGATTTTTTAACATTTCAGTGATAAAAACTGAATTAGAAAATTAAAAATATTACCCTGAAATCAAAATGTCTAAGTAAGAAAATAATTTAAAACCTCAATTTTATTCCTTTTATTTTTAATTTCTGCTATACTTCCAGAAATTATAATTAAAAAAAAAATACTTACCAACACAAACTGTCTCATTTAAAGTATCCAGAACCAAACCTTCAGGACAAGCACATTTCTCAACACCAACACTGGCTACATAACAAGCATGGGAACATTTCTTATACAGACATTCTTTGCTCTCTAAGACACACAGAAATAAACATTCAGATTATCATAACAAGAAGATGACGTTTAAACGAAAGTTTGAAAAGATAGAGCTAAAAAAAAAGAAATGGTAGCGGTGCTAAATAAAATGTACAGTTGCGGTCACTTGTTGCCTTGTCTGATAGTTATCTTCCCAAATTTGTGTTTTGCCCTTTTATTCATTTTGAAATCATCTTGGGATACATACGCACACGCACTACTTTTGCTTAGGACTACATGAGATGAACTCCTATTGAAAAATCAGAGCAGGAAGGACTAGTCCTCCCGTAGTGCTCTGGCAAGAAACTTAGCCGTCCGGCGTAGTGCCTCATAGCTACCGTACAAGTCGTGTGACTGCACAGGCAAGTCCCCCCTTAGCTCGCGGAGCTGGGGACACTCGTACAAGACATGCGACACTGTTTCGACGCTCTCTCCACAGTGACGGCATCGGGAGTCAAAGTTTGTGCGGAACCGGGCAAAGTATGCCCCAATAGGACAGTGTTCCGTTCTGCACTGCGCAATAATTGACTGCTCTGACCTCCTCAGTCGCCACCATGGATCGTCGCGATCTGGGTGACGCATGCGCTGCCAGACACCACGTGCTCTGTCGGATTCCTCCCAGGACTTTAACCACTTCTCATGAATGAGTGCTCGGATTGGTGCCGTTGCTTGTAATTACGTGCTTGGTGCTTCGAGGTGTGTGGCTGTCAAAGCACCCTCCCTTGCGAGGGCGTCTGCCGTTTCATTGCCCCTCACGCCGCAATGTGAAGGCGCCCACTGCATGAAAACGACAGCTCCAATAGCTCGGCGGACTAGTCCTCCCGTAGTGCTCTGGCAAGAAACTTAGCCGTCCGGCGTAGTGCCTCATAGCTACCATACAAGTCGTGTGACTGCACAGGCAAGTCCCCCCTTAGCTCGCGGAGCTGGGGACACTCGTACAAGACATGCGACACTGTTTCGACGCTCTCTCCACAGTGACGGCATCGGGAGTCAAAGTTTGTGCGGAACCGGGCAAAGTATGCCCCAATAGGACAGTGTTCCGTTCTGCACTGCGCAATAATTGACTGCTCTGACCTCCTCAGTCGCCACCATGGATCGTCGCGATCTGGGTGACGCATGCGCTGCCAGACACCACGTGCTCTGTCGGATTCCTCCCAGGACTTTAACCACTTCTCATGAATGAGTGCTCGGATTGGTGCCGTTGCTTGTAATTACGTGCTTGGTGCTTCGAGGTGTGTGGCTGTCAAAGCACCCTCCCTTGCGAGGGCGTCTGCCGTTTCATTGCCCCTCACGCCGCAATGTGAAGGCGCCCACTGCATGAAAACGACAGCTCCAATAGCTCGGCGGACTAGTCCTCCCGTAGTGCTCTGGCAAGAAACTTAGCCGTCCGGCGTAGTGCCTCATAGCTACCATACAAGTCGTGTGACTGCACAGGCAAGTCCCCCCTTAGCTCGCGGAGCTGGGGACACTCGTACAAGACATGCGACACTGTTTCGACGCTCTCTCCACAGTGACGGCATCGGGAGTCAAAGTTCGTGCGGAACCGGGCAAAGTATGCCCCAATAGGACAGTGTTCCGTTCTGCACTGCGCAATAATTGACTGCTCTGACCTCCTCAGTCGCCACCATGGATCGTCGCGATCTGGGTGACGCATGCGCTGCCAGACACCACGTGCTCTGTCGGATTCCTCCCAGGACTTTAACCACTTCTCATGAATTAGTGCTCGGATTGTGTGGCTGTCAAAGCACCCTCCCTTGCGAGGGCGTCTGCCGTTTCATTGCCCCTCACGCCGCAATGTGAAGGCGCCCACTGCATGAAAACGACAGCTCCAATAGCTCGGCGGATGTTATCTGCTTAGGAATACCAGACTTCTGCAAGCATATTGACGGACAAATAAGTAGGACACAGTTTTATTAATTTAAAAAAGCAAGACAAAGTTAACTTGATTAAAAAAAAAAACATACTATAATGCATTTAATAAACACAGGCTGTAGTACTTCAATCATAGCTCTCAGACAAAACAACTTTAATACAAGTTCATCATTTGTGCTACTTGTTAGAATCCAAAACAAAACATTTGATCAACAAGATTTGACTTCTGAGAAAACAGTCACCAAATGTTCGATTTCTCTTACTTTCCACTATGTTTTGATTGTGGTGTGTGTGTGTTTCTATAACGGTGAAAAGAAGTGTGAATGTTGCAAGATAAGCGTCACTGTCGGTAGCTGTTTTGGGTAGAGCAGAGGACTTTAGGATGCCAGAGTGAAAGGACGTATTTTTATATCGAGTTAGATTTGTTTAAAATATCAGTTTTTCATTTCATCTCAAGTTGACTTTGTCTATAGTGCAATAAAAGTTGTATTAAGTTTTGTTCACAAAGAAGTTATTCAAGTTATTTCAAGTTTTATAAGATAAATTATAATACGCCTACAGTTGTTTAGCTGTCTACTATCAGTGTGATGCTTATAACTAATTAGTACGACACGAATTTCGAAGATAATTGACGTTACTAAAAAAAAAAAAAAAAAAAGAATTGTTTCTCTGCTAGAGTAATGTCTACTGTCATGATTGTGTTTGAATTTTGAAGAGAGAGAAAAAGAAGAGAGTATTTTTCAAAATCGACATTGTACCTCAACTTGTGATAAACTAACTCTAATTGCAAATCCAACTCACTCTATTAGCTTCTATCACCTTAAATAATTCCGTCTCAAAAGATTTTTGACTCACCCCACACTTTCCAACAACCTTCACCTAGACATTGTGCATATTCTACGCTCCTTACTTGACCTTCACCTTGAACCACAGTTTCTTTTATCAGCGAATAATTATTTTCTAGCAGACTCTAACATTTTTACCACCTAATTAATTACAGTTAACCTTGCGCTGTCATACACCTGTGTCTGGCCTTGACCTTCTCAAGTGTGACATCTACTTTTTACACTGATTCTTGAAAAGACAAGGTTCAAGGTGAGCGTATATAATTTTAAAAAATTAAACGTTTCACTTTCAGAAAACAAAAAGTAGCTATTGCACCAGAACTTTGCTAAATCTAAACTGGACGGACGGACGATTAGACAGACCACGCAAAACTTCTTGCGGCTATTTCTCTTTCGAGACTGCTTATTTTATTTACACAAGTTTTCATGTTAAAATGGAACATGTACTTTTGTTTCCACTATGGAGAATTCTCTTTCCTCTAAAACATTTTTTTTTCAGATACCTTCACACACCCATCAGACATTTACAACAACTTAGAATGGCTATTTCTTTGTTGTAACTTTCGTCTTTACGAATGTTTGGCTTTATGAATCAACAACAACAGACAGTTAGGCGTTACTTTGTGATTATTTCTAACATCTGCAATTTATACGTTCATCATCATTTGTATTTCTACTTTCTACTGCACACTGCGTCCCTACTTTTGTTGTTGGTCTCACTCTTAATTTTTGTTTTAAATAGGGTCTTTCTAGTGGGAAGCGTGGTCGAGAGGCTAAGTTGAACTTGGCTTGTCTCGGCTACCTAGAAGGGGGCTCGAGGTTCGACACCCGACTCGGGCAGAGTTGCGTTTACTGAGCGCCTAAAGCACGGAAAACCAACTCCTAGATACCCCCTCCCCCCACCGGTCCACAAATGAGATTGGACCAAAGCGCTCTGAGCATGCTATAAGCATGCATGCATATATTTTTAAATTTAATAACAGCAATGACGAAGTATCAAATCTAAAGTGAAAAAATAGTTGAACCAATGTTAATTATTGCGTGAAAAGCTAAAAAAATGTTTCAAATAAATAATTAAGTATCATTTAGAGCTCATGCTGATACTGTGGCATATTTAGATGAAACATTTTGTGGTGATCAATTACTCAAATATTGAAACCTACCAACCAGGGTCTAAATAATTTGATCTATAATTTATAGCAATTCTGTATTAAAATAATGTTTCGAAGTATCTCACCTTGAGCTTGTACACACAAAAAAAAGAAGAGATCCAATATTAGCAGCAGATGCAGACAAGAAATTGGTAAGGAGTATTATGACGTCAAATAATCCGAATCCATCCGTTATCCAACCGTATGCATGCGCCAAATAATACGACTTAAAATACAACAATAACTTATCACATAAAATAACAAAGAAATTAACAATAAGTACATCAACACACGTAATAAAAACATTAAAACGACACCTTCTTCAAAATACAGAAATGATTTTCTTTCTTACCTTCACAGTTAGCAGAGGTAGTATTCAGCTTATAGCCCAGATGGCATTCACATCTATAGCTTCCTCTTGTGTTGATACAATCAGAGTTAGTAGGACAGACCTTATTGTTGGTACCTAGACACTCATCGACATCTTGAGAACAATCTCCCAAAGTCCAACCTGGCTTACAGATACACTCTCCATTTACATTGTCACAAAACTCTGTGTTCTCTTTGACACAGCGACACAAGTTGTTACAGGAGTCGGCTCCATAGGTGAAGGTGCGACAAGCTTTAAGATATAATATTTCTATATTATAAATAAAATCAATATAATTATAATCTAAGTTTCATGCTTGCTTTTTTCACTGGAAGAGTATGTAGCATTACCTAAAAAAAAATGCTTAAACTAGAGTTTTTAACTTACTAAAACTAGATAATTACCAGCTTTTGTAGATTATTTACGAAATAAACTTATCGAGAAGCACACCATAATTAAAAGTAAAAAAGTGAAGTTCCCCGTCCAGACCTTGTGGACTAGAGGGCAGATGATGTAAATGTTATCTGTTTCTGTGGCCTCTGGTTAAGGAGGGTGTCATGGGGCCAGCACAATGACCAACCGCCTTTACTTTTACCTAACTAGTGTCAGGTACCCATTAGAGCTGGGTGGACTCAGAGAGACGCCCAAAGATCGCCAAATAAAAATTCCAGTCTTCATCAGGATTCGAACCCGAGACCCCCGTCCGGAAGCCAAGCGCTTTACTGCTCATCCACCACGCCATACCATAATGAATGCTTAATGTGTAAAGAAATCTAGACTTTTATATAACTTTTTACTCTTAAATGACGCGGTACCTTCCCCGTTGCTAGTAGGCTGAACTACATAAGGTAGGGTAGAAATAGGTTTGTACGTGACTCGACCAGACGTTTCTACAACTAAATAAAATATCGGCTTCGATATTATAAATGATATTGTTTTTTTATTAATTTATTGTTATGTTTGTAAATGGAAAGGTTTAGAACTTCTTTTTGTTTTCAATCTTGATTTCAGGCAATTAATGCGAAAATTAAAACTAAAACATATTTCATATTATTACGGCTGTTTCTCAAGTCAGCACCGCTACAACCCATGCCTGTAAGGCATCAACAAAGTATTGTTTTTGTTTTCCATATTTTTAATAGCTAAAAATACATTCTGGCTACGTCCGTTGATTGGTTCCCATGATTTATATTGTTTATTATGGATTGCACATCCTCTGCATTTCGTATTTTTCAATTTTCTATAAACGGGCCACATTTTAACGACCCCTCTATATGTTACAATGGAATTTCAAGGCCTGTTGTCTTTCCATTTCTTTTGCTCTCTCTCTCTTTGTCTCTCTCTCTCGCTCTGTCCCTCTCGGGAACCTCCTTTTGTTGTTTTTTTACCTGCTCATGTAACCCGACATAGACTTTGACGTGGTGTGTTAATAAAGACACACAGACACATTTGGTACGTGAATTCATGTGTCTTCTCCCCTTGCCCACCCTCCTTCTAGTCCCACATAAAGCCTCAAACATTTCTTCGGCTTCTCAATTCAATAATAATAATATAACCTATGTTGCTTTTCGAACGTAACACACACTTGACACTTTACGGCCCTTTTTTTTTTATTATAATGAAAATCCTTAATTTTTATAGCATCCCTCCATTGATCGAACCTTCACCACACACTTTTTAGTTTTTAAATTCTATAAATATATTCCCTAAGGTTAGTTTTACTTTAATTGTCCATTCTTCAATAAGACTAGCCAAGTACGTATTGGACACCGTATAATTATATTATTTTTTTAAAGTTATTTGGAGCACGTCTTAAAGGAAGCGGAAATAACGTAAATAAAAAAAAGCTTTTATTTGTTTTATTTCCTTTTTTTGGTGACCATATGGGAAACAGTAAAAACAAAATTCAAAGCTTTGATAGAAAGCCTTTGGTTTATTGCGGAGGTCATGTTGCGAATCTGTCAAAAACCGGTTATTAGTGAGTGCCCAGGTAAAAGAAACCTGTGTACAACGTTCCATCCGAATCCGTACGACAGTTGAGATCCCTTGGTTAATCAGTTAGTTAGTGGTATTTTGTGTTTAAAATATAGATTATATTTGTGTGTTCTAAAAAACAAAATAATCTATGTTGATTAATTAGCCATACTCACTGTGGGATTTGTAGGTACCATTAAATCCTTGATAATAATTATACACCCAGTTTGACTTAAAGACCAGGTACATTTTGTTTCCTCTAGTCCTGACTACACTTGGCATGCTGTAGCCAATGTATTGACCTATTAATCTAGTTTTGTTATTCTCGCCGTCATATATTTCTAACTGATCATCCCAATAGGTTTTGAAAGTTGTAAGCCTGTAGAGAAAGTTTACAATACACGTGTAAGCTGATTGATCAAAAGTAATCAAAGAAAGATGAGGGATGCATGACTTAAGACAGACCTACATTATTCTCATATTTTACATTAAATATCTTGCCGGTAAAAATTTAATGAAACTGGAATTCTTAATTTCATGGGAAAAAAAGTTTTTACTCTTTACTTTTCTAATAAACAAAAGACAAGTAAACCTAATTGTTATAACGGTTGAAAGAAATGACTTTGATACAATGTATATAACTGTGAGCAGGATAAGAATGTGTCTCAGTTGTCGAACAGCGGCTGTCACATTGCTCTGAACGATATAAATCAACAGGGCTGTCACATTGCTCAGAACGATATCAATCAAGTAATACAAAAACTGTTTATTCAATGATAGAAAATTATTTGTTCATAGAGCAAGCCATCATCATCATCACTCCTTGGAGTTCCTCATGGGACATAGGGCCTCGAGAAAGACACGCCACTCTCCAAGGTCTCTTGATAGCTTTTTGATGGTTTCTCAGCTCTTTCCGGTCTTCTCTGCTTCTTCAAGTACACTGCGTCGCTATGTTCTTTTTGGTCTTCCTCTGCATCTTGTTCCCTGGGGGTTCCACTCTAAGGCCTGTCTAGCTCTGTTGTTGGTATCTTTTCTAAGGTTGTGACCAATCCATCTCCACTGCCTCTCTAAGATCTGCACTTCTATATTTTTCTGTCCACTCATCTCCAACGGTTTGTTGTTTTCTACTTTGTCGTACCAGTGTATTTTTAGGATATTTCTCAGGCATCTGTTGATGAAGGTCTGTACTTTTTGTTGTCGCTTCAGTTGTTCATCATGTTTCAGAACCGTACAGTAGGAGAGCCTTGACATTAGAGTTAAAGATTCTTATTTTAGTCATGTTTGAGATGTGAGGAGATTTCCAGGTTGGTTTGAGCTGTGTAAATGTCTGACGTGCTAGATTTATACATTTAATGTCTTCATCTGTTCCACCTGATACACTGACTACACTCCCGAGGTTCACAAAATTATCTACTTGGTCTATGGTCTGAGAATCCAGTTCTATGTCTCCTATTTGTTTTTTGTTTACTTTAAGTACTTTTATTTTTTGGAGGTTTATTTTGAGGCCTACTTTTTTTCCTACTTCACTTAAAGCTGTAACCTTTTCTTGCATATCCTGTAGTCTGTGTGATAATAGGGCTATGTCATCAGCGAACTCCAGATCTTCCAGCCTTTGTGTGAGAGTCCATTTTATTCCTTTTCCTGAATTCCCCTGACAGCTTGCCACAGTGCGTTACTTGGCAGGTGAAACCATCATAAAGGTTTTTGATTATGGTTATTATTTTATTTGTCTCATGCTGTCCAGATAGATTCTCTTTCGATACTATCAAATACCTTTTCAAAGTCGACTAACGTTGCATAGATTAAGTAATGCAGCATTAATACAGACTGTCATAAGCAAATGCAAATTTTGAAATAGATATAGCGTCTTTGAAACAAATGAAGCCCTTTAATAAATAAATAATGAAGAAAAATAAACCGTTAAAAAAATACTTTAAAAAAAAAAGATTAAGCGTAGCTTTATCAATTAGTTTGGATCAGTCATGTATATAATTTGTAATCGATCTAGACTAAAAAATAATAAATTTGTACGATTAAACTATTTGTATCTATTGTTTTGTTTAGCGCAATTTCATGCTTTTAGCCATCTCAGCATGCTAATGATCCCATGTCTTGTCTGAACCAATTGGGAAAGGGGTGGGATGAGAAAGAAGGTGGTATCTGGGTAGATGTTACCGTGATCGCTTTTTAAATCCATAAAAAAGTTATTTAATGTCAAGGGCTGAAGCATCCTCAGCCTCCTCAAGCCAATACACTAATCACTATGCAAGCGAATCGCTTATGAAAATAGGTTTTCTAGTTATCTATTGTTAGCTTCAAAATTTAAAGCAGCAAACTACAAAGTATAAAAGGCCGGGAGATGGGGCTAATTCAACTTATACTACCACATCAGTCAGTTACAATTTCTTTTCTTTGGTCGAGATACCAAATAAAATAAATTAATTACCAATAGCTAGTTAATAATATTCTTTTATTGATTCTTGATTTGTAAGGTAAAAGAAATAATCGTACAAAATTTCAAGTTTTTTCTGAGATTGGGCGTGGGAGAAATAACGTATACAAACATTTGACCAGACAGCGTGAGTCATTAAAGGCTTTGTCAAAATATACTTGAGTAATACGAACCTCTGTGTTTATCTTGTTTTAAAGAAATTGTATACGTCTGAGCACACAAATACATACTTCATTTTCTAAAGCCGTTACATTTATTCAGAGCAAAAATAATGCGACTGCCAAATCAGTTTTACAAGAGTTTTTACGCTTTGCAATAGAAAACAATGTCTTTTTCCTACATGTATAGATATGTACACACGCCATAATATGTTGAACATCAGATGAAACGCATCTAACCCCCCCCCCCCCCCCCAACCTTTCGACCACATTCTTTTTGGCACCGATTATAATATATTATTTTTTTAGTACATTCTCACAAACACATTCAAACATCTATATATAAAACTATTGTACCTCAAGGAAATGACCAAATCTTCTTGCACAGTTATCGACCAAGTGCAAAATGCGTTGTTCATATAATTGTTTGGATACAAAGGACTTGAAATCACTCCCGTGCTAGAGGTCAATATATAAGAACAGTCTGAAAGTATACAAAGCTAACAGTAATATATCAGTCAAAGTTGTAACATAAATAATAAAAAAAACACTATATTAGCCGGCAGCAATAGTTGGCAAGTTATGTTGTTTTTATTGAGACATTCTTTCATTCTGTCCTTCAAAAGTAGGTCAGGCTTTTTCTTTAGTTGTAGATTTACACTATAAAACCAGCCTTTATCTAGAGACGCACATTATCTACCCTTAAATTATTTTACCGTTAGTCATGCCCAGTAAGCTTTAAGAAGGAGTGGCTAATTAGCTTTGGTGGCTACTCCGCTAGAAGAAGAAAATCTTAACCCTAATTTCTGCTGCCTTGGAATTATACCCATCATAGGCGAGCCAGGATTTTTTTTCGGGGATGGGGCGGGAAGTGGGAGAATTTTTTCTCCCTCCCCCTCTCGCCTAACGTGTGTGTGTATGTGTACGTAATATAGCTTTATCTTTCTTTCAGAAGAAATAGGGCTTTCCTGGAATTAGTGGAAAGACTCTAGACACCCCATCCATGCCAACCAGGGGGTGTGGGGGAGCGTTGCCGTTCCCACAGCGGGGTCCGGGGCGAAGCCCCTGCGCAAAGCCCTATTTCGGTATTTAAAACCAAAATAAATGTATATTCTTAGTATCTACAGAGCATTATCCTGCTATTTACAAATCTTAGTTCAGAAACCAGAACTGCTATTCACTGCCCTTTATTAATGGAATCCAGCGAAAGGTATAAATTTGTAACCCCTCTTGGCAACGCTCATGGAATTTGGTGACTGTAGTTGGCTTTAGATTTTATATCGAAAAAGGAAGTTTTATCGTCAAAACCATCAGTTGAAAGGAGATGAACGGTTCGGTACAATAAAGAGTCTTTTTACAACCTGCAAATCGTTAGGCTCACATATTTATCCGAAACCCCCGACCCGTTGAATCGAAACTACCGCTTTAAAACGCAATCCCAAAGACACTCACTTCTGGCCTGTAAATTCTAGTAACACTTATTTCTCCCACCCAAACTTTACGAAAAACGGCCGTTTCTCAAATTCTCGTCACTAAATCTGAGATCCTTACAGGCATTCATTTTTCCATGAAAGCATTCAATAGTTGTCCACAACAAAATACACCAAAGCGGCACTTTAACAGTTGAGCTGCTGCCATCAACTAAGTTGCGGATCCATAGTTGCCAGCCCTCAACCAGGGTGGAGGCCCCAGATTTTGTGGACTCCCTTACACTCTTTCGAAAGCTTGAATAAAGATCCACTTATATCTAAAAGCATGCTATATTTTAGAAGAAAGAGTACTTGTAAATTGAATCTCAATTTCCTTTTCTTTTTAAAAATATTACATAAGCATATTTTAGTTTTAAAATGTGTATATTTACTTTAGTTTTTGGAGGGTAAGGCTCTTGGTAGACGCCCTGCCGTAATTCTGGTGAGTCCGAGCATGCTACAACTCCAAACGGACACTTTTTAATCACGACATTGTTGCTACCCGACGTAAGATTTAAAAGCGTTAGCGTTAAAAAATAAAAAAAAATACTTTAAAAGTTTCTGACATGTTGAAACTACGTTATATTTTTCACTTTTGTGAAGACCCCCATCTTGTGAATAGCCCGATACTATAGCCTCTCCTGTCCTTCCTTAAACCCGCCCCTGCCCTCTACATCTCATCGCTAAATGACTTCAGAACTATATTTCCCATACTAGCTCTTCACACCTAGAATATGTCTCAGTTGTGACTGACTTTTTATTTTATTAAAGATTCTATAATGGCAAGTTACATGCACCAAAGCAAAAGTCTCCCTGTAAATTGTAACTTACACATGTGTGTGTGTGCATATATGTCACACTTGACAGCACACGGTAACAGTTGAACAATGGTACGACAACTGTCCGTTTTGTGTGTGTGTGTGTGTGTGTTTTGTATAGGGAAAAAAACTATATTATGTGCTAAAGAGAATTTACTAGATAACCTCGATAAACTAAATGTAAAGTCATAGTAAAAGCTTAGAGAATGCACTATAGATAACATAAACAATGAAGAAAAGTCTTTATGAGAGACATTATAAGATGCACAGAGCTGGCTAAAGGATTCACGGTTCCGAGTAGAATGTTCTGTGAGCTTATTATTTGATGGATTACATTTGGTCGCCTGGATCTTTACTTTGTTTTTTTTTCAGCTAGAATAGTTTATTTCAGTCAAGTTATCATTGTACAAGGGAATTATATTTTAATCTTCATTTGTTATTGGATTACTTATTTCATTGAATTCAGATTGCAAGTATTAAACTCAAGAAAAATATATTCAGCGCTGTTGCTTCAATGTATCTAAATAGTGAGTTGGAATATATATTTATTCTATAGGAACCTCCGAATCCGCACAGGCCATATGATTGTGAAGAATATACACTACTCTAAAAAAAATGACACATTCGATCAAATACTTTCTCTACTCCCACAAACTTTAATACAAAATATAAATAGTTTTTAAAAAAAGGGGCATTTAATAATCCCCCTTTGGATTCTCTGTTCTAGACCTAGGGGTAGTGTAGATAGATCTATTCAATTACTTCTTAAAGCGGGAGGAAGTATACTTTTGAAATTTTAAACATGTTAAATGTAAAATTTATGAATATTTTTTGGGTCGGAATTGCGAATAAAATTGTGTTTGGTAAGCTTAACCGCTGCGGTTTCAATAGTACAATATCCTTTTAGTTGTATGTATCCGGTAAGTAATATAACATGTTAAATTTGTGTATTTTATTAGACCACCGCAAGCGGAATAATTAACAATGAGTCATTCAGTCATCTAGCATCAAGAATTTTATATCAAAGAACAAAAAGACTACATACTCATAGGAACGCACGATCTGTTAGCTGCCTCTATATAGCCGTCTTCCTTGCTACATCGACATCTGTAGCCTGTCACACTACCTGTATCTGTACAATTAGCATACTTTTGACATTGGTCTTTTGAGTATGGATCTGTACACACGTCATAATCTGTTGAACAATTCGCTCCTTTCCAAAGAGGCAAACATGTGCAGTTACCAGTTCTTGTATCACACGACAATGTCTGGTTTTGTACACAGTCACAGCTTCTGTAACAATCTGGTCCATATCTAATGTTTCTGCAGGCTAACATAGAGAAAAATTACAATATTTTAAAGACAAAAATTAAGTAAAATATTTCAAAAAATACTTTTCTAAAAATTCAATATTTTAAAGACAAAAATTATGTAAAATATTTCAAAAAATACTTTTCTAAAAATTCAATATTTTAAAGACAAAAATTATGTAAAATATTTCAAAAAATATTTTTCTAAAAATAAAAGTTTATATTGATTGCAATTTCACCAATTAGTTTGAATAATATTCAATGCAATGGTATTGCAAGTGCTGAATGTCCTTTAGAAGCTTGTGGGGCTACTAGAAATTCTGTAAGAACACTCTGCTGATTCTGTCGCTCCCCAGTTGCCTGATCTACGACTTGACCAGTGTTGAAGAATTCCATTTGGAGTTACGAACGGAGTGGCTTGTTTTCAGAGAACTATAAATAAAATAATCGAAGACGAGCAACTGGAAAATACATTCGCTTATGTGGACAAAGTGACTATCTGTGGACATGATGCCGAGTCTCATGATAGAAACCTGCAGAGATTCTTCAAAGAGGCTCAGAAGTATGGAATTACCTTCAACAAAGCTAAAAGTGAGATTGGAACACATAGTATCTTACTGCAGGGATACAAAATATCTAAAGGTCAGCTCAAGCCTGACCTAGAAAGATTCAGATCCTTGCGGGAATTAAATGCTCCGTTGAACATACGAGAACAGAAACGAATGTGGCCTTCTGGCTTATTCGCAATGGATTCCTAATTTCTCAGACAAAATCAGATTGTTAACTAGAAATAAACGATTTCCTGTCCCTGAGGAGGTCAAACAAGCATTCCAGGACCTAAAGGACGAGCTTGAGAAATCCGCTGTTTACACCATAGATTACACTCGCCCGCTAACAGTGGAGACATGCTTCTGACATAGCTATAGCAGATAAACTTAACCACTTAACCAAGATGGCCGGTCTGTGGTCTTCTTTTCTCGGACACTATCGCAAAGCGAAAGGAGACACTCAACGGTGGAGAAAGAAGCGTATGCTATAGTAGAATCTTTGAGAAAGTGGAAACACGTATGCAATAGTAGAATCTTTGAGAAAGTGGAAACTCTTATCGAAGGCCCTTTACCCTTATCACAGACCAACAATACGTGTCCTTTATGTATTGTTATAAATGCAAGATCAAGAATGAAAAGATTCAAAGTTGGAGGTTAGAGCTATCCTGTTTTCACTATGACGTTTACAGACCAAGTACACAAAACTCAGCTGCCGACAGTTTCAGCAGAAATCGCCACTTATCCGCAATGTCTCGTAATGACTTAAAGTTACTCCATAATAGTTTGTGTCACCCTGGTGTAGCTCGGATTCTACATTTTGTGAGAGCAAAGAATTTACCTTTTTATTCGATGACGTTAGAACGGTGACCAACCAGTGCCAGATGTGCTGAACTTAAAACCACGATTCTTCAGGCAACAAACAGGGCAACTAATCAAAGCAATACAACAATTCGAAAGAATAAGCATGGACTAAAGGTGCCTCTTTCTTCTAATTCACACAATAAATATATTCTTACCATGATCGACAAATTCTTTAGGTTTCCTTTTGCCTTTGCATGTCCAGATATGCCATCTGCTACTGTTATCAAATGTATCAATGAGTTATTTTCCATATTCGGGCTACCCTCCTATGTACATACCAACAGAGGTACTTCTTTTATGTCTGTTAAAGTACAGAATTATCTTAACGAAATGGGAGTGGATATGAGCAGGAGCACGCCTCATAATCCTATAGGAAATTGTCTAATAGAAAAGCTAAATAGTAGTCTTTGGAAAGCTATACCATTAGCCTTACACTCCCAGGATTTGAGTACATCTCAATGGGAACTAGTACTGCAAGACGCGTTGCACTCAATTGGCCACTTCTGTGCACGCGACGAACAAAACTCAACACAAGAGACTCTTTAGATTCTATCGCAGAAGTAGTTCTGGAACATCTCTACCAACGTGGTTAACATCTCCTGGTCCCGTGTTGTTAAAAAGAAATAATAGATCCTCTAAGTATGACCCATTAACAGAAAAGATAAGAGATAGTGAGCTGGATGTTTTAAATAAAGTAAAACTAGTTAGACACTCTTTTACCAACACATTGATCTCCGTTCAACTCCATGCCAATAGGACAGTAGCATTGTTCATAGTTCTGTCCTTTCTGTAGCAGTTTTACGCATATATGGGAACATTTTCTTGTGGTGCAGGAACTGACACTGCTGGTAACATTGACTGTATGAAGGATATAATTAGAATGAATACATTTGTAAAACAAAAACAACTGTTTTTCTAATAAAACGATTGTTTCTTATCACCATTAGTAAAGCAAAATTTAAACTATTTTTATTTAAAAGAGACGCATGCATGTAGACTGTTTGATGCAAGATTTCCTATTTAAAACTGTCTATAGAGTTAATATTCACTGACTCAACAAAGCTCCCTTCAGTTTGCTTATTTGAACATATGTTCTGCCTGGGAGGAATCCAGCAATGTCAACCATTTTATTTGCCACCAATCATGTGCTACAAATGTAGTCAAAGTTACAAATAATAATAATGTACCAATAATCAACATACTCAAGATAATAATAAAATAGTAGTAATAATAATGAAAGTGGTAATAATAATGTAATAATGTCACTATCCAGGCTCTCTGCAAACTGCACCACACCACACCACCAACTTGAACTTGACAAATCATGGCTCCAAAATAACGTAATGGTTTAATGTTAAATAAATAACAGCCAATACTGTACAATTGTCAACACGTAACACAGTCTGTACACATATTTCTTCGTGGACAACCGTACCGTATCAATGATTGCATTGATCTCTCCGTATCAATCCGAGCTTGCATTGGGTTCAACTGTTCAGGACTGACTTCACACACTGGGCTCGTTGATCGCAGACCAAGATCAAGACGCCGTCTCGTACTAGTGATGCTTCTTGACTGTACTTGACAGTACTCAGCACTGAACCGTCGTAATGCGCCGTACAGAACCACATTGCTGAACCACACTGAACTATGCTGTAGTCGACCGGACTGAATTACATGGTGCGATGAACTACTTCTAATACTTAACGCCAGTCTTAAACCTGATACTGAAGTGTGTCTCTATAAGGCATCGGCGAAAGTGATAGGAGTAATGCAAAAGCAACGCCATAGCTCTCATTTCATCCACAAAAATAAAAAACATAAAAATAAATACAACAAAAAAAGAACAATACATATTTTTTGGTCTCCCGTTAGTACAAGTAATTATCTATCTGATTAGAAAATTGTTCCTGGGTATCATTTTTTTCTTTTCTATTTCGTAAACCTATTTCATAAAATAAAACTTACATTTGCATTGTCCTTCGTTCATAGCAAGCCCTTCTTTACAAGTACATTGAAAACTTCCAATAGTGTTTGCACAGGTTGAATAGTCTGGACATGATAGAGGATTCTCAAAACATTCATCAAGGTCCGCAGAACAATCAGTGGATATCCAACCAGGTTTACATACACATTGACCAGTGGTACTATTACAGTACTGAGTATTACTTTGTATACATGTGCAAGGCTGTGTGCAGTTTGAACCATAAGTAAAAGGCTGGCATTCTAATTGGGTCGAGGGAAATAAAAAGAGAAAAAAGTATTTTGTGTTTAACATTTTTGTCTTTCTAAGATAAATTAAAGCATTTAAATCCCCATTGAGTGTTTTGTCAACTATGTACTATTATATATTTTTCAGAGAAACACACATAGCTATTTTGAAATGGGAGATTGTGAAAAAAATGTACAATATAAGAGCATTTAAAAAAATGTTTAATGCTAGCAAAGGAATTCTAAGTATCTGTCTCAGTAAGTAATCACTGCCGTAGTATTTATATAATTACCATTTAAATATTTATATTATGTGTCTTAGAACAATATTACAATAGTTAACCAAATAACTTGTTTTAGAAATCCTTTACATATAGTACTGGACTATAAAATTTAAAATACTACGTACTGGAGTACCTTATAAAACATAACAAGGAAACATGTCTTTATCGTAGGCTTTATTGTACTATAATGACAAAACAGTTCACAGTAACATAGTACACATATACGCTGACCTGGACACCACGATATTTTGACACACCATTACAGATCAGTTCACAATACACAAGAAACAAAAAATACACTGCACCTACCATGTGACCAGTAAGCAGCACTAAACGCACTATAACTATTAGTTCTAGCGTAATAGGAATCATAAAATCCAGTATATAGAACAATGTACATTTCGTTGCTCGAAGATCGAACCAAGCCCTTAGGAACCAAACTGTAAGGTCCTCCATTAAATCTGGCAATCATCTTTGCGCTGTTGTTTCTAAAGTCGTATACTTCAATATATGCTGGACGATTTTCAAAATAACTGTCCGTAACGTACCACAAATTTAATTTCTGAAAACTAAATACAAATAGATATAAAAAAAAATCAACAATATAAGCTGTTTCAATCAAAAGTATGTATTTACATTTCACACATAGGTTAAGTTATCAAACAGAATTATCGTATTAGGAAAATAAAATGCAACATAAATCTTATTTTAATTTGTTTGTTAATGTTTTACATGTTTCACGTGTTTCTTCCTAGTCCAAACGTCCGGCAGGAGGACGAGGGATGGCAGCGAGCAGGGTATGAATCCCGGAACATCAAGATGACTGGACGACATTCCACTGTGCATACCGCACAAACAGGGGGTAGGTAGGTTTACAATATGTATATTAAGTTCTTAAAGGCAAAAGTTGCATTATTTAGAAAGATTGAGTTATTAACTTGAATTAACAAACGGTTCAGTTTAAATCGCGATGTAGATTAGAACTTACATTCGAGATGTGACTCGCGCTATTCTCTCAGATATCTGCCTCACACCTACACTGAGAGATTAGACTAGAGTGTCACTAGAGCACACTCAAATATTATAGGAGCAAGTAAGTAACAATGGAAAATAATACATTACGTTCATTCGACCTATACCAAAACACACAATCAGACATTTTATCACTATGCAAAAGTATGATTATTCATTTAAAAAAAATATCTTTTAAAAATATTATATTTGTTAAAATAATCAGATTTTTCCATAACCGGAAAAAGGACAGGTAAAGTAAAACCAAAAACGGAATTTTCTTATAGAAGCTGCTAAAATTTAAAAAAAAATTACAATAAAAAAAAATCTTATTGTACCTCAAAGATATAACTTTTCCTAACGAAGCTTTTATGATCCAACTGCATTCTGCTGTAGGCTTAGAGTCATATGTTGAGTAATGATAATCAGCAACTATCAGTCCAGAAGAGGCTGTCAATACCTTTCCGCATGCTATAAAATATATATGTATATATATATATATATATATATACAAAAAATTATATATATATATATATAATTATATCATATTATATATATATATATATTAAAAAATCAGCACAAGTAACAGAATTCACAAACAATATCCAGCAGGGATAATCGATAATTAGGGATGTTAACATTGATTGGTGTGATCGCATTGGTTATCTCAATATTGATTGCCAGTCCATAATATTTGCTGGCCTTGAAATATCAGGACATGAAGATGGGAGCTGCGTGTGTGTGTGACCTTTATTGCATTGCACCGCGTGTCTCTTACAAGGATAGCTCTACTAGTTTTCATCCCCAACCTAGTGATGCTGGATAGTTGACCATCAAATCTAGAATGAAAGTGAATGCTTCCAATAACTAAATTTGTTGAAGCTTTCTGCACAACCACAGTTAGACAGTACTTTGATCATATCATGGAAATTTTGCTTTATACTAATTAGTTCAGCGAGTAACCTATTTTGTGATGGATTTGAAAGAGGCTATCTCTGCTGACAAGGTGAAATGTTTTAGCTAGATTAATGAAGGTTAAATATAGAGACATTCTTTATACTCTGCACTTTTTTGTAGCTGCTCTAAGGAGAATAATCATAACGCCACATTAGGGTGCTAGGTATACATTTTCTCCAAAGTTTTGAGGACGCACTAAGGGAAAGAAGATCTTGCCCTAGATACTGAGAAGGGAAATGACGCAGTAGTTATCGCAGTAGGTTCTTTCGCCTTTTTACTTCTAAAAAGTGCCACTCTAAGGATTTTGGAAAAGCTATTGATCAGAGCATTCATGAAACAATTACAGAGCAGTTTATGCAATGGTTGGATGGAAGCAGTCTTGCACTGTTTTAAAAAAACCTTTGGGATAGGGGGATACTATCTTTGCTAGGGGAATCGCCAGTTGACATCTAGTCTATGGCTTTAGCTCTTATGGACTGAATTCCTTATCCAGCTAATGCATGATGGTCATTGGCAGTGGCAGGGTTTGTTGTCTTAGAATAGTGTTCAACCCACCGCCCCATCAGCTTGTATCTTCCCTGGTGGTATTGACAGTGGCTGATTTCAGTGTTGCAATTTTGCTTTTGGGTGGGTTCAAGCGGCCTTTTAATGCCAATATACATGCCTCTGATTTTGCCGATTTGACCTGAGCTGGATACTTTCACTACGCTCAGCCCATGGCACAGTGTCAAGCTGTCCACTGTGTCGCAGCCCAAGCTTTTTTCATTAATTTCGTTTCGCTTTATTTTCCCCCCAAAGTATGTAGGAAAGCCTTCTGAATGGTAGATTGAGATGTTCCCATCTTTCTGTTGATGAGCTGTTATGTGTAGTCCTGATTGAAAGACTCTTAAACTTAATCTGAAGATATGGGGATCTCAAATTGCTCACATTGAAGTGGATTCTTCCTCTTCAAACAGTAAATTAATTTTGAAACATACATGGGACTTATCAATGTCACACTCTGCACTTTGGTAGGATCAGGTAACCTGGACAAATTTAGGACACTTGCATCGTACTCTGATTATGTCCAATTGATGCCAACGTTTGAATGAGGGTGTTGCCTTGATACTTCTTGCTGAGGCTTGATCTCGTAAGCTTTGTTCATTTTCATTTATTTTCCCAGTATCAAATGCCCAATACAACTGTTCCACTAAGTGTCAGATTCATCGCGTGCATTAATGTACCAATTATAATAACTGTCACGGATGAATGTGTGTATGTATGTATAATCTATTTTTACAATCTGCGCGAATGACCGGAAGTGTGTTTTGTTGTCAGACAGAGACCAGCGTGTGTGATATGCAGTAAAGCTGATTAAAGTGTATGTGTTTGATCTAGCGGTTTCATTGTTTTATTTCGTTAACTAGAACTGAACCAGGGACACCTAGACGTAGCGAGACGTAAGGTAGATTCTATATAATTATAAATACAATACGAAAGCTGTGACATATTTGGAGGCTCGTTTATCTAGTTATTTGACTTAGACTTGGAAGACATTACGCAGAACTGCGGTTCGCCATTGTGAAAAGGTCAAGGACCAAGAAGCCGTGAAGTCGTGAAGTGCGCTCACGTGCGACGGCAAGAAAAAAAACTAAGTCAATCAGCATAGACAAAACTAGGTCAAACACAGTGATAAAGTAATTTGTATTGTTTATATTTGATGCTACACACATAAACAAGGATGGCAGACAAATTACCACAGTTAATAGCCGCTGGAAAAGAAATGGGATTGACTGGAACCGCTTTACAAGAGTGGGGAAAGGAAAGAGAAGACGCAGATCGACATGAAAGAGCTAAAGAGAGGGAAGTGAGAGCTAAAGAGGCAGAAGAAAGAGCTAAAGAAAGAGACACAATGGAAAGAACTAAAGAAAGAGAGGCAGTGGAGAGAGCTAAAGAGGCAGAAGCAAGAGCTAAAGAGAAAGAAGCTGATGTAGAAATACACAAATTGAGAGTTAGAGAGTTGGAGCTTAGGGAGACGAAAGGAGATATCAAAGGACATATAAAACCTGAATGGAAACCAAAGTTGCCACCTTTTAATGAGAACGTGGATCAAATGGATGCATATTTGGCGAGATTTGAAGTGCATGCTCAAGCTACAGAAATACCTAAAAGTCAGTGGGGAAGTCATCTTTACACATTGTTACAGGGAAAGGCACTGCAAGCTTGTATCAACTTTTCTAAGAAAGAAATAGAAGAATATGACAAGGTGAAAGAAGTATTAATGAAAAGATACAACTTGACAGATGATGGGTATAGAGAGAAGTTCCATAAAGCTAAACCAGAGAGAAACCAGCCATTCCATGAATTTGTTGAGGACATTACAAGATACTTAATGCGTTGGGTATAATTGTCTAAGACTGAAAAGACATTCGAGTCTCATTGATCTGTTCATTAGAGACAAGATCCTCATATCTTGCAATCCTCAGTTAGTGGCTTTTCTACATGAAAGGAAACCGAAAGATGTGCCAACAGCAGTTAAGTTGTGTCAGCAATATATTACTGCACATCCAGAGCAGACCATTCAGAGAGAGGAAGACTTGATAACTAGCAAGTTTGCATTTGCTGCAAAGACTAATGATAACAGAAGTCGTTTTAAACAAGAATGGAGACAGGACCGTCTGCAGAAAAGAAGTGTTGGTGAAAAAAGAAAATGTTTTTAGTGTTTCAAAACGGGACATTTAGCAGCCCAATGTAGAAACAAAAGCCCATTAAGACGAAATGAGACTATAGGTTCAAGCAGAAGTCAGGAGTTTAAAACCAGCAACAGGGGAAGACCGACTGGACATCCATACAATGCGTCAGTTTGCATAGACTATCAACATGGTGAACAACTCCCTCGTGAATCTGATCAGATCCAAATGGATGGTTGGAGCTGTAACTTGTGACGCTGGGAAATTAAAAATGTATCCTGGATTTGTTGGGAAAAATCTATTTGGGTCTTGAGAGACACAGGAGCGACCACAATCGGAGTGAAGAGACTACATGTGCACCCTCACCAGTTGACGGGTAAGAAAGTCCAATGTATGACATTTGGAGGAACAATTGAATAATATCCCACAGCTGTCATTGATATTGATACGCCATTTTTATCTGGGAAAGTTGAAGCATGTGTGTTGGAGAGGCCTGCAGCTGACGTGATCCTAGAAAACGTGACTGGCATAACTGGGCCTACCATCACAGATATCTACAAGTGGCAAAGGTCAGCAATGTCAGAAGCTACAAATGCGGTAACTAGATCTCAATCTGGTGTAATAGAAAACATGGGACAACCGATCCTACATAGTCAGATTGAACAGCCAGAATCAGATGTAACATCCAGTTATGCATTGAAACAAAAGGAGGACCAAACATTGGTTAAACTTTTTGAATTGGCGGAGCGTCCTACCAGTAAATTTAAAGGGAAAAATGGACTTCTGATGAGACAAGATAACAAAGAGAAACTACAGCTAGTCGTCCCTACCGCCGAAAGAAAAAGAATTTCGGAGTTACGTCATGACTCACCTTTTGCGGGTCATATGGGGACAGCACGAACAAGAAAAAGAATTCTGAATAACTTTTACTGGCCAGGAATATTTAAAGATGTGAACAAACATTGTTCAGCGTGAAGCACTTGTGCCAGTACAAAGCCCAGAGATCGTTATACAAAAGCCCCATTACAGGTCACAGATCTGCAAGATAGACCATTTCAGAAAGTGGCCGTAGACATTGTGGGTCCCATAAACCCTATGTCTAAAAGAGGATACAGATACATCCTTACAATGGTTGACCTATGCACACGTTGGCCAGAGGCCGTGCCATTAAAGACAATAACTGCAGAAAATGTAACTCATGAATTTTTCAACATTTTCTCTCGCTTAGGATTCCCTGAAGAAATTCTAAGTGACCAAGGAACTCAGCTTACGTCCAAGTTAACACATCAGTTTCTGAAACAGTCAGGGACTTTGAAACGATTATTAGGCAAAGTAGCACTAGACAGACCAGCAGACTGGGACATGTACATCCCAGCAGTTCTCTTTGCTTACCGAGAAGTTCCACAAGAAAGTACAGGATTTTCACCTTTTGAATTATTGTATGGAGCAAACCCGAAAGGTCCACTTAGTTTGCTGAAAAATTTGTTGACAAAAGAAAATCTTGATAATGAATCTAGAACAAGCTATCAACATGTCGTCGAGCTCAGAGAGAAAGTGGTAACAACATGTCAACTTGCAAAGCAAGCATTAGAATCACAGTTAGCACAACACAGAACTATTGTTAACAGAAATAAAACTCTGCTAACACTTCAAGGAGGAAGCCTTGTGTATGTACTACTTCCAAGGAAAGACAGTAAACTGATTTTTCAGTGGCAAGGACCATTTCAAGTAGTCAAGAAAATAACTGCAGTAGATTACCAAATCAACATGAGAGGAAAACTGAAAACATGTTAAGAGAGTTTGGTGGAAAGTCAAAGGAAAGTAATGCTAACACTGATGAAGTAGTTCGTTCCAGTTGTGCGATAGTTAATGAACCAGAGAAAGACGAAAATGAATTGACGGGATCATTACTATCTGTATTAACTTTAAAGCAATCAGAAACTTGGACAGATTGCAAAATTGAAGAGTCACTATCAGTAGAGCAAACGAAGCAAGTGAAAGAAGTACTGGCTAGATATGATGATATCTTGACGGATGTACCAGGGAGAACTGCAGCAATTAAACACGACATCATTCTCAAAGACTCTGAACCAGTGAAAAAGAAACCGTATCCAGTACCTTTAGGGTATATGAAGGAAGTGGAGGAAGAGATTCAATTGATGCTGAAGTTAGATATATCCCCAACAGAGTCACCATACACGGCACCTATGGTGGTGGTTAGAAAAAAATCAGGCGCAGTAAGAATATGTGTTGACTACAGGAAGCTTAACAAAGTTACTGTGCTTGATTCGGAACCATTACCCAATCCTGAAGACTTGTTACCTCAAAATGGCAGACGCAACATTTTTACAAAGCTAGACGACCCGTGGGTATTGGCAGATACCTTTGGTAGATAAAGCTAAACCACTTACAGCGTTTAGTAGTCCTTTTGGTTTATTCCAATTTAATGTCATTAGTTTCGGGCTTGTCAACGCACCAGCAACGTTCAGCAGTATGATGAGAAAGGTGTTGTCGAATCTACCCCATGTACTGTGCTACCTAGACGATTTCTGCATTCACATTAATTGGTCAGATCACCTACAACATCTAGAAATGGTTCTAGATACATTGAGGAGAAATGGTTTAACCGTGAGACCATCTAAAGTGGAGATTGGTTGCAAGAACATTTTCCTTTCTAGGATATGTAATTTGAGGACACTCACTGAAACCACAACCTGAACTAAGACAACGGATTATGAATATTCGTCAGCCAACAACCAAGAGACAGGTCCGTAATTTATTGGGACTCTGCAACTTCTATCGAAGGTTTATAGCGGATTTTGCAGAGATGACTGAGCCTATCACAAACCTGACCAGAAAGGGAGCACCCAATGTGACCAGATGGTCACATGACTGAAGTATCGCTGCAGAAGATCAAGAAGGCATTTGCAGAGGAGCTGATCCTGCGTCTACCTGACTGTCAGAAGGAATTCATACTAGCTGCTGATGCATCTGCTGTTGCTATCGGGGGATGCCTAGCACAGGAATCACAGGGCATTCTACATCCCGTTATGTACGTCAGTAGAAAGTTGTCTTCAGCAGAACAACGATACAGCACCGTAGAAAGAGAGTGCTTGGCAGTTGTTTGGGCAGTAACCAAGTTGGCCAGATACCTGTTGGGCAGAACATTCGTACTCCGCACAGATCACGCACCCTTACGCTGTTTAAACACACCTAAGTCGGTGAATTCCAGGGTAACTCGCTGGGCCCTGATGCTTCAGGACTTTCAGTTCGAAGTGCAGCATATTCCAGGTAAAGGAAACGTCGTAGCGGACATTCTGTCACGCTTATCATATATAAGCCTACGTGGCTTCTCACAAGCATTTGTTGCTTCATCAAAGACTTTGTGTCTTCAACAGTTTAGACTTTGTTGCTTGATGGTAGACTTTTCTGTCTACAACTAAGACTTTGTGTCTTCATCTTTTAAGACTGTGTGTCTACATTTTTTAAGACTGTGTGTCTTCAGCTTTTTTAAGACTGTGTGTCTTCATCTTATAAGACTGTGTGTCTTCATCTTCTAAGACTGTGTGTCTTAACTATAGACTCGTGTGCCTATTACATTGCAGTCTGTGTGACTACATTAAAGTCTGTGTGACAACATTAAAGTCTGTGTGACTATGTTCAAGTTGTTTGGATACATAAACGCCTGTGTGGCATACCCAGAGTCTTTGTGGCCTATCGAACGAACATTTTTTGTTGTTTTTTGTGGTGTAATGTTTGCTATTTGTTTTATAATCGTTTTATTTAGTGATCTTTGTAAAAATCGATTATAATATTAGGAGGGGCGAGATGTCACGGATGAATGTATGTATAATCTATTTTTACAATCTGCGCGAATGACCGGAAGTGTGTTTTGTTGTCAGACAGAGACCAGCGTGTGTGATATGCAGTAAAAGTTTATTAAAGTGTATGTGTTTGATCTAGTGGTTTCATTGTTTTATTTCGTTAACTAGAACTGAACCAGGGACATCTAGACGTAGCGAGACCTAAGGGAGATTCTATATAATTATTAGTACAATAGGAAAGCTGTGACAATAACCTTCTAGGTTTTCTTTTACAAAAAAAAATATAACTTTGGTATGTTTTGTAGAATTCAAGTTTGCAGCATTATCACTTATCAAAGTGACATGCTCAATTGATGTGTTTGTGTGAAGTGATATGAATATTTCCTAATACAATCTCTCTCGGTCTCTTCTGACATGTTTCTACTTGACCATTTTGTTTCTTTTTAAACGTTAGTGTAGTCATTAAATTGAAACATATTAGCGAAATTTGATTGCAATTTTTACAATACTCCTATTCAAGTCAGTACTTCATGAACGCGATTTTTCTAAAAATTTAGCAGTTGATGCATTTAGTAGATAAAAGAATTACTAGCTCGTTAGCCACACGAGGAGATATCTAGTTTGACCGTTATAATTTTTCAAGCAAAAAAAAAAATGAAATTAACAAATTTATTTGGCTAGAGATCTAGAATTATGTCTACATCCAACATCGGCTTTGAAAGGACTATCGCGTTCTTGAAATAACGATCGCTTTTGGGAATTTCCGAATGCAAGGCTTTTCTGACTTGAAGAGTTGAATAAATTAATGTTCAGGAAACTTTTGCGCATCGTCATTGTGTTTTAAGTCTAGATCTCATTGCCCATCATTGGAGTATTAAAGTGCACTAGATCTACTCATTCGATTAACCAGTATTCTTTTTCGGGCAAAAAGGAGGGGGGGGGGTATAACAAATGTTCCATTATATTTTAATCTAACATTTATACATCTTAAAGAAAGAAAGAAAAACGATCGCTCCACAAGTTGCAGAGAAGGAGATGTTATCTCTTTAGAAACACGTTTTTAAATAATCGATAATTGATTACGATATAATAAACCTATAGAGCTAAAAACATTAATGATTTTTTTTGTATGATAATTTAAGTTAAAGTGAATATGTAATTACCGTCACAAAATGTTTCATTTATATGTTCGTAGCCCATTTCACATGCACACACAAAAGATCCGTGGGTATTATAACAATAGGAATGATCATTAGTTTCATTGCATGGAGTTTTTTCTAGATAACACTCATTGATATCCTGGCGGCATGTTGGTGAAGTAAAACCTAACAAGCAGTGACATAGTCCGTTAGTTTTGTTGTAAGACTTGGTGTTGGATTGGTCACACAAAGCTGTCTTTAAACAATTTTCTCCGTATGTCCAGTTGTCACACTCTGAGGAAAAACAAAATTCATACCATCGTAAAAACTTCACATTTCAGCTGTTTATGTATGCACTTGGATTTACCTAAAGGAAAAACCGTTTAAGTATCATAATCACTCTAACGGCTTTGCGGTTTGATACAAAGTATACACATAATATTGTTTCCAAAAACAGAAGCAGAAACTACTAGAAGGAACACTTCTGATATTTATGTATAATTAAGATTTACTACTGAAGACCTAGCAATGCTGATTATTGTTAGTTTTGAACCAGATTACACCTATATTTGATGCATTGCTAACTAGACTGACAAAATCCTCACTTGTCAAAATGTTTCTGTATAGAACTACCAAAACATAAGAACTATTTTTATTACCAAAAGAGAGTTAAAGTTGTTTGTTTTTATACAATAGATTAAATAAAGTTGGGAAAAGGCGACTAGGGAAAAAGTATTTGGGCTTAAAACTTCATATTTGTTCCATTTATACTTCAAAGTTTCTTATGGATTCTAATTTTTCCAAAACTACTTTTAAATTCTTATATGGATTCGCCCTCTCCTCCTTTTCTCTGTGTAATCATTAGCTATTGCTTATATGTTTCATAGAAAGGGAAATGTTTGGACTTAGAGACAATGATGCAACTAGTAAAAACAAGACGAGGATTTTAAGAAGCATAGCGAACCCTAAACAGACGACTTCTGAAGGCCTATGAGAGAGGCACACATTTAATAGACGTAGGGATGTAGCTTGACGTCATGCGGCGGTTCCCTTCTTTATAGACATTCACTATTTAGTGTTGACTATCGTATAGTGTTGGCCTTTCGCCTGGGTTATTGGATTTCTTTATTTGAATGTTTCTTCCCTTTGACTTATCTTTTTAAGACAGAAGGGAAACGCCTAACACAATACATTTTAAATGGAAGGGGAACCAGACATGATTAATCGATTTCATTGTGCAGCCACTGACCTTAATCGCTGAAACCATTTCTTAAACAGTATGGTGAAATATGGCAGCAAATTTTATGTCATAGGCCATTTGATTTCTCCTCCTTCTCAAATTCAGAACTTTGCAAACCACATTAAAGCATGCTCATTGCGATTGCTTCATTTTCTTGTGTACATGTTGAGCGAGGGGGTGGGAGGAGGCTGGTTTCTGGCAGATTTAAAGGGTTAGGAAAGTCTTAAAACATTGAAGCACATAAGCTGACAGCATTATAGACGTTGGAGATCTTTCTTTCCGCTTTATTTGTAGATTTGTCAACAGAATGTCGGCTGGTTCATGTCTATTGTAATGTAAACTATTACCCTACCGTACAGAGGACAATGTTTTTTCGTCGCCCACAAGTGAAACATTAGATAAATTGATAAATAAATTAGTCAGTCAGCTTGGTCCTAAGCTTTTAAACTGAACAACCCAGTAACAAGAACACGCAAATTGATTTACCAGCACACGTGAGGTTATTTATAGGATCAAGCTTCATGCCTTTAGGGCAGTAACATGACTCAATGCGGGGATTCGTGGATGTCACACCACAAGCGTGCGAACACTTCTTCTGGGTACAAAGTTTGGAGTCTGCAAAGAATGAAACATATTTGAATATACCATGAGAACATCAAAATGATCAAAAAGTTTAGAAATAATGCAAAATCATTTCTCGGATTTTCTTTAGAATGGGCTATTAATCACAAAACTATATATTTACACAAATATATGAAACAAAGCCATTTCCTGTTAGTTTCCGTTGAGATAATGTTGAAAAAATCCTAGATCGAAATAATTCATGTCTGTTGATTTTAATCATCGTATGTACACCTAAATAGATTGATTACCAAGATCTTTCTAGATTATGTTTCTAAAAATTTCAAAATAATAATTATGAGACGAGAGTAGTCTTATTTTTATGTTCAATTACTAGATTCATTATACCTCTTAAAGCGTTACACAACTGATTTCTAGACAGTTTACGTTCATGTAAATCTCATAAAATAACATTCTCAATATTTTTCTATGTTAAAATAATTTGTTTCACTATACCTTCACAGCGTCCATTAATGTTTAACATTCCAGGTTTACACTGACATACAAAGCTTCCAAGAGTGTTAACACATTTAGAATAGGGATCTAGGCAAGTGTTGGGGTCAAGACACTCATCAACGTCGATGGAACAGTCTGCTGATGTCCAGCCAGATTTACAGGCACAAGTTCCGTTATTGTTCACACAGTAGTGGGTGTTGGTTTGGTTACATATACAGGAAGTGTTGCATATTTCTTTACCGTATGTAAATGGAGGACACTCTGGAAGTCAAGTGAAAATAAACGTTGAATAGACTCAACTGTTAAAACGTAGACAAAAGTGGCACATCATTAGGAAACAGTATCTTAGCATAAGCCTAATAATATGCACTAGATGTCAGATAAAACACAAGAACATACCATGTGCCCAGTAGGAGGCACTAAACCCAGTTCTAGTATTCTGACCATTAGAAGTGAAGACAATGAGCATGTGGTTGCTTGTAGATCTAAAAATCATGTCCGAAATGATTGACTCTTCATTAAAGCCACAATAGTAATAATAGTCTCCAATAGTAACATATTGTGTGCTGGGTCCATCATATATTCTGACGTAGTCATAACAAGATTGGATGCTCCATCTGTCCAAATCCAATCTCTTAAACCTAAATAGAAAAAGTTTTAGTTTTTTTTTAAAGCTAGGTAAAATAGGGTTACTGCAGCGATCGACCCCATGATGACCTGCTAAATATAGTAAAAAAAAACGCAAGCTTAAAATCTATGGCCATATTACAAGATCTTCGGGGCTTGCAAAGACCTTCCTTCAGGGAACGGTACCAGGAAAAGAAGACAGACAAAGAAAGCGATGGGAGAACAGCATAAAAGAATGGACGGGCCTGACATTGAAAGAGTTTCTAAACAAGGCAAAAGACAGAGAGGAATGGAGAAAGACTGTCGACGAGTCTTCCATGACGCCCAAACGTTCCAACAGACTAAGGGATAGGTAAATGTAAAGGTAAGGTGAAAATAAATACAGTTATGAGTTATCTTCCTTTTGCAAGGGTTTAATATTGTATTTATTCTTTTCAGTTTAGTTGGGTTTTTTTTAAATACGCATTCAACAAAGCACAATAATGCAACATGTCTAAGTGTAGTGGCTTTTTAAAACGTAAATCAGATTCCACGGCCATATTCGAGTTTACAAGAAATATGATTAAGCTCATATCTGACTATGAAAGAAGAGTTCATTATTAACCTTAAGACGATAATTTAGAACCAAAATATTAGTATATACAACAGATACTGGTAAAGGAAGAAATGCATAAGCATGGAGGATGTATAATAACCAAGAGATATACCAGATGTATGAAGATCCCTCATTAGTGACCAATAAATAAGGAACAAATTACTATTGGCAGGTCACCTCGGAAGAATGTCAGAGAATAGAGAAGCAAAAGTAGTATACCTACAAAAACCAAAAGGCAGGCGCCACACAGATAGACCACGAATACAATGGCTTGATGGTGTAGAGGTAGATCTATCACAGCTAACAGTTCGGGCATGGAAACGAAAATCACAGGATAGATCCGATTGGATAGATGTCTTGAAGCAGGTCAGGGCCATATATGAATTGTAGTGACACTGGAATGGATGGAAGGTTGGTGATGGGAAAATTTTAGCGCTATCAACAGCACATATTCTTTGTGAGGAATAGATCTAGGTATTATCTATAATTTTCTATAGTACTATACCATATATCAAGATGCAGTAGTATAGCCAAGACTAGTGTCTTTTAATGTTGCTAGGGCTGGGATCTGTATGGCAGTAATTCGTGGACTACATACGCAAAGCAAGTGAGAAACTAAACTCATTCCACTTGCGCTGCCTCCAAAGGATCTTGAAAATCACATGGAAAGAAAGAGTGTGCAATACTGAGATCCTTGCTCGAACGGGTTTTCCTAGCATCTATTCAATCCTCAGAGTCTCAGACAACGCCGCCTGCGCTGGCTTGGAAGAGTTTGCCGGTTGGGGGACAATCGAATCCCGAAAGTAATTCTTTACGGTCAACTCGCGTCTGGCTCAAGAAAAACTGGTCGCCACCACCTCCGTTACATGGATGTAATAAAAACGGGACCTCAATACAGTTAACATTGATACTGACCATTGGGAAGACATAGCACTAGACCGCACTACACGGAGAGAGATGGTGACATTGAATGCTATGGACAGTGAAAAGACAAGGGCATCAGCTCTGGAAGAAAACCGTGGCATACGAAAAATGACCGGCTCCTCTACCACCAAAGCGAAATCGACCTTAACCTGCGATTTGTGTGTCTGAAGTGTCTCTCCAAAATAGGGCTTCACAGTCACATGAAAAAGTGTTCCCACGATATGAACCATAGTCGTTCTACGATTGAAGGAGGCCAACTGTCTGGTTCTACGACTGAAGGAGACCAACTGTCTGGTTCTACGACTGAAAGAGGCCAACTGTCTGGTTCTACGACTGAAGGAGGCCAACTGTCTGGGATCTATATCACCAAACTAGAATTTTATATACTCTGATTAAATTTCTACCATGCACTACCATTCACTACTTGTCAAGAGCAAAGTACAAAAGTCAGCAGCTTCAAAAAGGAGGCATTGTCTTTTTAAAAAGTTTTATTTAAATTTTACTTTTAAATACTTTTTTTAAAAGATAAAATTGGTTTGAAGAGAATCGCAATATCTTCTTGGCACAATGCAGTCAGTATTATATAGTAGTAGTAGTATGTGTGACAAGAATAGTCCAACTGTGAGTTCGATGGACACGCATTAAAAGTCTTTATCCTCTAAATCAGTTTGAAGCGAAAAGAGTTAACAGTGTTCATGTTGCGTGGAATTGTTTAGATTTTCAGTCAATATTAGAGAAACAACCAGACTATTCTGTATTCTTATATATCTTTTTAAATTGTGCTATACCAATGTCACGAGTTGAGTCTGTGACCTATTTCGACCAGTTTCTAGAAGCTCGGAGTTCAACCAGTGCAAGTGTCCAGCGAAGAAAGAGGTTAAGGGAAAAAAATAGCACACGTCAGCTTCTAGAAGGTCAAAGTTACTAAAATAATTATCGGAGAAGGTTCCGGGATTCTGGAACGTACGATCAAAGACAGTATAAATTAAGGGAAAGTGAGTTAGACGGGGTCCTCGCATAGTAGTAGTTCTTGTAGAGCGTTGGTCCTCGCTCAGTCCTCGCTCAGTAATAAGTTATATGTTATTAGCGGATCCATTAAGTAAAGTTTTAGTAGTTGAAGTTAAAGTTATACTAAGTGAAGTTTTATGTATCATTTAAGTTTTATTTATGAAGTATTAAGTAAAGTTGTTATTGAATTAAGAAGTTAATTTGATGTGAAAGTTGAAGAAGTTATTAAAGAAGTTTGAAGAAAATACAGAGAGATGTTTCTTTCTTCATTTCATTGAATTGTCAAGTATTGAGAATATAATCCCCGTCAAATGTGCTCGTCACAACCAAAAAAAAAGTTAAGCAATAAAGCAATAGCAAACATATTCGAAAAAAAAAACAAAAAAAAACTTAATGAAAAAAAGTTCATCTAAAGGGAGAGAACTCGGCCTTTAAAGCTATATCTATCAATTATATACAAGATATTCCCTTTATTTTATATATAGTTTGTAATATATAGTCTATACTTTATTTGATATCAAACACAAAAAAAATCAATTACCAATAATAAATTTTCTATAAAAAAATTGATTCATGTTTTGTTAGCTACAATAAATGATTTTTTAAAGTATCCAACTTGATCGAAAAACGCATGAGGGAGAAATAGCGTTAACAATTATTGAAGGGAACTAAACCCAACAAATTTAGCCATCTCTGTGAATAATGAAGTACTAGTTTCCCTTTTTGGTATCAAACAAAATAATTAATTACCAGTAATTAATTGACTAATGGGTTACTTTTTTCATCGATTTATGTCTTGTTTCTGCCAATGAATAATTGTGTGAAGTTTCAACTTGATTCGAGAATGGGTGGGAGAAATAACGTATACCTTTTCTAATAACTTTTTTACCCGACAGACAGACGGACTGAGTGAGTTTATTTCAGCTTCGTAAGATAGGGGAGTGGGAAAGCCATTAAAATCTGGGCCCCCCAAAAAAGATACATTCTTTGTAATGGGGTCATGCGTCATGCATATTTATAATTTCTAAGTTTTACACTTTCTAACACTGAATTATTTACCTGAAATCTATAATCTGATTTGGAGCTACCGTTATATTCCACTGACAGTTAGCATCATCTGGATAGTTATTTGGAAAGTTAGGAGAAAGGATAACTCCTGCTTGATCCGTGAGTTGTCCTCCGCATGCTAAAAAGTTAATGGAAAAGATAAAGTAAATAGTTTCAAAATATTTGATCAGTTATGACTTGAAAAGAGGTATTGTAAAAAATGAGTAAAGTGACGAACTTTAACTGTCTATCTCTACGTGGGTCGAGAGATTCGTTCGACAAATGCAGTGCTGGATTTAAAAGCTTTAACTTATAGATTTTGGTATCGATTTTCCTGGTGGCCGCACATTTTTTTTTCAATGAAAAAAAAAAAGAAATGGTTCTAAAGCCAAGCGCTTAACTGCTCAGTAGCTGCGCACCCAGCATTTATCATATGAATGCCTTTTTCCCAGACCTTGATGTACGCTGGTCATAATTGAATGCTATGGCCTCCTTCAGTCGCGATGTGACTATGGATCATCTCATCTCTAATGCCTGGGCATTAGCTTTTGTCGGAATGATGTCGCCCACACATCAGCTCCCCCCTCTCCCCGCAGCTGATGTATCCAAAGGAACGGCAGTGCTGATACAGTTTGGGGTTAGTGGCGTCGCAGGTTCTGCCAGGGTGTAGCACTGGGTGCTATATCCGGTATTGAAAGCCAGCAAAATGCATATTCTGAGATATCTACCGTGCATTATCCTGCTATTTAAAAGTTTTATTTCAAAAACCTTATGTGCTATTCTTATATTTTCCCGCGTCGTTCGGCACATTTGGCGTCTAGCTGCTTCCACGAAAATATTTTCACTGGCAATGTATGAAGCCTCTTCCCACCTGCTCTGAGGACTTACATAAAAGTGTGGCGCCAAGTTGTTTGTGCTTTCTTCGTAATGGCCTCCATGTTATCGCAACTCTTATTATGCGTACTTAAAAGAAGTCGAAGAACATGTCCCGCAAACCTCTCGCGACGCTCTGTCACAACCTTACTAAGGGGTCGACTCCTAGTTCGGCAAAGGATTTTCCTGATTCAGAACCGATCTCTATAACCGAATCCTAAAATCCGTCTTAGTCATCTTTTTTGAGCTACATTTACTCTTTTTCGATTTCGGCAGATGACTATTCACTGCACTTTATTAATGGAGCCCAGCCACAGGTAGAAATTTGAAATATCTCTTGGCTCCGCTCTTGGAATTAGGTGACTATAGTTTGTTTTTTTTAATTTTATATCGAAAAGGGAAGTTTTATCGTCGAAATCATTTTTGGGGGGTTTTAACCTAAAAAATCTGGAGGTTTTTTTTTGTTTTTTTTGTTTAATTCATAAACCCCCTAATCTACGGTCATAGAATTTGGTGACCGTAGTTTGATTTAGAATAACATTGAAGAGAGAGGTTTTCAATCCCAAAAGTATTTAAACTCAAAACCATCAGGAGGGGTTTAAACTTTTAAAAAGCCCCTGGAGGAGGGGGGTTTAAACTCAAAATCCCTCTTAGCTTGGCTACGCTCATAGATTTTTTAATGTGTAATTTGCTTTTTTATATTGAAGAGGTATTTTTTAGGGGGTTTTAAACACAAAACTCCTCTTGGCTACGCTAATAGATTTTTGAGTGTGCAATTTGCTTTTTTTTTATATTGAAGAGGTATTTTTTTTAGCTTCAAACCCCGCCGAAGGGGTTGACTACGCTCATAGATTTTTAAGTGTGTAATTTTTTCTTTTTTTTTTATAATGAAGAGGTATTTTTTTAGCTATTAACTCCGCTGGAGGGGGGTTTTAAACACAAAACCCCTCTTGGCTACACTCATAGATTTTTGAATGTGTACTTTGCTTTTTTTTTTTAATATTGAAGAGGTGTTTTTAGCTTCAAATCCCACTGAAGAGGATTTTAAACTCGAAACCCCCTTTGGCTACGCTCATTGAATTTTTAGTAAGTAATTTGCTTTTTTTATATTGAAGAGGTGGTTTTTAGCTCTAAACCCAGCAGGAGGGGGCTTTTAAGCACAAAACCCCTCTTGGCTAAGCTAATAGAATCTGGTGACTGATGTATGGATAGTTTTGTCGTACTTTTCACTGGGGGTTTTAAAATCGAAATCTTGCTTAACTATGCTCTTGGAATTTGGGAATTGTTGTTTGCATTCTTTATAGCGGCCCCCTTAAGGGGAAAAGACGCTATTAGTTTTGTGTGGCCTATCTGTTTGTCCGTCTGTCCGTCCGACAATCCGTCCCGTTTAAATCTTGTAAACTAGAAAAGATAGTGAAAATCCGCCATCACAATATTTTAGACCAATCAAAGTTCTGATGCAACGGCTACTTTTTTTTTTTTTGAAAGCGAAAATTCTCATTTTTAAATCACTTATGCAAGCAGTTTTTCATAAAATACACCACTTTTGAAACTATTCACTATTAATTGTAACAAACACTTGAGGCTATTATTTACCATATTGTTAACGCATTTATGCAAATGGTTGTAGATTTTTTGTCAATATATATAAATATATATATATATATTACACACACACACACATATATATGTATATATTTACAAAAAAAAATGTTTATTATTGTTTTAAAGAAAAAAAATCTATTTAGTATTCGTATAAGTCAGACATAATTTAAAACAACAATTAATAAGTAGTTTTTCATATTATCGCGCGAACTGCAGCACTGCGATTACCATAGAATGTAGAACACCTAACCAAAAATTTACGGAAATGTTTTATTCTTGAGGAATGAGAGATTGGTCCTTTATAAAACAATTAGATCAATTAGATATTTATTACAAGACATCAGTTAGGCCAGGTTCACATCTAACTTCACATTCACTTTCACCTATCGTTTGGTCTGTGGACCGCTGGGGCACCACACGAGATCTGTTAAGCTTTTTTTCTCCAATATTTTCTGTCATTTGTCTTTTATAGAATTTCATTCTGAAAATATTGAAACCTGCCTTTTTTCCTGCCTGAGTGGACCACTTCGAGGACCGATTTTCAGTTTGTGTTTCCACACAAACTGTCTTTGTAACCTTGTTGTTTTTGTTTTGGTTTAGTTTTAAAGAAGTGGGGGATTAGACTGCAAAACCCCCTTGTAGGGGGTTTTAACTCAAAACCCCCTTGGCTGCGTTGGGGCAAGTGATGGTTTAGTGTTAAAATCTCACTTAAAATGAACAAAAAGAAAAAAATCAGTCCATAAATTCTGATCATCCCCCCCCCCCCTTGCGGGAGGGGATTTTTATTTCGGGGGGGGGGGGTTGAACGCAGGCTACGTCCATGCCTTTGATCCAAAAGAAGGATAAATAGGATAGCAGACTTATAAAAGGATATAACAAAATAAAGAAAAAAAAAATAAGCCTGCCACTTGTTGTGCTCACCAAATATTAGACATGCATGGATGTGTGTGTTATAGCGAGACCTCTCATTTACCAACTACCCGAACTCTGACCTGCGACGTAGCAACCTGTGAGCAGTTTAGACCAATAGCTCGCTTTCACGTTACAGGTTGCATCGTCACATGCCAGTATGCAGGCCTTCCATCAAAATTGGTTTCGATAAAAGTCAGTTGTGACAGCTGTTCAGTTTTTGTTCATACCCTTATAGTACCTCTAAAAGAATCAATAACACTGAAAATACGCGTAACTGTTCTTTTATATACTAAAATAAACATAGAAAAAAAAATTCTGTTTTTCCTTCATGTTTTAAATCTATTTTCTTTTCTAGCTTCTTATCTAAATCCGAAAGTAAGTCAGAAGAATATATATTTGTTTAAATCTGCTCTTTAGGTTTTCAAAAATAATGTGATCGTAATATTAATAAAAATGCATATTAATAATGTTAGAAGTTATAAAATTATCATAATAATAGGCTACACCTACCCGTTAACACTGCTACAACACCATTAGCAAGACAGGAAGTCGCAATCAGTGTAACGACAATCCAAAGTTGGCAACTCTTTAGGAATAACATTTGCAGACAGTATTTCTAGAGTGAATATATTATACATGTAGTTTAATTTCCTCGATAACTGCATAATATGTCTACCATTTGCCATCAAAATGTGCATAGAACTAATTCGTTTCTAATGTAATACAAAAAAAAAATTGAGATGAAATAAAAAAAATGTATACAGTGTTAAACGCAGCATAAGAAAAAAAAAATTTTAAGTAAACACACATATGAAAGTATCAAAATTAAATATCTCTATTCTATTAAGATTCTATTAAGAAGTCTCCAAAAAATCACAATTACAGACAGGCCACAAAAAAACAAATAGATGCTTTCGGGGGCCGCTAAAAACTTGTTAGGCTCAGTGTCTGCATGTTTAGGATACAGACGTTAAACAATTACTAAATTAAATTTCCTCGTAATTGTTGGGCTTTGCATTTCGGTACTTACTTTATTTATAATTGTTTCAAATAAAATGCCATGACATTGTATGAATTTCGATATGCTAAAGAAATACACGAATGTAAATTGAAAATAACACAAAATGTTCTCTGTGTTAGAATATAGCTCACATAGCCTACCTAAAACTGCTGTTTATAAGTGCTGTCTGTGTGCACTTCTAAGGGTCATTTATTCGGAAACCGAATTTTAAAAAAGTAATATCTATAATAGCTCAATACAGAGACTACCTTATAGGTTTAAGGTAAAAATTTATATAAGCTAGGCTGTAAAGAAACTATCCAGGAAGTTTAATCTAGATGTATTCATTGAAAAGACATTATATAAGTAGATGTAGGTGTTAATGGAAACATCTTCAATCTATCTATTCAATCTATTCAATGCATTTTGGATGGTTTTATGTATTTTTTTCGTGTAGAGAATAACTAGGAAGTTTAACAAACTGAGTTTATGTACGTCTATCCAAATACTTCCCATAGAAGTTATAAACTTGTCAGGTTCCTCTCGAGCTAAAGGTTAAATTTCTTCCTATCTGAAGTTAAATATTTACTATGTAATGGATTTTTTAAACTAGAAATCTAAAAAAAAAGGAAAGGATTCAGCAGTATAGGTTTTTTCTTGTTGGTGTGGGGGCGGTTTGATGACATATACAAGGGTGTCATGAGGCCAGCACAGCGACCAACCATTTTACTTGCCCCAACTAATTATCAGGTACCCATTAGAGATGGGTGGACTCAGTGGCGCAATAAATGCACAGAAATTAAAAATCCCAGTCTTCACCAAGATACGAACGCGGGATCCCTTGGTTCGAGAACCAAGCACTTGACCAGTCTGCCCCTGTAATAGTTAGTATAATATGCATGAGCGTAGCCAGGATTTTTTTCGTGGGGGAGGGGGTTTGCGGGTGTATACTCAAAACCCCTAATCGGCTTGGCTACGTTCAAATAATTTTAGTGTGTATTTGCTTTTTTTAAAATATTTTTTTAATATTTAATATTTTTTTTAAATTGAAGAGGTATTTTAGCATCAAACCCATCTGAAGAGGGGTTTAAACTCAAAACCCCTTTTGGCAACGCTCATAGCATTTTGAGTGCGTAATTTGCTTTTTATTTTACATTTAAGTTGGGTTTTTTTTAGCTTCAAATCATGCTTGCGAGGGATTTAAACTCAAAACCCCCTTGGTCTACGCTCCAAGATTTTAGAGTGTGTAATTTGCTTTTTTTTTGTATTGAAAAGGTACTTTTTAGCTTCAAACTTCACTCTGACTACACTCATAGAATTTTGAGTGTATAATTTACCTTGTTTTTAATATTAAAAGGTATTTTAACAGTTTCCACTGAAGAATATTCTGGTGATGTGGCAGGTCTGAAGCAGTGCCACCCCCTGACAGACAACGAGAATGTACCTAGGATATCATAGGTATCTGTGAGGTCGGTTGTTATTATCCCTTCGGTTGATATAACAATGAGGTATATTGTTATTTTAAATAAGCTCCATAAACGATTAATCTCCAAGCCCAGGTTTCCATATTGACGTTGTTTTTTCAACTCTGTTTTTCAATTTGGTTTATTATTATTATTATTACAGGTTTCTGGTAACCTTTGTAACTCCAACGATGAAATTCTTATGTGAGAAATTTAAAAGAGTAAAGTTTTCCTTCTGTTCCTTTTTTTTTTCTACCGCTGATTGGTTCGTGGAAGCGCGCTATAACATCTAGCGAGTAGACTTTTAATAAGTTATTTAGCCTGTTTTTTTTTAAAATTGTAATATATTTAATGTATGCCAAGATTTATTATGCTATACAATCTTTATCCTTCCCCACAAAAGGCTTTTCGCTCAAGTAGCGATTGGCTTCCCGGTATATAGTCCAGATTCTTATTGCCACCATACCTTGTTGGTTTAAGAATTACATAATTAAAAAAATTATTTTTTTTATTTACAGAAAACTTGACTTTCCCCCATTACCGTTTCTTTCCTGGTGCCTATATTTGATCAGGAGACCATGAACAAGATGTATTATGGAAACGATTTTGACGTGGCTAGTACCTAGGTATTTCGCGTTTTTAGTTGGTGTTACTGGTTTGCCATGAATAAGATAAGTGGACTTTATTTGTTTTAGCTTTTTTTGTTACTCCTTATAACTGACATTTTTCTGGGTGAAAAGACATGCTTAAATTTGATTCCCATTTCTGTAATTCATCTAATTCTCTTTGTAAATTTTTTTTATCTTGTGTTGTTTTTATTGTTCTATATATTATGCAATCATCTTCGAATACTTTGACTTTTGTTCCTGAACTAATGCAATTTGGTAAATATATTGATTACCTAGATCTTTCTACATTAGGGTTTGAAAAAAACCTTACTTCTTTTAACTACTTTACAAAACAACGCCTTGTTCCAACTTTCTAAAAATATTTTCACATTTTTTGGAGTGTTAAAAAATCTCCACGTCGTCTAGATATAGTTATAATATAGATAGATCTAAGTCTAGGTAATAAACATCGAAAATAAGAGCACTCTCGTTTCATAATTATTATTTTGCAATTTTTAGATCATAAAAACAAAATCAATCTATTCAAATGAACATAAGATAAATAAAATCAATGGATGTGAATTATTTCGATCTAGGATTTCGAAACATTATATAATGGAAACTAACAGGAAATGGCTTTAGTTCATGAATTTGCGTGAATATATAGATACTGTTAAAAATACTATACTAAAAAGACAGGCAAAAAAAAAACCCCAACAAAACAAAAAAAAAACGTTAGACTGGATTATTCCTTTGTAGAATAATAATAAACGTTGTATCTACTGTTTCAACTCAGCGAAATACAAGGTCTTAGTGATACTAGAATTACGTTTAGGTCTATGGCGATTCCTGTGGCCGCAGCTTTCTTACGTCAAATCGAACTTTTCTTCAGATTGGCGAACCATCGTTCATGGCCACTACAAGGCGTTCAAGACCCATAACCAGGATGAGCTTACAAAACTCAAAGCCTTTGGAAACTTACATACTCCGCTGCATCGAATGCTTCTAACACTTTAATATTGGCCCTTCTAACGAGATATTAATTAATTTAATTTGACCAGCCATCTTTCTTAGCCGGAGAAGACGTTCATTATTATTATCTTTAAACATTATCGTCTATGGAACTCCCATCAACGTTTTTTTTTTTTTTTGTAGCTTAAGCTTTGTAACGCTCTCTCACATATACTTGTGACCAGTGAAACCTATTATCGTTAACTCTACTAGCAAAAAGAACAAAAATTCCTACATACAATTTAATTTGTCTTATAACGTTGTACATAGACACACGCGCATTCATGCAGCTAGTTCGTAGTTTAGGAAAAAAAAGAAAAAATCTGAATGTTTTGGTAAAGTGTCTACAATACATTATTAAGAAAACTCACGTTTTTTCTCCAATTTTCATTTAGATAGCAAATCTAACTAAACCGTTTCTCAATGGGTAGGTAAGAGTTAACATGAAAATGTGTACAATGTGAACTAATACTAATACTTATCTAGAATTAGGCTAAGTCAAATTATTTTTTTTATATTTCAAACAAAAACACTGAATAAATATAATAAAATAGATTTTAATATTTTATTTACAATTAATTTAGTCAATGATACAGTACAATTATTTCAAATATAACAAATTATCATTTTTATTTCATAACCTTTACAATAAATAACAAAACCAAAAAGAGGATCACAACTTGGGAAACATGTTCACAACACTGACATGGAACAAAAAGTTTCCATAGTGCCTGTAGACTTCTTCAAAAAGTTGTTTGTTGTTTTTCTTATAATCTAAAAGTTATTTTTCATTAGTCTAAAATATGTTTTTCTATAATTGTAATTTATTTTTTTAAATCCCAACTATTAACTAGAATTTCTCTTCATGAGTGAATATAAAGAAGGAAACATATGGAATAAAAAAGTGGAAAGGTATTTTGAAAACTGGACAAGGTGTGCATATTTTTGGGAAAAAATAATAACTAAATGGCCACAGTGAAAACTATGGTTTTACTGTTATGATTTTTCAATATATAATTATCTTAAAATTAACTTTGGCAGACTTTAAATAGAGCTTCAATGCAAATGACTGCCTGGTTGTGCAGTATGCTCTCTGGACTTTTATTAGGTCAAATGTTAATGGATTTGAAATCTGTCAGCAGCCATTCCCATTGTCCTTTGGGAATTTTTTGCTAGGATTTAATTATCTTCAGAATCTGAAGGAACATCCGAAAAATTTAAAAAATATTACACAACAAACATTTACTGGACTAGATTCAAATGTTTCTTCTTATTCAGTTATAAAGTTTAATTAAAAATACAAGTACATGAACATTTCACTACCGTCACAGTAAGTTTAAGATAAAGAAATATTTGAAATATAAAAATGATTGATGATTGTATGAAGCTCACAGGAAAGACTTGTTTACAATTTTGAAGCATTACAAGAAATAAAAAAAAGAAACGTTAGACCTGGTTGCGGGTATGTGCACTGGGCTGAAATTAGGACTTCTCGATGTTCCCAAGTTAATACTCAACCCCCGCCGCCCCCTAGTCCTGGACTAGGAAGTAAATTGTTTTCCATCTGAAGGAACATCCGAAACATTGTTAATATTTCATTAAGTAGGAATTGATTTAAAAAAAACAAAAAACACTTTAAATATTATTTTTTATTTGTTAGACACCAAGTTTTGTTGTCAAGAGTCAGCATTATTAATTACGAATAAATGAATTGTGAGTTCTCTCTCGAGTCTCTACCTACATCATCATGTAAAGTCAACATGTGCAATGAATTTGATTTTCTTACAGAATAGAACAGAAACTTACAAAAAATTAAGTTGCATTTAGACAATAAAACATAATTCTCATCACCTTATCTTTCTCATATTGCTCAGTTACATTTGTTACAAATTTTAGCAATAGTAAGTTTTTTCAACAAAGAAAACATTCTTTATACTATGCATAAAATTTTAAACAGAAAATATCAAGATTTGCTAAAATTGATAAATAAGTTATTATGTATGTTATTGAAATACTATAAACAATGATGTATTCCAGACTGTATTAAGATGTACAACCAGTGTGTACTGAGTCTTTCCTAACTCCTCCTTGCTCTAGTAGTCTACAAGAAAAACATCAAACAGTCAGAAAATAGTTTCAAATATTTATTTACTTAAGACACATTCATTTAAAAACAAGGTTTCTGTAAAATAAAATATTGTTTTTTCTAGGATAGAGAAGTGAATTCATATTGTGTTCCATCAGAAAATTTCACAGCCCTTCCAATGGCATTAACTAAGTTCAACACAGTTTAGTTGACTATACTTAATAATAATATTATATTGAACACAAGAATTTGACATTACTTAGTTCATATCTCAAAGTTTATCATCTTTTCTCTTAAATCTCCAAGAATTAGAATTTAGTAAAGTTGCTTTAAGTTTGTCTTTTTAGAGATTCTAAAATATGATTTTCATCAAATCTGAAGTACTTGGCAACACAGGGCCAAGCCCACTAACCATTAAATCATCCAAATCTCAAAAAACAATCTTTTTAATAGTGGTATTTCCAAGCATGCACTTACCACCCAGAGATCAACAGTCACAATCCCCAACCATCCTGCCACAGGCCCAAAACAAATGCCTCCATCAATAACTCTAGCTTTTTAATTGTTAAATGAAGTGAATTTGATAACACTACAGGCTATGGCTTCTTGAATCCATTATAATGTATTTATTTTTTAATGTGTAATCTTGTGAGATTGTCAACAAAAAGCAAATACTCTATAATAGAACAATGTCTTCCTTATAAATCCCAAAAGCATATTTTTATAAAATACCTGCTGATATCTTAAACCTAGGACAATATTAGGAACACTTATATATTTTGCATATATATTAAACATTTTTTAGGGTTAGGTTAATCAGTAATAGTAAGAACAATTATTTGATGTAATGTTTTCTCCCCATCTTCACTACTCACCAGAGTGATGCACTGACCTACAAAATGTACACAGTGTATTTAGGTATAATAAACATTGGTGCTAATTTATAAAAAAAAAAGTGGAAACAATTTCTTCACAATCATTATAGAACCTCTTAGAAGGCGAAACTGATACATTGAAATAATTACCTTTAGGTTCATGATATTTTGAGTATTCATTACTGTTTGTAGAAGGATTGTAACTGTTTTTATAATTTGATTGTTCAGGAAGAGCTATAAAAAAAACAAAACATCTATGCTTGATACATGAGTTAGAACTTTAGTTTTCATTACAAATAAAAACATTTTAGTTTTAAATTATAGAGAGACTTTGATAAAAATAAAAAAAGTATACGTTAATGAGACATTACCATATCTTTCTTCTTTGCTTTGGAATTTTGTGTTTAGCACATATGGATTTGTCAGTCCATGTTGTTTACTGATATATAGAGAATGAAAAAGGTAATGATTAAATGAGTTATTATGTCTAATTTTACAGATTCAAATTAATATAATTCATCACTTGTTAAATTTGTTTAGTGTAACCCATAAAACCATTATCATATTTTAGAACTCATTTCTGTAGTTAGAATTTAAAGAAATGAACAGAAAGAGTGTCTTACTTTTGTTTTGTATGAACATGCTCTCTTTCTGAGCTGTTCTTTATTTTTTGATTCTTCTTTTTAGCATAGCAACATAATGCCACAACAATTATAACACACAGGAGTGCAAACAATGGGAGTCCTATTGCCAGGCCCAGAATTAATTTAGTTCTATCTGATCACCAAGAAAAAAAAACATATATTAATTAAATAATGGTTTCTATTACGTTAAATTTATCCTTAAAAAATGTGCATGACAACCAAACTAAAGTATAACTACTTTAATCTCACCATTTTCTTTCTTCCTGAAAAAAAGAATAAAAAAACAAATAAAAATAATAGATATTGTCAATTTAAAATATTTTTGTCTGATTTATTTGGTAAATAGTTTACGGTTAAAGTTGATATAAAAAAATCATAAGAATTTCTTTTAAAAATTTGTTTGTTGATTTTTTAAAAAAATGTAGTTCAAAGAGGGAAAACATTCAGTTTTTTCAAAATATCAAGATACGCTAGAATGTCATTCACTTTAACATCTTCAACAGATGTAACTATATACAATTTTAATAAAGAGAAAAACATATGGACTTCATGTTTTACATTTCTAATGTTCTCTTGTTATTGGACAATAATATTTGTATTGGAAAAGGTTAGACAAAGGAGCACAATGATAAAAGTGTTCCATGATGACCTGTGGACCACTTTCCAAAAATGCAAACTAAAAGTTTATGGCCATATCACAAGGACCTGAGGGCTCACAAAGACTTCCCTTCACAGAACAGTACCAGGAAAAAGAAGAGGTAGATAAAAAAGCAGTGGGAAGGAAACATTAATGAATTGATGGGACTGTCATTCAAAGAAATTTTATTTAAGCAAAAGACAGAAAGATGGTCCACAGATATGTGGTGCCCCAACGGTTCAACAGAAATAAGGATTATTGAAAAAACACTTTAATGCTCTAATTTTAATACAATTATTGAATGAAATCAAATTTGTAAAGTTTGGGATCAAAGCTTAAAATAATATTTGCTTCACTAAAACTCCAGTTAATAATAATATAATAATAATAATAATCTTTATTGTCCGTCAGGAAATTTGTCTTACAATTTGTGCATTACATCAAACAAAACATTGTAACTAGAAAAAAACAAAATGTACATTCATAATTTACATGTGAACAGATTATATCAAATTGTTTCTATTAAATGAATTGATTAAAATGACAATCTCTAAACCTACTTGCAGACAGTGACATCATTTTCTTGAATACATTCTTCTGTGTCTTGACAAGGATTCAATATTTCTCTGGCTTTACAAGTTCCAGCCTCGACTAGAAACAAAAAATTAGTATTTAATATCACTATACTATTTATAATCATTCTAGCTAAAGAAATCGTAATTGCAATGAAAGGGTATAATTTATGAATGTTTGTTACTTGTATTTCCATTTAGAGATGCTGCAACAAGTAAAGTGCTTGTGTTATCCAGAGTAAATGTATCAGATATCAAATCTTGTAAAGCTGATCTTAAAGATGAGTCTGTATTTTTATCTGTGACTTGGATAGTTAGGTCTGCTATTAGGCTACCTCTCCTTCAAAAGAAAATTTATTAAATGGAATTAATTTGGCAAATGTTTAATAACAATAGGGATTTGGAATATAGGAAAACATGATATTTTATTATTTCTTGTTTTTAATAACTCCCTGCTTGTAATTTGGCCAGGGTTATCTGGAAAGTGGAAATTCTTTATTTAAAGAAATATCAAAGACAAAGGATTTTAAAAAATAAATTAACAAATTAATGAAACAAACCTTAGAGCTCTCACTATGACTTTGTAAAAAATGAATTTCTTTCCTGCAAATTTTGTGGTCATCTTAAAAATCACAATTATAAAAATGTGTTATTTTATGTTGAAGTACAACTTGAATGACAATGCAAAACAAAAAAAATGTATAAGTCTATAATAACTACTTACAAATAATAATTAAAAAGAAATGAACTAGAATAAATAATGATAATAATAGTTTTGAATGGATGAAACTGATATAGAACACCATATACATGGTACAATATAGAGCTTGAAAGATGAATGAACCTGTTTCCTACAATCTGAAAGGGGCTTAGAATTTATTAATACAATTTTACCTGCATCTCTATATCTCCACTTAGTTTCTTATGGTCTTCACTATTTCTGTCTTCTAAATTTCTTTTAGCCACATCAATGTCAAATGTCACACTTGTATTGTAGTCCAGAATTTCTAATGAAAGCAAACAAATTTGTTTCTTTTGAAATATTGTGCAATTTTTTAAACAAAGAAAATGGAAAACTAAATGCTTATTTGAGATACATGTATGAAATACTATTGCAAATAGATTGCAATATAAAAGAATGAGATTGCAAATGTTTAAAGTCTCAAGGGGGAATTCTTGCTATTTTCACAATAGTTTTTTTTTATCAGTTTAGTGAATTACCTTGACATTTAAAGCTATCTATGTTGCTGACAATATATCCAGGTCTACAAGAACACTTGTAACTTCCAACCGTGTTTTCACAGATCTGGTCACACTTGGTTTGGTTAGAGCTACATTCATCTAGATCTGGAGAACAAAAAGTCAAATAGAAATGTAATACATTAATTACATTTTCAAGTGTATTTTAAAAGCTAAAATATAATGATGAGTTTAGCGTCCACACTCAATGATTAGCATTAGGAGAACAGTATGCAAGGTTTACAGCACAAACTTTTTTGACCAAGCTATTTAAAACCTGCCATTTTGGTACTGACTATATTGAAGCTTACACAAAAAAAATATTTCATTATGAACATAAAAAAAAAAATTATCATATAGCCTACATCATTGTATTTAATTATAATATAAGCGAGTGATGCACCAAGCTTGTCACTTGATATATTTAAATATAACAAGATTCCAGGTGTTCATGATCTGCAAATAAATAAAATTGGAGAGAGAAATTAAGAGAGAGAGAGAGCAACTGCTGTGAGAGCACTGCCTCCATAACAATCTGCCACTTGAGCAGCATTATTGACACTGATGCAAGGTTTATTTTTTATGTTCACCTTTCATTGGTGTATTTAATTAATTCTAAAATTTTTTTGCATAATGCATCTTTTATGATACAGCATGCTCAGAACAATATGATCAAATCTCTTTTGTGGACAGATTGGATATCTGAGAGATTTGCTTGCTACCTTTATGTACTTAGCAAACCAAAGTCAATTCAAGTAGGAATTCAAACTCTATCTCCCTTGATAAATAATCAAGTTGTTTCTGGCAATCAACTATAGATACCACTTTAATTTCTAAGTTAGTAACACTGGGGTTAGAAAAATGCTTAGCACACTATAATAATAGTTACCTTCTTAGTAAATTACTTTAGGAGAAAGAATATTTTAAATGTGTCATGAACATGCATTAAAATTAATTCTTTTCATTAGTCATAAATAGTATTTGAATAAAAAGTTGAAAAGTACCTTGACATTTCATTGAATCTGTAGGGTTGACAATATAGCCAGATTTACATGAGCATTTAAAACTTCCATCAGTGTTCTCACAGATCTGGTCACATACAATACTTTGTGTTCCATTGCATTCATTGATATCTGAGGTCAAATAAAAAGTATCAAAACATTTTGTTTCTCTTAAGTCATTTGAGGATATTGAAAAAAAAAAAGAAAAGTAAAAACTTTCAGGCTAAATATTTATGAAGGTCGATGATGCAAAGATCACCTGTTTCTGTGGATGATGGTTAACAATGGTGGCACATGACCGATCACCTTAACTTTCCCAATGTATGATGGGGTGGACTCAGGGGCATCCTAAAAATTCCAAAGAGCAAAAAACAAGTATTCACTGGGATTTGATCTAGAGAGCCAAAATTCAAAGACCCAAATTTCAGGATATTTAGGTTTACTAAATATAGTAGAGTTCATTTGAAATTCTAAATACCTTCACAGCTGCAAGAGCTACAAGTCCTGTTGTAGCCTGTACTACACTGACACTGATAGCCTCCCTGTGTATTGAGGCATGTCTCTAGAGTACTGATATTGCAACTGTGTGTTCCAAGTTCACATTCATTGATGTCAATATCACAGTTGGTTCCTTTCCAACCTTTCTTACAGTAACATGATCCTGTAGTTTTGTTACAATTGAAGTTAGTTCCACAGTTACACTTTCTAGTGCAAGAAGGACCAAAGTAACCTTCATCACATTCTGAGGCAAAAAAAATAAAAATTAAGTACTATTACAATTGTCTTATACATTTCAATGAAAATTCATATAAATTCAAATATCTATATATTTCCTTCTCTCTTTCTCTATCTTTCTCTTTATATATAATAAAATATATACATATATAATATATTTCTACATTTATTTTCCTAACATTTGTAAGTAATTTTTGGACATGCAGGAAGCACTAATGGTAATAACACAAATCTAGTAAAGAAACAAGTTACAAAATGTAACAAATGGATGCTAAATGCTGTATGGGAATGATAAAAAATACAAGTTATGTTAGAAAGTGTTACCTTGACATAGTATAGAAGAGTTTTTTGCTATATAACCATCATCACAGACACATGTATATCCTCCATTAGAGTTCTTACAGTGAGTCTGTGCTGGACAAATAGTTGAGTTTAAACATTCATCAACATCTTCATCACAGACTAGACCAGTCCATTCAGAGTTGCACTGACATTTTCCAGAGACTTGATCACAATGTTTGGTGTTGATAGTTAGACACTTACAGCTTTGGTTACAAGCGACACCCCATCTACCTTCAACACAATCTGAGTCACAAATTCAAAACAGATGATACTACTAGCATGTTAACCTTTTCCTACTGGCTTCATTCACTAACTTTAATAATCACAATATTTTACTAAAACCTACTAAATATTCAGCAGGGACCAATACATTATTTCTATACATCAAAAAAAAAAATTCAATAGCTACACAATATGTTAGAAAATCATAGATGTAGATTTAAAAAAATAGCATGTAAAAAAAGAGTAAAACAACTATTGATCAGTTCTACCAACATTTATGTAGATGATACTTGTTTACAACTCCAAAACTTTTTGGACAAAATAATTAATTACTAATATTTTTGAGATTAAAAAAAAAATAAACACATACCATTGCAAGTAACTCCATCAGAATTAAGTGATTGACCAGCTGGGCAAACACATTCATAACTTGTATTTTGTTTAGTCTCAAAACAACCAGTTTTACAGGCACTTGTGGCACACAAGTCAATGTCTAAGAGTATTTAAAAAAAAATACAGTTCAGTCTTATTTCAATATCTATTTATTGGTAGCTGAAGATCTTTTTTAAATAAAAAATTATGAGATATATTATTTACTTTGTACATGTAAAAAAGGGAAAAGAAAGAATACTACTTCGTACCAATGCAGTGTCTTCCATTTGAAGCTAACTGAGATCCCTTGGGACATAAACAGACTTCTGTACCATTTATATTAGCACATTGATAGCTGCAGTCAGTTTTATTTACACACAGAACAGATGCTTGATGAAAAAAACATGTACATGTCTATAAATATTGCTGCTTGTTATGGTGTGTGTGTGTGCTATTGGTGTTATTAATTTATGATAGACAACTGGATCTCTCTAATGTCAACCCATATCCCTTAAAATTATCTGACCTACAAATATATTTGCTATATAATTTTATTTTACACTACCATGTTATGAACTAAAATAAATAGTTTTAACAAGAAAGTAGAGAGGCCTATCTCTTCTAAAGAATTGTATGAGACAAAATTTATAGAAATCCATGTATGCCAAATTTAGAATGTTCAAATATCCTCTCAGAGATATAATAGTTTAACTGTTCTTTAAATGAATCCCATTAAATCAATATGCTATTACCTTACCTTACCTATTTACTATCAGCTTAAGAAATGAAAAAAGTGATACAAATGAGATGACATTACCAGCACATTTCACTCCATCAGGTTGTAAGAAAAGACCAGCAGAACATGAACATCTATAACTGCCTTCAGTGTTTATACAAAGACCTTCACACTGGGATGTGCCCAGTTTACACTCATCTATGTCTGCAATACAATACAAAATATAGACTGTATATGCCAGTGTGAAAAGTATGGCTCAACAAAAGAATAAGATTTGGGCATTTAATAGAAATAAGGAATGGCACCCAAAAGTTTCACACTTTATTACACCTATAGCTGTCAGGGTACATTGCTATTAAGGATATGATATAGATTTATGTATTGAGTATTTTATAATCTAGAATCAAAGTGCAATGTTAAGACAGAGACTGATAACAACAGTTATAGGTTAGATATAGGGCAGGAGGGGCCTAAGTTGGCTACCCATCTAGGAGAAGGAAAACTCTAAATCCAAGCCTCTGCTGCCTTGCGGCTATACCCAAACACGGAAAAAGCTTTGGGAGACAACCCTGAGGAAAAATCAGGAGTTGGTGACCCTTAGGCAGACTGTGGCACACTGTGCTACAGTCTGGCAGATCCTGCGGCGCTACTGATCCCAAACTGTATTGGATATTCCGTTCCTTTGGTCACATCAGCTGCGCGGAGAGGGGGAAACTGCTGTGTGGGCGACATCGTTCCGACCATAAACAATGCCCAGGCTTTCATCTCACATAGCTCTAGACCACAACAGATGGAGAGAGACAGTGACCAAGAAAGCTATGGACAGTAAAAGTACATGGGTCTCAGCTCAGGAAGAAAAACGTACAATCCAAAAACCGGCCAGCTCCTCTACCACCAAAGCAAAAGCCACCTTAATCTGCACTATCTGTGGACGGGAGTGTCTCTCCAAAATAGGGCTCCACAGCCACATGAGGAAGTGTGCTCTGAGATAAACCATAGTCGTTCTACGACTGAAGGAGGCCAATAATAATAATAATAATAGGTTAGTGACTAGAAGTAAACAAAGACAAAATATTTTAATCTATTTTAGCTTGAATAACATTATTGTTATTTTGAAGAACATTTCAAATCGAGCAGCTGGTTGAGCTTGCAAGTATAAAAGTGTTCTTTGAATTGTATCATAACAATAGTCTATCACCTTATCATTGTACATCTACATTATTCACTATTGTAAAAGAAGTTCAAAGTAATGATACTATAATTTAGAACAGGGGTGGGCAACCTTTTTGTATCAAGGGCTGCATTTTAAAAAAATTGGGAATGGCGGGCCACATATACGATTTAAAAAAAAATTGAAGTTGTCTTTCTATAAAAACAATATCCCCGCAAATATACAGTTGTACATATTGTGCAGTATTTTACTTTTTATACTCGTGCATAATGTTCTGGAACTAGCTTACTAGTAGCTACCTTTGTGACTGCTGTCAAAAAACAGTCAGTCAACTTTGAGCAGTGATTATACCTGTTTAGGTTTTTAAAAAATGTTTATTCACTGAATGAGACAATATATGTTCCGGAAGTTAAATGTCAGGACATGCTAAACCTGTCATTGTTAAGCATCACCAGATTATGCTGACCATGTCCTTTAATTGTGCATACTAAATCAAGGGACCTGAACAACACTCTGACTACAAAACCCTTCTATAGAACAAAAACTATTTGGAGAACTGCCAGATCTGGAAACCACTGCGCAGTTCATCTCATATTACTGATCTGAACCCTCCGACATATAAAATAAGAACGAAGAAGAAGAACAGATGTATGTGTACCAAAATAGTGTGAACAGCATCAAAGTTTTTTTTAAGTGTGGAAATACAGCTTCTGGCACCCACAAGACTCCCGTGCAATTACTGACTGGAGATTCTCTTTGCCTGGAGTCATGTCCTCTGGAACTGAATCTGCTTCTGCAATAAATGGTGAGCTGATGGTATTGAAAACTGGTTCTTGATGCCTTAAAATTTGCTTTTATAAATTGTGCAATTAAGGAATCTAAATAAGTGTTGTACTTTTAACCATTTCTCCAGAAATAGTTTCACCTTTCAGGAAAGGAAAATGACAAAACTTTTCTTTAGCTTGCTTGTAGAAATGGGAAAGCCTTATTTGAAAAGATTTAACATGCATTTGCATTTCATATGCAATAGAAATTATGAAACACATGAAATATGTCTTCCACTCTTCATTACAACTATTGGTAACAAGGTCATGGTTAATGTCCTCCAAATAACATAACATAATTTTCTTATTTGCCTTGCCCATGCTTACCTTTCAGATACATTGGATTGTTTTGTTCCTAAATCTTAATTACCTGTGGTTAACACACCCTTGCCCTAAAAAATACTATTACTATGTTAATTACTGTAAATACCATGTTGCAATTTTATGCAGCTTTGTGCAAACTTTGCTGTTTAGAATTTATGGTTGGGATATATACAAAATAATAATAATAAAACAACAACTACTTCTCCCATTGAAAGCACGAACTCCATCGGTTGTTACCCTTGCCATCTTGTTTCAAGCATATCCAATACTTAACACAGTTCTTCATATCATTGAATAAATACTGGCATGAGATTGTGTCTTTGACTAAGTGTATTAATGTATAGCCAATTAGCTTAATCTTAGTTTACTTAACATTTTTTTATAATGAAACAGTTTCAATAATTTATATAGATATTATTTTTAATATATTTGCATTTTAATATGTATGTACTGTGGGCACACCTGATTTCTGTAGGTGTCGGCGGGCCGCATAAAACACTCCGGCGGGCCGCATGTGGCCCACGGGTCATAATTTGCCCACCCCTGATTTAGAAGATAATTTGCTAGAGAATTCTGCAAAGCAGCTGCATCTTTCTTAAATAAAAAAAAAAACAGTCCTTGTAATCACAACACATTTTTAATAAGGGTCAATAATGCAGTTTTAGAACACTATGTTTTTTTTTTATGTTATTCATTACTTATTGTTTGCTTTCTTTTGTAGATTTATACACTAAGACCATATGAGTGAAACTAATATATTTATAAATGGCAATCAGTTACATACCTGTACAGGTGTGAGTTGATGTATTAAAGACATAACCTGCATAACATGAGCAAGTGAAACTACCTTCAAAGTTTGTACAAACTTGTGAACAGTTGTTTAAGTTGGTAGTGCTGCACTCATTAATATCTATACAGGACATACAAATCTCATTATAATAGATTATAAAGTAAAACAACAGGAATAGTAATTATATTTATAAATAAACATGTATTACTTAAAAATGTATTACTTACCTTGACAATGGCCATTAATTTTAGAATAACCCTCCATGCATTCACAGATAGCTGAGCCAGGTATGTTGAAACATTTTTCTTTGACTCCACATGCATATGTGCCTGTCTTACATTCATCAATGTCTTGATCACAATGTGTACCTACCATAAAATGATTGTATTTAAAAAATACACAAGAAATGCTAAAATGCTAACTTCACAATTATAGTTCTTCTAGATATTTTCATCTGTAAGCGAAAAAAAAAGTATTATTAAATAATTTCTAACCTGTATATCCAGTTGTGCAGACACAACCAATTTTCGGATCACAATGAGCTGCCCCTGTTCCACAGGAACAATTGTTTAAACATTCTTTACCCCAGGTTTGACCTTTACATTCTGAGGAAATCATTCAAATGAAGTCAAAACACATATTCATTTAATGAATGATCTTTGTTTTATCTTAATGTATTTATTTGGATGAAAAATTATTTTTTTTAAATACTGATACATATAAAAAAAACAACTATTACCAAGACAAGTTCTTCCATCATTATCTAACTTTGATCCTGACTGACAAGCACAAGAATAACTTCCATTTGTATTACGACAACCATCTTTATAAGAGCACAGATTTAACAGATCAGATGTACACTCATTGATATCTGAGGACGCATACACATGAAATATCAATTACCTAAGTACAATAAGTACAAAATAATAAGTACATGCTGGTGGAAACAAATGAAGCCCAAACTGTTCACAGATTGTCAGATGAAGGAACTTTCATGTTAAGTATCAGAGAAGTTTCATACTTATTTTTATGTAAACAGAAAAGAAAATTTCAAGAATTCAATAACTTGATTACATGTAAACAAAAATATATCCAAACATTTCTAATCACATAGAGTATAAAAGAGGATCTTGACTTTACCTTCACACTGTCCAAGCCCATTTACTATATAACCTTGAGGACAGTAACAAACTGGCGTGTTGTTGGCATCAGTCCTACATGCATAAGAGCAGCTCAGGTTCTTGATGCTACACTCTTCCTTAACTGTAGAATTACATACAGAAAGATTGCATTTCAGATCATTTTTTTTTCAAATATAGAAGAAAGTAACTTAATGAACTTCCAAAATGTGATACACTTTATATGGCTGACCTAGACTTGAAAACCAATGTACTCTGTAAACATAGAACCCAAACCTTTAATACAATGTTTCCTGTCATCAGCAAGCACAAAACCAGGATAGCACTGACAGTTGTATGTCCCAAGTTTATTCTCACAGATCTGTTCACATGCATTAGTATTGCTGGTGCACTCATTGATATCTGTCAAAGAAATTAAAAAAAAAATAGTAATAAAGTGTTCAAAGTTTAACTTTTATATGAAAGCCATAAGTATAAAATAAATAAATTAGATGCAAATTTATTGTTGCTAAAAATCAAATCATTTTGTGTGTGTATGTGTGTATTTCTTTTCAACTAACCTTGGCAAATGAGTTCTTTATTTCTGGCATATCCAGGTTTACACTGACAACTGTAACTGCCAATAGTATTCACACAAACTTCGAGATTTAAATCACAAGTTATATTTCTGACTTCAACACATTCATTGATATCTGATAACAAAATAAAATAGATAAAAAGTGAAAGAAAAGAAAAATCAAAATAAGTTTTAAAATGCCTATAATTAATGACTGTCTAAGAAAACCATTAGTCAAAGTAGTCAATATTTGGATGGCTGCCTGGTCTTGCGGTTTGTGCGCTGGACTGTAGTTTGGATTTATCGATGGTCCTGGGTTCAAACCCTGCCGCTTCCATCCCCCATTGTCCTGCAGGAGGTTTGGACTAGGAAATAAACTATCTTCAACTCTGAAGGAACATCCGAAATATGTAAACCAAACAATAAAACACAATGTAAAAAGTTTAAGTCATCACTTTTTTTATACTTACCTGGCCAATAAGGTTATGATAGTCATCATATTTTTATTTTGTTAAATAAAAAAAAATTATAGAGCATGACTAAAGAATGAAGAACAATTAATGGCAGCAGATTTATGTTAGTTAAAGTTTCTATTGAACTAAATAAGTCATAACCTATATAAGCCATCAGACAATTTAAGAAGGTTGGCATTTGTGAGAATTTAAACCTCTAAGCTTTGAATATATAAAGAAAATATTGAAACAAAAACACAGCTCAGAACTGCACCAAGTAGATCTAGTGACAAAGGTGGCAAGGCACACTATGAACACTGAGGTTGGAATGCTAACTGCTTATAAATGAAAAACAATCCAAGTGAAAAAAAAGACCAACCCCAAGCTGAGAGAATTTCAACCAGTGATTTGAGCAAGAATGTTCTTTCAGTATAAGCTGTACAGCCACTAGAGGAAATAAGCTCTATGAAACTATAGTCCTTCTAGAACTGAAGTAGTCCAAGAATAACAGTGATGTGTGACTGGCCCATATGGAAGATTGAACAAGCAAATAAATAATTTGACTGCAAACTAAATGGAATCTTAACTGTATTTTCACTAATTAAATCAGGAATTGATAAGTCAGATATGTTACCTGTACATTGTCCATTCTCCAGCCTGTATCCACTAGGACACAAACATTTGAAGGATCCAATGGTATTCTCACAAATGTATCCAGAGGGACATGTGTTTGGTTGATCACACTCATTGATATCAATCTCACAGTTGACTCCTGTCCACTGTTTGTTACAGACACAACCTCTGACTGAGTCACATGATCCACGATTGTTACACTGACATATATTAGCACAGTTTTCTCCATAGTAAGGACTGGTGCAGGCTATAAAAATAGGTGTAAAGTTAAAATAGTTTTTCCTCAGCTAAATACAGTACGAGCAATCAAATAATTAAATTTTACAAACCTAAAAACAACCTAGAAACCTTCCCACATCTCTAACTAGACTAAAATAAGAATTTTTAACTCTAGTGTCAAGACAGTCCTACTGTATGGTTCTGAAATGTGGAGAACAACTGAAGTAACAACAAAAAAAGTTCAGACCTTCATCAACAGATGTCTGATATGTTCTTGAAAATACACTTGTATGACGAGATAGAAAACACCAAATTGCAAGAGATTGGTAGACGGAGCTGAACCCCCAAGGACAACATGCAGAGAAAGACAGAAAAAACGCAGTGATGCAGTGTACTAGATGAAGCCCTGAGAACAGGAAAGCAGTGGGAAGACTGTGGAGAGTGCTGTGTTTTTACTGAGGCCCATTGTTCCATGAGGAACGCAAAGGAAAGATGATGATGAACCAAAAATCATATTTATTCTAAATTCTTCTTTTAGCCGAATTTGAATGATTCAAAGTTTATTTATACTTTATACTATTAATATTTACATTAAACAAGTGAATATCAGGTTTAGTTATTGCTACTAATTTGCTTAATCAGGAATCCTTTTGCAAGGACATGACAATTTTAGTATTTATGAAATATTTATAAAACTGGAAACTTGATAGTCTTAGATTCTCTGTAGTTATAGGGACATCCTTTCACTGCACTAGAAAAAATTTAAATGACTGAGAGCATAAGGAAAAGAAATGGAGCATGTAATCAAAGGTGTCATATAGGCGTCATTATATAAAAAAGACTTATATGGCTTTACTGGGCTCAGTAGGGGGTACTTACGAATGATCACTGCCGATCAATACTAAACACTTATTAATAACAAATATATTATTAAATGATAAAGTACAAGTTTATTATAAAGGGAGAAGACATTCAGTGACAACAGACAAACATTCATCCTCTTCTAATCCAATAACTTCCCCTGTCATACAACAAGCTCAAGCTCTCAGTTGACATCTTTCTCACATTTATACCCTGGAAATAAAAACAAAGGGATATAACTCTTTCATACCTAAATAAAACAAAGAAACAATGCTTTCACTCACAACACAGATGCTAATGAGTGGCTACAATACAAAAAAAAAAATAAGTTACCATCACAAGATATTTGATCCTTTGACAATTTGAATCCAGTGTAACAGGAGCATTTGTAGGCCCCCATTGTATTATCACATATGTGACTACACGGTTTGATGCCATACTGACATTCATCAATATCTGTATGTAGAAATGAAACAACATGACAACTTATACTAAATGATACAAGCAAAGTCAGTGACCTGGATAGTTCAATAAAATTATTAAAGTGGTATTTCTTAAAAATGTCTGACAAGATCACCTCTGCAGTTACTAGTATCTTTGGGATCCACTTCAAAACCAATCCTACAGCTACAGTTGACCTGATTACTTCCTGACACATGACAAACCTGCTGACACTGGTAACATAATGTTTGTTGACTGGAATCTGTTAAAGTAATAATGGAAAATCAAAATCAAGTAGGATGTTATTTACAAGTTAAATTGCTAATCATTTACACCATTCAAAGAAATAAATAATACAGACCTAAAGTACATGTCAATCCATTGCTGTCTAAAGTGTATCCTGGGTAACATGAACATGTGTAGTTACCATTAGTGTTGGTACATTTTTGTTCACATTTTGATGTTCTTTCCTCACATTCATTAATATCTGTTTTAAAAATGTACAAAATATAAATAGTTAACATCAAAATTCAATATAAACATATGGCAAAAAAAGCAACAGAATGAATTTTATTTCAAATAAAAAAAGGACTCATGCCAAAAAATTACCATTGCATGACTTTTTATTAGACATATCAAGTCTGTATCCATCTGGACAACTGCATATATAAGATCCTTCTGTGTTTGTGCAACTCTGTTCACAAGGGTTTGTGCCATTACATTCATCAATATCTGGAAGAAAAATTCTTTTTTTTAATAAAAAATAAAATGTTGAACAAACTTTCTAAGAAAATGTGATTATTTATTTAATTTTTTAACGTTCAGCAGAATATCTTATATTTACTACAGACTCAATCCATTTTTTTAAATTCTTAAATAAGAATAATATTTGATTAACTAAACCTTAGTGTTAACTAAAGGTAAATAAAAATAGAAGAATGTAGCTGTAGACCTTTAAAAGATATTCTTAAAACTCACCAACACATGTTTGCATCCAATCTATATAGCCATTAGGACAAGGGCCACATTTATATCCCACAGAACTGTTTCCTTGTTCTTGGACTGTCAAGTCTGTACATGTTTGCCCTTTGAAACATGGATCCAACTCACATCCATTCAACTCTGACTCACAATTTTTACCTTTTTAAATATCAATAATGAAAATAATAATAACAATTATAATAATAATATTTATTATTATTATTATTACATGTGACGTTTACTTCAGAAAGTTGGCTTAATTGCTTTAAAAATTTTTTAGTATTATGGCATAAAATTAACTTTAAAAACAAGTTTTAGATTGATATAATAATTACTTTGTCTAAAGGATTATAAACTAGACCCATTGGTGCAGGTATTATATTTTGCGTATATTTCATATTTTACATTAAAGAGCTCATTTACATTTACAAAAAAAAAAATAAAAAAAATTAATACTCTTTTAACCTACAGGTATTTAAAGAGATCTACTTATTTGTATATTCACCTGTAAATGCTGGAAAGCAGTTGCAAGTTTGAATTTGAAACAAGCCATTTTCATACTCCTCTAGGATAGCACTTTGATTATTACAAACACCATTTCCACTGCATGAAGGGCATATTGTTATAGGTATGTATAGAAATGCGGAGTAGCTTCCTTTAGAATCTTTAGCTCTCAAACTGTTTATAATAAGACAACCAAACAGAGAAACAAATGTAGCTTCTTATGTCCACAGAAGAGATAGACAACATCAAATGCCTTTTCAATTAAAATTAAGGTACTTCTAGAAATTCACCTGAGTGCTAGTGGCTTTGTAAAGTCAGGCAGGTAAAGGATGTGACCACTTTGGTTGACAGTAACACCTGTGACACTGTCAGCAATCTCAAATGTAATGGAATCATCATCTTCATCAGCAGTTGTCAATTTTAAAACAGAGAGCTTTCCTTGCAACACTTGCCAGCGTCCATCGATATCTAGGCTGCTTTCACTTACATTTATGGTAGGAGGATTATTGCCTGAAAAAAAATGTATATTAACGTATTGAAAACTATAAAAATGATTAGAAACTCTGCAATAACTGTATTGAAAAAAAGTCATAAATAAAACAAAGTAGTAGATGAATATACTTAAATTGAGTAAATATTTGTATACCAAGATTTTGAATAACTATGTCCATTTCTTCACTGAATTCTTTAGTGTTGAAAGTAAAGGCTCTGTCTCCAGTAGCCAGATAATCAAATATACAAGCATCATTTGTATCTCCACACAGTGTCTTAGCCTCAGCTAATCGAGCTGCACTTGCTTCATCTTTATACATTGGTTCAAAATCTGAATGTTGGTAAGTACTTGTGTTCTCTCCTGGTCTATACAGGAAAACTGAATAGCTTTGGGTTACAATCCCTGCAAGTTAAAATAAATACATACATGGGCTTAGAGTTTAAAATAATTCAAAATAAAATCTTTTTGCATTGGTTATCCTAAACAAGCAATACATCTAGAACCATTCATTAGTTCTTTTTTATAAGTGACTCTCTCATACATTGCTTCTACAATTAATTTCTTACAGACTTAACATAATGACTAATAACTAGTGTTGCTAAAGAGCCAAACATTTAATAAAGTCATTACATTTTTTGGCAAACTCTTGATATATTTGTCTTTCACTTAAATTGGCAGGCAATAGTAGTCCATCAGGAAGAATAAATTCATCATTTTTATTTCCATTAAAGTTTCCAAGAAGTCCTCTTGTTTTATTTTCAAAGTTTTTAGGCACATTGACCTCTATCAACAGACTTTTGACCGCAACATGGACTGTAATTGACACTCCTTGAAAAAAAAAAGAATGTATTATTATTTGCCTCTATGGCTTTTAAGATAACTATTATTTAACCAAACAAAAAGCTACAATTAAAACAATTATAGTAGACATTCAAATCAATGAATGTTAAATATGTAAGACACACCACAAGGGAAGCTGACTATAGCCAGGGTTTTGTTACTCCTATATTCTCTAATAACACTTATTGAGGTTGTTGACATAATTATATCTGGTCCACTTTCTTTGTAGAAGTCATTTGTCACATCAATGTTGTTGGCCAATAGGATCAATGCTGAGGAATTGTACAAAAAAGTAGAGTATTGTTTTCATTCAAGAATAAAGCTTCAAATGTAAACTGTTTTAACTTCATTTCATGATTCATTAAATAGGTATCTTATTACTATCTTGTATTTATATTCATGTTTTCCAAGACTGACAACATATATTCACATTGAAACATTATGCTCAAGTTGTTAGAAAAACTAACATGTCTTAGAAGGGGATAACTCCACTTGAAAACTTGATTCATTTGATTCTTTGGCAGCAAAAGCAATAAATACTGTAGCTTTGGACAGTGTTCCATTGAGTGTTTCTGCTCTTCCTGTTCTTGCCTGGAATTTAAAATTATTTTTTTTCTCAAATCTAAAATTAGTTAAATAACGTTTTCAATGAAGCTTCAGGAAAGAGGGCCACATTAGTCTACAATAGCAAGTCACCTAGGGGAAGGACCATTTGGATTCCAAACCTGTAGCTGCATTGTAGTTTACACAAACATAAGGAAGGTTTCCAGAGTCAACTCTGAGGAAAAATCAGGCACTGCTGATCCTTAGTTAGCTTACAGCATACAGTGCTACACCCTGGTAGAACCTGTGATAAAGCTTTAAGCAAACAGCATCAGCACATACTGTTCCTTTGTATGCATTGTATGGGGGGGGGGGGGACTGCTGTGTGGAATTAGATCTACCTTTCTCATTCATGGCTTCCAAATAATATAGTCTTTTATCTGCCAAGGTGGAGCTTTAGATAAAATTTGTTGGGGAAACTAAAGACAGTAAATATAATGGCATTATTTCATTTATGAAAACCGAATGAAACAAAATTAGACAGTTCTATTAACCAATCTATCAGAGAAATGTTTGTTGTCATAGACATGTAACAAAATTATGCTTAAATTTGGAACAAACCTGTAGTGTAAAAGTTTCGCTAGGAGCTTCCATCAGAATGTATTCTCCCCATCCATTCATTGTATATGTAACACCATCCAATGTTTTGATGTGGGGGTCACCCAATGCAGAAGCTTGATCATTAAAATATTAAGCTTAATATATTACTAAAAAATATTTCAAATACCTAGTAAATATCAGAACACTATAGGAACCTTTCGAACCAATAAATAAAGTAAAATAGCAAATAATTGAGTTTTTTTTCGATTCAAAATAATGCAAAAGAAACTTTGGTGTTTTTCACTAATTTACTTAAAAACATATTCTATTAGTAGGTCTATCTTACCTGGTACAAATTCAACAAAATTAGAACATCCCATGTCAGGAAATATCTGATAAAATTTACGACACAAGCCTGCATTATGGGAATCTCTACAGCAGAGTGTATGTGCTCTGATGTTTTCTAAAGCTTGGTAGTTGTCAAAGAAACCAAGGTACCAAGGGTTGTTGATGAGTACATGACCAGACAAAGGAGACTTAGGAAGGTATGTTGCTTCTCTCCATGACTGTAGCCATTCTCTCCAATCATCATTAGCAGGCTTGGTCCATCGGTAGCAACACAGCTAAAAATAAATATTGTTATGACATGATTAGGAATTAGTTATTTGTTTCGGGAATAAGGGTAAAGTTTTACTTAGCGACAAATGACGTGACAGATCTTTAAAAAACAAGAACGCTCTTAGTGACGCTAGAAAGAGGATGCTTTGTGTAGAGCAGTAGAATTTAGATACGGATTTACGGACATAGCTGACATAGGACGATTCCCTTCTTAATTATTAAATGGATTTGTAAACAGCATCAGCGTCGACTACATATTTTGTTTGTTTCGGCTTTTCGCCGGTGTTACTGAAGTAGTTTTGAGTTCGGTAGTACCTCCAGTCAAACGTAGATCTACACTAGATCTATCTACAAGCATCAACACCGCGCGGAAGCCTGAACAACGTGGCGACCCCCGACTCGGAGCTTACTGGCAGCAACATCAAGAAGAATAGAAGCCCTCTGTTAGGAGGAGGCAGAAGTTAACGTCATCGGCCTAGTCTGCAGCTAGACCCTGATTATACAGCCACGTCGGCGAAGGAAAGCCAGTAAGACCCTGGACTCGTAGACCTAGGAGGTAACGAAATATAGATCTAGATCTACAGTTGTGATTTGTAAATGCCCATACTTGTGGCATCGTATTGAAGCTTCTATCGAGAAGGCTACAGTTTTGTGGAGGGAAGAAAACCGTCCTGTCGATTCCGTACTGAAGAGATATCGCCTGCCCGGCATAGTGAGAACGAACGTGAAGGTCACCGTCTGCAAGGCCAAGATCGACCGTTGGGGTCACGCCAAAGAACTTTTGACGTAGGAGACATCTTACTGCCTACGGCACTTAAGTACAGTAGTGCTAATTTGATCTACAGCTCGGCTGAATTCTGTGCTTCACGTTAGATAGCCAGATAGCCGGTAGTTTAGCACTGGAATTTGACTTTGTCGCTGTGTCAATAGTGGACCGTTCCAGGTTCACTTTGGACAGACGACCACCTGGAACCACCGTACCTGCGTTGGAACCAGCAGCCGGAACCAGACTCTACGCCACCGACGAACCGGAGCCAGACGACAGATCACCGTGAACACCAGAACCAGACGCCGTACCACCGAAGAACCGGAGCCATTGCAGACCAGTACCGGAGGACCTTGGAGAGCCGAAACGTTCGTTGTTCTTGTCTCACCGTTAGGGAAGACATCGCCGTGAGCCTTGCCGCCGGGACAGACATTAGCGTAGGAAGAGTGGACCCGAGACTGACTGTGGAGTTATCGCCGCTTCTTCGACAGATAAGTCAAGTGTTATTTAACTACTTTCTCCTTAGAATAATTAGAGTCTGTAGGGAAGTGACCACTCGCTAGATTATCACTACCAGGTTAAATCGTGGTGGATTGGGGATATCCTTAAAATTAGGTGTAATCTAGCAAGAGGTCCATATATATGTTTAGCTGTTAATGCGTCCTGTATGTGAGTGTGAATCATTTAGTTAAGCATTTTTTTTTAGTAACGTCATGTATTAATTGTTTGCAATACTCCCGTCTTAAGTCTTACTGTCAGACGAAAGTCTCATTCATTAAAACTAGATCTATAGTTTGGTGTTTATCGTATTTAAGTTTATTTTCATAGTTTATTTGTATGAGTTGTAAGTTATATACACTCCTGGCTGTGAAAGCAGGTAAGAAGTAACTAAGATCTAGCGTAATCTAGACTAGATCTGGGGAACAATCAAGGTGAATCCTGATTGCCCATTTGTAATTTTTGGTATTTGTAAATAGACAGGTTGGTCTATTTACCGGCCACTCGTGTTGAGTAACACGTTGTCGGTTGAGGGTGCGTGTGTCGCACAGCGTATTCAGTCGGGTCAAAGTGTAGCCTACACACTTGTACCAAGGATACTAAGTGTATCTTGAGAAAGGGTAGAAGTGGTTATTAGTCTAAGTTGGTAGTTAGACGCCAAGGGTTTTGTTTGTTGGTATAAGAGGTACCATAAGGTAGGATAAAGTAACAAATAAGGAATATGGCAACTACTTCAGGTTACGACCTAGAAGAATTTAGAAAAAAGCTAATTCAGGAAGCCAAGACAGAATTAGAACTGCGAGGCAAAGAACTAACTGCCTATGTGCAGCAGATGGTGGCGGCGGAAGCAGAGCGCTTGGAGAAGGAGAGAATTAGAGAAGCGGAAAAGGCCAGAGAAAAGGAAAAAGAAGAAGCAGATCGCAGAGAGCGGGAACGAGTCAGAGAAACTGAAAGAGCCAGAGAAAAGGAAAAAGAAGAAGCAGATCGCAGAGAGCGGGAACGAGTCAGAGAAACTGAAAGAGCCAGAGAAAAGGAAAAAGAAGAAGCAGGTCGCATAGAGCGGGAAAAGGTTAGAGAGGCAGAAAAGTTGGAGAGGGAAAAGGTTAGAGAGGCGGAACGCATCGAGAGGGAGAAGAAAGAAGAGGCGGACAGAAAAGTGAGAATTCAAGTTGAGCAGATGAGGATAGAGGCTGGTGTAAGTGTGCCAATTGAAGGGAACAGCAACAATAGCGCCAATATAGAAAGCCATTGTAGCGCCGCATGGATGAAAAAGAAAATACAACCTTTTGCGGAAGACAAGGACGACATCGGCGACTATCTGAAACGCTTTGAAATTAAACTAGCAAAGTTTAATGTCCAAGAGAGGGAGTGGTCCGAAATCTTGTTGGACTTCGTGCATGGGAAAGCCCTCACGATTTGCCAGAACCACGATCACTCGATGCAAAACAGCTATCAGGTGCTAAAGAAGGAACTGCTAAACGCATACGGGCACAACGCGGCAACATTCCGAAAGAAGTATTACGAAAACACTCCATCCAGCCAAGTTGATCCACAAACAACTATCAACTCAGAGAAGGACTTCTTCACTAAATGGCTCGGATTCGAGAATGTGGAGAACACCTACGAGGGGTTGAGGAACTTTATTCTGATTGACAATTTCATTAATAAGTGCGACCCTCAGCTACAGTCTTTTATAAAAGAAAGAAACCCTAAGATAATTGAAGACTTGGTAGAAATTATTAGGATCTTTAAGAATGCTTATCCAAACAACCCACTTTCAGTTAGAGACCACAAAAAAGTTATTGACCTGGTAAATTATGTAAAGGGAAATGATAGGTCCAGGGAACGTGGGAACATTGGTCGGGAAAGTTATGATAGGAGAATAGATAGACCTAGAGCGGGTGATAGAAACCTTAGGGAGGTTACATGTTTTAACTGTCAGGAAAAGGGACACATGGCATACCAGTGTAGGAAACATAGGGGGAATAGAGCTGGCAATATGAATACACAGGATAATAGTGGCACTAGTGATAGGAGAGGTAATCAAGGAAACCGTAGACAAGAGAGGGATAATCGGTCACCGGATAGGGTTAATTTTGTAAGGAGCATCCAAGACAGGGATCGTGATAGTAGGGATAGTGAACCAGATGAAGAAATTAACTACGTTGATTGTGGGGAAGATAGGTTTAAATTATATCCGGGCATGATAAATAATAAACAGATAAAGGTGATCCGGGACACAGCTAGCAGTACACTCGCGGTTAGAGGGGGATTAGTTAAGTCCAATGATTATTTAGGCTATACCAAATCAGTCAGATTGGCAGACGGCGCAGTTAAGAGGTTCGAAGCGTGCAAAGTGTTCCTTCGATCTCCATTGTATACAGGGTATTGTGAAGGGGTAGCCATGCCGAGGTTATCTAGAGATGTTTTACTTGGAAATGTAGCAGGTGTCAGAGCCGCTACTGACAAACAGGTTAGAAGTGGGACAAACAGGTATGGCAACATGAGGCAAAACAAACTTAGAAAGGACAGAATTTGTTTTAACTGCCATAAACATGGGCACATAGCTAAAGACTGTTGGAGTGGGGCAGAACAGTCTGAACAGAAGATTGCGAGTTCGGATAGGAGGCACAGGTCTATATCAGATGACTGTGGTAGCGGTAATCGCAAGGCATACCAAGGTAGAAGGCCGCAAGCGGGCTATAGTGGTGTAAGGAGAGATGTAAACTCCAGTTGGAGAGAACAAATGTATGGGTCGTGTAGATAGCCTGTGAAACATAACACTATACAACCGTAGTGTGTAAATAAGTTGATTGGTTTGATATTTGAAGTGTTTATTCTTAATTAATTGACTTACCTAGTAGGCATAGCTAGGCAGTTATTATGTTGTTGTAGTATTAGTTAGTATTAGATTGACTCATGTTAGTTATTTATTATGTATGAATATTAATATGTATGAATTGTATGTATGGAGGTATGAATAGATAGGGCATTTATAAGGCGACGAGGTATTGATATCAAGGGAAAGTAAATTTTATAAGTTATTCCTTGTTGTTGATCATGCTCATACATCAGTAAAGAGTTAGGTCGCGCTGGGACAAGTAAGTGGAGAGAGGAAATAAAATACACTTGTAAATGCCCGAACGAACGTTAGGTGTATAGTGGGAGAACGATTATTGATAAATGTCAATTTGTCATATTAGGTAAAATGTCTGTCCTGACGTGTGAGGGAAAGTGGTGTAACCTCTGGAACGTGATGTGATAAAGTATAGCTGGACACCTATGTCTGCGGTCACCTATGGCACATCACATTGGACAGTATCACTTTGTGCCATTTGAGGGAAATATGTGTTCAGATCAACTTGAGTTTGGGACAATGATGAAGAAGTTGAAACCGAAATCAAGACTCAAGTTGTGTTGTCTTTTATGTTTCCCTACATTTTGGCCCTTGCACAATGTAAGACTAAGACAGTAGATAAAAAATTGACTGGCAATTTTTTTTAGCGGGAGGGGGAGGAGTTGTTATGACATGATTAGGAATTAGTTATTTGTTTCGGGAATAAGGGTAAAGTTTTACTTAGCGACAAATGACGTGACAGATCTTTAAAAAACAAGAACGCTCTTAGTGACGCTAGAAAGAGGATGCTTTGTGTAGAGCAGTAGAATTTAGATACGGATTTACGGACATAGCTGACATAGGACGATTCCCTTCTTAATTATTAAATGGATTTGTAAACAGCATCAGCGTCGACTACATATTTTGTTTGTTTCGGCTTTTCGCCGGTGTTACTGAAGTAGTTTTGAGTTCGGTAGTACCTCCAGTCAAACGTAGATCTACACTAGATCTATCTACAAGCATCAACACCGCGCGGAAGCCTGAACAATATATTAAGAAATAAGTTATTCTATGATGACAAACTATGCCAGTGCATTGCAAATTTAGATATTTTTCTTTAGACACATGGATCACATTAACAAGATGAAGCATTTTAGGTTTATTATAATAATGATAAATATAATAATTATGAAGCAATGTTGTGTCTAAAGTTTAAAAAGTTTGGAGAATTACAAGTCACAATAAAAAATAATAATGATGCTGTGTCCTACAAATTTGGTTACACGACACAAATATAAAATACAAAGACAAAAAAATGGTCTTGTTTCAGATTCTAGTACTAACTAATAATCTAAAAACTATTTCTATCAAAGTATATTCAAGTATGAAAGAAGAATGTTTGAATGCCTGGAAAATCAACAACTAAGTACATTCTACATCACATAGAAACTGATACTGATACACATCACCTAATATTAGGTCTATCAAAGACTCCTTAAAAATAACATAGAGCATTTGTATTCTTCTAAATACCAACACCCAACAACATATATATATATATATATATATATATAGAGAGAGAGAGGGGGGGGAGGGAGAGAGAGAGAAAGAGATAAAGAGATAGATATTAATAAATATATTAAATATATAAAAGTTACACATATATCCATATATTGTGTTACTTTCCCAACATATATAGAACATGACCATTATAAGGAATTTATCCCATCCTCTTCAAGTGTTGAATTCAGTAATCAAGACAATCAATGGCTGATTAAAAATTAATAAGTTAACAAACAAATTTCACCAATCATCATTCCAAAAAAAAAAAAGAGAGAAATATTTTTGTACAATGTGTTACTTGGAACAGTTCTTTTTTCTCTTTCAGTTTAAACCTGGAGGAACACGATATGATTATCTGAATGTGTTATTTGGATTCTATTCTTTTTTAATTCAATTAGAATAGGTCAGAAAACAATGTCTGATGAATGGGAGTCCTTTGCCTGAATATGTGAAGATAATTCTTGGCAATCTATAAGGTGATTTGTTCAACAAATGTCAATTTACTTTTTGGATCTCAATTCTACTTTTAAAATAAGAAGTCTGTTAAGTCTTATTAAGGTGTCTGGTTAAATTTAAATCTACAAAAAGACTTACATTGCCTAACACCTAAAATTTGCTTATTTAAAGTCAACTGCTGATTATCAAAAATCAGCATTTTAAATTAAGATTATTAAGAACAAGGTTAACTAATTTAGTCTTAAAAGATTCTTACCATGTTTCTTTTATTATCTTTCAGTAATCTCTGCTTGGCTACCATACTGATGGCATAACAATAAATGTCTTGTTTTGGTCCACGTCTTTCAAACAGTTGCCACTGAGCCCCGAGTCTTTCTAATGTACACGGACATTTGTAGAGTTGTTGCTTCTCATACTGATATACAGGGTCAGTCAAAAGATCAGCATGGTCACATAAGTATTTTTTACAGCTTATTTGTGGTCCAGTCACATGGCCTACTTTAAAACTCATCACACCTTTATAACCTGAAATTTTTTAAAGGGATTTTCTATGCAAAGTGATTTGCAAGTACATTCTTAGAATATGGCCTGAAAAAAATCAATTAGTTTACAGCACAGGTGAAACAGTTGACCCTCTTTTAAGGTTAATCTTAAACAATGAATTTATCTGGTCAAACAAAGTTAAGAGTAAAGCACAACAAATAAAAATTCACATTTGGCTAGAGTAACACTTTAGTAAAATCACTAAATTTAGAAAGCCTTCAGGATATAGATGTAAAAGTAGAGTAACAATTATACATAAAACACTGAACCATATTCTTAAATAAAAAGAAAAATACTAAAATATGTAGAAAGACACAAAGATAAAAGCATATTCCTAGTTCCATATATTAGGATAAATTTCTACAAATTCTCCTTCTTCCCTACTGCTATTAGAGCATGGAATGGATTGCCTTAGCCAGCCAGGAAAACCAATGACTAGGCAGAATTTAAGTCATTTGTTAACATGCATGACTAGATTGACCTAGGAACAAGTGTAGGACGTAATCATCTTTTTTGAAGTAATGTCTGTATTTTAAAGGAGGAGAAACTAAAAAACAAGTTTCTTTTCAAAGTTTCAGAACATATCTGACACCCCTGAAGAGGTTTTTGAATTTAGGATAACACATAAATAAGATGAGATAAGATAGATAACATATTGTTTATTGGCCCAATGAAATGGAAATTCAGTTTCACTACAATGGACCACCTCAGGGTAACTACTGGAATAATAACAATATAGATGCAAATACAAACAACATTCACACATCAAACACATACACACAACTAGTGCTTTATAAATTAGACTTCTATGTACTTCTCAATGACAACAGATGATCTTGTAACACTCTGACCAAAAGTGGGATAAAGGAGTTTTTTTAAATCTTTCAGTTTTAGTCCCAATGGAAAGGAGACAACCACTTCATTCAGATCTGATGTAACAGTGGTGCAAGTCGTCTTTATGAAACTTGTGTGTGAAAGGCATCTTTCATAGCAACATATTTGCATAAGAAATCAAACCTGAGAATTTTATTTTCCCTAACAAGCATATTACTGGTCAATGTACCAAGATAATGCAGACGTTACAAAAATAATTAAACATTTATTTTCTGAAAAATTATTTCTAGAAAAGTTATTATTCTTTTTCTACTTTCCAAAAACAAATTTCTTACCAGTATTTCCTGGTACACTGTCAAGAACACTGACTAGGGCTGTGCTCAAGTCCTGAAGTATATTTTCAAAGTCTCCTGTAGTTCCAATATATATTGGCCTACCAGGTAAATAGGGCCAGTTCATTAAACCATATTGGTATAAGAAAATTACATAAGCTGTCTCTGCCACTGGTGCAAAGCAAATAGAAAATAAACAGGCATATAATTAGACGCATCTGAATATAATTCTAGAATAAATATTTATTTTTTTATATATTTCTTTTCTAAAAGGAAGAAAATAAATAAAATACCTTGTCCATTTTCAGTTTCCCATCCAGTTATATATAGGGCTTGAAAAGTATTTAACTCTGAAGTCTTATTGGGAATAAAATGAAGCGAGTTTTAATAAACACTTATCTTATAACATTTATTGATTTAAAAATATTTGAAAATCAGAACTATTAAAGTAATATTTTATAGTTATTAAGTCTGTCAATTAGAAAAGAAAGATTTAAAAGTTCAATTTGAGCTCTTTCTTTAATCAAATATAGCATTACAAATTTTCCTTAATTATTAAGTGGGTATATCTAACATCATTATCATTTCATGTAATATATTTCAAATGTATATTTGTGTAAAAAAAAAATACAAGAATTGTGTATACCTTATTAAGAAACACAAATGGCTGCATTCCTGCCCATGTTACAATCAGAACTGTACTGACTTCAAAACTAGAGACATGATTATATTCCTGGATGTTTTTCTCAGCTCTTGCTGCTATGGCGCTCATGAAAGAAGAAGTCTGAGTCTGAGCTTTCTTAGAAAACTTACCAGCACATGTCTCATAGAGGTGATAGTAAACATGGCCTGAAAAAAATGTGAGAGTTAATTAAACTAGTTTGTGGAAGCACTATATTCAAAGATCACCAAAGACATAAACCTGTGAGTTAATGAAAAGTAAAGCAATTAGCCAGGAGGTAATACCAAAATAAACAATGAAGGCATGGAACAAATAATATTAAATTGACAGTTTCTCCCAAAAATGCACACTAATTAAACTAAAAAGTTATACATAAGTTTCTAATTTCTTAGGTCTGAACTTTACCTTGAAAAGGATTTAAATTTGCCATAAAGGGTGCCAGTATATTCAGTCTTTTATTGCTGATGTAGATTAAGTCATGGAAACCACCAAATGATAGAAATGTTGAGCCAAAGCCAATAACACCATTAGATAACACCTGGAAATAAAATCAAATATATCTTCAACTATTCCAATATATTTTTAAAAACTATATACATATAAAGAACTATTTCAAAGGTAAGTAATAAAGTATACTAACAAATGCTGCCGGGTGAAGGTCCTTTCCGTAAGGTGCACCAAAGGTAAAGTAAATAGCACTACTAACATGAACCGAATAGTAGGATGTGAAACTATCTCTGAGAAGAAGATCAGAGGCATTTTTTCCATAGGGATAATATGGCACTAAAAATATAAAACAAAAAATTTTTTTTTTTTAAATCAATAAAGTAAAAAATGTTTGTGATCAAGGATGTTTATATAAAGAAATTTTAATGTGTTGAAAATATGACAAAACTCATATAAATTTTCTTTAGGTATTCCTTTTGAATATCATGACAAAGAAATGTAATTACATGTGTAAAAGTTATCTTACTGTTTTAGAAAAATATTTCAATTTAGCACACTTCTTAACTCATTTTACCTGTATTGATTAATCATTTAATTTATTCTTGTTTTTTTTTTTTTTTAGATTTACAAAGAAAAAAAAAGAAATAATCTAATTGGGATGAATAAACATTTTGTCTACCGTCCCCATAATTTTACTCTCTGAAAGTCATAGTCCATTATATATTTACAAGATGTTTGACAAATTTAACTAAATTTTTAATCAATTTTTATATACATTGACTTTTTAGAGCATTAGAGCATTCAATAAAATGATTCAAATCCTTAAAACTATTTGTAAAGGTATATTTTGTTTTTTAAGTCCCAAATTTTTATTATTGCTCCAATGCAGTTTATTTTTATAAATTTTATTTAAAAAGATGTAAATAAACATATTTTTAGTGAAATTCTTAAAATGTATTATTTACATATGTAGGCCTAGTAATATGTATATGAAACCGCTGCATGATACTTAAGCATAGCAAAATTCTCTATAAGTAACAATATGTAACAGTAACAGAGAATGAAAAATAATTAAAATACATCTGAAAAACTTATAAATCTATTTTATTAGCTACAATCATACATAAAACAAATTAACCTTTGTAAAAAACAATATGTATAAACTTATCCCCCATGTTCCAGAAAATCCTAGGATGACCTTACATCCATAAAGTTGACAGTTTCAATGGTTGTTGTTGTTTCATCAGAAAGTGATTTTCCCTCATCAAATCTGAGAGATGGCAATACTTTGAATCTTGAGATTGAGCTGAGTATATACAGACAACCCCCAAACAATTCACATGTCTTTGCCTAGATAAAGAAATATTCTTGCAATCTTTCTCCTTGTATTCTTGATGGAAATATTTTTGTCACCTTGGATCCTTTTAAAAAGAGCTAATGTCTTAAATACTCTCATGTCTATCACCCTGGTGAATGAACTCTAAAACCACTTTTTCCTTCAAATTGATATGGTGTGTTTTTCTAGCAACCAATTGTCTTTATATGCCATATTTATGTGACACATGCTTTTTCAAGGTGACTATAAAACTAGTCAAACTCTCTATTATTATACACTGAAAAAAACACAGCACTGAATATGTTTTCCTTGAGCTTAAGGCTGACCATCAATGTCTTTGTCCTCCATGAACTTATCCACTTCAGGGGCAATTTTAGGAACTCTGTCTCTATTTCCTTTGTTTCCAGGTAGTCCATATATGTACAAGAAGGTATAATCTGAAAATATCATCTCTCTGGCTGTACAAGTCTAACTCTATCATCTCTCTGACTGTACAAGTTAAACTCTTATCATCTCTCTTTTCTAATTTTTTATTTTTAGTAATCGATATTGTTATTTTAAAGTTATTTACCAGTTAGGGTAAATATAATAATTATCTACTAAAAATGGTATCAGACATTTTGCAAAATTGGAGAAATCACACAAAAAACAAAAAACCAAATTTTAATGAGTCAAAATTCACTAGCTTATGGGACTGCAAGTAGTAGATGGGAAAGATTATACTGCAATATTTCATTGCATTTATACAATTAAACAAGCATAAATAGGAGCCTAGCTAAACAGAATTTTAAAGGAACTTATGCCACTGGACTCAAATTTTTCCAAAATAAATTGTACTACTTATAAACAATTTTAAAAGTTATAAACAAAAACAATCAGCGTTTTCTTACAAAAGCAACTCTATTAGTCTTAAAGATACCAGAGTCAAAGGTTAGTAAACAACCTAAAACTTATTAGTTAAAAGAAGAATGTATCTCATCAATTTTGAGAATATAATCTCTACTTCAATGTTTATTAAAAAGTAATCTTTTGTTTATTTAATGAGCTTACCAACACAAACTGTCTCAGCTAAAGTATCCAGAACTAAACCTTTTGGACAAGTACATTTCTCAACTCCAAGACTGGCTACATAACAACCATCAGAGCATTTTTTGTATAGACATTCTTTGCTTTCTAAAAATAAAAAAATAAATAAAAAAGGATTTGAGACACTGTTTTAAAAGTAAACCTAATTGGCTTTTAGAAATTGCAATCAGTTTGCCTGGAACCAGGCCACATAAAAAATATTGTCACTAAATATCATAATTTTAGGTTATAAAAGATTAAAGCTTTTAGACTATTGTAATGTATGTAAAAATAAGAAAACTAACAAATCTGAAACAAAAAAAAAAGTTTAAGAAAAGATGACCTCAAACTGTGAAAGATATTACCTTCACATTTTCCTGATGTAGTATTCAGTACATATCCAAGACGACATTCACATCTATAGCTTCCTCTTGTGTTGATACAATCAGAATTAGTAGGACAGACTTGATTGTTGGTACCTAGACACTCATTGACATCTTGAGAACAATCTCCCAAAGTCCAACCTGGCTTACAGATACACTCTCCATTGACATTGTCACAAAACTCTGAGTTCTCCTTGACACAGCGACACAAGTTGTTACAGGAGTCAGTTCCATATGTGAAGGTCCGACAAGCTGAAAACATAAAATTGTAATTTTTATTTGTCTATCTATGTTTAAGTTTCATATTCATACATATGTATAATTTTAATGTGCCTTTATAACATGTATATATGTTTCTGACACATTGCTTTGGAAATATGGAATAACTATAATTTTTTAGTTTAATTTTTTATTAACGTAAAAATGAATACTAAATTTTAGCACCTTCTTTAAGATTCTTTATTATCATACTTGAATTTAAATTAAAATACTTGATAAAAATAATATAAACAAAAATATGGCAAGCAACAATAGTCCATTTACCTAATTCATTAGAAATCTTTTAATTGGAGATCTTTACAATGATAAACTAAACAATGGCAAGGACTCTAATAAATTGAACTTTACTGTTGCCAAATAAACAGAAAAAAAGGATTTCAAAAGCTAAAACTGCACAATATCTCAATGCATGGTGGATCTTCATATTAAATCTCATTTATTTTTTATTGCAGCTAGTTAGTTGCCCATTTGTTAATTTAAAAAAATATAAGACATTGAGTGAAAATTCAATGTTTCCTCAATATTGAAATTATTTTATGATACAAATAGAAAATGTGATTGTGCAGAGTAAAAAAGAAAACAAAAATTTATCATGTTCTTTTTGAACAACATAGTTCATCAACACAGTTTGAACACTCTTTTATTTTGTACACCACATACAGCATAAAGTCAGCTGTTTAAAGTTTTTCTGCCATGTATGAATATTGCTATGATCCTATTCAATTGTATGGACCAGTTGGGAAAAGGGAGGGGGGCATCTGGGTGAATGTTACCATATGATAATTGTTGTTTTTTCAAAATAAAGTGTTCGACTTGAATTCAAACTCAGAGCTGAAGCCTCCTCAATAGGACTAGTTCAAATTATACCACCACATCTGTCAAATGCAATTTTTTTCTCTTGTTTGATATCAAACAGAAAAATTAAAAATCAATAGAAAATTAACTAATTGGTAAAAATCAATAGAAAATTAACTAATTGGTAAAAATCAATAGAAAATTAACTAATTGGTTAATTTTTTTTTTAAATTCTTGTTTTGTCAGGTACAAAAAACAATTTTGTGAAATTTCAACTTAATCTGAGATTGGTTGTGAGAAAAATAACCTGTACAAACTTTATTCCTGACTTGCAGTGTTTTCTAGAAATAATAACTACTTAAGCTTACCATGAGATGTATATGAGCCATTAAATCCATTGTATGAATAAACCCAGTTTGTCTTAAAGATTATGTACATCTTGTTTCCCCTGGTCCTAATCACACTTGGTATACTCCACCCACAGTAATGACCAATTAGTCTTGTCTCATTATTCTCTCCATCATATATTTCCAAGTAATCATTTGGGCAGTTGTAAGTTGCTTCTATGTAGACATTTTGGTCCAGCCTGAAATGATGTTTATTTTATAACACAAGTGATAGAGCTTAATAGTGAAACATTAAGGACAGACAATATCTGACAACAAAAAGTGAAGTGTTTCATTTCTTAAATACTATATTTTTTAATTATAAACTCAAAATCGGCCCCCGAAGTGGTCCACCCAGGCAGGAAAAAAGGCAGGTTTCAATATTTTCAGAAAGAATATCATAATGAAATTCTATCAAAGGCAAATGACAGATAAGAATTGAGAAATAAGGTCGACAGATCCTGTGTGGCGCCCCAAAGGTCAGCAGACCAAGTGATAGGTGAAAGTGAATGTGAAGTTAGATGTGGCCTAACTGATAATAATGAGCATCTAATTGTTTAGTAAAGGGTCAATCTCTTATCAAAAGCCTAAAGAAAAAAACATTTCCGTAAAAAATAAAAATTCCTTTAGTTTTGTGTTCCATGGTGTTGTGACAGCTTCTCAGTTCACGCGATAATATGAAAAACTACTTATGAATTGTTGTTTTAAATCATGTCTAATTTATTTGCATAGTAAATAGATTTTTTCTCTTTAAAAAAAAGTTCACATTTTGTTTTTGTAAGGACATAACTTACAAAACTTAGCAATACAGTTGTACAAAAAATAAATTTGACAAAAATCTAAAATGATTTGCAAAAATGTGTTTAAAAAAATCGTAAACGTACATCTCTCTTCCTAAAAAGTCTCCAGTATTTGTCACTATTAATAGTGAATAGTTGTAAAAATGGTGTATTGTATGAAAAAACTGCTTGTATAATTGATTTAAAAAATTAGATTTTTCGCTTTCAAAAAAGAAAAAAGTAGCCGTTGCATCAAAACTTTGAATGATCTAAAATATCATGATGTCTGATTTTTATTTTCTCTTCTAGTTTCTGAGATCTAAATGGGATAGACTGACAGATAGGCCACACAAAACTAATAGTGTCTTTTCCCCTTTTTGGGGCCGCTAAAAAGCATTTCCCCACATCTGATATTCATGTCTACAATAAATGGATAAAACTGTGTTAGGAAGAAACAAAATATTTGTCCAATTCTTTAAGAAAAAAATAGAGTCCTGTGAAAGGGGAAATAGTGGTTTAGTCAAAAAGGTAAGCCCTATATATGAATTTAAAAAAAATATTTCTCTGTTTATTTAAATAATCAAAATTATTGGTTTTTTTTTTTGTGGTTATTTATTATTATATTTGTTGTTGCTGTACTATATCTGTACTTGATAGTGAAAATAAAATGTGACAGAGCTACAGTCTACCCTAATGTATTTACATGAGAGTGTCATGGAAGTGTTACAGCAAAAAATATAAACCATGGTAGCAAATGTCTAAATGAATGAATGATTACAGTGGAAACCCTGTAATTAGAAGAGGAAGGAACATGAAGTAAATTCCAAATAAACAGTTCAAATTAGATTTTAAGAATGGAAACAAATAAATATTATGGATGCCATACAATGTTACTTCCAATGATAGTGATAGCTAGTGATAATCTGAAGTGATGGTCAGTGGTTTGTTTTAAATGACTTAAATGGTTACAAAATAGTGCTTATATTTGGTTTAAAAAATTGAGGTATAGTGCATGTGATGAAAAGTAAGAATTTTTTTTTGGTATTCAAGTTGTCAGCACAAAAAGTGTAGCTTTAAAAAAAGCTTCTTTTTTTCAATAACAACAAAGAAGTAGTAAAAATAAAAACAACAAAATGAAGCAAAATTGATTTATGCAGAACTTTTAATTGCCTGTTTTCATTATCAGGAGTGGATAGTACTTTATAATTCATTTCACTAGTCATGGATCTAATGGGCTAGAACTTAGAATTTATATTAGTAATATTGATAGATATATTATTTACCTTAGAGAGATTACATTATCTTCATTGCCATTGATAGTCCATGTACAAAATGCATTGTTCATGTAGGCACTTGGATAGAAAGGACTTTGGATAATCCCTGTACTATTAGTAGTTGTAGATGTGCAATCTGAAACAGAGATACAAAGAAGTTAAATATTACTTGTAAAAAGTCTACTTTACAGTACACTTCTGGTTATAGCAATGATGTAGAATCTGAATTCTCTACATACTTATTGGTACACATGAACCATTTGTTGATTCCATATATCCATCTTGTTGACTACATCGACACCTGTAGCCTATGAGACCAGCAATATATGTACAATTGGCATATTTTTGGCATTCTTTATTAGAGTATCGATCTGAACACACATCAGAGTCTGTTGAACAATTCCTTCCTTTCCATTGTGGTAAACATGTACAGTCACCAGTTCTTGTGTTACATGACAATGTATGATTTTGAACACATCCACAATATTTAGAACAATCTGGTCCATATCTGTTGTTTTTACATGCTGTGGAACAAAAAATAAAATACTAGATCAATTTATTTTAAACTATATTTGTCAAACTTGATTTAGCAATCTTCATGGTCAATACAACGGAACAAGCTGTCTAATGGAATTCAGTTTGAATTAGGAGTGCACCGGATAGTACTTTTGATATCCGGCCGGAGCCGGATATGACCGGATAGTAAAATTTGATATTGGGCCGGAGCCGAATACCTAAGTGTCTTGTAAATACCTTGTATTGCTGAACATTTTAAGAAACTGTTAAATAACATACCTATATTTGTTGGTATTATTTTTTTCCTTTTATTTACCTTATTGTTTTAAACTCTGTTACTAATTGATTTATTAAAGATTAACAGTATTTATAAACAAAAATTAATCTGTGTAGCATGAGCGTGTCTGTGTTATGTATGTACGAGGCCACCAACTATAAAGGCTGTGTGTTGGAGGGTCAATGTAAAATATGTTAGTATATATTTAACTAGTTACTAATGTAAATCTCTCATCTGGCTTGTATGATGGTTGGATGTATGTAATCAAGAATTTCTGACCAACAACTGGTCATCAGACTTGTAATTTTAAGTCCAAAGACTGCTTCTGGTTCTGGCTTCAAGGGCTTAATACGGATAGCTGTTAGTTAATAGTTGGAATCTGAAGCGTAGTATGTCATCTATTTATTAATCCATTGGCGGCAAACGATATTTTATTAACAGCAGGAACATCTATTATACCTACTCATAACCTGAGCCTTAAATGTTGCGAAGCATAGATTTAATTGTAGTCTGTAGGCCTATTATTGGTATCTATGTTTAGATCTACTGTTGTATAGATCTAAGAGAATTAGAAAAACCAACTATAGAAGAAAAAAAAATCACCCACACCCTCCTTACCAAAAAAAAACAACAACATAAAAAGACTATGTTCGACTGATTGTAACAACCTGGTCAGATAGACGCAGTGAGCCTATGCATGTGGTCGTAGTGTAGTGTGTATAGATGATTGTGTTGACCTTCACGAGTTTTTTTTCCTTGGGCATACGCAATAGTGTTTAGTGTGCAGGCAACAAAGGATAACACATTGGCATGATCAGTCAAGCATATAGATAAATTATCTCTGTACCTTAGTTACAGAGGTCAAGTGTTTCTTAACATTCCAGCATATTTTTTCTTTGTTTGCTAGATCTAGATTTTCTGATAGGGAGAGAACAAACAGTAATAATAAATGGCTCTAAATCAACACCAATAACAGTAAACTCAGGTGTACCTCAAGAAACAGTCTTGGGTCCACTACTATTTCTAATTTACATAAATGATTTACCAAATTGCATTAGTTCAGGAACAAAAGTCAGATTATTTGCAGATGATTGCATAATATATAGAACAATAAAAACAACACAAGACACAGATATTTTACAAAGAGAATTAGATGAATTACAGAAATGGGAATCAAATTGGAGCATGTCTTTCCACCCAGAAAAATGTCAGTTGTTAAGAGTAACAAAAAAACAAAACAAATTAATTCCACTTACCTTATTCATGGCAAACCAGTAACACAGACTAAAAACGCAAAATACCTAGGTGTTATAATAAATGAAAAACTGTCATGGAATCCACATATTGATGGAATTATAAAAAAAATCCAACAAAGCATTAAGGTTTATTAAAAGAAATTTCTATAAATCAAATAAGAACATAAAACTAAAATGTTATTTAACCTTGGTTAGGTCAGTAATAGAATATGCATCCCCCATTTGGGACCCCTCAACTCAAGAAAACATTAAGACACTGGAACAAACACAAAATAGAGCAGTGAGATTCATAACAAACGAATATTCACATTTGACTAGAGTAACACCATTAGTAAAATCACTAAATTTAGAAAGCCTTCAGGACAGAAGACTCAAAAGTAAAGTACCAATTATACATAAAACACTGAACCATAATCTTCAAATACAAAAACAAAATTTAATAAAATACTCTAAAAGACACAAAAATAAAGGCACATTCCTCGTCCCATATGCTAGGACAAATTTGTACAAATACAAATTAGTTTTCTTTCTAAAGGTTTTAATACAAGGGGGAAAAATACATACACGCACACATACACATATTTGTTTTATTTTATTGTGCAACGAACGTGCGTTCAGCGCCCTAAATGACATTTCTCTCCAAGTAAACAAACTTAGTCTCATCATCTAGTCACCTCTAGACATTGTCAATATTTCTCAACAATCTGCGTTAATCCATTCTGGCTTAAGAATGGTCAATGTCTATCAATACATTGTCATGGATTAAAGAAATAAGTAGTTGGGGGTCTCTTGAGCCCTCCCTTTAAAGATACCCCTGGTCAGTGTCTGTTTGGCTTGTAGTCCAGCCTCTTAATTGAGACTTAAAGTAAACAAACTTATTGTCCCGGCCAATAGTATAAAAGGTGTGGCTTGTGGTCCAGACCCTTGATTGACAACCTATCAAAACAAACTCAGTTCCCTCATAAGAAGTGGCCTAATGTGGTCAGCTGCCTATCTGTGAACTCAATGTTATGGACTAAACAAACAAAAGGAGTTGGGGGTTGTTCACCTCTACTTCTGGAGATATACCCGCACATCTAGACAGATAATCAGCGTGACGTAGTTAAGGAATATGACATGTTTACTAGACCACTCAAAGGTCAAGACAAGCTTTTAAAATGTGCCAGACAACTCTGCTACGTATGTAATGCGAATTTATAATGTAAAGTCTAATTTCTATTTAGATTAACACGCCTTGTCTTTGTACTAAAAAATATGTGGAGCATAGTCATAGTGTATAGTTTTAAAAACAAATTCTTTTTTTGAAACAAAAACGTTAATGTATTTCAGAAATGACATTATTGAATCATGTCCACTTTATGAGTATTGGTATATTTTTTATTAACATGGAGATTTTGTTTGACCTTCTTGTTGGACATCGTTTATCAGCGTCGACTACCTTTATATTGTTTGCCTTTTGCCTGTGTTGTTTCGATATTGAAGTGTTACCTCTATTTGGCGTATCTGGAAAACACTTAGCGCGGATGCGCATAACAATATTAATAGAAATACAGGTGTAGCTTTTACTATCCGGTTTACTATCCAGTAGTGATATCCGACAGGAGCCGGATAGTACCGGATAGTGAAAAAGTGCAGAATATTCGGCAGAAGCCGGAGCAACTATCTGGTGCACCCATAGTTTGAATTATGAAGGTTCAACTCAATGCTATATTTAAATTATTACTTATTGGTTGAAATCATTCAAACAAATTATAATATTTTGACAACAATGTACAAGTCACTGACTTACCTTTAAACAGAAGAAATGCATTTAACATGCTAATAGTCCAGAACTAATAAATAAGAATTCATAAAAACATTTTTAAAGTTTGAATTACCTAGAATGGTTATCGGAGTAATGAACCAAAAGATAAATGAAAATCCACTCCATCCCTACCTTGTTCTTTCTATGGAGGTAATTAATAGTGGGTCCTACCAGCTCGCTCATATGCTTATTGATTAAGATTTTAATCTTTACACTGATCAAAAAGACTTTGAATTTCAATGGACACAGTCCATCCTTTATTAGAGAACTGTCACTAGTTTTCAGTAAGTCCTTTGGGTGGTTAAAAATAGTTCCTAAGCTAATTCTATTTATTCCATGTATAATTTTACCAATGCTCTACTTGATGACAGCTTATGCTTGACAGGAAGTCCATATAGAAATAAAAAAAACCCATTCTAAAACAAATAAATTCCACTTATCTTATTCATGGTAAACAGTAACAATGACTAAAACTCAAAATAGGCCTACCTAGGTGTTAAAATAAATGAAAAACTCATGGAATCCCCATATTGATGAAACTATAAAAACAAATCAAGCAAAGAATTAGGGTTTATTAAAAGGAATTTCTATAGATAAAAAAAATAAATCTAAAATGTTATTTAACCTTGGTTAGGCCAATAATAGAATATGCATTCTCTGTTTGGACCCCTCAACTCAAGAAAACATTAAGCAACTGGAACAGACACAAAATAGAACAGTGAGATTCATAACAAAAGAATAATCACATTTCTCTAGAGTAACACCATTAGTAAAATCACTAAATTTAGAAAGCCTTCAGGACAGAAGACTCAAAAGTAAAATAGCAATTAACAAAAAAACACTGAACCATAATATTCAAATAGAAAAACAAAATCTAATAAAATACTCAGAGAGACACAAAGATAAAGGCACATTCCTCGTTCCATATCCTAGGACAAATTTGTACTCCTTCTTCCCTAATGCTATTAGAGCATGGAATGGGTCGCCTGAGCTAGTCAGGAAACCATTGACTTGGCAGAATTTAGGTCATTGGTTAACATGCATGCCTAAATGCATAACACATAGGACATAATCATCATCTTTTTTGAAGTAATGTCTGTGTTATATAAGAAAAGATAGATATCATAAGTCAAAACTATTCATACTTATACTAACCAACACATTGATTTCCATCAAGCTCTGTGCCAATAGGACAGTAACATTGTTCATAATCTACACCACTTTGTTGTAGCACAACACACACATGGGAACATTTCTTAGTTGTACAGACATTGGAACCATTACTGACTAAATAAGAATTTAAAACAAAACATTAAAAAAAGACATTTAAAAATAGTAACCTCTGAACCTGCTACACGCAACTTAAAGTTCAAATAATCATTTAATCTAATAATAATATTTAAGCAGTATGAGTATGATTTACTATGATGTGTTAGTTTTTCTAAAACACTGAGAAAGAAAAAAATTAACTTAAGTAGAATGTAGTTAATTTGATTACCAAGTAATCATTTGAAAAACAAAGTTGTATTATTTATTTGACAAGCCACCATGCATAAAGAGTCCAAAATGCTGTAATTACGAAATATATGACTGCTAATAAGGCATAAATAGTTAAATGGCTGATTGCTTATAATTTTAAAGCTGCACTAGAGATTATAATATTTCAACACAAAAACAATCAAATTGATAGTGATCAGTTATTCCCTCTAACATGATGGGGGCAAAATAATTGAAAATACTATCAAAGAAGCTGGAATGTCTGTGACATCATGAAAAAACAATAACACAGTGTAGCACTGTTTGATATATTTAAAAGAGCTAAATTTTTTAAAAGAAATCGAAAAAAGCTAAGCAGATGATGTAAATGTCAGCTCTTTCTATGACCAATGATTAATAATGGTGTTACAAGTCCAGCACAATGACTACCCCCCCTTCCTTTTCCCCCTTCTAAATCGGGTAGTTATTAGAGTTGGCTGGATTAAATTTAATAAGGGCGTCTTTAAAAAACAACAAATACAAAATCCCGGTCTTTTATCTAAATTTGAACAACTTGAACCCAATAACTTCACCACTCAGCCACCACACCCGCTATATGCCTAAATATAATGATAAAAACCTGAAAGATCTGACTATTTTTGTTTCTATTAGAAATGCATTAACACATTAAAGTGAAACAAGAACATACCAACACACTTCCCATCATCCAATGTTAAACCTTCTTTACAAGTACATTGAAAACTTCCAGCAGTGTTTGTACAGGTTGAATAGTCAGGACATAATAGAGGATTCTCAAAACATTCATCAATATCCACAGAGCAATCAGTGGATGTCCAGCCAGGTTTACAGACACACTGACCAGTGGTACTGTTACAGTACTGAGTCTTACTTTGTATACAATTACAGGACTGTGTGCAGTTAGCTCCATAAGTAAAGGGTTGACATTCTAGAAAAATAAATGTAGAACAAAAATGAAACAGCACCGAAATTTCAAGTAATAAATCTATATCTAGAGTCTAGATGTGGCTACAGGATTTATAGATGGGTCTATTTAGATCTAAGTAAACCCTATTTGTTCCATTTTTATTCCTTTTCATACGAATTGCAATTTTGATCTTGGCAACCATTTCAGCATCTGAACTTAAAATCTGATATAAAACTTTTTTTTTTGTATCTGTAGGCCTACATATCCTATGCTGTAAATGTCTTGTAAATTCTATTAGTATGACTTCTGAGAATCGTAGACTTAACTTTAGAGAAAGCATAAAGCATGACGAGCATACCTATAACCAAATGATAGTTATGAAAGTACTGCTGTAGATACTGCTTATAAATTAAAGAAGACAGAAGATAGAAAGCCAGTCATAAGCCCACATGAAAAAATGGCAAAGAATCATGTAACAAGTATCATTCGAGATTGCAGATCTTGTGGTAGATCTCATGGAAAATACAATTGCCCAGCATTTGGACAGACATGTTGAAAATGTAAAAAGAGAAATTATTTCGATGCAAAATGTCGTTCGAAACACTTCATGGCTGTTGATTTACAATTTACTGGAAGATGAAAGTCAAACAAACCAAGACAATGAGTTGTGGTTTGAGGCAGTTGGTACTGACAACAATGTTAAAGTTTGGATGGTTGATGTCAATATTATGGGAAAATAGTCAAAATGAAGACTGACACAGGGGCACAAGCAAATTTTATATTAGAGTCAACTTGAAACACTTTAGAAACTGATAGTCAGTTAAAGCACTCAAATACTACCCGACGAGCATTAGGGAATGAATCATTAGAACTGAAGGGAGTTGCATCGGTCACATTTAAAGTTGACGATGTGGAGGTCCAAGATGATCTGTATATGATCGAGAAAGAAATAAACCAAGTTTTAGGTATAAAGACATCCATTGATTTGAAACTAATTGAAGCTAAAGAAAACGTCGAAGTACATGATGTCAAGCAACAGAATGAAGTTCCACGAAAGTTGACGCACAGAAAACAATTAACAACAATTTCTACGTCAGGTTCTCAGTTGCAACTAGACCATAGGCTAATGTGGTCAATAGCAATTGAGGGCAGATGATGATATAATTAAGAAAAACCAAAACGCAACAGCAAAATTTTCCGGAAGATAAAAGAAATTCGTCGCAAAACTGAATCTGATGTTCAACTGAAGTTATTGAGGATGGCCAAAGTTTAAAAATCAAGTGCATGAAGCAGTAAATGTGTAATGGTCATTAAAAGTCAGTATTCATGAAGAGAATGGAATAGTGTTTTATGAGAACAGAATTATGATTCCTACAAGTATGAGGAAAGAAATTCTCGACAAGTTGCAGACAGGTCATTTTGGTCTTACGAAAACCAGATCGAAGGCAAGACAGGGTGTGTTATGGCCACAATTGACCAATGATATTTTTTCGACAATAATGAAATGCGCAACATGTGCAATGTTCAAAAGAAATAATGTGAAGGAAAAATTGCTCCCTCATGCTGTACCAGACAGACCATGGAAAAAGGTTGCGACTGATTTGTTTGAATGGAGAAACAATGACTACTTGCTAGTTGTTGACTATTTCTCCAAATACCCTGAAAAAAAACTATTTGAGAACAAAACAGCTGAATGTGTTATCATTGCACTGAAAGGTATTTTTGCTAGAAATGTCATACCAGAAGAAATAGCGAGAGACAATATGCTATTCAACAGCTACCAATATAGATAGTTTGCTTGTGAATAGGGTTTCAAGATAACCACATCAAGCCCCAGGTACCCTCAATCAAATGGTCAAACTGAGGTGTATGTTGGTATTGTATTCAACAAAGCATACAAAAGTGGGAAAGATGCAGAGACATTACTCAAAGAACGACAGATGAAAAGCAAAGTAAAATAAGACAACCTAAAGATTATTCTGTCGGAGAGTTCATATAGGTCAAACATGGCAGAAAGCAGTTGTCGTTAAAAACATCCATCACCCAGATCTTGCATCATAAAGACAAACGATTGAAAAACCTACAGACGAAATCAACGCTTTTTAGCAATAGTTTCGAAGAAGACATTTCTGGGTAGGCCTACTATGATAACTATGAATACAACGAACAGCAAACTGTCAGAACAAACAAAACAGACAGTTATAGACCAACGTCTATAGAACTTGTTGTGCCAGTCAAGACAACCAGAAGTGGTCGAGTTGTTAAAGTTCCTAGTACATATCAGTCTTAAGAACTTTAAAAGGAAGGATGTGATAACAACTTTAAAAGGAAGGATGTGCTAACATGTTTATATTACATCATTGTTTTGTTGTGAATGTTTTTGTGAGAAAGTACTTAGAATGAAGTGATGTAATAAAATGATTGTCTTCAATGTTTACTTATATCAACACAAGGTCTCTGTTTATTAATTGTTATTAATGTCTGCAGTAATTTATTTCTTTATCTGACAACAGAACAATTAGATTATGCTAGAGAAAGACAAAGAAAAAATATTTTAAAGCTCTATAGTATATATATATATATATACACATTTAAGACAGTTACCATGTGACCAAAATGATGCAATAAATCCCTCAGAAGAGTATCCATAGTTGCCAACATAGAACCCAGCATATATTATAATAAACATTTCATTGCCAGATGATCGTATGATACCAGGTGGTGTGGAGCTATAAGGTCCGCCATTGAATATAGCCAACAATTTGCTGTTATTATAAGGACCATCATAGATCTCTATATAAGCTGGATGATTCTCTAAGTATGAGTCAATTGTATACCACATCTGAAAACTCTGAAAACTGAAAAGAATAATTTAAAAAATAAAAATAAACACTAATGTGATTTCTTTTCTCTCTAGTGTTTAAAGATACTCAAATAAATTAGTCCTACAAATACAATGCATATTTATCAATATCTATAATTCATCCAATTAAAGAGCCTTTAGAAAGTTTAAGAATTAATATTACTGTTTTTTTTTACCTTAATGAGACTACTTTTCCTACTGGGGCTTGAATGGTCCAATTGCATTCCGCAATTTTCATAGCAGAATAATGTTGTGTGAAATGATATTTTGAAACAATTGTACCCGATGCAGCCATCAAAACTTTCCCACATTCTTTATAAATACATCAAATTAAGTCAGTGACTATAATTTTAAAAAATGTATTGTTGTAATACTAAAGATTATGATTTTTTTGACTTAGATTAGTTAGATGTATATTCTTTATTAGATAAATTTTAAATAAAAATTGACATTAAATTGCCAAATTGCAGTTTCTTATAGGGCTATGATTAAATCCAAATAACTTTTTTTTTGTTCAAGATCTGAGAATCATAAGAACAGTAACTAAGGCTAAAGGTGTAATACAAAATGTAAAAAAATATCGAAAGAAATATTTGCATGTCTTGCTTCATTGCTGATGTTTTTTTTTTATTTGTGTTCCAATAAAACAATTTGTTATGTTTAACAACAACCATACGTCAATATTTATTCCACTAAAGGACATAAGATATAAGACTAATACATCTTAATAATGATGGGTTTCGGCTAATAACAGAATCTAAATCCAGTAAGAAATTGACAATCCTTCTTTTCTTATCCTATAAAATACAGACGATGATTATGTCCTAAACGTGTCCCTAACCCTAGGTCTATCTAGTCATGTGACTTAAATTCTATTAAGTCATTAGTTTTCCTGACTGACTCAGGCAGCCCATTCCATACTATAATAGCAACATGGAAGATGGAGTATTTGTACAAATTTGTCCTAGCATATGGGACGAGGAATGTGCTTTTATCTTTGTGTCTTTCTGAGTATTTCATTAGATTTTGTTTTTGTATTTGAAGATTATGGTTCAGTGTTTTATGTATAATTGCTACTTTACTTTTATGTCTTCTATCCTGAAGGCTTTCTAAATTTAAGGATTTTTCTAAAGGTGTTACTCTAATGAAATGCCAATATTCATTTGTTATAAATCTCACCGCTCTATTTTGTGTAGAGGATGCATAATATTCTAATATTGCCTAACCAAAGTTAAATAACATTTTAGTTTTATATTCTTATTTGATTTGTGGAAATTTTTTTTAAGAAACCGTAATGCTTTGTTTGATTTTTTAAATAATTTCAGTAGTATGGGGATTTCATGGTAGTTTTCATGGAAGCATCTATCTGGGAAGCACCATATCAGCAAAACGCCAACGCAGATGACGATGTAGACTTCCGTGTTGCTCGTGCCAGTGCTGCTTTTGGCAGACTTTAAGGACAAGTGTGGCAACGGAGAGGACTCATCATTTCCACAAAACTGAAAGTCTACAGTGCTGTAGTCCACCCGTCACTCTTATATGCATCAGAATCCTGGACCTTATATTCCCGCCACACTAGAAAAAGAAAGCTAAACTTCTTCCACTTACGATGTCTAAGGAGTATTCATAAGGTGCGTTGGTCCGACCAAATACAGTACAAATGCTCCTTCTTCCCTAGTGCTATTAAAGCATAGAATGGGTTGCCTGGGCTAGCCAGAAAACCATTGACTTGGCAGAATTGAAGTCAATAGGACATTGGTTAATGCATGACTAAATGCATGACGCGTAAGAAGTAATAATCTTCTTTTTTGAAGTAACGTCTGTATTACTCTCCTCTGTATTACTGAGAGTATTACTAAGTATTAGATACGATAATATAAGATATACTCTATAGATCTATAAGTAATCAGCCATTAAAATTAACAAAAACTTAATATTTACCATCGCAGCTAGTTTCATTTACAAATTGATAGCCCGTCAAACAATGACATTTATATGATCCACGGTAATTAGAACACATTGCGTGGTCTTCTGTCAAACTGCATGGTTTTTTCTCTAAGGCACACTCGTCAACATCCTGTTTACATGTGGAGGATGTCCAGTTTAAGTAGCAAGTACACAGTCCATTCGTTTTGTTGTAGGACTTTGTGTTTTGTGGGTAGCATTCAGATTTAAGAATGCAGTCGTCTCCATACATCCAGTCGTCACATTCTGTCATTGAAGAATTTAAACACCAAGTTTAATTTAGCTTTTTACATTAGTCACGTGAAATACTGCACCCTAATCATGATTCTTCAGAATCTAAGAAAATACATTAAGCAATCAAAGATTCGAAGCGAATTTAAGCCATTAGAGACTTCCAAAATGTGTTTGTGTGTGTGCGCGCGCGCGTGCGTGTGTGTGTGCGCACGTGTGTGTGTGTAAAGTACATCCATATCCATCCATTCCTATCATGAAAGGACCGCCATTGACGAAATGTTCCCTAACAAGTTTTTCTACCCGGGCGTCCACGTTTAAGGTTGAGAATATTGAAAATAGCCGATGCCTCAAACTTAGCAAGCTAAAAAAGATGTTGAAATCAGATTTTTAACAGGTTTTTCTAGGTTTTGAGATGTAAACGTTACAACAGACACACGGAAAGACAGACTGCACAAAACTATATAACAGCGACTCTCACCCTTAGGGTTGCTGCTGAGAATACGCCTTATATCATTAAATAACAATCGAAGGCAATTAATTGATTATAAAAACAAACAGAAAAATATAATGTAGAAAAAAAGATCAAATGATGTAGAGGCATAAATAAGCAAATGGGCTTTGAGATTTAGTCCTTCTTAGTCTATATTTCGACATATTTTTTTTACCTTCTTCTGTCAATAACATTGTAACGTTAGTCATGGGCGTAGCCAGGGGGGGGGGTTCAACCCCCCCCCCCTCCGAAATGAAATCCCCCCCCCCCCCACAGAGGGGAAATCGGAATTTAGTGACTGATTTTTTGCTTTGATTCTGTTTATTTTAGGTGAGATTTTAATACTAAACCATCACTTGCCCCAGCGCAGCCAATGGGGTTTTGAGTTTAAAACCCCCCTACCAGGGGGATTTTGCAGTCAAACCCCCCTCTTCTATAAAAATAAAACAAAAAATAAAAATGCATACGACAATCCCCTAATTCCAAGAGCATAGCTAAGGAAGATTTTGATTTTAAAACCCCTTCCGAAATTTACGATAAAACCCCCTCTTCAATATCAGACATCAGTCACCAGATTCTATGAGCGTAGCCTAGAGGTGTTTTGTGTTTAAAAATCCCCTCCACGGGGTTTAGTGCTAAAAAAAATACCTCTTCAATATAAAAAAAATTACACACTAAAAATCTATGAGCGTAGCCCAAGGGGTTTTGAGTTTAAACTCCCCTTCAGCAGGGTTTGAAGCTAAAAAATACATCTTCAATATAAAAAAAGCAAATTATACAGTCAAAAATCTATGAGCGTAGCCCAAGGGGTTTTGAGTTTAAACCCCCTTCAGCGGGGTTTGAAGCTAAAAAAATACCCCTTTATTATAAAAAAAGCATATTACATAATCAGAATTCTATGAGCGTAGCCAAGCCGGGGGGGGGGGGGGGGGAATTTGAGTTTAAACCCCCTCCTCTACAGGGCTTTTTATAAAGCTTAAAACCCCTCCATGTAGTTTTAAGTTTAAATACCCCCATACAGAGAATTTTTAGAAAACCTCTCTCTTCAATTTTATTCTAAAGCAATCTACAGTCACCAAATTCTATGACCGTAGCAAAGGGGGTTTTAAATAAAAAAAAAACAACAACACAAATTTGTTAGTTTACCCCCACCCCCTCCCCCCAAAAAATTATTTTGACTATAAATCTTCCCTTTTCGATATAAAATCTAAATCAAAATACAGTCACCTAATTCCAAGAGCGTAGCCAAGAGAGGTTACACATTTCTACCAGTGGCTGGGCTCCATTAATAAAGTGCAATGAATAGTCATCTGCCGAAATTGAAAAAGACTAAATGTGACAATGATTCTAAGAGCTATTTAAGGAGTCAGTTCTAGAGATCGGGTCTCAATCAAGGAAATCCTATGCCAAACTGGGAGTCGACCCCTTACTAATGTTGTGACAGAGCGTCGCATGAGGTTTGCGGGACATGTTCTCCAACAAAATAAATAACGCATATTTAAGAGTTGCAATGACATGGAGGCCATTACGAAGAAAGCGCAAACAAGGACATTCTAGTACAACTTAGCGCCACATTTTCATGGAGGTCCTCAGAGCAGGTTTCAGACATTGCCAGTGACAGATTTTTGTGGAAGCAGCTTGCCGCCCAATGCACCGAACGACGCGTTAGGATCTAAGTCAGTAAGAATAGCACATAAGGTTTTTTAATACAATTTTAAATAGTAGGATAATGCACTCTAGATACTTCGGAATATGTTTTTTGTTGGCTTTCCCCAAATCCCCCTTACTGGCAAGTGCGGGGAGTCTACAATTTTTCCACTAACTCCAGGCACTCTAGGGCACAATAAACATCTTCTGAAAGAATGAAGGGTCAGAATGTTATAAAGATTAATCTTGTACACATGCACGCACACACGCACGAATACACACACACACATGCACATATATTTTTTTTGGGGCGAGAGTAAAAAAAAAAAACCCCGAAAAAAAATCCTGGCTATGCTAATGACGTTAGTGCTGCTATTATTATAATACCTCTATTCAAGTCAGAACTTCATGGAGGACGAAGGAAGCTAAACGCTGATCTCATAAACGGCTCTCACGATTTTCTAGAAATTATCATTTGATGAATAGGCCTATTTCTGAGAAAAGAATTATTAGCTCGATGGCCCAGTTTAACTGTTATAAATTTTCAAGTAAAAAAAAAATGAAATCATTTAAATTTGGCTAGAGATCTAGATCTAGGATTCTAGGTCTAGATCCAACATCGGCTTTTAAAAGGACTATCGCGTTCATGAAAGGACTATCGCTTTTGGGAATTTTCGAATGTAAGGCATTATTGATTTTAGACTTTAATAAATTTTCACGAAAATTTTGCACTTCGTCTCCAAAAACTAGATCTAAATGTTTATCATTGGAAAATTATAAAGTTGATCTATATAGGTATATATCTATATATATTCGTTGATTAATTAACCAGGATTCTTTCTTGGGGAGAAGGGGAAAGGGCTAGTTCAAAGAATGTTACATTGCTTTTTAATCTATGCAATACTTTGTTTAGCGAAAAACAATCGCTCTATAAGGTCCATAAAGGATGTAATGTCTTAAAAAATATTTTATTGTATTTCTTGTTATATGTTACATGTCATGTTTATTCATATTGGGCCTAAAGAAACAAATGTTTGGCCTATGAAGTCATATAGTTTAAAATACTAGATTACGCTGTCAATTGAAGGTATAGGCGATATGTACTATTTACGCACCCTTAGACTAAACTTACTTACCTTTACAGGTGAGATTATCAGCAGGGTCTAACTTCATCCCTTTAGGGCAGAAACACATTTCTGTACGTGGATTTTCTGACGTCACACTACACGCATGAGAGCATTTCTTTTGGGTGCACTGATTGGAATCTAGACAGGAAAGTTTTCATCATCAAGTGGTCTGTCTTTATAATCAAATATTAAACCAAGTAATACATTCATTTTCTTCCCTTATTAAAAACATACAATGTACTCTGTCCAGGCCAGAGTTGTTTTTTTTTAATTTAGTTTTGTTTTTATTTGTTACTCTTAAATCTAATACGCAGAGTGCGCAAAATGCTGACAAGTGGCAATAAAGTTCATCATTTTAATTCAATGAGCGAAAAAATGTGTTATTATTAGTATTATTAGTTTTGCTACTTTTGCACTGCCGCTATATATATATATGAGAATCGATAACGTAAAATGAATGGATATTAATAATTACATTTTAAATAAAGAGTCATTATCATTTTCGTAACTGATGTATAGCCTTTAATACTCTTACAAATTTCGAGAAGGCATCTGTAACAGGAAGAAATTGAAAAGTCTCATTTTAATGGCCACATCCACACCAACCAAATTCTGTTATTTTCTTCCAAGCGCAATACAATCTTTGTGATGACGACTTTTCGTGACAAAAGGGTCCACTGCATGACACGTGTTAAAGCCAAAACTATTTTTACGACGATTAAGCACATTTCAGACGTGCATACATTACATAAGGCTTTCCCACCAGTATCGGCCTTACCAGCCCCAGTCGTCATTTCATTTGAGTTGTTTTTTTTACAAAGACGAAGTATGCTTAATAGATACCAGTAAAATGCATTTTTACATTTGTGAGTGTGCTCCCGACCCCCTCCAGGAATATCAGTTCCTTTAGCTAAGGAGACTCATTCGAATTGTTAGTTTGAAAAAATAAAGAAAAATATGGAGACAACGACGCTATTCCTCTCTCTTTCTCTCTTTGTTTGTCATGACTCATTAGAAAAAGGATATGTTTTAAACAACGCGTAACTCAATTTTAAAAAATTAAAAAATCAAAGCTTATATAAGGAAAACCACACAATTATTATTATTATTATTATAGCTTTTATATAGCGCTACTTTCATGCTTATAGCATGCTCAAAGCGCTTTTGGTCCAATCTCATTTGTGGACCAGTGGGGGGCATCTAGGAGTTGGTTTTCTGTGCTGCCTTTAGGCGCTTAGTAAAACAACTCAGTCCGAGTCGGGTGTCGAACCTCGAACCCTTCTAGGTAGCCAAGCCAAGCCAAGTTCAAGCGCACTTGGCCTCTCGATCACGCTTTCCACCAATTGCTGACATATCTCAATATTGTAGTATTTAACTCCCTTTTCTATTAAAAAAACATGTACATGAACGCTAATTATTAACTAATTGGTTAATTTATTGATCGGTTCGACACCCGACTCGGACTGATTCATGTGCTTTCATCAGAAATGAATAATTGTGCAAAGTTTCAACTTGTTTGAGAATAAAAAGTGGAAGAAGCAATGGGTACAAGACGTAGAGAGTGTATATAAGCTTTGTAGTAATCTTTGTAAAAATGCCTCTTTATAAAACAATCTACTGACCTTGACATTGCCCAAAACTGTTTTTGATCATTCCAGGTTTACACTGACATAGAAAACCCCCAGGCTGGTTGACGCAAGCAGAGTATGGATCTTCACAGCTGTTTGAGATCTGGCACTCATCAATGTCCAAAGAACAGTCAGCTGATGTCCAGCCAGATTTACAGGCACATGTACCGTTATAGTTGACACAGTATTGGGTATTGGTTTGGTTACAGATACAGGAAGTGTCACAGACCTCCTTACCATATGTGAATGGAGGACACTCTGTAAACATATTTGTAAAATTAGTATTCTGCTAAACCATCGTTTGAGTCAACATTTTATGAAGATTTCGATGATCAAGTTCTCTTTCCATCTACACTTCGTCTACATTTTTATAGCTCCGGTTCACCAACAAAAACACATTCAAACTATTGAAAAAAAAAGTTAAAAACAGAAAACGATATTAGTAAATGTGCATAGTCTTGTAGTTGGTGCATCGAAATGTCGTTGTTATGGTGGCGAGTTCAAACAAGGTCCGCTGTTATTTCCTTCTGTCCTGCAGGACATTTTTCGAGAAGATGTCTGAACTTTTCTAAGTGAATGTTATGGCGGCAAAGTGAAAACTAGATCTAATAGAAAAACCGAAATAAAAGAGAGGATTTTGAAATAAAAAAAAAAGAACAACAACAACAACAAACAAACAAACAAACAAACAAACAAACAAACAAAAAAAAGAAACACTAGAATGGATTGAATTGACACTTGCTAATGTAACACTACAATTTTTTAGCTTGTTCTATAATATTAACTTTTTTTTTTATGATTACAGTGTTAAAAAGGGCTGATATTATTATAGGTTACTTTAGATTTGCAGTCCTACTTTTTTAAAAATATAACAAGGTTACAAAAGACAGTTTGTGTGGAAATACAAACTCAAAATCGGCCCTCGAAGTGGTCCACCCAGGCAGCCTTCAATATTTTCAGAAAGAACATCCAAATGAAATTATATCCAAGACAGACAGAGAGATAAGATTGGAGAAAGAAGGTTGTGTAGTGCCCCAACGGTCCCGCAGATCAAAGGATAGGTGAAAGTGAATGTAAAGTTAGATGTGAACCTGGCCTAACTAGTTCCCCTTTCAGAACTTGTGGTCTATAGGGTAGATGATGTAAAGTTCATCTGTTTTGTGGCCTACGGTTAACGAGGTTGTCATGTAGCCAGCACAACGACCAACCGCCGTTACTTTTCCTCAATTAATGTCAGGTACCCATTAGAGCTGAGTGGACTCAGAGGCGCCCAAAGTTGAAAATCCCAGTCTTCACCAGGATTCGAACCCGGAAGCCAAGCGCTTTACCGCTCAGCCACCGCGCCTCCCCTGGCCAAACTGATGTTTTATAATTGATCTAATTGTTTTGAAAAAGCTTAATCTCTTATTCGAATCCTCAAAAAAAAATACAAAACACTCTACCGCATTAATAAAAAGTTCAGAAAAATTAAGTTAACAAGATTACTATTCGTTTTAAATTAGGTCTAACTTATAATGCATACTAATTAGCTTTTTCTCTTAAAAAAACTGCTTGCATAACTGATTTTAAAAATTAGATTTTTCGCTTTCAGAAAAAAAAGTAGCCGTTGCATCAGAACTTTGAATGGTCTAAAATATTGTGATGTCGGATTTTCAATATCTTTTCTAGTTTACGAGATCTAAACGGGACGAACGGACAGACGGACAGACATTTCGCACAAAACTAATAGCGTCTTTTCACCTTTCGGGGGCGCTAATAAATAATACCCAGCTTTCATACGTATTTTGCATTAAAACAAAGTGAAGTTACTATTATTATAACATTTTAAAGATATTTTGACAAGCAAATAATGAAAAGACACAAAGATATAAAGATAAAGACACATTCCTCGTTCCCTATGCTAGGACAAATGTATACAAATTCTAATTCTTCCCTAGTGTTATTAATGCATAGAATGGGTTGCCTGAGCCAGCCAGGAAAACCAGTGACTTGGCAGAATTTAAGTCATTGGTTAGCATGCATGACTAGATGCATGTCGCTTAGGACGTAGTCATCTTTTTTGAAGTAACGTCTGTAATTTATAGGATAAGATAAGGTATCCCCTTCTTTTAAGCACTACAATTTATTTGGGAAATAAAACGAACGTAAATAATAGTATATAATAACAAGCTTATACTAGGTCCACTTCTAAAGTATGTCTCATTTAATAGTAACAAAAAATAAAACAGCAAGATAATTCATTTCATACGATTAATTCTAACTCACCATGTGCCCAGTAGGAAGCGCTAAATCCAGCTCTAGCATTCCGGCTATCAGAATAAAACCATATATACATGTGGTTGCTGGTGGATCTCAGTATCAGGTTTAGAATCTTGGACTCATCACTAAAGCCACAGTAGTAATAATCCCCAAGACTTATTGATTGGGTACTGGGTCCGTCGAAGATCCTGACGTAGTCTAAGCAATTTTGGTCGCTGTATCTGTCCATGTCCAACCTCTTGAATCTAGAAGTTATGACAAAAATTAAAAGATATAACTCATAGTGTTTACCTGTTTAATATTTAAAAATTGCCCGGTATCACTGGACACTGCCATTATACACGTGCAGGCCACAGTGTATTGTAATAAAAATAACGAACAAATGTTGGGTTTTTATTATCATTTACTTGCGATTAATATAAAATTCATTTTGCAAAATTCATATTTATTATTACCTGAAGTCTATAATTTGACCAGGAGCTACTGTTATATTCCAATTACAATTTGCGTCGTTTGGGTAACTGTCAGGAAAGTTAGGGGAGAGAATGACTCCTGCTTGCTCAGTGAGTTGTCCTCCGCAATCTAAAACACACACGTTACAGATATTTACAAAGCTTATATCAAATCTCTCTGTCATGTACAATTTCTGTACACGTTATTTCTCCCACACCCATTTTCGAATCAAGTGGAAACTTTACACAATAGGTCATATGAAACATAATAAGACTAATTGATGATTTTTCAAGGTGATTATTTAATAAGCTCATTTTATTAGACTTTTCTAAGGCATTGGACACTATTCACCACCATAGCTTGCTTAAAAAAACTAAAATACTTTAGTATTAATGTTTCATTACATCAATGGATTCAGGATTTCATAATAGGGAGAAAGCAAACTGTAATAATAATCATAATCATCAAGTCATCGTCATCATTTTTCCTGTGCGTCCCTAATGGAACATTTAACATAGGGCCTCAGTAGTTTTTCAACGGTTTCCCAGCTGTTTCTTCTGCTTCATCTAGTAACTGCGTCGACACGTTCTTATTGGTCTTCCTCTGCAGCTCGTGCCAAGAGGCTTTCACTTTAAGGCCTGTCATGCTCTGTTGCTGGTATCTGTTGTGTATTTATGTTCTTGTTATGTGTTGTGAACTGATCTGTTCTTGTGTGTCAAAATGTCTTGGTGTCCAGGTCAGCTTGTGTGTGTTTGTGCCCTGTGCTATCGTGAACTGTTTTGCCATTCTGTTTCAATAAAGCCTAGGATCAAGACATGTTTTCTTGTAGTGTTTCATTAAGTTACTACAATATCTTTTCTAAGAGTGTGACCAATCCAGCTTTTTCTAGTTTACATTAATGACCTACCAAATTGCATTAGTTCAGAAACAAATTGAGACTATTTACAAACGATCGCATAATATATAGAACTATAAAACGACACAAGATATTGAATTTTACAAAAAGAATTAGAAGAATTACAGAAAAAGAAATCGAAATGGAGCATGTCTTTCCACCCAGAAAAATGTAAGTTCCCTCTTATCAGACCTTGTGGACTAAAGGGAAGATAATATAAAGGTCATTTGATTCTGTAGCCTAAGGTTAACAAGGGTGTTATGTGGCCAGCACCACGACGACCAACCGCCTTTACTTTTATCCAACTAATGTCAGGTACCCATTAGAGCTGGGTGGGATTGGAGGCGCCTAAAGAACACGAAAAAAATCCCAATCTTTACCAGGATTTGAGCCCGGGATCCCCGGTTCAGAAGCCAAGCGCTTTACCTCTCAGCCACCAAGCCTCCTGTTTGTAGTACATGTGTGATCTATTTTAGTTGAGATTGAAATAGAGTTATTCTAGTTATACTGTAGTCAATGGAGAATAAAGTATTTTCAATATTATTGAGTTGTTCCTTTGGCTATAGCTGCCTAAGTACTGAACATATTTAAGATTTATATTTTATAACAAACTATTAGGTTGTCTCTAAATCAGCATCCTGGCACATATCTTCATTTATATAACGTCATAATTATATTAGGATTATTTAATTACATTACATTTGGTAGTCCGAGGTGAAGAGGTAAACGCACACAAAGACAAACACACATATTCATATGTATATGATATATATATATATGAACACTTATGTTTGATTGCATTTTCTAACGAGCGGAAGTAAAAAGAAAGAGACAAACAGACCTGTATTTCCACGTACGTTACAATCACCTTTGGTTATAGCTATTTAAATAAACAATATTATGTACCTGTAAATGCAGCTTGAATGTCTGTAGTGCAGTAGAGTACTAGACACAAAAGCACACAATTACAATGCTTTACTCTCTCAGCAGTTGGTCTTCTCCAACGGAAACTAGCTATAAAAAAAAAAAGAAAAGAATTTTAACGTCATAAAAAAAAAAAAATTGTTAATTAATTTTTAGCTAACAGCTTGAGTATTAGAGCTTTATACTAAATATATAGATCTATGTGAACAAACTAGTTCCTTGCGTCATATGTTTCATTTGAACGAATCTGTCTGTTATACATGTGTCCTATAGGTAGCAATGTCTGAAATGGGAACTTTCCTTTCTTTTTAAAACTATTTTACCAACTTATTCATCTAAGGCCTCAAATAAATACTGCATAATTTAATTATGTTTTCTAATATTCAATTGGGTTTGTTTCTTTATTCGGCGGTCAGGAGGAGTGCTGTGTTTCATACGACAACGCAAACTCAGTTGCGATTTGTATATTTTGTTTTCACATTTAACGCAGACATAGCCGTTTGTCCTCGGGTCCTGGGATCTATTTAAGTTTTGTTTCCGTTTTCTGCACTCATCCTGAAATTTCGGAATTCAAGACATTGCCATTATTATTATTATTATTATTATTATTATTATTATTATTATTATCATTATTATTATTATTATTATTATTATTATTATTATTATTATAAAAGAACGAGTATTCATTCTCTGGCGAAGCCAGGGTCGAGTTTCGTTAAAGGGAAACGAAATTCATCGTAGTCCCTTTATCACTTTCCTCCCAGGAATTTTCTGGGGATGTGGCAGGTCTGCAAAAGTACCGCCCTCTGACAGGCAACGAGAATTTTCCAAGGAATGCCAAGGACCTTGAATGTATCTGTGAGGTCAGTTGTTATTATCCCCTCGGTTGATATGACAATGGGGTATATTGTTGTTTTAGATAATTTCCATAAACGCTTAAACTCCAAGCCAAGGTTCCCATATTTTCGTTGTTTTTCCAGGTCAGTTTTTTTTTAAATTATGAGATAGTGGCCCGGCGATGTTAATAATGGTAGCGGCCTTATCTTTTTTATCGATGAGCAGCAAATCAGGGCGATTAAAATCTACCGTTTTATCAGTCAAAATAGGCCTATTCCAGTACAGAAGATGATCCGTAGACTCGAGTACCTCTTGTGGTGAGTATTTGTAATATGGAGGAGTATCCTTACCTATCAAATTGTGTGTCAAAGCCAAGTGCTGGTGTATTAGCTTTGCAACTTGGTTATGGGGACCTAGGTAGGCAGATTCCGATAGCGCTGAGCATCCTGCCATTATGTGTTCAATTGACTCACCATTTCCACATTTTCGGCATTTGTCAGCAATATTATAGAGTTTTAGGATATGTTTCTCGTAATTTTTTGTCCTAATTACTCTGTCCTGTATTGCTGTGACAAAGCCTTCAGTTTCAGGGTAGAGATTACCTGCTTTTAGCCATGCTAAGAAAGCAGCCTTGTCAATGTTGTCCCCATCTAATAAAGCCGGGAATTTTCCGTGGAGTGTTTTTCTTCCCATTGGCGAATCTCATGCCCGACGTCGTCCAAACCGACATTGACATCTGTATTGTGTAGGTTCAGAGGAGTTGCATCATAGTCTTATTTGTGTAGGAAGGAAACTAGTTCAGTGCTGGAGGCGTGCAGTTTTGATCGTATTTTTGAAACTTGCAGTTTACACAGTTTGAAGATGCTCTGCAATCCACGGCCTCCATCCTTCCGGGGCAGGTATAGCCTTATGGTGGAGGACTTAGGTGTCAGGTGGGATTTCAGATTAGCTAGGGTATGATATGATATTACGGTCCCGTATCCCCAGCCTGAACAGAGTAACACAAGAACTTTAAGGTAATAGCATGTAAACTACTAACATTGCATATCAGTTATTCAACTGAACATTTAGTGAATAACAACAGTTGCCAACAGGAACAATATTTAATTAAACTTAGTTGTAATTTTCAAACATATTTACATGTACATCAATATCATTGAAGTTAGCATTTGATTACTAATTAGTCTAGTATCACACCAACAGGTTTCCGTAACACACCTTCACGCTCACACTCCATCTCGGCGCCCAACAGAAGCTCAACTCCCTACACCTCAACACCAATAGTTGCTACACAACTCCAAGGGCAGAAAGACGACACACTTTCCCATAGCCCAAACCTAACACCGTACCCTTACAAGGGGAACCAAAAAAACAGCTAACCAGCTCACAAAAGCAGCTCTCTCTCTTGCGGAAACTAAGGATGACGTAAACACACACACACACACACACACAATATTCTAGACAACAAAACGCACTAAACAGAAACTACTTCCTATACCCTAAAACACCAATATTAAATGCAAAGAAAAAACTACAAGCGCACGACATTAGGGTGTAAACATAGAAATTTGGTTATTATTTCCTTGTGAGTCTGTCAATGTCATGTAGGTCGGTATCTGTCCATTTGATGACACCGAATGTGTAGAGGAGCACTGGGACGGCCCAGCTATTTATTGCAGTGATGAGGTTACTGCCAGACAGTTTTGTGTTGAGAATTTTATTTACTCTCTGCTTGTATTTGCCAAGAAAGTCCTTTTTAATTTTTTATGGTTTATCGTGGCATTCTGGTTTATTATTATTATTATGATTATTACTATTATTATTCATTATTTGGTGATTTCATAAAATTGCTATATTGCTGTGTTATATTTGTCGGGTCAGTTTTCACGAAATAGTAAAACTGATATTGCAATTTCCTTAAGCGTTGACAGGTGTGAAAAGCACAGAATATTATCTAGTACTTAAAAAGTAAGAAGTTATATATTACAACTTTCCAAACAACACTAACAATCCCTGGTACTACCAGACAAACAAAAGTACCTTTAAATAGTAATTATAAAATTACCAGTGGCTTACCGAGAATATTAGTACAAAGTGGTAGGGACTCCCACGTACACATAACGAGAGTTTCTCCTACTACCCATCAGCTTGGGGAAGTGAAAAAGAAAGATGCCGCCCCCGCCCGATCTGTAGCGGTAGGCGCATTCTCGCATAGAAGTACTTTCCTCATTTTGTACTAACAAAGTTGTCAATGACAACATCCAAGTAAATGGTTTCGACCAGCTCCTTCTCTTAGCGATGCAAAGTCAGACAAAAGTTCTTGTTCTATTGGAGGTCTCAAGTAGAAGAGAATGAATTTTAGTTTTATTTCAGCGCTCGGGGTGGCTGCCTTCCCCTTGGCACGCAGCTGCCCTGCATTAATAATACAGACAATATTAGCTGCTCTACTGTGAATTTCTCATTGATAGCAAACATTTTTTTTTTAATTTTGAAATCTAAAATGGATAAAATACTGTAAAAGTACTGACTAACTTACCCATAGTTTTTAGCGAATTATATACAAGTACGCAGAAGTCTTGAACAAAGAAGATTTGTATTTTGCAATCACAGGACAAATCAAACAATTCTTACTGATGGAGAACGTCTGTGAAATGAAAGAAAAATCTTGACTTACAAAATGTCGAAACCTTTTTTTAAAATTACTTTTAATAAGTTCAAGTTATGGTTCAAGTGTTTTCAATGTATTTCCTGACATGGAAGTGTGGGTCTTGAAGACAAAAAAAAAAACAAAAAAACTTGAGTTTTTATTATATTTCCAATGTTCTAAATCTGTCCACAGTGTATATGTCATTTCTCTCCCTTGATGTCATCCATTTAATCATGTTTTCTGCACATTGCTTATGTAACGTAAGACTTTTTAACTTTCTCAATGCTGAGTAAGAAGTTGAAAATAGACATAATACATTAATTCTTTTGTTAAATTCTCGGTGTATAATTATTTTTCTTTTATAATCAGGGTATCCGGCTACGCCTGATGATTTCCCCCTCAAAAAATAATTTAGTCCTTCGTGTAAATTCCTGTTCTTGTTAATTTGTTCTCTAAATACAAAGAAATTTCAATTTTGTTTAATTAATTGTTATCATTTATTTCGCCCCTTTTGATTACTAAGAAAAGACAATAGACATATATTTATCTTTTCAATGTTATTAGGATTTAATTGTTGTTGTTTTTTTTTTGACAAGTGTTACAAAATATAATTTCTTCTCTCTCTCTTTCGAAAAAAGAAAAGATTCCAGGCGCGTCTAAAAAGAAGCTGAAATGCAGTAGACTGAAGTATTTTGGGGGAAATACTAAAAATGAAATCTAAAGATTCGATAGAAAGCTAGCTGTTTTCGTGACAAGCAGTTGTCTAAACCGGTTCGTAATGAGCACCTAGGAGGTGAAAGGAACCTGTGTAAGAAATTTCATGCGACAGTTTCAAAGATCTCTTGGTCAATCAATGAGTCAGTGGTAACTTACACATATATAATAGATTATAGTAAGATGATAAATATATTTTTATCTCCGATCCTCAATACCAATGTGATCAATATTTAACCTGCGTGAATAGATTGACACATACATAACGTAACTATCTTCTCTTTTATAGTACGTCTGTAATTTAGAACATAAGATTTCCAAATGTTCAGGTCTATTCATGCCAGTAGTCTCGTCTTGTTAGAATTAGGCGACTTATTCACTTGCAGAATGCAATGCCACTACTTTAATACTTTAATTTTAAAGATGAGCAGGTCATCTCCCTTTGTATTTGAACTTACTCGACACTATCATATGACTAGACTTTTTTTTCCCTCAAAATGGAGGAAGTGCTCGGCCAAGAGGAAACTCCCAAAGTAATCAAAGCATCTCTGATACTTTGGCTTTTTCTTTTAAAGTCAACTATTCACTGATCATGACACCCTTTTCTCTTAAACTCGATACATATGACCTCTGCTCGGTTCTTAGTACTCTATACGGGTATAATTTAGTATCAACAATTTTAAATAGCTCGTGAATACGAGGAAGTTTGTGTTTGATCTGGAATCCTCTCCCTTCCTCTCTCTCTTCCCTATCACTGTCTCTCTCACCTCTATCTTTCTTTGTCTCATCTCTATCTCTCTTTCTCTCATCTGTATCTCTCTTTCTCTCATCTCTATCTCTCTTTCTCTCATCTGTATCTCTCATTTTCTCTCATCTCTATCTCTCTTTCTCTCATCTCTAATCTCTCTTTCTATCATCTCTACCTCTCATCTCTATCCCTCATCTCTATCTCTCTTTCTCTCATCTCTATCTCTCTTTCTCTCATCTCTATCTGTTTCTCTCTCTCTCTTTCACCTCTTACACTGTCTCTCTTATCCTGTTGTCTCTCTTTCTCTCGTCTATCACTCTCTCTCATCTCTATCTCTCTTTCTCTCATTTCTATCTCTCTTTCTATCATCTTTATCTCACTTTCTATCATCTCTATCTCTCATCTCTATTTCTCTTTCTCTCATCTCTTTCTCTCATCTCTATCTCTCTTTCTCTCATCTCTATCTGTTTCTCTCTCTCTTTCATCTCTTACACTGTCTCTATTATCCTGATGTCTCTCTTTCTCTCGTCTATCACTCTCTCTCATCTCTATCTCTCGTTTGTGCGATTCTCACTTTCTTTTCTTCAACGTTCTTTGCTCTCTCTCTCTCTCACTCTCTCTCTCTCTCTCATACGTCCCAATGAAATGAGTAATGAATTTAGTTCATATTCAAACAAAAACAGCAACAAAAATGATAATACGATTTAATTTCAATCATTTAAGGTAGTTACAAAATAAAATTAAATCCTAACCAAGCCATACAAGCTGCACACTAGTTGAAGCACTGAAAAATTAGTTATCTGTTTACGTTACCCTCGAAAATGATAGGCTGACATGGGAATCGACTGAATGAAAGACAATGATAGGCTGACATGGGAAGCGAGTGAATGAAAGACAATGATAGACTGACATGGGAAGCGAGTGAATGAAAGACAATGATAGGCTGACATGGGAATCGAGTGAATGAAAGACATTGATCGAGTGACATGGGAAGAGAGTGAATGAAAGACAATGATAGACTAACATGGGAACCGAGTGAATGAAAGACAATGATAGGCTGACATAGCAATACAGAGATGATTGTCAGAGCCTCAACATTCTAACATAGCAAGGGACAGAAGGTAAAAAGACAATGAAATAATAAGAATTCATAACAATTAACCATGTTGTAAAGCTAATTACGGGCACAAAACATAATGTGTGTGCACAAATATACATTGAAGTATCAAAAATTTCCTTCTTCTGTCCCCAAAACATCTCATTTGAGGTGTTTTCACTGACAGACTTTTATTTTTCTTTCAAAGAAAAGTAAATCCTTTTAATATCTGCGTCTAATGGCTCAATTTCTACATTAGCCTTTCACAATCTTCGTGGGTGGAAAGACATACTTTGATCAAACGTTGGACGCGTAGTGTGATTGTGGAATGGTGTGAATGCGCGTTGAAAAAAAAGAAGACGGATTATGTAAAAAAAATAAATTATTTGTTGATATAATTGAGATATTCGTAAATTAAAATAATAAAAGTTCGAGACAGTATTTGTAATCTCTGCATAATGTCTTTATCTGCAGCTACGCAGATTATTCCAGATCCGCCATATTTAAGAACGGAGTCAACAAAAAAGCTAGCTGTGGCATTTATACTCTTCCGCCTTGACAACTGCAACGCTGTGCTAGCAGGTATACCCGATGATAAAATAGCCAAGCTGCAATGAATTCAGAACAACGCCGCTCGAATAGTCCTTAGAAAAACAAGACGAGATTCTGCTACTAAGCTCTTGCACATGCTCCACTGGCTTCCTGTGAAAGCGAGAATCGACAACAAGGTGGCCATACTTAGTCATCAGTGTATCTATAGTGCATGGACCAAAGGTTTGGAACTCACTCCCCATTGATCTCAGACAGACATGCTACACTACTTTCAAGAATAACATTAAGCCCAATGTGAATTAAACTTTTTTTTTATTAGTTTGTCCTTTTAGCTGTCGTGTTTATATTTGCAATGTTATCACAGCGCCTTGAGCCTACATTTGGTTTGTTAACAGCGCTCTATAAATAAAATTATGATAATAATAATTATAATTATTATTAGCTCGAATGTCTTAGGTTCAATCAGCTTACTGCGACCATTTTGTTCTCTTTATTTTCCAACGACTAATAGAAATGAATATCTAATTAACTATATTATTTATACAAAATAAAGTCAGAACTGATTTAAAAAAAAAGATTTTTTTGAAGTTACGTTTAGAATCTATGTAAAAAATAATGCACATATTATATCAAACAAAGATATCGAGTAAACAACCTTCCTAGAATACATTAGTAGACATACCCAGTAGGTCAACTCCACTTATATATGTGTTAATACTTATCCATCTAAATGATAAATGAAAACCTTAGAGCGAGGTTGACATTGAGACCAGGAGACGAGACTAAGGCAACAGGTCACATGTTCCTATGCCTTTTCACTTTTATAGGTGGGTTTAAAAAAGAGATTCAGGCAACCCGGATGTCTTGAGATTAGGTGCGGGGAGTTGAAGGTGGAAACAGGATGTTTACAATGTTTAAAAATTTAATCGATTTTTATATGAATTCAAAGGGATGATATTGTATTAAAAATAAACAATTGATTGTATTGATAGAGCCAACTTGGCTTGATTAGGCCTGAGACAAAAGTAATGATACATCTAGCAAGTCTAAGCCTTAGGCTTTACTAACTTATTGTCTAATTTCTTGTGTTGTCAGGTAGAAGAAATAATTTTGTAAAGTTTTAGATTTATCTGACATTTGGTGTCGGAGAAATAGCGTGAAAATGTTTCGCATCAAACAGACAGATAGAGTGATTGAATATAAGCTTTATAAAAATAAAATAAAAGAGGTGGAAGTATTTATGACTACTTATTTCTAACCGCCCCTCCCTTATTTGATAATAGTAGCACTGGAGGGATGCGGTTGGGTGGGGGAGAAACAAAATACCGCTACCCTCCTTCATGACCGACATAACTGTTGCGGGGTGGGGTGACTACGTATTGTGTTCATAGAAATTGATCCACATGCGTAAAAAAAAAAAGTCATAATTTTAGTATATAAAATTATTGGCGCCAATAAAGTACCTTCCCTGGCGCATGTTTATAGCTCACTGCGCCTCTGTCCGTAGGTATTAGTAAACTTACATTCTCGTGAGTTATATATCTGCGTGTGTGTGTTAATTATTTCTTATTAAACTTATTCTTATTGTTTGCCCCCCCCCCCACAGGCTGTTATGTAAAATTAAGTTTTTGCTAAATAGAAATTATTATTTGAATTACTTATGCAAGTTTGTTTTTTTCATACAAATACCACTTTTGCAGTATTATAATCACCAGCTCTCTCAAAGTGCATCCGACAAGTACATACGCCCACTATGTCACATATTGTAAATATGGTTTACATTTCTTCATAGCAATTGTGTTCTATTAATACTACTACTAGCAAACCTGAATCCGTAGGCAGAGGCGTAGTTGCGTAGATGCCCCGGCCGCCATCCTCAGGGGGGCACCACATGCAGCTTATATTTCTATGTGATGTTCATGGAAAATATAGGGGGAGGGGTGACAATAAAGCACGATTTCTTCAATGCGCATCGGTCCGTAAGTATGAGTAAACTTACATTCTCATGAGTAATTTAATAATTCCAGGACCGTATAAGTGAACGGACTTTAAACGTGTAGGAATAATCTGGTAAATAAAGCCAGTTAAAGGTGAAATGTTAGAGGGCAACTATGACTCTACCACTGCAGACAGTTAATATTTATAACATATTGTTTATTGCAATATTTAAAGACGTTTTTATATACCGAGAGTCTGTATACTGTTTAAACAACGCACGTTTCTCAAGTACTTCACCAAACTAAGCTATATATGGTCCTGACTTCATGCTGACTTCATAATTCTTTTTAACATTTTCTTACTTGTTTTTACTTGAATGATAACCCCTGACCCCTGAAACTTCCACATGAACACTCTAATTTAGTCTACACTAAATTTCGAAATAACCAAAGCACTAGGACTATTTGGTTTTAAATAAACCTACGTAACAGCGTTAGTGTAAGTGCTTTGAAATATTTCTATTTTATTTGTATAAGCTATAATCACTATGTTGAGTATCACGTCAATAAATGGTCAGGATATTTCTTAAACAAATAGAAAAGAGCGTATTTGTAATGTAAAAACTAAAAGACATTTATTTGTGAAGATTTGATTGGTGTGACTGCTAGCTGAAAGTTTGAATAATCTGCTCCACAGCCTCAGAGATGTTTTTGGTGTGTGCAGTAAGAAACTACTTTGATTGTAGTCCAATTAATGTTTAAAAGTTCCCCTTTTAGACTTTGCGATCTATTGAGCAGATGATAAGATCATCTGTTTCTTTGGCCAACGGTTAACGATTAGGATGTCATGAGGCCAGCACAACGACCAACCGCCTTACTTTTTCCCAACTAATGTCAGGTACCCATTAAAAGTGCGCCCTAAAAATCCCGGAAATAAAAATAACTTCGAGATTCGAATCCAAAACCCCGGGTTTGTAAGCCAAGAGCTTAACCACTAATCCACCGCCCCCTCCCCCCGATTAATGTTTAGACATAAATAGTTAATATTGAGCCCGCAGACTTATAAAAACCGAATAAAAGTAATTCATTATAATGAGCTGTTGTTTTAGATACACTATTTCAGTCTGTGCCTAGTTTTGTTGCTACAGTTTCATTTATTTATGAAACAGATGGGTTATGTCGAAAATTGCGTTACATATTATTTGTGTGTTATTTCAATTGCTTTGTATTCCAACAAATAATATATTTTTAAGTGACAACGTCAGTGTAGATATTACGTCATTGACTTCTGCAGTTCTTGCTACACTTGCAATTTAGCGACTTTGATGAAGAGGGTTGTTTAACAGGCAAGCTCGATTTAAGAGGGAAGAGTTTCGCTTGTCTTTGGATGGTCTTTTGCTGTTGATTTACTGGATAGCCGCGGTCCTATTGCCTTATTCTATTCTTCGTTTATAGCTGTTGTAACCCTTTTAATCGTGCGCAAAATTATTTCTATTTCCATTGCATTTTTCTAGTTCATGTCGTTTTGTTCCTTTAGATTTAGAGGTACAAAATTCGTTGTTCTTACATTTCTCAAGGTTCAATGATCCTGTTGGCCTCCTTCAGTCGTAGAGCGACTTAAGTTCATTTTGTGGAATACTTTTTTTTATTTTGACTACAGAACTCTAATCTAGGGAGAAAGTCCTGTGCATATGCATAGTAAGGTAATAGTGGTATTTGCTATTAGGTAGATAAACCAGCCAAGACCAGCATTTTGTTTTTATTTTAGTTTTGCTAGGCTTCTCTTCTACATCTGACAACACGGTTTTGATCACAGTCCATAACTTTCGTACTTAACATCTCTCTCCAAATAGTGCAGTTTGGGGCTGCATCTTCTCGGTACTCCTTGTAATGGATGTGAGGGGGCGACCATTGTAGAGACCACTCACAAATGTAATAGAAGTATGTGCTAGATAAATGACTTTTGTTGAAGCGTTTTTGTTTTTTTTAGTTAATTATACAATCAGTTGTTGTATTTTTTGTTTAATAAAACACACCACTTTTAAAACAATAATAGTCGCCGCAACTCGCGCAAAGTATGTGTCCAAATAAGATGCATTGGTGTACTGGATTTCACGGAAGGTTGTCATTGCAGGAAGTGGTAATGGATGTAAGCACTCCACTACCTATAAAATGCTTCCTATTGGCATGCGTCTCAAAAAGCCTCTGATAACCAGTGCAACCCCTGGCCTTCACGTGTGGCTCAGATATTGAGTCCGGCGGAACTGTTCTCACTAACAGGAGAAGGGGCAAAGGCGAGCAACTGGCGCCTTAACCAGTAAGCGTCGGGCAGGAGGGGCTCGTTAGCCAGGTACCCACCTAGGAGAAGGAAAACTCTGAATTCAAACCTCTGCTGCCTTGCAGCTTTACCTGATCATGGGAAAGGCTTCGGGAGTCAACCCTGAGGAAAAATCAGGAGCTGGCGACGCTAAGGCAGTTTGCGAAACCCAGTGCTACACTCTGGCAGAACCTGCAACGCCGCTGACCCCAAACTGTATCGGCACTTCCGTTCCTTTGGATACATTAGCTGCGTGGAGTGGGGAGGGGGAACTGATGTGTGGTCGACATCGTTCCGACCACAGCTAATGCCCAGGCCTTCATCTCATTTCCATGAGATGATCCAAGGTCGCTTCGCGACTGAAGGAGGCCATATAAATAGACTGTGACCCCATTCTACTTTATTCTAGAAAAAGGTCAGTTCAAAGAAATTCACAGAATAAGCATGTGTTAATTATAATTAGCCAATCAGAGAAAGAGGTCAGGGAAAATGTATCAAACATCCGTTTCTATAAGGTGATATATAAGAAAAATGTTTGGAATAAATTGGACATTTCTAGTATTCTAGAAAAGACGATTTAAAAAGGGTTTAAAAGTGGGGAAAGTGAGTTAGTCGAGGTCCTTAAGCTGTTGTGGTCCTTGAGCTGTTGAGGTCCTTGAGCTGTTGCGGTACTAGAGCTGTTGTGTTCTTTGAGACGTTGAGGTCCTTGAGCTGTTGCGGTACTAGAGCTGTGTTCTTTGAGACGTTGAGGTCCTTGAGCTGTTGTGGTCCTTGAGCTGTTGCGGTCCTTGAGCTGTTGTGGTCCTTGAGAAGTTGAGGGTCCACGAGTTGTTCGGAGTCAAGGCAAAAATATAAATTCTAAATTTTTTTTTTCAGTACAAAGTTGTATCAATATAAAGTTGTATCAGTATAAAATTGTTTTATATACTTGTATCAGTGCAAATTGTATCAGTACAAAGCTCTACAAAGTTGTATCAGTACAAGTTGTATCAGTACAAAGTTGTATCAGTATACAGTTGTAGCAGAGTAAATTTGTAACAGTATAACTAGATTGTAACTTAGAAACAGTATTTGGTAGTTTTATTACGTAAGTGATTTTACAAGAATTTTATGTCAAGGTAATGCGGAATTGTGAATCAATGAATTGTTTGAATGCATTTGTTGAATGGATTCATTAGAGAAAATAAAAAATAAATAAATGTCTTCAGTCAGTTTTAAGCTTTTTCTCTTTCGCCGGCTAGTAGTTCAATTAGTGCCATACATTGTGTTATACACAAAGGAAATAATAATTGTATTGAAAAAACAATCAAAACCATAAAATCATCACAAAATAGGTAACAAAAAAGTAATCGTTACTCTGGACATACCTAGTTCCATGACAAGTTTCCACTGCTTGTGTTTATTGACTGAACGTGTCATGTCTCGTTCACAGCTGAATATCTAAAGGCTACTTTGATTTTTTCTTATGTAGTCGCTTTAGTTTAAACGTGCGCGTGTGACGTCAGATTTCATGTTTGACTGGTGCAGAGTTACGTTGAAAAGGTTTTAGTCCAAGGTGTGTCTGGCTTTCTTCTACAGGTATAGATACTCAAAGAAAAAAAAAGTAGATTAATTATTACAGGTGGTAAAAACTAGTGAGGCGGGGAGGGGACAAGGAATTCCAGAACCAGATCAGCAGAGGTTTTAAAACTAGTTCCCTTACTTTATCTCCTAACACAGTGTTTCCCAAACTTTTCCTTCACGGAGCACTTCGAATATTGTGAGAATTTAGTGGAACACTTATTTTTTTTTTTTTTTACAAAGCTTAAATCAAGTGATTCTGTCTGTCTGGTAAAAAGTTTGTACACGTTCTACTTATCAAGTTATAGTTTTATTGACTGTCCACTATATTATTTTCACTATCAAGATGCATCACATTTAAATTTACAAACAACTGAAAGAAAACATCTGTTTCCAAAGAAATATACAAACAAATATACATATCTTGGAAGACAATGTGATGCGGCCTAATGAAGCACTGGTGTGCATTGCTTCTTAAATTAGGCAGAATCCAAGTTTGGAGCAAACATTTTGCATCCCTTCGTGGATGAGAGTAAATCTGTTTAGGGTTTTAACATATTGGAAATATTATTCCCCCTTTAAGGCCGTCTCAGTCTCTTTCCTCTTTGCTGCAAGTGTTCTCAGCACGCATCGTCCTTCTCCGTGCTGTCCTATCTAGGACAAGGTCCTCCCACATAACGTTGTAATAGGATATATTATTACGAACGCTAATAAAAGTCTCAACGAGACAGGAATTAGGTTAAATAAGCTTATTTACATTGTCATTCTCAGATCTAGGCGGCTGCCAAATTTACTCAAATGTGTTATTTCAAAGTAACACACACTTGCTATCAGGCTGGTCATATTGAGACAGGGGACAAGGAGACCTCAAATTAAATGTACATTCTGTTTTGAGGGAAGTAAGATGGTGATTATTGGTACTTTGTAATACAATTCGTCTGGTATTCGTTTAAAACAAAAATCAAAATCTGCGCAAGCTCTCTTTTAATTTTTAAAATGTGCTTTTCCTCTTCAAAAGACATGTCAACTGGATACATACATAATTTGAGTTAGCTTTTGTTTCGTCTGTTTGATGTATTATATAGCAGTCTTTAGCGTGGCTTTATGAGGGTGATAGGATATTGATATTGTTTTGTAAACAATCGTACTATGGCTCCGAAGGCGTACATTGAAATAAAATTTAAATGAACACAACTTTGAAGAGGGAGCTAGTCACACTATAATTGTATCTCAGTTCTTTATTAACATTCTGATTCTTTACGATAGAGTTTTGTGTTTTAAACAATAGACTACAATGAGATAGAAACAAGAAGAGATAAAGATTGAAATGGCAATAGAATGAAACGTAACGAAAAAGGAATACAAAATTAAAAGAGCAATATTTTTTTTGAAATAGACAAAAGAAACCTACAATGTCAAGGACGCCAACTGAAAGATCTTTGCCAACTAAAACTAAAAGTTGCTTTGTGCACCACGTGAAAGAACGTACACCTTTGATTAGACAGTCCTCAAATACTTTTGATATGGAACCATTGGAAGTAGGAAACGCATAATGTATTGTTTGTTTTTTTAGCTACAGAATATTATTTATAATTTTTAAATGTCATTAGGGTTGATGGGAATGTGATGGAAAGCGTTAATATATTTATTATAAACAACCATGAAATGTATTAGATTCACACGGGACTTTAGCCTAGCAATACAGCAGTACGTTTACCTGGAAACACATCAGGTAAGAAAGGTCTTTCCGAGTATGTCTTCAATTTCGATATTGATTTAAGTTACCACTTCGTATTAAAACTTCAATGAATGGATGGCTGGGCTCTATGGTGTCGACAACCAAAGCTTTAATGTTTAGCTTTACGGGCTGAGGTGAATAAGCCAAACGTTAGAGAACTTTCCAAAATTTACCAAGAGGCCTAATTTGTTTCTTCTTTTTAAATTTTAAAACTTCACATTCACTTTTTGCAAAACGTTCTTCCTAATTTCACTATTAATACTTTACGTGAGCTACTGGGTTCATTCGTTTCACATGACCAAAAGTTTACGAGGGTATTATATAGACAAGCTGACACTGTTTTTAATGAGCCTCGGTTGAAATAGGAGGTTGTCAAATTCTTAGTATCAAACAGACTAATTCTGGTAAAATCTTAGTTTCATATTTTGAACTTTAAATGTTTGTTTCTAATCCTTGTAAAAACATCAAAACTATTAACTGTTACGTTAAAAAAAAAAGGGAAATAATTCCACTTTAATCTATTTTTGTTTGTTTGTTTGAAACGGAAAGGATTTAACGGCACTAAGGTATTACATGGAAAAAAACAAGATTTTGTGCAGTGGCTAGGGAATGGGGGCCCGAGGGTGGCTTGACCTTTTTAGTGGCCCTAGCATTCTGACATTCGACATCATGACACGAGATAATAAATAATAACATCTACATCTAAATTACAATTGGTACAGAATATACGCAGAATTAATAAAAAAAATAATCGTTAAGACCCTTCTAATGAATATTACCGTTGTTTACTGGCGAGATTCTGCACAAGGGAAAAATTGTCAAGTCATATCTCCTCACGTCGTGCTTTCTGTGCAGCAAAGTCAATACCATCAAGTAGAGAATGCTGTCTAGTAGTGTTGACTCCACGTGAATAGCAAGATTACATGGGAGTGGCGTAATATTTAGTGTACAAAAAATTAAGACATTCATTTGACGTCCCCTGAAGAAGGGGCCCAGGTACTTTCGAATTCGGACCCCTCGACACACCCTAGCTACGCCACTGGTTTTGTAAACGATTTTTTAAATAAACATAATACCAATGTTACTTCGTTTAAAATGTCTTTCTAAATAAAATATATCATTAGCTTTTTCTCAACATTTATATTTCGTCAGTTGGTATTTTAAAGATGAACTTTTTCAAAACTATAATATCCCCACGAAACAGAGTATCATATTGTGAGCAGGTCAGGGTGGCGCGACTGAGTGAGGCCCTTTTTTGTTATCTGCTGCTCAACATTTGTTCATTTAAAACAGTAGGCAGGTGGTTGCTCTACTGGGTGGGCCCAATCTGTGCACCTCGGTCTGCGACCAAGGGGCTAGAGTCGCCTAAGCAACCAGACAGCACAATCAAACTAAACTAAACTAGCTAGCTAACTTAAAATAAAATAACCAACTACAATTATAAAACAAACTTATATACATTTTATTTACAACCAACTTACAAAGCAATAAAAATATAGGTGAATACGAAAATGAAAATAAACTTAGAAATTAACAAAAACTATTTATACGCACTACTAAATAATTAATCCACCCTACTTAACTTAACTTAACAAGTCCACTAACCTAAACCCTCTGCCGCCTCTGTATCTATGTTGCTAAATCTACAACTACAAGCACTAACAAACTAACTATTACTAACTAAACCAACCATCAAATAACCTAAATTACCCCAACACTAAACAGTAAGCTACTAGCAGCAGTAAAACAGAACTACAGCAGACAGGCAGTAAGGCAGCCGAAATAATGGCCGTTGTACAGCAGCAATAAAACAACAGCTATAACTGCGGCAGACAGGGATTATAGCCTTACAGGCAGTCCACACAGAGCACGTCCACACAGGAACAACACTAAAAAAAACTTTCTAACTCACTGCTTGGTCACACAGACCAGCTAATCAAGCACTGACCAGCGGTCAACACCGGAAAAGGGACAAGACACGGCAGCATCCGTTCTATTTATAGAGCCAGGTCATGACTCGTCTACACTAACTTTAAAGTTAAAGAGCTGGCGGGAGACAGGCATGCACTCTGCACGACTCTAGATTGTTTACAAAAATTAAAATACAGATATAAATAGATAAAAAATTAGATCTAGGAGCGCCAGCTCACAATATGTTTAAACAAAAGTAAAGATACTCAGTGACTGTATTTAAACACAAAGGCTATTTTTCTTCTTCATCGTTCTCAGTATTATGTTGGAGCATTCAGATGACTAAACCAGTATACGGGATGAACTGCAAAGTGGTTTCCAAAGCAAGCAGCTCTCCTTAGAGTTTTCTATCTATAGGGCTGTTTTGGGGCTAGTGTCTTGTTCAGCTTTCTTGCTAAAGAATGCAGTTTTTTTGAAGGACAAGGTCACTATTCTCTGGGGACACTCCACAAGGGTAGAGTTCACTAGTTCCCAATGTTTAATTTCAGGAACATATGTTATCTTGGTGTGTCCGGTTCTGAGTCGAAAGATTAAACGTTGCTCCAGGCGGGATAGTTTATAGTAGGCGTCGTCTTCCTTGTGATTTGGATGAGAGCTTGTCCATTTCTCGTTTAGTCTATTGACTATGCTGTTGAAATACTATTTCGTCACAATGCTAAGATTTCGTAGAGTGGCAACTTGTTTAGGTTTGAGAATTCTTCCAAACTACTTCAATGACGTCCGTTGGGTGAGAGAAATTCGTTTGTTTGCTATGCTGTTTGTTTTTAATAAAACGTTTCTCCGAAACGTGAAGCTCATCAAGTGTGCTACTAGTAATGGAATTTTTCTTTTTTTTTTCTTAAATCATATCTACTTCCGTAGTGCTGAGCACGACAGCGTAACGGAAGTGTTTCAAGATACTTGTGGTCTAGACTAAAATGATTATCGTCACGGTCTGATTGTCATGCTTACTTGCCACACCCTACGTCAACTAGGAAGTTTGCAGTTGTCAACAAGAAGTACATTTTTATTGAAGATAATCTGATAATGTCACAATGTTATTAGGTCATAGGTCGTAAATATTTATTTGTCTTTAAGGTGATCGAATTTCAATGCTGATCTCATCAAAATTAACCGAATAACTGTTTTCTAAAAGAGAAAAAACACTTTAGAGGTAAACTCGATGTGTGCCATTGGGAAGAAGTGTATAGGTGATATGGACGTTTATGAAAAAAACAAACTTTGTAGATTTCTTTTGTGTAGTTTGTAGACTGTCGTTGTGATTGTTATACACCCTTCCTACCCAAAATAATATTCATACGTGTCTGTGCGAGACGTCATAGCTTCGCCAAATCTCCGCAACTCACTGCACATACCCAGCTATCGACGCTGCCCGCGGCAGATCAGCTCTGCCCGTGGCACCCTTGTTCCCACGTTAGCCGGCCAACCGCCCTACTGTGCCCACTACAGATATCAAAACTTTGGATTGAGACCTACAACCAGGAACACAGCCAGCTGCGACCTTAGCAGGACAACCAGCTAAGTGCAGAGGACGAAGTGACATACTCTCTAATTAAGTGCTTAGTATGATGATACAATATTGCTAACGAGATAGATGCAAACCCCCCCCCCATCCCTATTTTACTCTACCTTGTACATTTATGTAAATAAATATTCTTTAATTTTTCAACATTAGTATCTTTCTCCATTGTTTGTCTCGTGTGTCTGCTCCCGATTTATCTCTGAGGGACTAGTAAGTAATAAAAATAAATAAAAATAAAAATAATCATTCCCTTGACACCAAATAAGCCACTCATACACGTCATACAGGAGGTCCGTCACAGCCTGGAGAAATAAAAACATTTAACATGCACATACATTTCATGTGCAAACACCCCATTGCAATATTTTCAATGAAAAACACTGTCTGTCTTCCACTCTTCATTAGAAGTATTGCTTACAAAGTCACAGTCAATATCCTTCAAGGGACATAACATTGTCTTCCTTGAGCTTCCTTATCCTCTCAATACCTTGCCCATGCTAAGGCAGTGGATACTACTGTGGTACTAAACATCGGAATGTTTTGTGTCCAAAAAAAACAACAACAATTATTTCTCGTTACTGCCTGTAGTGAAGACCCCTTGCTAAGATATGAATGATTTGTTACTTTTAAATTTCAATAACATGTTTGATTAGGTTTGTGCAAACTTTCCTGTTTCGAGTTCATGGTTGGGATATTGTTCATTAATTTATAAATAAAACAACAACCTTTTTCTCAGTCAAAACACGGGCTTCATCAGTTGTTATACTTGCCATCTTGTTCCAAGCCAACTCAACACTTTCAACTCAGTTCTTCATGGCATTGAATAAATACTGGTTTGACATTGCGTCTTGGACTGAATGTTTTGAAATATTGCCAATAAGAGTAATTTTCGTTTATTTAAAACGTTTTAGAAGGACAAGTAGATACCCTGTTTTCTTTTAGCCTCTTCATCATAAGTGACAAGAATCAGAAATTTCAGTAATTTCTGTAGATTACAATTATTTATTTTAATATATTTGCATTTTTTATATGTAAAATCTGATTTCTGTAGGTGTCTGCGGGCCGCATAAAATAATCCGACGTGCCGCATGTGGCCCGCAGTCCATAATTTGCTCACCCCTGACGTAGATCCTTAAATGATTGCTTTTAAAATATTTCAAAATTAATTTGTCTAACTGTGAGCTCCAGATTCTTCGTCAAGATAAATTTTACACAGGTATAATTTATAGATTAGTCTTTTAATATGCGGCTATGTAAAATTTTGATTTTAAAAGGACATCCGTTTGCCACAGTGTTTCTCAGACTTTAACTAAACGCGCTTCCTAAGGCCAAACAATTATGGTCGTGCTCCTCTTTGCCAGCTTGCTGATCTCGGGGGAGTCCAGTTAGAGAAGTGTTTTCCAAGCTATTAAATTTAAAAATGCATTATCCTGTTGTATGAAGCACTTTTTCTGTGAGTTTCTTATCTTATCTTATATAATACAGACGTTACTTCAAAAAAGAAGATGATTACGTCCTACGCGTCATGCATTTAGTCATGCATATTAACCAATGACTTAAATTCTTCCAAGTCACTGGTTTTCATGGCTAGCTCAGGCAACCCATTCCATGCTCTAATAGCACTAGGGAAGAAGGAGTATTTGTACAAATTTGTCCTAGCATATGGGGCGAGGAATGTGTCTTTATCTTTGTGTCTTTCAGAGTATTTTATTAAATTTTGTTTTTTTGTATTTGAAGATTATGGATTATGTATTGACTATATTTAAAATAAGTTACTCTCTCTAAATAACTGTTTTACATGACTATTTTTTTTTTTTTTAAAAGAACCTCTTACAATTCATTGAGGTGGTCTAGAAAGTTGAAATACATTTTGCTTAATCTAATACCGGTACTCGAGGTTTTGGTGCAGGTGCTAAACATATCCCACAATTAGAAAACAAACACATCGATTATTTTACTCTTAATAACTAATGAACTTTAAATAAAAATAAAATGTTATATCCCTTAGCCCCACCTACCCAGAAAAAAATCCTAATTAAACGAATATAATTCTAACTAGACTTTATAATATTCTAATGATAGGCCTATAAATCTAAACTTAGAAGACAATGTGCAGAATGTTCCTGAAAATTAATTTATTTAAGTCTTTAAGGAATAGGGCCTACATGCGACATACCCGAAAACGGAGTTAGTCAAGATAAAGATATTCTTGTTAGCTAGAATCTTTTATACTTTGAAAATTACAATGGTCAAACTATAATTTCCCAGTGTAGCAATTTTTTTCTCAACGATATTCATAATGTGTCCAATTTATAGGAAAATCGGTAGAGTCGTTTTTAAGATCCTTATCTTCGAGGTTCCATTTGTTTTCAGGTTCAATCTGTTTTTGTTGATGAAAGTGCGACCTGAATAGACGACATGAAATGTCAAATTATTGCGCGTTTTTTTATTTGGTTTAAATCGTACTTACTGCGTCTTCTTACTAACACTTTGTTTATTCAGCAGTCTCCATGAAGGCACTGTTGTTTTTCAAAGATAGAAAAGAAGTTGACTAGTACCATTTTTATAGAAAGATTACAATCCATGATATAGCCTATAATTGATGATTCGTAACTTTAGAGAAAGAGCTAATGGCAATGATTTATTCCATTAAAAGACTTGTGCTTGATATATCATTCTACCAAAATATGTAGGTCTAAATTCTAAATCCACTCTTAGATTGGATCGCAGCAAGACGAACTATTGCGAAAGCATTTGCCAAAACAACAACTAAATGGCCTGCCGCATGGCTCCGCCCTGTCCTGTACACTTTTCATGGCCTTTCTTAATGATTTGCCCAGCTCACTACGGTCCAAATTATGTACAGCTATACAGTTCAAGTATACGCTAGTCAAACTGCCCCGAATCACTCGACCGAGTGCAAGCACGGGCCCTACGGTTCATTTGTGGCATCTTTCGGACAAGCCCAACAAACGCTGCTGAAATCTTAACAAACGTGGCCCCCTTACATCTTAGGAGGGAGAGGGCAGTACTTACGGCCTACGAGCGCTACAAAAGGGGCTACTCTAAGCTACCCACCTCAATATTAGTGCGACAGTGGAGAGAGAGGAACCGCATTAAAATGCGATCGTTCCTCCACATTGCGGCCAATTTGACTAAATCAGCTGGGCTCTCCACTGATAGAATCCCTATTAGAAGGATTAGTATATGCCCTCCATGGAGGAGATTGCCGGCCCCACAAATAAACCTGTCCCTGATAGGGCACGAGGGAGTAACTCGGGCGTTCGAGGCTATTAGGGCCCAAATGACCCAACGCGAAACTGGTGCCACTACTGTGGTACTAGTAACCAACTCTCGCTCCAGTCTCCAAGCTATGGGTGGCGGCGGGGGAGGGTCGCCCGTAACAGAAGAGGCAATCGGCGCCGCAGATAACATCCGCCGAGCTATTGGAGCTGTCGTTTTCATGCAGTGGGCGCCTTCACATTGTGGCGTGAGGGGCAATGAAACGGCAGACGCCCTCGCAAGGTAGGGTGCTTTGGCAGCCACACACCTCGAAGCATCAAGCACGTACTTACAAACAACGGCACAAATCCGAGCACTCATTCATGAGAAGTGGTTTAAGTCCTGGGAGAAATCCGACAGAGCATGTGGTATCTGGCAGCACATGCGTCAATCAGATCGCGACGTTCCATGGTGGCGACTGAGGAGGTCAGAGCAGTCAATTATTGCGCAGTGCAGGACGGAACACTGTTCTATTGGGGCGAACTTTGCCCGATTCCGCACAAACTTTGACTTCCGATGCCGTCACTGTGGAGAGAGCGTCGAAACAGTGTCCCAGGTCTTGTACGAGTGTCCCCAGCTCCGCGAGCTATGGGGGGACCTGTCTGAGCAATCACTCGACTATGGTAGCTACGAGGCACTACGCAGAAGTTTCTTGCCAGAGCACTACTGGAGGACTAGTCCCTCCTGCTCTGATTTTTCAATAGGAGTTCATCTCAGGTGGGATAGTGAATCTAAGAGGAAGTTTCCATGCTGCCTTCAACAAACACAACTAAGATTGTATACGTTTGAAGCACACTTTACAGCGACTGTAGCATCAAATGTCTAAGCTCTTTTGCTTGTAGCCCAAACTAGTTTCTAGTATTTCGTTGATAGACTGCTAAATATAACAAAGGCAGAATCTTCAAAACACTATATATTCTATTCAGCAGTGTTTCCTAAACTTTTGACATATGTTTACCTCTTTTATAATTTGTGTAATGCTGAGTTAACCCCCCCCCCTTTTTAATTTATTAACAAACCATAAGAACTGGTTTTAAAAAAATGGCATAGTCAATGAGGTGTAACGCTTACCCCCTCCAAAGTCTTCCGGTACACTGCTGCACAAGAAGACACTAAACAAAAACACCCTAACGGGATGAACAACTGACACACATTTATTAAATGAGAAAAGGGGGAGGGGCTAACACTCTTTTTCAGACATCACCAACCATTCCGATTTCCCGCGCTTTTACACCAGCGCAGCGCATTTTTTTTTGTTTCTTTCTCGATAGAGAATATCATCGGAAAAAAAAAACTGTTTTGTGTTCATTGTTTTGACCTTTATTTTGTATTATTTGATAAAGGCCTTATGACCCAAACGTCCTTTTTTGTACTTGGTCCGGCAGGGTTAACGACATATTTGTTTATTTTCTATAATGTAGTTGGCAACAGTAATCTCTCAATATTGCTTCCTTGACATTGTTTAGTCTGTGTATTTATTTCGAAAACTCTCTTAATCGTCTTGAAATCCTTGCGTTTTTTTTTATATCGAGTTATGAGTTACTTATCTCTTATTCTCTCTTCTATTTTCATCTCTTTTGAGGAGCAAATCAAAAGTTAACCTGATCTTAAAAATAAACAATTCAAACAAAATGCAGATTACTGTAAAATAAATGTATTGTGAAAATCCCCAATAAAAGCATCTCCCAAAATATTAAAAAATATATAACAACACAGAAGCTAAGATAAAAAGGTAATAAATAAATCAATAACTATGATAAAAGCTTTAAGTAATCACTAAGATAAAACATTAAATAGTAACGTACTGACTAAGAAAAAGAGAATGACATTCAAAGACAAGATGATTACATTTTTGTTTTGTTTGGCTTGTTAATGTAATGTACTTCTAAAACCCATAATCCATAGCGTTGATATTTTGAATGTAGGAGCCTAAACAAAGTGTATCCGAGGGATGAAATAGGTACTGCCATTTATCTATTATTAGGTTTATCTCCCTTTCCACTAATATAAAACAAAAATTAATTAATTATGCAAAATTTCAACTTGATCCAGGAATGGGAAGTGGAAGAAAAAAGGTGTCCAAACGAAATAAGGGTACTAAATACACACACACACATATTTATATAAATATAAATATATATATATATATATATATATAACATGATATACATCGTAAATAGCATTTATTCCCCGTAATTCGAAATCAAAGAAAATAATTAATCACTAACATTTTTTTCTATTGATTCATGTCTTGTCATGTTGAATGAATAATTGTGTATAGTTTTAACTTCATCCAAGAATGGGAAATGTGAGAAAAAGCATGTTAAAATTCTTTAATAGACAGACAGACAGAACGACATCCAGACAAACAGACAATAAGTTGGTATAAGGCATGTAAGGCTTGTAAAAAAGCTGCAAATTTGATTGAAAATAGAGAACGGGAATATTGAAAGACCTGTACGCCCTAGTAAAGAATCATTAGGTTAATAAATCTAACCTTTCAAAAGACATGAAATAGCGAGTTTCTCTTAGTGTATACTCGTTTACTATTACAATACTGGGTGAATGTGAAATCGCCTTGATTGACGAAGAAACTCACAATATTTAAAAAAAAACGAAATAAAATCTGAGCAAATACAAAAAAAGAGAGCAAGAAATATCACAAATGCATTTTTATTGAGGCTGATTTGATATGCAGCCGTAGTGCCAAAAATCTTCCATCATCTGAACAGTGACGTTGGGTTGGTCGTTCGTGATATGCATTCCAGCATTATGGATCACAACTCTGCACAAGTTTCCCACATGTGTGTAGAAACCTTTGACAACATTATCTTCTCGCCAAACTGTCCGTACAGAATCGTTGTAGGCAGACTGCATTGACCAGGGCATGCCCATCAGAACTGCTTCAAGACCAGGGGAAGAGATGATTCCGTCAAAGACAGCCGTGAATAATAAAACTTTATAGTTTTCTAAAAGCGTGACCAGCTCCGTTGGTTTTAAGGGTTGGTAAACGTCATCCGCCGACTGAGTGTAAATTTCTAGATTGCAAAGTTCAAAAGTATTATTTCCTACATGTAGAAGAGATTTTATAGCGTCAGTTGACATGACATTCTTTATCTCGGTATCAGGCGACGAAGTGAATGTATTAATGTTCTCCAGAGTCAGATTCGACATTTTATAGAAAATGGAATCGAGGTCTAAATAATGGGTTTTCTCGTTCAGATTATTTAACATTTCCTCTTCTTGTGTATAATTTAGCCTTTGTTTATATGAGATAAAGCCCAATGAGTAGAAGGGTTCATAGATATGTTTCAGTTGAGTTCTACCGTCTAGCAGTGGACTGCCGGCGTAAATTCCCTTGAGTAAGATATTGTCTCGTTTCGCTTGCAGGTCTTCGTGAATCTTGTAGGCTAGACTTACAGCATATTTAAAAGCAGGACCAACACCTCCAACGTAAAGGTCTTTTTCTTTCATCTCTGAAAACATTTTGTAAAACTGTTGAATAAAGCTGTACAGATCTTGAGTGTAGTAGTCCTTTGTAGTTTTTATACCTTTCTTGCCGCTGTCACTGTAACTATAGCCAGTATACACTATATTGTCGATGTACAGCATGGAAAATGTCTGAGCCCAAGAATTGACCCGCCTCTCGTAGGAATCATTTCCGTTTGAATATTTGGTCAATTTCAAAGGTCCATTACCGTTAAACATGTTTAACATAGTAGAGCATCCAGGGCCACTAGTTAGCCAGATCACAAGTGGAGCTTTGGGGTCAGAGTTGATGGCTGGGATAAACCAAAACCACAAATGGTTTTTAAGAACCTCGTCCACTGTAAAAAATCCGGAATAGCTGGTCGGTATAACTCCAGTAGGATCGTTTACAAGACTAAGTCTCTTGGCTGTTTCTATGTTACCCTGTTCCAAGTATAGAGATAGGTGTAACGGTTGATTTGATACAACTTTGAAAACATTAAAGATCAATATCAATAGTATTGAATCTTGTGAAAGAGACGTTTTCATTTTCATCTGTAAATAGAAAATAAATTTGTCAAACGAAGAGACAAAATAAACAGTATATAAAGGCAATATCTAAGCAGGTATGCATGTATATATATACTAGACAGATATTACCTGCTGCCCGCAGGTCTTAACTTGCGTATTGCTGATATGGTCACTGAAATAGTGCATTAGAAACAAAAAAGAAAATAATAATGTTATAAGTAAAGCGAATGCATGAATTCATGAATAAAAAAATATTAAGAATGGAGCTAAAAATAGCTAATTGACCTAAATCCAATTTTTTAAATGAAAACATTGGACTGTGTATAAATCTATATTTAGAAGCATGCGATATCAAGAATAGAGTTGCACAAATGGCGAACGAATGTATGTAAAAATGCTTTAGAAAAAAAAATTGAAAGTTAATTTGATTAAAATATGAAATGAATGGGCTATAATTAGTATGTTCATGTGTTTAATTATAAAACTAACTTTTCGAAGAGAAGTTCTATCATCTTGGAGTTGAATTAAACCTAGGAAAAGAGAGATTTGTAACATTTCGGTCCGCACATACGTGACCTTTTTTATTAGATTCCCGATTCATGAATGAAACTATTAAAATATATATCAACACTGCTTCGCAGCTTTAGCGAACGAATGTATGAAAAATGCATTAGAAAAACAAATTTGAATGTTAATTTGATTAAAATATGAAATGAATGGACTATAATTAGTATGTTCATGTGTTAAAGTTTGAAACTATCTTTGCGAAGAGAAGTTCTATCCTCTTAGAGTTGAATTAGTATTTTAGACCTAGTAATAGAGAGATGTGTAAACTTTCGGGTAATGTCTTATGAAAAAATGTACGTCAGGACTTCAAAATTCGCAGATATAAGGGAGGAATTTTGTGTAAAAATGCTTTTAAAACACAAATTTGAAGCTTAATTATATTTAATAATGAAATCAATAGACTATATTTCATGTGTCAAAGTAAAAAACTATCTGCGCAAAGTGTGGTTCTTAAAATTAGATCTAGATCTAGATCCTTTCAATCTTTTAATGTAAACATAGCCTAGATCGATGAAATTATAATGCTTTTATAGAGTTGGACAACTTTTAAATTAAGAGTCATAAGTTTGTTTTAGGGCTACAATACATACACTAAGTTCTAAGTTAGTACCCAAGGAACATTTCTGCCAAGTTTTATCAAGATTGGTCAAACGGTTTTGATTTCTAATCGGCACATACATACGTACATACATACATACATACATACATACATGCATACGCCTTACTTTCTACTTTATAATGTAGATAAATATCAATCATAGGTGTAGCCAGGATGTTTTTTCGGGGGTGGGGGGTTGGATGTGTGTGTATAATTAATCTCGATTACATTCTGACCCTTCATTCTTTTGGAAAAAATTATTGTGCCCAAGAAAAGGTTCTTCCTGGAGTTAGTGAAAAATTGCTGAATCCTCGCCCTTGACAGCAAGGGGTCTAGGGAAGCGCTGAGAGCTCCCTAGCGCGGGGCGGAGCCCCGCCGTCAAGCACTATTTCTGGTATTGAAATCCAACTAAATGCATATTCTGAGGTATCTACAGTGCATTTTCCTACTATTAAAAAGTTTTATTTTAAAAAGCTAATGTGCTTTTCTCAATGACTTAGACCCTCCCGCACCGTTCGGCGCATTTGCTAGCAAGCTGTTTCCACAAAAATCTGTCACTGGCAATGTCTGAAGCCTCTTCCCACCTGATCTGAGGACCTCCATGAAAGTGTGGCGCCAAGTTGTACTAGGCTGTCATCGCAACTCTTATTATGCGTAATTCATTTTGTCAGAGAACTTGTTCCGCAAACCTCATGCGACGCTCTGTCACAATCTTACTCAGGGGTCGACTCCCACTTCGGCATAGGATTTCCTTGATTTGGACCCCTCTATAACTGACTCCTAAAATCCGTTTTAGCCATCTTTGTAGAGCCACATTTAGTGCTTTTCAGTTTCGGTAGATGACTATTCATTGCACTTTATTAATGGAGCCCAACCACTAGTAGACATGTAAAACTTCCATTGACTACGATCTTGGAATTAGATGACTATTTTGCTTTAGATGTTATATCGAAAAGGAAAGTTTTATCGTCAAAATCATCTGTTGTGGGGTTATAAACTAAAATATGTCTGGAGTTGTTGTTTTTTTAAATTCAAAACCCCATTTAGCTACGGTCATAGAATTTAATGACTGTAGTTTGCTTTAGAAAAAATATTGAAGAGAGAGGCTTTCAACCTTAAAACGCTCTGTAGGGGGATTTTAAGCTTAAAAGTATCTTGAGGGGGTTTTAAACATTAAAAACAAGCCATCTGAAGGAGAGGGGTTGAAACTTAAAAAACCCCATTGGCTTGGCTACGCTCAAAGAATTTTAGTGTGTAATTTGCTTTTTTTTTATATTGAAGATGTATTTTTTATCATCAAATCCCTCTGAAGGGAAATTTAAACTCAAAACACCGAATAGGCTTGGCTACGCTGATAGCATTTTGATTACGAATTTTTTATTTATTTTGAAGATTTATTTTTCAGCTTCAAACTCCGCTGGCGGGGGGTTTAAACTAAAAACCCTTTTGGCTATGCTCATAGCATTTTAGTGCATAATTTGCTTTTTTTTAAAATATTAAATAGGTATTTTTAGCTTCAAACCCAGATGAAGTGGAGTTAAAACTCAAAACCCCTTGTTTACACTCATACAATTTTTATTTTGTCATTTGCTTTTTTATATTGAAGAAGGGTTTAAAATCAAAATCTTCCTTGGATGTGCTCTTGGAATTTGTGGATCGTCGTTTGCCTATTTTTTTGTTTTATAGAAGTGGGGATTTCAATACACAAACCCCTTGGTAGTGTGTTTCAAACTTAAAACCCCCTGGTATGGGTTTTCAAACTCAAAACCTCCTGGTAGGTGTTTATAAATTTAAAACCCCAGGTAGGGGTTTTAAATTCAAACCCCCCTAGTATGGGGTTACAAACTCAAAACACCTTGGTAGGGGTTTTAAACTCAAAACCCATTGGCTGTGGTAGGGCAATTTCACCTAAAATAAGCAAAATTAAAGCAAAAGATCTGGGACTAAACTCCGACCCCACCCCCCGTAGTGGGGGGATTTCATTTCGGGGGGGGGGGGGTTGAACCCCAACTCAAAACTCCTTTGGCTACGCTTATAGCATTTTCAATGTGTAATTTGCTTGTTTATATTGAAGAGGGGGTTTTATAGTAAATTTAAGAGGGGATTTTAAAATCAAAATCTTCCTTAACTATGCTCTTGGAATTTGGGGATTGGTTTAGTATTAAAATCTCACCTAAAAAAAACAAAATCAATACAAAAAATCAGTCACTAAAGTCCATCTCCTTCCCCCTCCGGGGAGGGGGTCATTTCGGGGGGGAAGGTGTACATCCCCCCTTGGCTACGCCCATTATATATATAAACATTCGGAACAATCTAGTATACATTCTTAAAACTATTGCGATATTTCGGAAGGTAAACAAAAAAAATAATCAGATTTTTTTCAATAGTTTTTATTCTTTTTTCCCCTCTATATTAACATGACGAACAGACAGACAGACTGACAGACAAAACGTAAAAATATTATATATATTTGTATATAAATCTTTAAATGAAATAATGAAATGCTATAAAATATGGTGCACCAATGTCTATGAACCGTCGTCAGCGCTCTCGTGTTATGAAGACATGTGATTATTTTCTTAAAGGAAATGCTGTAAGTACTCGGTGCATCAATTCTATACTCTTAAGAGAGCAATTTGTATCCTATACTCTTAAGTGAGCAATTCTTATATTTATATATATATAGTACCATGTGGCCGAGCCTCATTCGGGGGAATCATCTATTAATCTATCTATCTAATCTATTATTACCAATCTGAAGTGTTCTTTTAGTTCTAAATGACATCGTACAAGCCATACATGTCGATTCGAATAGAAAGTCTCCCTGCAGTCTCGAAAAACAAATCTCACATTGCGTTAAACTATTGGCCTATTATTGGCTTGGTAGAAAGTCTTTGCAGTGTAACGTCTCAAATGATTATGTTCAAAATTTAATTTTGCAATTAATATATCAATTATGGCTTTAGTACGAAACATCAAGTGATACAAAATCTCTACGTTATTGAGTAAAGCATACACTTTGTAACAAACTAAATGGCGCATTTTTCCTTAGAGACTTAAAAACATCGCGTTAGTATTGTAAAGAAAGAGTTTCCCTTCGAGCACCTCTGTTATGCCGAAGACCTTTAAGCTCACTAAAAAGCCTTTGACAGATGTTATAGCCCCATACGGTATAGGTGACCTGCCCAGCGTGACTGTCAGGAAGCTCATACCGCGTATGCTATGAAATCGCTGTTTGAAGTGCGTCTTGCCACGTATGTCCATGATGGTGTGCAAACAACTTTGGCAAAAGCGTTCAAGAAGTCTTGGTTGCTTTCTGTCAAGTACCCATGTCTAAGATTCTCATAGATAGGTAAAGAGAACCACCTTTTGGTAGACAATGATTTTTTTAGGCAGACGGAAAGATTTATATTGACACACTCTCGCTTGGAGGCATCCAAAAGTATTACTGGCCCTGATCAGACGCCGCTATCAACCTCCCTTAAAGAATATCAATCTAAAGAGTTGCTTTTTTGTTCTGTTAGTTCTCAATGTAATTGTCATGTCAATTAGAATAGAAAGTCTCTTAAGTCGCCCCAACAGTATAGAAAAACCACAGTTCACATCGTGTCGTTTTACATTGCATCTTTGCGTTCCCAGATATGTTAAGTTCTCTACCACGTTAAGGGATACCTATTCGCGTTGATCTTTGGGGCTGAGTATATTTTATTGGGTCACTTCCGTTTTACAGAGGTCTATAGTTAAATCAAAAAGGCGGCAGAGTAACGAAAATTCTTTGATCGCGAGCTGGCCTTAGGCCACTGCACCCTAAGCGACCGCAGTGGGCCCTCGAACTTTCATAAGCTCCGTGCTAATTGTAGGTATAAATTCATTACTGTAACTTATAACAGGGTTCCCGTGGTCTCATTATCTCCTGAAATCGCAAAATATACTAACAGTCTGGCAATTTCCTGAAATTATTGAAATCTCATAAAAGCTCATAAAAAATGTCCTTAAAATAGACACCATTGTCATTTTGGGGTGTCAATCAATATAGTAAATGCCAATCCTACACGCGATAAAAAAACGACATTGTCAGCTTTCATTTAGTAAAAATGTAATGCAAAGACGAATTTATTTTCTAATACAAATTTTAATTTTCACTTATTATCCTAATCCCTACCCTAACTGAGCCGCACGCAATCGATTTCACATAGGGCCCCGCAAATAATAGAGCTGGCTTTGGGTTTCATGTTCAGTGTGTGCAAGTAAAGCTCAGATAAGCTGTTTTATGACCATTTTTTATGTTTTTGGTATGGAACAGAAGACTTCGAAGCTTGAACACATTGCAATAATCCATATATATATCTATACTATAAAGTAGTAAGTAAGGCGTGTGTATGTATGTATGTGACGAGATGTTTAATTAGTCAATAGTTGGCTAGTTTATTTAAGTCTAGGGGAGATTTATTAATTTTATCCCGCTCACATATAAGATTTTGTACAGGCACACCGCAACTAACAGTAAGAATAGACCAATATTATAAGTTTATAAATAAAAATAATTTAATAAATGAAAGTTTACAAAAGATAAATGATCAAATAAATTTATAATTAAGAAATGAAATGAAGGTGCTAATATTTAATATGACTGCTCATCATGGATTGCTAATTGGTGAGTGATTGGAAAAGAAGAAGAGTGTTCCTATGCCTTGAGTACTTATACTCTTTGCTGCTAGCCCGTGGGTTGTGGGTCGTCTTCTGGCGGTCGAAGGACTAGCACTCAGAAGGATGATTCATCCGGCTCTGTCTTAGGACGTCGGCTCGGGATAGTCTCAATGCTGTAGGCAAGCTGGCTCTAGGGTGAGGCCGCTGCCTGTTTAGCAGTAGAGAGAGTTGGTGCTGCAGACTGAGTTGTAGTGGGGTGATCTCTCAGCTGTGATCTCTAGCTCGTAGAGAGCCGTGCTAACTCAACACCAGTTTGTCTTCTGCAGCGAAGGTTGCTCTAATCTGTCGGCATTAGGCAATAGCTATAGGGCAGTGGACAGTTTGGGCCGGGTACTGGGCAGATGATACTGGGCAGTATAAGGCACTGTGGACACTGGTCAATATGTTAAGGCCAAGGACAGTAGGCAATGCCTTCTTGCTAACAGGTATATAATTGGGGGGGGGGGGGGTGTATCTGGTGTGGTCTGCCCCGGTTACAGCTTTGGGTGGAGATCTGGTAGTTGTAGCAATCGGGTGTAGCAATCGTGCGTAGCAATCAGGGGTAGCAACCAGGGGTAGCAACCAGGGGTAGCAACCAGGCTGGGGATAAGACAGACAATTAGGAACCTTCTAAAGGCATTGAGCAGGGATTCCCATATGCCTTGCAATCAATCAGATGTAGGCGTTGGTATCAATCCCAATAAGGCATTTAAGACAATTAAGTATAAAATCTTAAAGCATGCGTATAACTCAATAACAAAAGATACGAGTAAGATAACCACAATAAATGTGTCATCATACAATGTAGGATGATACTAGTCAAGATTCATCCATTAAATTTGATTACGACGATAAGCAATCAGTTATAGTACAATGGGGAATGAGCATATTATATACTAAAGGATAAGATGAAAATAAAATACTAGGGATCGAGATACAATGATAAGGGTTTGACATAATTAATCAAAATTAAACTCATCTAAGGAATTATAAGTTCACAAGTGTGTGAGACATAATAATATTTATGAGGGATATAATAGAAAAGTGAAATAATTAATTTCACATGGGCTCTGTAAGTTTAGAGCACTGTGATCTAAGTTCTTAGACAGAACTTAGATTCACGAAAGGTAATTGTTTACATCAATCTCTAAAATACAGGAATGGATGAAACATAACACATCGAATGTAATAACTATGGCTTTAAACGTGGACAACCATAGCGGCATTAATAATACTATATGAAGATATAGCATTGACATAACATAGTACAATGTACATACACAATAATGTCATAATGTAATGACGGGGAACGTGGTTGTGTACTAATGTGTACTCACACATTCCTATAAGATAAAATAAGTATAGTAAAATGTTTACACTTACCCGTTTGTCCCTAATGAAACCTCACAACTAAACTTCCTAATAGAGGAGACTATATGAATCCTAGCGGGCCTAACTTAGAATGCTTGGGTCTCTCTCTATATATATGGTTGGGGCATTTCGTTTAACGGGTGGGGAAGAAAGCCATGTGATTTTCTCACCGGTATCGATGTACCGGAGATGTCAGGCGTCATGTCCGATTTATGGCCTGTGCGGTGAGAGTAGGGACTAAGACGAATATGCATTTGTCCAGTCCGGGTGCAACGCTATTCTTAGAGCGGTGCGTATCCTGCGGGGGGGGGGGGGGGGTTAGAAAGGGGGAATGGGCGTGAAAAGTTATTAAGCTGCTGCGTGTAGCGCTGGTGCCGCGACCATTGTGTGCTGGTCAGCTGTCCAGCGGTCAAAAATTAAAAGTTAGCCCTAGAGAAGCTAGTTAATGTTTTACGTCGAGATTCGTCCCGTGAGAAACAGTACGAGGGGAGATAAATCCTACAAGAATTCAGTTATGGGTGGACAGGAAAATAACGATTAAGTTAAAATTTAAAGTTTCTCACGGTTGGCTGGGAACAACTCAAATGAATTTTTGTATGCAAGTTTCGTATCGTCACAATGTATGATAGGAATAGAAATAAAAACCGCTTGACCAATCTTGATAAAACTTGGCAGAAATGTTCCTTGTGTACTAACTTAGACCGTAGTGTATGTATTGTAGCCCTAAAACAAACTTAAGACCCTCCAAAAAAATTGACCGACTCTTTAAAGCTATAGTATTTTATGGATCTAGGCTTTGTTTGCAATGTTTACATGAGACAATATCGAAAGGATTTAGATCTAATTTTAAGAACTACACTTTGCAGATATAGTTTTTTACTTTGACACATGAAAATACAAAATATAGTCTATTGATTTCAATATTTAATAAATTAACCTTCAAATTTGTGTTTTAAAAGCATTTTTACATAAATTCGTTCCATATATCTGCGAATTCAGAACGTCCTGACTTACTTATAATACCATTCATTTAACAAATCGGGTAAACCCGTTTTAATTGTACTTTATATCCTATTCATCTATCGCTTCTTTCGTTTTTAATAGAGATGAATGTATCGGCATCGGGTAAACCAATTTTCGCAAAACTAATTTTATTTTTGTAGCAAAAGAGAAAAACTTGATAGGATCATTAGCTAAGTTTAACATACGTCTAAATCCAATCCACTAGAGTATTGCTCACTTAAGACCTATACTCTTAAGCAAGCAATTAATGTATGTATTGTTACGTATTTCTGAATCTTCTGGCTAAATGTATTGGTAGGCACACAAATAAAAACACTGCAAAGAACTTGGCGATTAAACTTTCAGCTTCATATAACTTTATTGACTATTAACTCTAACAATTTGTTACTGTAACATGTAGCGTAGAAGATTTCGTTGCAATTCATCTCTTCACTTCGTTGCAATTCATCTCTTCTCAACTTGCATCGAGCCGTATTCCACAGAACAGACCAACGACACACTTCCCAGTGTCGCTCCAGGTCTCCCAAAGCTAAACCAAGTCGTACTCAAGTCTACCGAATCAGAGCCGCACACGTCTCACATCGACTGTATCGACTGTAACGGCTCAAGTCCACAGTAGTTCGCTGTGTAGACTTTAACGACTGTAGTCCACTCCAGTTAACTCTACCCTAGTTAACTTGCATCGAGTCGTACACATTTCTCTTCCACTAGAGCCGCACACGTCTTACATCGTCTGTATCGACTGTAACGGCTCACTCACGACTGACTTTCACATTAACTCTTTGGCTTATATAGAGTCCCTAATCGCTTGTCCAATATTGAAAAATCACTGCTAGTATCCTCTGGAACAACACGGAAGGAAACATCACATCCTGTCGTTGTTTATACATGTCGATTCCAGAGAACACCTGCTGCAGTGTCATCTCGCCGAGGTCACACGTAGTGACCTCTAACTGTCACTGTTCATTTGTAACACTGCCCCTCTTCTTAGATCTGTTTGTCCCCTGGACACTTAGCAATAGAAAAAGAAGCCTACGCCATTGTAGAATTTTTAAGGAAATGGCACCACTACTTACCTTCATGTATGACAAACAGAGCAAATGGAAAATAAAGAATGAGAAAATTCAAAGGTGGAGACTGGAACTGAGCTGTTTCCACTACGATGTCTTGTATAGACCAGGCAAACACAATGTAGCGGCTGATACATTTTCTACAAACGGGTGTGTGTCAGCTATAATTCGAAATGAATTAAAACTGCTCAATGACTCTCTGTGTCATCCCAAGTAACAAGACTGGCATTTAGTGCGAGCGAAAAACTTACCTTTCTCTTGTGAAAATGTCAGGATGGTTGTCAACCAGTGCAGAATCTGTGCTGAAGTAAAAAAAAACAGATATTTCAGTAATTCTAATGGAATTAGGGAAAGCGATGCAGCCTTTCCAGAGACTAAGTATGGAATTCAAAAGACCGCTCCCTTCTACATCTCGGAACACAGACCTGCTTACCATAGTTGACGAATTTTCTAGATTCCTGTTTGCATACGCCTTGTCTGATATGTCAGCTTCAACAGTAATCAGATAATCTATTTGGACTATCGGAATGCCTGACTATGTACACTCTGTTAGAGGTACCTCATTCATGTCAAGAGAGGTGCAGGAATTCTTACACGAGAGAGGGGTAACCACAAGCAGGACGACCCCTTAAAATGCAATAGTAAACTCTCAAATAGAAAGGCTAAACGGCTCATTATAGAAAGCTATAACCTGGCCTTAAAAACTCAAGGACTCCCGGTTTCCAAATGGGAGCATATGTTAAACCAAGCCCTGCACCCTCTTCGTTCTCTGCTCTGTACCGCTACAAACGAGACACCGCAAGGGAGAATATTCAAATTCTTTCGCAGGTCCACCTTCGGCAAATCACTCCCGACATGGTTAACTCAATCTGGACATGTTTTGCTAAAAAAAAAGAGTCAGTGCATCAAAATATGACAATGGTACAATAGCTGTGGACTTAATAACATGTAACCCACAGTATGCCATTGTAAGACTTCCTGATGGAAGAGAAGAAACAGTGTCATTACGACATTTGGCCCCCGCTCCAAGAGAGGGAGAATCAGAGGTGCATCAATATATGGAACATGAAGACATTGAGCCGGAGACAAACCTTATGACACGTATGCAGGTGCCTACTGACCATGTGACTATGGAACCAATGGCTATACAACAGGGTGAAAACGGACATCAAGAAGAAGTAAATGCAGGGGCGGAGCCAACAGTTAATGAGCCGCCGATGTCACCAATTCAAAGCGCCGGCAGTATTGGTCCTGGTAGAGTTAACCTAAGACCAAGAACAAGCAGACCTAATTATAAGGTCTAATATTTATTTATTTATTTTTCCATATCACAAGTTCTAACTCAGTATCTGTAGGCTTAATATGACACACTTAGAAATGATCGTTTTATAGTGTATAGCTTTTCTAGTTAGACTTTTTGTATTGTATTACTTACATTATGATTCAAGACTACTTTCTCTACTGGTCTAACTTAATATTTGTATAATTGTATAGTGTATAACTTGTTTGTTTATAGTTATACAATGCTTTTTAATAGAGTAACTCTGTAAGTATTCTGTAGGGATACTAAGGCCTCCTATATCGTTGTCCTTCACTATTATTTACATGTTTACATGTATTAACAAATCGAGTAAACCACTTTCTTACATATTTTAAATTTAATATGAATATGTTGGCTTAACGCAGCGGTTCTCAACCTTTTTAGCTCCGTGGCCCTCTAATATAATTTCCACTAAGTGTCGACCCCCAACCATTGAAAAAAATCCTTCCTTTGGGTAAGGTAAATGTTCTTTAGCTAGTCTTAAAATCATTTTTCTCAAAGATATGTTGTTGCAAATGGAAGAGGAAATCGTGAAAACAAAATCTCAAATAGAACAGAATGACTGCAAACAATTGATCCAGAATTGTGTAACTGACATTGAAGAGAAATCCAATAAGAGCACGATCTGTGCAGACAACACACATATTTTTTCAAGACGTATTTTTACTTTTCCAAAAATTAATCAACTTTGTCAATTACATCTCATGCTTACATTCTATCTTTAAACTCGCCATTATGTACGTTTAGCATTCTATCTTTAAACTCGCCATTATGTATGTTGAGCATTCTATCTTTAAACTCGCCATTATGTATGTTTAGCATTCTATCTTTAAACTCGCCATTATGTATGTATCTCAAGTAAACCAGTAACTGTGAACAAATTACAACGTCTGCGGACTCATCAAGCTTGATGCTAAATATTGGATAAGGAGCAGACAACATTTCCTGAATTACCTAATAGATAATAACAAGCCATGTCAACTATTCTCTTGTAAACAGTGTTATTAGATATGAACATTTGATATGAACATTTCAATAAATTTATTAGAAAATTAGCTCCAATCATAACTTGTGCAATGTACTTGGCTGCTGACAGTAACTCCTTGGTAATGGTGTGAGGTTTCAGAACTCTGTCGATTCTGAAAGCCATGTAATAAGAAGCACTAGGGCTGCCATGTTTTAATTTAGTCTGAATTTCTTGACTCCATCAGCCTTCAAAACTAAAATACTTGATGTCCTTATCGGCAAAGCTCTGACAATTTTTCGGCCTCATACATTCGGCAGAGAGCAATTCTTTACAAATGACGCATTGAGGTATTTGAATTTCTGCTTAAACGATTGAAGTAAAACATACCGCAAAGAATTGTCCTTTTGTTTTCTCTCAGCGTTCTTTTGTCCGTGTTTATGGGGGGGGGTTGTTCCATAATGAATTTATTTCTTTTCATAACTCTAAAACGATGGCATATTATTACATAAATTTTCATTCACAACGTGATTAGATCTTCCCCATAGAAATTGTTGATCCCGCATTGGTGTCACGATGCAATTAATGGACAGTTCTTTCCATAGTTTAAAAATTTATTCTGCAATAACTGGCATTTTCGAATAACAATTATTAAAAACAAAACAAAGAAGTAACTACCAAATAAATCATGTACACCTTCAAACAAAATGTCCTTTGTATCTTCTGGCTTTATATCCATGGTCTTAGATCTGTATTTGTTCTCCCTACTTTTTATTTTATGCAGACATGACAATCGTTACCTTTTTTTGTTTAAATACTATAATCTGATAGTTTATCAATCTATCAGCACGAGACATATTCATGTATTTCGACTATACACATTTAGTGTGCTTGTTACAGCACATTAGAAACAAACAAAATTCCGATGAAAAATAGCAACAAAAAAAAACTAAAAAAAAAACAGTTTTCCGATGGTCTTAGGCGACCCCTGGCCAATTGTCATTCGACCCCCAAAGTAAATCCATAATCACGACATTCTTTTATTTTCGTGTTAAAATAAACAAAAAATACGAAAGGAACACTTACATGTTAAACATAGATCTACTTTTGATCCAGTAGATCAGTAATACCCAAAGTAAGGGCAGCAGGCCGCAGGTCATATCAAGCAAGTAGAAATAGAAATCAATGACCTTTCTTCAATTATCGCCTCTGCCAACTGAGACACTTCCGAAACAATTTCTTTAAGAATAAGGAAGCGTCAAACTTTTGCGTATACTTTATTCATTTTTCATCTATAATATCCATAGAACAATTCACTTTGCCTTTCAACTATTCACAGTGGCCTACACATTGCTGTGTGTCAATTTAAATTAAAACATTTCAATCAATATTGTATGTTTCATAATGGCTCAATACTGCTGCTAAATAATAATAATAAAAAAACTTCACAAAGCTAAGCCAGAACAAATCATGATGTTTATTTCAAGTTGATTGATGTATAGATCAGTGATGCCCAAAATACGGCCCGCGGGCCAAATCCGCCATCGAGGTGGTTCCATCCGGCCCGCCGATATGTCGGCACAACTTGTAGAAAATCACCCTCCAAAAAGAAAAAAAAAGGTTAAAAAAATGTAATCTTTACCTTCGTTAGGGCTTCAATCTTTCTCTGAAGGATTGGTACCATGACCTTTAACATTTGTGCATTTATAAAATGGGACCCTGAATGTGGAATCTACCAGGAGAAGTGAACGGATTTTTACTTTTTGTAGAAAATGATAATAAACCTACATATTTGGTTTGAAAAGAAAGTGTGGCTGTTTTAAAAACAAACAATATATAAACAGATTATTAAAATAAAAATATGACGGTATTCTTGATTCGTTCAACTACGCCTAGAGATTGGAAGATAGATGGGAATATTCACCAAAAAGAGACAAGAAAATGAGTCAGTGGTGAAGCTAGATACAATATTGCTCACATTTTAAGTAGAGAAATGAAGCCTTTCTCTGAAGCTTAAAAGAAGGTTAACTTCAACTATCCCATTAATTAAGTACTAGATTCACAGGCTTTTATTACAAATAGTTACAGGTAAATTTAATTTTTGTACTTTTTCGTTCATGTGGCCCGCGACACGAGTGTTGGAAATTAAAATTGGCCCGCAGGTCAAATTAGGTTGGGCATCACTGGTATAGATGATAAAACCAACAAACCCAAAAAAGTTTTTTTGGGCCTTGGGTTCGAGTCCTTCAAACATTGACAGAACATGCAAACTGAAAGGATATATATCTATATTATTTCACCAGTCCCTTCTGCCAATTCACTTTTCAGACACGCCAGCTGTTAATCATCAAAAACATACACAGCCCTTAATGTTGCTTATGTCCAAGGCAACAGCGTATCAAGAGTTACGAGATATAACAAACGACGCCTCTCTCCTCTTGTTCCAGAACTCTTCCAGGCTCTTCTTGTAACTTTAAGCTGAAGGAAGTTTCTCATTGACGCTGAACTTGAAGCCTACGCGCTGTCCGGTGTTGCCAATCGTGCATGGGGACATTGCACAGGACAAAGGTAAACTATTATTTTCGAAAAAAAAATAAATTTGCGTGTTTAATTAATAATAATATGCGCGCTTTTAACCTATATGAGTTGTAATGAAACTTTAAGTAATACGAGATGTTTTTTATATGTATAAATGAAACGACTATATTTATATACACTATTTATAGTTTATTAACAACAGCAACAACAAAAAATGACTACAAAGTACAACGTGTACAGGTGGAATTAAAAACGATGGAAGAGCAGTGGCTGAGTGGTAAATCACTTGCCTTCTGAACCGGGAGTTCCGGGCTCGAATCTTGGTGTAGATTGGGATTTTTTACTTTCTGGAACCTCTGAGCTCTAATGGGTACTTTACATTAGTTGGAGAAAGTAAAGTGGTTGGTCGTTTGTCACATGAACCCCTTGTTAACAGTGGACCAAATAAACAGATGACCCTTACATCATTTGATCATAGATCACTAGGTCTGAAAGGGGAACTTTTTAATTTACTTTATTGAAATGCCAACCCGATAATTATTCCTATAACTGTGAGGCTACGTTAATGTAGTCTGGCCATTTTTGTAGAAAAAGCTCGTGTAAGATAGCGTATCTACCTTTAAGAAAGTGGTACATATGTACATATGTATTTGCATATAATAGATACGTACTTATTCAAAAATGATTTTTGCAAAGACTTAAAGTAACTGTTGCTCTCATACAGCACGATATAGATGAATGTGAAATGAAATACTAACTAGCACTAAAGTTGTTTAAAATCTAAACGTAGCGAATCACACACACTCAAAAGTGTTGAAATCTTTTATTATTATGTCTCAATTCTCTTTACTTACCCTGATGTTCAAATCGTCAGCTTCTTGGCAATGTCAGGTTACCCCAAAAAGTGTGTTTCAAGATGCAGGCAACAGTTTCAAGATGAAGGCGACAGTTTATATAACGTTTTGTTAGAGTTCGACTTCAAACAGCTGGAACAGAAGATAATTACTTTTTCCTAATTTAGTAAACAAAGACATTTTTCTAATTACTTTTACACGTAACAATGGTGATACCTGTCTCTTCTCTTCCACTGATAGGGTGGAAGGGGGAAGGGTGATGTGGGCGTCGTAAAGTAGTAGTCAGGTACAGTTTAGATAGTATATTCGTCTGCTATCAAAGACGCCGGTCAATTACTTAGGTACGCCGTTCACACATATATTGATAATGCTCAAAATCTGTTAAAGAATCCAGCCTCATGATTATTGAGGCGCGGTGGCTAAGCGGTAAAGCGCTTTACTTCCGAACCGAAAACCCGGGTTCGAATCCTGGTGAAGATTGGGATTTTTAACTTAGGGATCTTTGGGGGCCACTGAGACCACCCAGCTCTAATGAGTTCATCAAGTTTGCCATTGCTGCAGAAGACTTTTATATTCGCTTTTTTCATTTTTTTAGGTAGCTGGCAATAGTTGATCCCAGGTAAGTACTTTCCTGCCCCACTGTAAGGATGTGATTTCTGATAAAAATGTCGTGTAGTACTTTGAAACTTGTGACTGATCTCAGTCTTGCTGAACCTTATTGTAGGACTGAACAGCTAACTAAGTCTGATCTGCCAAAGGAGTGCATAAGCGTCGGCGAACAACATTTCTCTAACAAAATACGCCATCTTTTCGTGTTGGCTTTAAATATGAGAAGGAAATTGTCATCGGATAAAAAAAGAGGTGCATTCACGTGCTGTGGCAAACGTCCCAGAATTGGTTTGATTGGTTACATCAAAGTCTTGCCCGATTAGAGAACAAGCTAAAATCAGTAATTCATCTGGGCGTATCCAACGTCTTTCAAGACAGAAGGAGCCATATGAATGAACATTATCATTACCTGAATGTAACTAAGAATATTGTTACGTATTTCTGAATCTTCTGGCTAAATATACACTGCAAAGTACTTGACAACTCGAACTTGTCAGCTTCATATAACTTTATTGACTATAAACTCTAACAATTCGTCGCTGTAACATGTAGCTTAGAAGGCTGTACAATATCTGTCAGTTTACAGTTATCTATATTTCGTAGCAATTTATCATTTGTCTGCTTGCATCGAGCCATATTCCACTCTACTTAGCTGTTACGAGTCGTACTCACGTCTTCCGAATCAGAGCCGTACACGTCTTACATCGACTGTATCGACTGTAACGGTTCAAGTCCACTGTAGTTCGCTGTATAGACTTTAACGACTGTAGTCCACTCCAGTTAACTCTACACTAGTTAACTTGCATCGAATCGTAAATATCTCTCTTTTACTGTCTCGCACAATAGACAACAGTAATGACGACTGTACCGACGACTCACTTTTCACAATAACCCTTTGGTTTTTATAGAGTCCCTAATCACTCCTCCAACATTATAAAAACACTGCTAGTACCATCTGGAACATCACGTGAGGACACGTCGCATCGTGTCTTTGTTTACACGCGAAGATTCCAAATAACCTCGCTGCTGTGTCATCTCGCCGGGGTCACAGGCAGTGACCTCTACGTGTCACTGTTTTTTTGTAACAATAGAAAACTAGGAATAGAAGTCATTATCTAACAACAACATGCATCTATAAATTCGATGTCTATTAGTAGAACTACCAACGGAAAACAAGAACCATGCAATAGTTATAGAGATAGAAATATGAAGTTTCAAGAGGCAATACAATTCACAGATTCATCTTAAACCTAAAAACAGGTTCATAAAATTGTGCAATGGTGGAAAAAAATATGTTAAAATCAATCTTCTTAATAGAAACACACACTCACCTTTCCACGATATTTTCTTTATCTTATGATGAGTTGATTTTAGATTTGAAATTAGCAATGTTAAAAAGTAAATAAAATTCAAGAATGTTTGATTCAAGACTCAAATTGATTAAGCTTGAACACTATTTCAAGTTACATATCGACTATCGTGTTTATGTAGCTAAGTGTTTAGGACCAGCTATCTAGCCTTTCCCTCAAAACATTGGACGTAGAAACTATTAGTGTGTTATTGTGCAAAAGGGGGAAATTGTCTCTCTTGCCTGTCCTTTTCTCAAACTTAGACAACCATATTTCTTATTGATCTTGTACCACAGGTGTCATCACTGCTCACTCTTTTGTTTAGCCTTTAGTCTCGGTTTCTTGTGTCTCTAGGTCATCAATAGTCACAGCATGTCACCAACACCCTGACCTAATGCTGTGACCACTAGTATCTTGTCAACTAAGTCAATCTCAGCGCTGAAATGAGGAAAATGAACTATGATGGCAAATTTGTGTAGGAATAAAAATAATAATAACAAATTTCTATTTGATATTTGATAATAACAAATGTCTATTTGATACATTGATAATAACGATGTCAATTATGTAATTAATTAATAATAACAAAATGTATATTTGGTATTTGATAATAACAAATGTCTATTTGATATTTGATAATAAAATGACGTTTTTCTTCCCTTTTGATCCATAATTGCAATAAGTTTTGAAAGCTTCATGATGCAGAGAAAGAAAATACTTTCATATTGGTTGTTAAAGAAATTGTGTTTTTAGGTTTTAATTTTACAATCAATACATGTTTTTCTCGTTTTTTTTTATATCTAGTACCCTAGTGTCAAAGTTCCGGTTGAAAAAAAACATTTTAGTACCCCATTAGTTTTTAGGCTAAATATAAATTACTTAAACAATGTCAGGTATGTGTAGTTTCTAGTTGGATAAAAGTTATCTAAAAAAACTACCATCAAGCTGGTACCTTTAATTTTAAAGTTTGTATTTGAGAGTTGTGGTGTTTATTAATATGATTTAATCTCTCACAGTAATGTAACAGCTTGTGTCGGAGGTACCAATTTGTTGACAGACTGACATAAATGGTTGAAATTAATTCGATTAGACTTTAACATTCTTAAAGGAAATGATTTCTCTAATGTGAGCTTGCGCTCCCAGAGCTATTTTTATATGTATGTTTGTTGTATAGGTTAGAGCTATTTTTATATATTTTATTTTTATAGGTTAGTGTCAGATTTTATAATTGGACTTAACGCATATTTTTATATAGGTTAGTGCGGGATAGTATAAAAAGTGATGTACATGCTGTTTTAAAACAGTTGCGTGTTGACCAGTGGCTATTTTTACTGCTGTGTTATTGCTGCTTTAACCGCTGCTGTATTTAGTACCATTGCCTTTGGCTGTTCATTTAGATCTAGATAGATTTAGTCTCTGTTGTGGAGTTGTAAGGCGTGTTTTAGTCAGTGTTAGTACTGGTTTGTTGTAGGATATTGCAGATTGTAGATCTAGACTAGAGTTTGTTGGGTGTTACTTAGTATAGATTTAGGCTTAGTGTTGTTTGTACCAGTTGTAGAATATTGTAGATTCTAGACTAGAGGGTTTTACTTAGTGATTGGATTAGTATTAGTTGTTTGGGTTTTAGTGTACATATTATTTTATTATTGATTTATTTTTTTGTATGTAAATAAAGTTTCATTTTGTCTCATTTAATTTCAAGTAAAGTTTCGTTGGTGTTTTCATTTAGTTTAGGTTGGTATGTCTAGTTACTTAGGCGACTCTAGCCCTTTGGTCATAGACTGAGGTGTCACAGATTGAACCCACCCGGTAGCGCTAACATCTGCCTACTGTATAAAATTTAATGTTGAGCAGAGAAAAGGTCTCCAGCGCCTCCTGACCTGCTCACACTAACAATGAACAAAAATGTAGCTACATGAAACATAAAAATACTTTTTAAAAAAAAGGTAAAGTTTATCTATAGGGCAGGTAATGTAAATGTCATCTATTTCTACAGCCGACGGTTAACGAGGGTTTCAAGTGGCATGCACAAGAACCAACCACTTTGCTTCCCATTAGAGTTGGTTGGACTCAGGAGCGCCCTAAAAATCTCGAAATTAAAATCCCAGTTTTTATTTGCATACTTGGCTTGACTTCCAACCTTAAACAATTTACAATAAACAATGATCGATAACTAATGATGACTGACAAAAGACCAGAGGACCTGGATATCTTAGTACGTTTTCTTTTTTTGCAATCTCGCAACACCATTTCTTCGAGTTTTCATTTGAATATCTATTTCCTACTGAGCCGCGCATAGGTTAAGGCAATATAAGCCTAGCTTCAAGGTCTTCATCAAGTTTTTGTTAAAACACTATCTTGCCCTTTCTAGACACGTGAACTATCAGGGTAAGCAGCCAAGCTTGACAGTAATAATAAAGACCAGACCGCTTCAGTATTTAAAATACGTCTGTGAGACGTTTTTGTTTAAATTGATTTCTACTTGTTTGTGTGTGTAAATCCGAGAGCAATCGTGACGTTAGAAGGTATGGTCAGTGGAGACCAATAGCATGTTTCTAAATCACAGGTCAGTGTTCAGGCCTAATATGAATATTGGTGTCGGTTCAACACGGACATTTTTCTTCATAATCGTAGCAAGAAGTGAAAGCAATATTTAAAAGTCTATTTTTATTACAAGGAAACGTAACTCAGATGTACTAGATGTGTTTCCAGAGAGAATAAAATCCTTTACTAGATTCAAATACGCATGGTTTTAATTTACCATGTACAGAGTTATAACAAGCACAACATAAAATAAAAAATACTTTGAACAAGTTTACAAAGAGAGTTTGTGTTATCACAAAAACTCAGAGGTGGCCCCCGTCGGAGTCGGATCCCTGTCGGATCCGCCTATTCGCAAGCAATATTCATATGGTCAAAAGAAATAATGTTTCAAAGATTCATTTGTCGTTGTAAAAAAAATTACGGTTTGCACGCTGGACTGCAGTTTCAATTTATCAATGTATTTCTGGTTAAAACCCTGCCCGCTCCCATACCCCGTCGTTCTGCGGGTGGTTTGGACTAGGAAGTAAACTATCTTCAACTCTGAAGGAACATCCGAAACATGTAAAACTAACAAACAAACATCCCGGGACCGTCAAGATAATTAGTTCAGCGCGCTAACCGCACGACCAGGCATTGCTTTTAACTTAAAAACAAACTGGTTACAAACAGCCTATTATTGATAAAGAGATATATTACACGTTACAGCATGACATCTACCGGATATGTACAATATGTCAGACGAGCGATTTTAGATAATCTTTCAGCATTGATTTGTAATTGAAAAAACAAAAACAGATATATCGTGCTTGTACTTCGATGTCTCAACACAGTTATCAATAGAACTATTGGCATTTTCATTTAAACGGAACTAGAATAAGGATGTAGATCTACATAAACTAAATTTCTGATTAAGCAATCTTAAGATCTATATCTACTAGATCTAGATCTATTGGCTAATATTAATTTGAAAAAAAAATTAGATTAGATTTATGCCCCCCCCCCAAAAAAAAAAATCCTACATAATACATCATAATGCAACATTAAATTTAAAAATAGTAGATTAGTTTTAGTATATTATAACATTGCAATATTGATCTAGACGTTTGGAAATAAAAATCTACACTTAAAGTCTAGAAATTGAAATTCTATATCTTAATTTAGTCTATATCAGTCTAAACTAGACCATGGAACTACTAGACCAAGAAATTCAAGATCTAGACAATATAACTTTTAAAAATTACTATAAAAATCCAGATCTAGTTTTAAAAAATTCTAGATATACTGTTAAAAAACCTAGATCTAGTTTTTAAAAAATCTAGATTATATCTAAATCTAGCTATCTTGCCTTTCTTGAAAACAAGTCACATAACGAGGTTTAATTAACATTACTACACCGAGTTGTTTTAGCATTTTATCTAAAGAATTCATTCCGTTTGACGTCAATGGAAAAAAAAAATCTACAACGTCACACGGCCTATTTAGACTAAAAAATGACTTCATCAATACGAGCCATTTGTCGAGGGATCATAGACATTGGTGCACCGAGTGAGTTATTTTAGCATTTCTTTTAAAGAAAAAATCCCATATGACATCAAAGGAAAAAAAATTAGCTATGTCACATGGCCTAGTTAGACTAAAACATGGCTTCATCAAAACGAGCCAGTTACCGAGGGATCATAGACATTGGTGTTACATTAGTTTTTTTAGTGTTACATTTGAAGAATTCATTCATATGACGTCACAGGGAAAAAATCCGTTACGTCACAATGGGCTAGTAGAGATTCAATCGTTTGACATATTTTTTTTTATAAAACAATATCGGAACAACTTCTTCTTAGTTCATAGCACAGAATTACATGTAATACAAGTTAGAAGAACTAACAAACATTCGTTGGCGTTTATTTGTTTTTTACAAAATCATCCGGAACAATCTATTATAGATATTAAAACTATTGCAATGTTTTGGAAGGAACATTAAAGGTTAAATCAGATTTTCAATAGCGTTTAGTGTTGTGTTTTTTTTTTATATAAACGTGACGGACAGACCGACCAACAGAAAAACGCACAAAAATCAGCGACTTTTATCCTGATGTGTTTCACTAAACAAAATATATAAAATCTGATTATTTAAATTTTTTTAAGGCAATAGTTAAGCACCACAACATGTCGCGGCGTTACGCTACTTCACAAAAGTTGCTGAATAAAAAGTACATTTTAAAAATGTGCGTGATATTTACATATGAACCGTATTCTTAGCCTTTATAAACAAACATAAATGTGTTCTTTTAATTTTAGCAGCTAGTTGACCAGAAAAAACACCTTTAACTAATATTTACATTTGTTGTCAACATTTCTTGTACATTTTATAAATATATTTGACTTGGTGATACTGCAAATACACAAAATAAAAGTCTTTCTTGTTATCATATTGTAACATTCCCTCCCTGACATTTACGCCATTGTTTTAAAATTGGTGCATTCTTATGAAAAAATCGCTTGCATAATTAATTTTATAAACTATACGGTTTGCTTTTAGAAACCAAAAGTAACCGTTGCACCTAAACTTTTCAAGCTGCACCATATGGTGAAATAATATTTTTCATTTCTCGTTTAGTTTTCAAGATCTTAGTGTAACAGACGGACAGACTGACATTTTGCACAAATTTAATAGCGGATTTTCCCCTTACGGAGCCCGTTAAAAATACATTACTCTTTTAAGCATTTTATAGAGTGATTATTTAGCTCTTTAATGACATGCGGAAATACCCAAAGGCGTATAGTCTAATCATGTTAAAGATCTTCTAGTCCTTGAGCTAAATTTTAATTATTTTGTTTTTACAATTATACAAATTATAACGGCAAAACTAGAGGTTTCCTAATGTGACCAACGAGTTAATAATTCTTTTCTCAACGATATTCATAAAGAGTGAAATTTCTTGGAAAATCATTAGAGTCGTTTTTGAGAAACCGAGTCCACCAAGAAAGTTCTACATATTGCCGACTCCAAATATTTGACTGGTTAGAGGTATTGTAAAAGCTTATGTGAATCTTTAAACAAATTACATGGAGGATTGAATGTGAAATGAGTTTTTATCGTTTATTTTATTTGTATTTTGTGTTACAGTCAAAGTTATTAGGATTAAACACTCTTGCACCTAGCAACTAGCTGAACGTGCTCATGTTTTGCTAAAGTGTAGACCAAATGATCACGTAGCTAGTATTGTCTGTCTACATCAGTTCACCAAGCCAAATGTCTTAATGTGTAATGGATAACATTGTTAAGTCGGATCCTCCTCCCTGCCCTGCTCTCAAACACCACCAGTTTTATATGCTAAATCTTATTGATCTTGTATCCCAAGTGATATCTCTGCATACCCTTTAATTGAAGTCTTAGGTCTCAGAAGTTAAAAAATTTTCTTTTATCTACATCTATCTAGATAATTAAATTTAACACCAGATCACCAACAACTTCAACTAAAGCCTCGTGACCATTAAAACCTTGTACAGCGACATTGTGAATCCAGGGCTTGACTAGAGAATACTGTCCTGGACAACATTGCACGTTTTAATATGAACAAAAATAAATACATAAAACGTACGTGACTATATGACAACAGAGTATAGTTCATAGTATTTACAGATGCGACATAATTTTTGTATGCTTAAAAAAAATTACATATAAGTAATATAACCAGCGACGTACCGCCGAGCGGACGGCGAAGGCTGCTGCTCTGAACGCCATAGCCTAGCGCCATTAATCTGGATATCAAGACATTTAAACTAAATTAACTTTAATCTATTTAATTAAAGTAAATTGGATAATTGTGTATTTTGACTTGGTATTGCTTAGCATAATGAAGGAACTAGTTGAAACAATAAACTTTCAGTTATTGGCAACTTTGCGCGTGCAATATCAAGAAAAGTATTTCTGTAAGAAAATAGACTGTCACTACCGATTATTCGTTCATTACCTTCTATTACTTTATGTATGTTTTGTATTGTCTAATGGTCAGTCATCTCAGGAAATACGGATTTAATACTTTTGAGTAATTTTTCCAACATCAGAAGAGGGCGGTACTGCTGCAGACCTGCCACATCACCAGAAAATTCTTTAGTGGAAACTGATAAAGGGACTGCAATAAATTTTGTTTCTCTTTAACTCGACCCTGGCAGCGCCAAAGAATGAATACTCGTTAGTTTCTAACATAATAATAGAAATAATTTGATCGGTAAGGATGATCATCCTTATTACAAGTACTCGCCACAAAAGGTCTACTAATCATCTGCTGTAGTGTGATAAGCCTATTTGACTGACAAAACGCTAAATTTCAATCGCCCTGATATGCTGCTCATTGAGACGTGATACTCGAATTAAGGCCGGTCCATTTCAACGTAACAGAAACTAGAATGGTCTGCCCTAAGGAATGTATGGGGGAGACTTTCACTTTATAACATTATATTGTTTTAAGTAAGAAAAAATAGGAGGCGGTCCATGGCAAAATAAACAATATATAACAAAAAAAAAACAAAAACAAAACAACGGAAATAATACAAAACATTCCCCTTTCAGAGCTTGCGATCTATAGGGCAGATGATGCAAACTTCATTTGTTTCTGAGGCCCTTTGTTAACGAGGGTGTCATGTGGGCAACACAACGACCAAAGGCCTTTACTTTCTACCCAACTAAATGTGTGACGTACCCATTAGAGATGGGAAAGACTCTGAGGCGTGCTAGAGATCTTAAAATGAAAAAAATCGAAGTCTTTACCGAGATTCGAACCCAGGACCTCAGATTCGAAATTCACCCAGACACAGCGCCTCGACGGAAATAGTCAGTGGGTAATCCTAGTGTAGTTATAAGTTAATGTTCATTCTATATTTTCACAAAGTAAAGAAATCTTAGATACGAGACGTTTTAAAGGATTTTTTTTTTCTAGAGACGCGTCTGCAATAAAACATTCTCACATTCTCTCTTCTAACGCACAAAACCAAAATAAACAAACCGTCACACTGAATAGGCTCGTCCTTGCACGGACTTGAATGTGCTTGTTATCTGTTTGATACTATTGACTGGAGTTGATCTTACAAGACGACTGACTTTTGATGAGTTGACAATTATAACGTGAACCTAAGGATGAGTTCGACACATTCAAGAGACAAACAAAAGACTTAATAAAACTTGGTGAAATACATCACCGATGTTTATTTACACAATGGTAGGATTGAAATAGGTCTCTAAATCCGTCGATATTTACTAGCAGTCCTTTCATCATTTTTCTTACTTCATTCCCAAACCCATTCTCTGGTTTTGTGTACTCCTATTCTGCAACTCCATTAATCTGTCTGGTGACGTGAATATTTTTGGAGGCCCCCGAAAGAGAAAAAGACGCTATTAGTTTTGTGTGAAATGTCTGTCCGTCTTTCCGTTAGTCCGTCCGTCCCGTTTAGATCTCGTAAACTAGAAAAGGTAGTGAAAATCCGACATCACAATATTTTAGACCTTTAAAAGTTCTGATGCAACGGCTACTTTTTTTTTTCTGAAAGTAAAAAATCTAATTTTTTAAATCACTTATGCAAGCAGTTTTTTAAAGAGAAAAAAGCTAATTAGTATGCATTATAAGTTAGACCTAATTTAAGACAAATAGTAATCTTGTCAACTTCATTTTCTTGAAACTTTTATATAGGGAAACTGAAATTCTACACGTGAGAATTCAAATAAGAGATTTAGCCTTTTCAAAACAATTACATGAATTATAAGTCTTCAGTTAGACCAGGAGAAGTGGGTGCTGAGCGATAAAGTGCTTGGCTTCCGAATCGGGGGTGCCGGGTTCGAATCCTGGTGAAAACTGGCATTTTAAACTTTGGAATCCTTGGGCGCCTCTGAGTCTATCCAGCTCTAATGGGTACCTGACATTAGTTGGGGAAAAGTAAAGGCGGTTGGTCGTTGTGCTGGCTACATGACACCCTCGTTAACCGTAGGCCACAAAAACAGATGAACTTTACATCATCTTTCCTATAGACCACAAGGTCTGAAAGGGGAACTAGTTAGGCCAGGTTCACATCTAACTTTGCATTCACTTGCACCTATCCTTTGATCTGCTGGACCGTTGGGGCACTACACAAGATGTCAACCTTCTTTCTCCATTCTTATCTCTCTTTGATATTATTTCATTCGGATGTTTTTTTCTGAAAATATTGAAGCCTGCCTGGGTGGACCACTTCGGGGGCCGATTTTGTGTTTGTAACCTTGTTTGCTGTCACTATATGCAATACGAAGTGTAATTTTTTCAAACCAATGCACTCTCTAGGCTAAACTAGACCACTCACCGTTTACAGAAGTAGACATCGTTGGCTACATGTACTGTGTACCTTGAATGTCCATGGCATAATAGTCTTGGCAGTACTGCCTCCGTCTTAATTAGACTTGATGGTTTTTATTTATTTTTATTTTTGTCCAAAAAACATTAACTCCTGCTAGACGCCAGGAGGAAGCATTTCTCATTTCTGGTATAAAAAAAATCGGAGTTCAACATCGGCTCATCCCAACACTTTGCATCATGGGCGTACCCCGTACCCAGGATTTTTTTCGGGGGGGGGGGTATCTATCTATATATATATTTGTTTAGGGTTAGTGGTTCGGCGCATTGGGCGGCAAACTTCTTCGATAAAAATCTGCCACTGACAATGTCTGAAGCCTCTTCCCACCTGCTCTGATGACCTACATGAAAGTGTGGTGCCAAGTAGTTCCTGTTTGCGCTTTCCTCGTAATGGCCTCCTTGTCATCGCAACTCTTATTATGCGTAATTCATTTTATCGGAGAACATGTTTCGCAAATCTCATGCGACGCTCTGTAACAACCTTACTTAAGGGTCGGCTCCCAGTTCGGCATAGGATTTCCTTGATTAAGGCCCAATCTCTATAACTGACTCCGTCTTAGCCATCTTTGTTAAGCCACAATAGTCTTTTTTTAAAATTTCGGCAGATAACCATTCACTGCACTTTAGTAATGGAGCCCAGCCACCATAAGGGAGATAATGTTATAATTTAATAACAAAGGAAGACAATTTTTTTAACCTTTAATTCTCCTTCTGAAACATCCCAATTGTTTTAAGTATCTATTCTATATTGTTCCGGATGTTTTTTGTGAAAAACAAATCAATGCCAACGAATGTTTGTTTGCTCTTCTAACTTATATTACATTTAATTTCTATGCTTAAACGTTGCAAAAACACATGATCTTAAATATATTGTTCCGGCTTTTTCGTGAAAATAGCATATAAATGCTAAATAAAAATCTCTCTACTGACTGTTATACAGTCACGATACACACTAACAATACTGATGTTTAAAAGTTACACTCCATTTTTTATTAACGTGAAACAAGGAGAGACCAACCAGAAGAGACTAATACACAGTGAATACACACTACTGACACACTTCAGAGTAAACTGTGAACACGTGAACATACTGAACAGTAGAACAAGGGATACTACAAGAAAACAAACACACACACAACATACATAAACATAAATACACATATAAATGTAACATCCTCCGGTTTTTTTAGGTTATTCATATACATAGTCACTAGTTCTTGTGGATTCGCCCACTCGGCCAGACCTAGTTGTATTGGTTGTCGATCTGTGAGACCCGTCTTCGATATGGCTTTCAGGTCTCTGAGCATTAGGGCTACCTTCATCTGTGCTGGGTGCATCCACAGGTGCGGGGTTGTCGGGCTTGGTCGTACCTGTTGGTGTAGGCGCATTCGTTTCAGCAGGCAGTGGGATTCTTCGTAAGTGAAGTCTATTTCGGCGATAAACTCCTCCGCCCGATTCAACTTCATACGAACGTTGTTGTAACTGACGAGATATAACTCCCTTTTGCCAACGCTCATAGCCACGCGACCTTGACTTTAGTCTCACCTCTTCACCCTTAGCAAGGGGAGGTAAATCTTTAGCGTGGGAGTTGTAGTAAATCGATGATCTCCTCTGGTTTTCTTTCAGCGCTATTCTATGTTTCTGAGGATCCAGAACTTGAGGTTTCAACAGGCTCTTAGCTATAGGCAGCAAGGTTCTGATTCTTCTGTTAAAGAATGCCTGCGATGGGCTAGTACCAGTTTTATTCAGGGTGCTTCTATGATTAAGTAAAGCCATGAACTGATCTTTATTTTTAAGAAACAATGTCTTTACAGTCTTTACGGCTGATTCAGCTTTCCCATTTGATCTGGGATAGTGGGGACTGCTTGTCAAATGGTTGAAACTCCAATCGTTGGCGAATTTTGCGAAGCTGTCCGAAGATAGCTGAGGTCCATTGTCAGAGACCACTGTGGATGAGATGCCATATCTAGCGAAATGGGCTTCAAGTTTTCTTATGACAGTTTCTGAACTAGTGTTCTCTAGACGATCAACTTCGCAGAAGTTACTGTAGTAGTCCACACACACAAGATAGTCTTTGCCGTCAAGTGTGAATAGATCAACACCAACCCTTTCCCAGGGGTGAGTGGGAACTTCATGATTCATTAAAGTCTCTTTCTGTTGATTGGGTTGAAAAGCTTGACATATTTCACAAGTTGAAATATAATGCTTTATGTCCCCGGTCATTCCTGGCCGGAATAAACTCTCACGAGCTCTTTTTAGACATCCTTCAATGCCTGAGTGTGTAGAATGAACTTCTCTTTTCATTTCTAATCGTAGTGACTTGGGCACTACTACTCTTTCACCTTTGAATATAAGCCCCTCTTGAACTGACATTTCGTCTCTGAAATTATAATAAGGCGTTAGCTGATATGGTAGAATATGCTTGCCTTCTGGCCAACCTTGATTAATTGTGATTAGAAGTTTTTGAAGCGTCCTATCTTTCTCGGTTTCTTCCTTTAGTTTCTGTAGTCTTTCTTCCTCTATTGCTAGGAAACTGGTCATATTTATGAGCTCAAACTCCACTTGACTGTTTGCTGATGACTTGATATGAACTCTTGAAAGTGTATCGGCAAGATACATTTCTTTTCCCTTTTTATAAATTACAGTTATGTCATAGTTTTGTATGCGCAACATCATTCCCTGCAATCTTCGAGGAGCAGCTGAGAGAGGTTTAGCCATTATTGCTTCAAGAGGTTTGTGGTCAATTTCAATGGTTATATGTCGACCAAATGTGTATTGGTGGAACTTATCCAGTGCAAATACAATTGCTAGCATTTCTTTCTCGATCTGTGCGTATCTAGTTTCAGTATCAGTCAAAGATCGACTTATGTAAGCTATGGGTTTACTTTCCTGCATTAAGACAGCGCCAAGATCATTTTGGCTGGAATCACACTGTATGGTCAATTCTTTAAGTGGATTGTAGAATGCTAGCACAGGAGCTTGAGTCACCATAGATTGTATGTCACAGAATGCACTTTCATGTTTTCTCGACCATGACCAAGGGATATCTGTATGAAGTAGCTGCCGAATTGGTTCAATGACGTCGGATAGTTTGGGTAGGAATTTAGCAAGATAGTTCACTTCCCACAAAAGCGCCGAACTTCCTCAACGTTTGTTGGTTTGTTCATTTCTTTAACAGCCTTTACCTTTTCAGGATCAATCTTCTAATTAGATGTCCCAGAAATGTAATTTCTTTCATTTTAATCTCAGCTTTTTCTTTGTTCAGTTTTATTCCCACAGAGCGACATCTCTCAAATAATGCTGTAATATTCTTGTCATGGTCATGGGAAGCTGTTTCCCATGTGTCTCCGGAACCATAAACTATAATATCATCAGCTATATCAATCACACCATTAAGACCTTCAAGAGCAGCATTTAAATGTTTCTGAAACAGTTCTGAGCTCACAGATGTTCCAAATGGATTATCTTCTCCACGTGTAACGTCCAAAGGGTGTCTGAAAAGTTGTTAGCAAACTCGATGCTTCATCCAGATGCACATGCCAATATGCATTTGCAAGGTCCAGTTTTGAAAACACTTTTGCATTCGATAATCTAGGAAGCAAGTCTTCCATTACTGGAAGGGGAAAACGTTCTCTTTTAAGTGCCTTGTTGAGAGGACGAGGATCTAAACAGATACGGAGTTTTCCAGATTTTTTAGTTGCAATCACCATTAGGTTTATCAACAGGCTCAATGATTCCTTTTTCTGTTAGCAGTTCTAACTCAAACTGTACTTTAGCCTGCATAGCTAAAGGTACACGACCAGATGGAAATGTAACTGGTGTTATGTCAGGATTCACTTCTAAGTGTACAACACCAGGTAATTCACCCTTCTGATCATCAAATACATCAGAGAACTGTTCAAATATTTTTGTCGATAACCTTGGTAGAGGCTTATCAACACTTTCAACCTTGTCAACACTTTCAAAAGTATGATAGTTAATTGTAATTAGTCCCATTTTTTTCTGACGTTTTCTTCCCTAACAAGGGAGTTAAGTCATCTCTCACAACCACGAAAACGATATCTCTTGTTGGTCCTTGGATTTTGTACCACGAGTTGTACCTTTCCAATAGGTATGAGTGTGCTACCTTTATACACACGTAGCTTGCTTTGAGTGCGACAGATTTTTGCAGATTTAATAAACTTCTTAGGGATGACATTTACGCTGGCACCTTAGTCAATCTGACACACAATCTTCTCACCAGCTATGATCATTTCAGCTTTTATGATTTTATTGTTTGGTCCACCTTGTACAGCAAGCACAGCCTCATCATTAGAAGATAACGAATGGTTGTTGTTGAAAACATATCTTTCATAAATTTCATTTTTTAAACCAACGAAGTGCTCATCAAATGCACATATGTCTTGAACATTGTGCTTTGGTTTAAAGGTGATACTGTTGTATACTGCCAACGCCTCTGGGCCGATAATGTGCAAGAACGGTGCTTTGGCATAGTCTTCCTCTATATCGTTTATTCTCTCGATAGTGCAATAGTTCAGCCACATTTGCTTGAAAAGCTTCCATTGCTCACACCCTTTCTTCACATTTAAAGGAGGTGGAGGGTTAATTCTTGGTTTAAAGTTAGTTTTACTTACAGTTTCCATTTTAGAACTTTTAGAAAGCTGCCACCATGTTATATTATCACAATACACACTAACAATACTGATGTTTAAAAGTTACACTCCATTTTTTATTAACGTGAAACAAGGAGAGACCAACCAGCAGAGACTAATACACAGTGAATACACACTACTGACACACTTCAGAGTAAACCGTGAACACGTGAACATATTGAACAGTAGAACAAGGGAGACTACAAGAAAACAAACACACACAACATACATAAACATAAATACACATACAAATGTAACAATAAAATATAAATTATGTCAAATGATTTCTGAAATCGTATAACTGACTAATATTACACTTATATTCTTTGACAATACGTAACTAATGTTTAATTATGAAAATCTAATTATCGTTAATATTACGTACCGATTTTTAAGAAAAGAACTTCTCAACACCAAGTATGGTATGATCATCTCTCCACAAGGCTATGGCACATATAATTTTATAAGAGACTATCCCCAAAATTTAATTAACGGTAATAGATTTTTCTGGAATTCTCTTTTACTCTCACTATATTGTTATAACTCCGCCATTCGTACCGACATCTAAGCTAGAAGGTGCGCACTGTGATAAACTAGACTAAAAAGGATGTCAACATTAGGAAGAGAGGAGAACGATTTTCCGCCTAAGTAGAGAGCCGAAGTGAAAAGACTGTGCCTAAGAAAGATGATGTTTTATGAACCTGTGATGTCGTGTAAATAAATATATATGTGCCTCGTTGAGTTGCCTCACTTAAGTTATTACAATATTTACAAACATCAGAATTTTTATATTATACATACTTAAAACTATTGCGATGTTTCGAAATGAAAAATAAAGGTTAATCAAATTTTCAATAGTTTTTAGTTGTTGTTTTTTTTATATTAACATGACGACAAACAGACTGACAGACAAAAAGCACAAAAATGAGGCTTAAATCCTCTTTAATTGAATTCTATTAGAACTCAGTGCACCAATATCTTTGAACCCTCGTTAAATTTCTTGTTTTAATAAAGTCATTTTTTGGTACTAGCCCAATGTGATGTAATGGAATTTTTCTACTTTGACGTCATATGAATGAATTCTTTAAATGTAAAAAAAAAAACTCGGTTCACCAATGCCTATGAACACTCGACAACTTGCTCATATTGATGAAGACATTTTTAGTCCAACTAGGCTGTATCACGTAGTAGATTTTTTTTACTTTGACGTCATATGGAATGAATTCATCAAATGAAATTCTCAAACAACTCGCTACAGTAATGTTTACTAAACCTTGTTATATGACTCGTTTTCAAAAAGGCATGATAGCTAGATTTAGATCTAATCTTGATTTTTTTAAAAACTAGATCTAGATTTTTACTGTTCATCTAGATTTTTAAAACTACATCTATATTTATATTCTAATTAAAATCATTCTGGATTTTAGATCTAGAATTTCTAGATCTAGTTTAGAATGATATAGACTAGATCAAGCTATATAATTTCAATTTCTAGACTTAAAGTGTAGATTTTAATTTCCAAACGTCTAGATCAGTATTGCAATGTTATAATACACTAAAATAATCTACTATTTTTAAATTCAAAGCTGCATTCAGTTTATTGATGTATTACATAGGCTTTTTTTGCATAAATCTAATCTAAATTACATCTAAATTATTCCAAATTTATATTTTAGATCTAGATCTAGTCGATATAGATCTTAAGAGTGCTATATGAGACGCTTAGTTTAGGTAGATCTACATCCCCATTCTAGTTCCATTGAAATGAAAATGCCAATAGCTCTGTTGATAACTGTGCTGAGACATCGAAGTACAAGCTCATATCTGTTTTTTTCTTTTCTTTTTTTTCAATTACAAATCACTGCTGAAAGATTATCTAAATCGCTCGTCTGACATATTGTACTTATTCGATTAATGTCATGTCGTAGTGTGTAATATATCTCTTTTTCAATAATAGGCTATTAGTTTGTAACCAGTTTGTTATTAAGTTAAGAGCAATGCCTGGTCGTGTGGTTAGCGTGCTGGACTGATTATCTTGACGGCCCGGGTTCATACCCCGCTCGCTGCCATCCCCAGTTACCAGCGGAAGGTTTGGACAAGGAAGTTAATTATCTTTAACTTGAAGGAACATCCGAAATATGTAAAACTGAAAAAAAAAGAATTTTACAACGGCAAATGAATCTTTGAAACATTATTACTTTTGACAATCAAAATAAAATCACGTCTTGAATATTCCTTGCGAATAGGCGCATCCGACAGGGATCCGAATGTGGCCGCCTCTGAGTTTGTGAGATAACACAATCTCTCTTGATAATCTTGTTACACATGTGTGTATGTATTTTTGCGTTGTATTAAAAACTTTTGAAATAAGCTAATTTTATTGTTATATTATATTATAATTATATTTACTTTTTATATAACGGAAAACTTTACAGTAAAGTTTAAAATCGTAATTAAAGAAATTAAAAAGCATCACTGATGTTATATATATATATATATATATATATATATATATATATATATATATATATATATATATATATATATATATATATATATATATATATATATAACGTTTTACCAGAGTATCCATTGTGTGGCTAATTACCTAGTAGTGAATTTAAAAACATCTACATTAACTGTATAAACTTCCTTTGTGTCTAAGCCATGAATAGATTGTAATTAAACAAGAGGAATTATAATAACAAGAAAAGGTAACATATATTTGAGTACGCTTTCAGTCACAATATGTTTTTATGTGAGGAAAACAATCCCCCAGTGCTATAAAGTAAGGGTTTTATGCAGTGAAAAAAAATTCCCCTTTCGGGCGTTGCTATGTTAAGAACAAATGTTTTTATAAGACTTTAAAAGCTTGAATGTAAACAACCAGGAATCTATTGAAAATCCATTTTTAAAAAATCCCATCATATGAGAAATATGGGCTACTGACTTCAATGCAAACATTTCTCTATAAAGTAGTGGAAAAACTTTTTAAATTCTTTTTGAATAATGTTTCGATTAAACGGAACAAATGTACATTGAAAGAGTTGAACTTTTATTTAAGCTCATTCTCTTCTAATTAACGAATACCATCATTGATTTGACTCCATTAAAATACATTGTTTTTGGTCTTAGAAAGTATAACTTGTGTTATATAAAAAAAAAGCATGCATTCTCCTATAAATCTATACCAAAAGTAATGTTTTCTGATTACAAATATATATATATATATATATATATATATATATATATATATATATATATATATATATATATATATATATATATATATATATATATATATATATATACATACATAGCTTTTATAAAGCGCTACTTTCATGCTTATAGCATGCTCAGAGTGCTTTGGTCCAATCTCATTTGTGGACCAGTGGGGGGAGGGGGTGTCTAGGAGTTGATTTTCCGTGCTGCCTTTAGGCGCTTAGTAAACACAACTCTGCCCGAGTCGGGTGTCAAACCTCGAGCCCCCTTCTAGGTAGCCAAGCCACGTTCAAGCGCACTTAGCTTAATCATAACAGGGTAGAATGTACAAATGTGAAAAATGAACGATTCTGTTAGAACATGGAAAAAGAATTACGGAGATAGAGTTAACATAAGTCAACAAAAGCTTCGCAACTTATCATACGATACCATACAAAATATTAAAACACAAGTAAGAGGTGGGCAAATCTAAAAACACGGGAGATGCTTTTTAACCTAGCATATTGTGAGGGTATAACAGGAAGACGATTTCACTTTAACTAAGATCTGAAGTTTAAACTAAGATTTATGTAAACATTAAATTTTAAACCGCCATTATAATGTCATACTTTTTCTTTGTTGAGCAGACTGCACAAGTAAAAAAAAAAAGGAGTTGTCACCTTTGAGATAAAAGCTGTAACTACGTATTAAAATATCATTTTAGGTGGCCATAGACTTTTATACTTCGGGAAGAGCTTTGAGGTTGTTTTATTTATTACACACGACTCATTCACAAACCTCACTAAAGGGATGAACTCTCATTGATTCACCCAGCAGGTCACAAACAGTGTTTGTAATTGTGTCTAAGGAGATGAAAATTTCAAAAAAAGTTTTTCTTTCTTATTATTTATTTTCCTTTACACTATCGTAGAAATACTAAAAACTAAAATTACTGCAAAATTGCGTTCTATCCATCCCAACCAGGCCTACTCACTAATTTTAAAAATATTTGTTCTTTATAAGGTATTTCTTAAAAATCTGATGTGAATATAAAAAAACTAGGAATCACAAATCAATTTAGAATTAGATTACTCTTCCATACAAAATATTTATTTATAATCTATTGGACATTAAGTTCATGTAAAACATGTAAAAATTATGCACGAGAATCTGCGTCACGTGAATATAGCAGGATTTAAATAAGATACAGGCTGCACACGTAGAGCGTTATTCGAGTTTACCTACATTAAAAAAATAAAAGTTACACATTCTATCTTTCAATCTTTGCTTTTAAAAAAGATTTCTACGATTTCAACAAAAGTTTGTGTTTTCATACAAACTCAGTGGTGGCCCCACCTGTTTTGCAAGAAATACAGAGAAGTATCAGGACATGATAGAAGATAGTGTGGTATGCACTTCAGATTGTCGACGTGATGGTTCCGAGTTCGATACATGCCCGTCATTATTCCATGCCGTCCTGCAGGACGTTTGGATTAAGACTTATTAATTGGCATTGCTAAAGGAACTTCTAAAACTTGTAAACAAAACTGGAGATTTAATACATTCAAATAAATCATACCAAGTTTTGTAACAACATCGGTTGTATAATGGGTGAGAAAGTTAATGGTCTTTTAATCTCCAAAACCCATAAACTGAAAATACGGACACGTCTAGACATCTCTGTAAAAGTCTATTGTAAAGAAAAGAAAATAACTAACACAATTATGCAGTGCAGTCATACATTGTAGCTTCCCATGGCCTTATCCTCAAAAGAAGATCTTTTAAAACTTTTTTTTAAGGTATGCATAATAATTATGTGAACAAAATTACACCAACAATAGATGTCTTATTCTTTGAATGTACTCTTTATGTTTCTTTACAATTTATTGATATAATTTCATTAAAGTTTTCAAAATGGTCTGGGGGACTTCACAAATATCCTATCAACCCTCCTCTTACTTCAATCCGACACTGTCTAAGGCATCGATATGACATAACACATTCTACATTTATTTCACACTGGGGCTCACTGACGTTGGAAGCATCACGTGACATGGATGAGCTGAACTCCTATAAAAGCCATTCAATGAGAGATGATTTTGACATCCAAGACCTTCAAGTGTTAACATTTGTAATCTTCGGGGTGAGTTCTGTACTATTTAGTCATTTCTGTATCTTATTATGTTAAAATACAAAGTCGTTAACATTCTCAATTATAAAATAGCTCATATTTTTAAATAACGAAATATGTAAAAATATTTTTTTTTGTTCAATCAAAGTCTCGGTATGATTATTATTTCGTATTAATATTTTACTTTTAATGTCATCTATCGTTACTTTCTTACAAAGTTGACGCTTTTCTTTATAGGTTGGAACAAATTACTTATATTTGTTTACGGCAAGTTGTTATTTTAAATACTCCGTGAGCTTAAAGTATGTTCGTTAATAGCTCTATCAGTAATTATAATTTTAAAAAGGACAAAACAAATTTATCGCCTTTATTCTTATCAGTTAGTGACATCTTTAGTCTGATCAATACGTTTTAAATTGAGAACATGTTTCGGAAAAGCTTTACTTTCCCGACTCTATAAAACAGCATTTGAAATGTGAAAGCTTATCCACACTGGCAGCATTGACAATCTGTGGAACATAATGGGTTATTTTTCTTCCTCTACACCGCATAGATCAAATTAAAACCTCTTAATTTTTTTTACAATAACAACTAATACTGTTCATTAAATAGTTATAGCAACATTTGTTATACAAATCCTACACTTTTAAAACCCTTTGACAAGAGCCATTACTGATAGTGATATGTTTAATATAAATTGACCACTGCCTGGCGCGGGGCCCATTAGGAACAATCATTCAAATCTGCCTAAAGCCGGCCTTGAAAGTAGTTATGTTAGTTTTGAGGACATTGTACTATTTTTATTTCTTACAAGCAACAAATATTACGGCCAATCAGATCAAGTTCAGCAGCAAAATGTCAGAATGTAAGAGGAAATTATGAAAGACTTTGGCGGCGTTCAGTTTTTTTAGGAATTACAACATCGTATAGACAACTTATTCTTTAATAAAGGTCCATCTCAATCATCATTTTCCTTAGTAATTGTCAATGGGCCAGACGTTCGGCAGAAGAAAGACATATTCTCCTGTTATGGGTCTTGTCCTCTTTATAGCAAGTATTGGTTTAAAATGAGAAAACGTCCGAATTTCACTCGTTCGATCGGACTCAATAACATATCCATCAATCGAATAAAGTCCTTCACATCTTCTGGTTCAAGCACACACTCTCTCATAAATATCAAAAAGATGACAAGTTATTTTTTGACAACCTCCGTTAGAACAGGTTTTTATATGTTCTTGGCTCTTCGAAGAAAACATTTTAATCTTCGCTCCTTATGATCAAAGATTTACTTGACGGCTCATAATGCTAACGCTGAAGTACACTATACAAATATTTTATACAGTTTAGAATTGACTGACATAATTTATCTAATGTATTGGTAGTCTTGTTTTCATTTAAAGTTTACATTTTTTGTCCTACTTTGTAATTTGTTTTCCTTTTTGTCCTACATTGTAATTTTTTTCCCTTTTGTCCTACTTTATATATTTTTTTCTTTACTTTTTTGTCCTACTTTGTAAACTGTTATCTTCCATTTCGTCGTCTTTTGGTCTTTCTGTTATCGCGAGTTTTGTAAATACAGTTTTCAGTTAATTTCCTGTGAAAAAAAATAGTCTTCACACAATTACACCTAGTTTGCAATGTATGCGCATGTTTTGTATTAAATAATCTTATGTTTTCATCTGCAGAAATAAAAAATGAAATTATTTGGGTTTCTTTCACTTCTGCTAACTTTCCAAGCTTACCAGACTTACCAGACGGCATTTGATCTAACACCCTACATAAGAACCAACCCCAGACAAGCTCGAAAATTGAGTCAAGTCAAAGACCCATTAGGCATCATCCCACAGAGTTATGCTGGTTTCATTAATGTCGATGAGCAGGTTGGGAATAAAATATTTTTCTGGTTCTTTAAAGATGTCAGCGGAGAACCCAGAGCACCGCTTCTCATTTACGTCAACTGGTTGCCATGGTATTCCTCCGTGGTTGGGGTCCTCTATGGGAGCGGTCCAATCAGAGTGACGGTCAATAATGAAACAATAGGCTACGAAAGATGGACGAAATCTTGGGTTGAGAAGTATCCCGTACTATATATTGATTATCCTTACGGTATTGGATTTAGTTACACTGAGAGTGGCGAAGGATACAGAGCTAGTCAGGAAGGCAACGCCCGCGATCTGTTAGAATTTCTGAACCAGTTCTACACGATGTTTCCGAAGTATCTCCGTAGAGACTTATACATAGGCGGAGAAACCTACGCGGCGGGAAAGCTGCTGACTCCTTTAGCCTATCTTCTCCACCAGAACATTCAAAATAAGACAAGTAGAATAAGATTGTCAGGACTCTTCTTCAGTGCTCCCTTCTACGAACCACTCCTACAAGCGAAATATTTTCTTGATCTCCACTACAGCCTGGGACTCGTCAGCAACTGTCAAAAGTTTGAAATGGCAGAGAATGTGACACACCTGGAAAAAAGATTTCAAAATCCTTTCAATGACGTGACGATTTCTGAGCTCATTCCTACCCTCCTTCCCTACGTTGGTCTAAACGATGACAGCAACTATCATACCCAGCAGGGCCCACCACCCCAACTCTATCTTCTTATAAACAGTGACCACTTTAAAAAAATTATTAACGCTGGACACGCAGCCTTCAGAAATAATTTTGATCCGGAAATTTTACCGAGGCTGACCAGAGAAATTGTGACCAGCTCGACGGGGAAAATGGCCACTTTGATGGACAACTACAAAGTATTGATTTATAACGGCGACTATGCTCTCATTACCACCACACCCATGGTGGAAGCTGCTTTGGCTAATACGCCTTGGAAAGGGAAAAAGGAGTATTTGTCTTCAGAACGTAAACTATGGAGCGTCAACTCAGAATTAGCTGGATACTATACTCAGGTTGGCCGTTTTTGTCGAGTTATAGTGCGTAAGTCTGGATACGAAGTGGCACTTGACCAGCCTGAGAATTCCCTATTGATGCTAGACCAGTTTATTACAAATGGCTGTATCAGACCTTAGATCTGAGGCTTTCATTTTATGGAAAATAAAATAATTTGAACATTTTTTAAAAACTCTTGTTTATTTTATATTATTTTTTTCAACTCAAGTTTGTCTGTTTGTCTGGTAAAAAGTTTGTACACGTTATTTCACCCAAACCTAATCTCGGATAAAACTGAAATTTTGCATAATTATTTCTTTTACCTGACAACAATAACCGATTAGTTAATAAACTATTGGTAAGTAATTATTTTGTTTGGTATCTCGAACAAAGGAAAGAAATTGTACTTGACTGAATTTTGTGGTAAATGCTAAAGTAGTCTCCGTTATAGGTCGTCGTCTGAGGCTTAGAGAACACATACATGAAATAAAAACAATAGATAACTTTACAATCTTCCATGTTCATACACTCTTCCCTAGCAGAGTGGTTACCATGTTGGCTTGAGATGTCTTGGCTTAAGCCCACTAATTCGAATCCAAGTCGTTCCTTTTTTTTAAAATAATACATTTAAAAAACAAACACTTAGATACCTCGTTCGTTCTCACCCACCCCTTTCCAAGTGATAGGATCATAGCGTATTGAGAAAGCTAAAAGCATGAAACTGCGCTTAACAAAAACAAATGGTAAAAATATTTCTAATCGCATATTTATTGTTAGTCTAGATCTATTAAAACAATTTAATTACGTGACTGATCCAAAGTAATTGATACAAGCTCTCGTTTTTTTTAAACTTTTTTTTATAAGTACATTTTACGTTTCTTTAGTATCCTATCATTAAAAGATCTCACCTGTCCCTTGACTTTTGTCGTAGGGGTGCTGCTTCACACAGCGAATCCCTCCACCTTTCCCGGTCAGCATCTGTTCATGGCAGAATATCAAGAGAGAGACCGGTCCATTTTTTAATATTGCCAAGCCAGCTTTGGACGACCCTTTCTTTGTGCTCCCTGTACTTTGAAAGATGTCATGTCTTACACTATGACCGAACCAGCTCAGCTTTAGTCTCGTCAAAGTACTGACGAGTTGCTTTTTTTTTCACCAGCCAAGCTCATTTAAAGATTCTTATTATCTCAAATCTATTACCAGATTTTTTCATTAGTAAATATAAACTGAAAAAGGGTTGTACCAGGCGGAAGGGGTGATACATGCAATCGCTCTCCGCCCATCGAACCAAAAAGCTAAATAACTTAGCAGAATGGTTAAAGTCAATCTTATTTCATAATTATTTTAAATCAAAATAATAATAACAATAATAATCTTTATTATCCGTATGGAAATTTGTCTTACAATTTGTGCATTACACCAAACAAAAAAATATCAATTCAGAAGGACAAAATGTTGAGCGAAATGATAAATGGCCAAGAAGGTTTCATGTTTATAATGACTGGATGACTTAAGTCATAAATCATGTTATTCTATTAAATAGATTGTTAGGACGTCTACGACTTACACTAATCGACACTCTATAGGCCTGCCTTCTTCTCTTTCACTACGTACAAATGTGTTTTTGGAAAGATTTCGTAGCACGGAAATCCTGGGTATCTTGCGACAACTAACCCAATAATATTATGCACAACTGGCGGCGCTGTGGCTGAGTAGTAAAGCGTTTGGGGTCCGGAGTTCGAATCCTGGTGAAGACTGTGATTTCTAATTTCGGGATCTTCGAGTCCACCCAGCTTTAATAGGTACATGACAATGGTTGGGGTAAAGTAAGCAGGCTGGCCACATGCCACCCTCGTTAATCGTAGGCCACAGAAACAGATGACCTTTACATCATCTGCCTTATAGACCACAAGGTCTGAAATGGGAACTTTACTTTTTTATAATGCACAACTGACTAGACACCCTACTGTGAGTCAATTTTGGTAACAGAGGATCTATAGATTACTGTATACAAAACTTATTCATTTCAAATTCTAAGCTTATAACATCTTGTTATAGTAATGTCAGGGTCGATTTGGACACTTATGCATACCCGAGTATAACTATCGCCCCTAACCCCCCCTCCCCCCCACCCGATCCGCCAGTGATATGAGATAGGGTGTGTGTATGTACGAGGCGCGAACTGTAAAGGCGTATGTGGAATGGCCAATGTAGAATATATAAACATTTATTTAACTAATGCAAATCTTATAAACGTGAGGTGTAATCTGGGTTATATAGTGGGTAGATATTTTTGTGTTCATGTATTTCAGACCATCAACTGGTCATTAGTCTCGTGTTTTAAGGGTCACAAACCGATTCTGGTCTGATATTGTCTAAGTTTATATCTTAGTAATAACTTGACACTCTTAAATGATTAAGAATATGGTTATCAAATGAAGACACACACAACACAAGCGAAAGATTCGAAGTTAACACGTTAGAAAAAGTATGTCAACAGTGATATTTATTGACAAAATAATGCTTCATGCTAATTGAATATAATCATCTAATAATAATAAATACATCATTTAAAAGTGAAAGCATTAAAGCAAAACAAAATAAAATGAATGTATATGACAAGATCTAAGTTTCAACAGAACTCATTAGTTGTTACATTAAAGTTGAATTATATTTCAGAAAAATAAGTTTTTCAACACTGTCAGACATAAGTTTAGGAATATATTCATTGATAATTCGTCCAGCGAGGCTGAGCAATCTTTCAGTAGTTCAGCGTGCTAATTGACATTTCTCCCAAAGTAAACAAACTTAGTGCCATCATCTAGTGACCTCTGGAAAGCGTCAATATTATCTTAACAATTTACGTTTATCCATTTTGGTCTAAAAATGGACAAGGTCTATAAATACATTAAGTGTCATGGACTAAACAAATAAAGAGTTGGGGGTTGGGCTCTTCCTTTCAAAATAGATCTTTTCCTGGTCAGTGTCTTCTATGCTAATATACACAAATCATTCTTGTTTCTATGCACATTAAAATTAGTTACTGGCTTACTAAGTTATGAATTATAATAATATACTCTTGGTTTTAGTGTAGCGAACAATCACACTTCTAGGTGTGTGTTTTATGTCCAACCTTCTAATTGACATTTATCTCCAAGTTAGCAATCTTGATAACCGTGTAGAGGTGTGGCTTGTAGTCACGCCCCCTAATTGACACATCACCAAGTAAATAAACTCATTACCCAATTTACAGTTTAGAGATGTAGCTTGTAGTCCAGCCCTTTTAATTGACAACTTATCTCCAAGTAAACAAAATCATACCAGGTTAACGGTGTAGAGGTGTGGCTTGTAGTCCAGCGCAATAATATATTCTTCTCCAAGTAAACAAACTCAATTTCCTCATAAGGTGTGACCTCTAGACAGTGTCAACAAGGTGAAATCTGGCTTAATGTGGTCACTTGTGTGTCTATGAACTCAATGTTATGGACATAACAAACAAAAGAAGGTGGGGTTGCTCATCTCTAACTCTATAAAGATGTCTGGTCATCGTGACGTAGTTAACCCTTAAAGTGCTGAGCTATTTTACAATGAGTGCATACAAAATGGAATTACAATTTTGATGTTTAGAGGCTAAACTACCACACGCATCTTAAGGGTTAAGGAATACTTAGTTAAGGAATATTACATGTTAACAAGCCCACTCAAATGTCAAAACAAAATGTAAAAATATGCCAGCCATCGCCGCTATGGCTGTAATGCGAATTGAGAATGTAAAGTTTCTGTTTAGATTAACACACCTTGTCATTGTACTAAAATGTTTGGTGAGTATTCATAATTTTAAAAGCACATTCTTTTATTTGAAACATAGACGTTAATGTATTTCAGAATTGACATTATTGAATCATGCCCACTTTATGAATATTGGCAGGATTTTATTGACGAAGATTTACTTTGACGACATTCGACGGTTTATTTACTAAGTATCTAACTTCTTGTTCAACATCATTTTTCAGTGTCGATTAAACTAAGTTTGTTGGCCTCTCACCTGCGTTGTTTCGGTATTTAAGTGTTACCTCCGTTTGACTTATCTGGAAAGGACTTATCGCGGAGGCGCCTAACAATAAATTAGAAATATAGGCTTAAAACGGTGTACCTTTTTAATATCCTGCAGTAATTTTCGACTAAAGCCGAATATGGCCAAATAGTGAAAAATGGCTGGATGACAGGAGTCGAAGCCGGAGCGACTTTCCGGCGCACCCCTAATACAGACTTTATTCTATTTAAAAAAGTTTATTTAGTCCTAAAATATTGACGTTGTTTATCTACAAGTTAGAAAACATACTACCCTTCTAAGATGTGAGCTCTAGACATTGTCACCAGTCTTGATGTGGTCACCTGACTAAACAAATAAAAAACGGGGGGGGGGGGGGGGAGGAGAGAAACCCAGACTGCTAGACAGATATATACTACATTGCATCTTCTAGTATCCGGCTAGCTATCCTGAAGTGATATCCAGCCGGAGCCGAACATGGCCGGCCATTCGGCCGAAGCTTTGCTCCTGTGCATCCCTTGTTGTAAAAAAAGTACTCTACATTTAAATTTTTAAAATGGTTACCAAAATATATTAAATAGTTTAAAGGGCATTTAAAGTGTACAAAAAATAATTTCAAACAAAAATTATGTCTTTATTAGGACTACATGCCATTATTAAAATTATCAGTAAATGTCTGCATTTTGTACTTTTTGAAGTTTAAAGGTATCTTGTAGTAAGCCTTTTAGAGTATGATTTCTATGGAGTTATTCTAAAGAAAAGATAATTATTTCATTAACAAAAATAACTAACAAAAATGGCAAATAGCAAAGCATTGTTGTAAAAAAGTTTCTTACTTAATAATAACAAAAGAATGAGGTAAAATTATAATAAGTTCTCACTCCAATCTATGTTTTCTATAACTGCGGGTGTTCAATCTAGTGCTATCCATTTCAAAATCAGCTGACATTGACCTGTAATAATTAAAGGAAATATGCAATGTTATGTCTGTATTGATCAATATTGACTACTAACGGGATGTTCAACAATAAATGATTTTAAATACTTGTTCAATAAATAAATGCTTTATTAGTGTGATGAGGCTTGTCTTCGAGTCCAAAGATTAATGAGGAATGCAGTATTTCCTGTGGCTACGCAGCTCCAACTGTGACCTACAAATTTTGCCACATCCACGGAAAGCAATAACCATTATCCGTCGGTGGTCAATTAAGATTTTCTTTTCGCTGTCTGCGTTTGTCATCGGCAGCGGATTTTCTTTTTTAGTTTCAAATGTGCATTCCGCGCCTTTGTGAGTGACCTCCAGATGTCTCGTTCTGAGGCCGCATGAGACCAGTTGCCCTTTTATATGTTAGCTAAGGCAAGTTGGTACCTAAGCTGGTCATCAAAGCGTTTCAGTGGGGCACCTCTGTTATGTCGACCACCTTTTAACTCACCAAAAAAGACTACTTCTGGTATAAGTTCGTCCCACATAGGGAATAAATGTCCTGCCCAGCGTAACTGTCGGACTTTTGGAATCCCTCTATAAAGTCCATACCGGCGTTCGTAAGAACATCCCTGTTTGTAGTGCAGTCTTACCACTGAATGTGTATGATGGAGCGCAAGCATCTTTGGTGAAAGCGCTCAAGTAGTCTTAGTTGCTTTCTGTATAATACCCACGTCTAAGATTCATATAGAAGGGTTGAGAGAACCACCGCTTGGTACATTGATTTTATTAGTGTACTGAGTATAATATTCTATACACCAACATACTAACACAGCGCACGTATATTTTTCAGTGTTTTATCCAGATGGATGCCCAGCGGACTCTAAAATTGTGGTCAAAGTTTGAAAGAGAGAAAAAATTGTTTGATAAACTTTTCTTTTCATTGTATTTATTTAATTCCGCATCAATAAAATCAAATCACTGAAATAACCCTTTGGAAGTTCTTTGGCACCATCATTGAAATAACCTTTCTTTGGAAAAATCATCATTAAAATAACCCTTATTTGGTAACATCATTATAAATAACTATCCTTTGGTAAAATCATTGAAATAACTTTCCTTTGGTAAAATCATCATTGAAATAACTCTCCTTTGGTAAAATCATCATTGAAATAACTCTCCTTTGGTAAAATCATCATTGAAATAACTCTCCTTTGGTAAAATCATCATTGAAATAACTATCCTTTGGTAAAATCATCGTTGAAGTAACCCTCCTTTGGTAACATCGTTGAAGTAACCCTCCTTTGGTAACATCGTTGAAATAACCCTCCTTTAGTAATATCCTTGTGATTGCCCTGGTGGAATTCTTTGGAACCATCATTAAATAACCTTTCTAATGTTTCTTGTTACTGCTCAGTGAATTGTAGCACCAAACTGCTGATACTAAATTGTTGTAGGCATAACTAAATAGAACTGTATTTATACTATAGATAAAATCAATGTGTGAGAAATGAAACAACTGTAGTAGACTTGAGTGGAGTCATATCTTTTTGTATAACAATTAAACTGACTACAATATAACTTGTTTCAGTCGTCAGCCCTAACTAACACCTAAGAATGACAATGCCAACTAGGTTGCATCATTCACAACCAATTGCTAACCTCTTCCACTAGCGGATCCAGAACTTTGGAGTAGGGGAGGGCGATTTTTTTTCCAAACCCTAACCCTAACGCCAAGTAATCCCTAACCCTATGCATAAAGGTGCGTACAGCACACACACACACACACATATATATATGAGAATAAGAAAAGCAGCATTTCTCAACCTTCGACGAAAAACTAAACAACTGGGGCAGTGCTACAAGGATCCCTAGTGGGGTTCTGGGCGATGCCCCGACGACAAAAAGCGTTTTCTTGCTTTTTTCACTGCTGAAACGCATTCTTCTGACATCTACAGCTCATTAAACTTCAATGGAGTTCGGGGCAAAGCCCCAACGCCAAAAGCGTTTTCTTGCATTCTTCACTGCAGAAATGCATTTTCCTGACAAGTGCAGCTAATTATTTATCATGGAGTTCGGTGCAAAGCCCCGACGCCAAAAACGTTTTCTTGCATTCTTCATTGCAGAAACGCATTCTACTGACATCTACAGCTCATTATTCATCAATGGAGTTCGGGGCGAAGCCCCGACGACAAAAGCGTTTTCTTGCATTCTTCAATGTAGAAACGCATTCTCCTGACCTAAAGCTCATTATTAATACTATTAAAAAAGGACCTTTTCAATAATGTTGTACTTGAAAAATATTCTAATATGAATTTATAGGCCCTAAATACATTGCAAATAAAACTGATTTGTTCCTTGAAAAGATAAGATACCTCACATATTTAGATTTTGGGGATCGCCGCCGAAAAAAAATTATTCGATAAATAGTATAAATTGTGAGTTATAGTCCCAAATTTATTCAACTAGAAATATATCAGATTGAGTAAAGTTTGGGAAAAGGCGACTATGAATATATTATTTGAGTTTAGAACTCATCTCAATCATGACTCTTATACTGAAAAATTTCGTTTCAATTCTAACTTTTCCAATGCAAAGTCTTTTTTAAAATAATTATGATAAATTCATGTGAAATTACATAAACTCTGTCTGGAAATGGGAGGGGCGGTAGAGTGAAAACGATTAATCCTCGCTCCTTTAATAATTTCTGCTAAAGATTGCATTTAGCATTAAAGAATAGGGGTGGTGCAACTCAATATAAGAATTTAATTTTATAGCATGTATTAATTATATTAGTGACAGATTTTGTTTAATTTTTAAATTTCTTAACTATAATACAAAAAACAAAAAGTATTGATTTGTCCAATGGGGGAAATGCAATTGCATGTATAGCCCCTTCCATCTGGTACAACCCTTTTTCATTTAAATTTACTAATGATACAATTTGAGATTAGAGTGTGGTACGACATAATATACAATGGGTCACATATCAATACGTAGTTTATATTATATATATATATTTAACTAATTTTGTTTACAAATATGACTCTCCACAAAAATAGGACTGCCCCCCCCCAGCACTCAGAGAGCTAGAGTGGGGAGGGCAGTACATGCAATCGCCCTCTCCCCAACCCCACGGAATCGGACAAAATAACAGAAAGGGAGCGACATAATATAAAATGTATATATTAATTCAACTAATTTTGTTCACAAACTATGATTTCTCCATAAAAACAGACTGCCCCCCCCCCACTCAAAGTAGTTTAGGTGGGAAGGGCAGTAGAGGTAGTCATCCCCCCCCCCCCCCCAGCAATCAGCAAACAGGGAACGACATAATATTAAGATCGGTTAAAATATCAAAAACAAGTTTAGTCATATGGATATTTAATTGATTCTGTTAGCAAGCTTTGATTTCTACAAATAAATTGGACCGCCCCCCCCCACTCGAAAGTGTATGTTGGGGGGGGGGGGGGCAGCAATGATACCATGGCCCCCCACGACCCCACCAAATCGGCCAACATACTAGAGGGGGGGGGTGTGAAATAATCTAAAAATAGGTTGAAACATAAATAATTAGTATATATTTTTAACATACGTAATAAATTCGTATACAAATTGTGTGAATTCTATAATAAAATTCGCCCACCCCCCTGGATCTGTCAGTGACCTCTTCCCACCATTAACTAGAAACACACACAAACACACTTCCTAACAATGTTCTAGTGTTCACTGGATTATCTATTTAACATTTACATAATATATAAAATTAAAAAAACATATCTTACTCGTTGTATGAGCTGTAACTGAAATGAAAAGAATCTTGGCTTGTCTTTGTGTTGTTTCTCTTACGCACATAGCAACAAATAATAATGACAGTGGCAGTACAAAATCCTACAAAGAGTGGGAGTCCAATAGCCAAGCCCAAGAGAAGCCTGTCATCTAGACGTAAAAAAAACAACATAAAATCTCATGAAAAGTAATTGTAATATCAAACATCTAAAATGTAACAATTTGTTAAGCAATGTACAAGGAAGATTAACGGATGAGTGCAATTTTGAACATCACTACGCAAACCCAGTTGCTTCATATTTTTTCAGCACAAATTGCTTAGAAATGCTTGTAAAGGAACAATTTCTAAATCTGAGAGAAGACTTGTCGACCCATTACATATAACTCTTCAGCTTTGAGGTAGGCCTAAATAATTAATTCCTTATATGAAAGATTTATTTTAAAACTTTTGAGACAATGTCAGTTTATTTTACAATTGCTTATCATCTTATACTAGTACTTAGAATTTGATGCATCATGCAATATTCTCAGACATCTAGTTTTAATGCAGAGTTTCTCAAACTGTTGATAAAAGGGTTGCTGAGGTTGTTTTTTTTCAAACGTAAAATCTGTTGTATTTTCAATCAAGTTCTAATTCACTATTAAAACATTAACCAAGAAACGATGACATTTTAGCCAGTATCTAAAAAATATTTCTATAAAGTTACGTTTCATCTTTTAAAAAGACCTTTCTTACTGTTTTTGCAAGAGATGTTTGTGACAAGATTGATTCAAAACAATCTTTTTTTTTTTTAAATATTTTTTTTAACATGAGTAAGGTTTTATGGCAATCAAGCTCATTTCAAATGTACATCAGATAAAACAAATGTATAGATCAAATCTAGGTCAATTTCGCTAAGTAAATTGCTGCATTTTTTCCAAACATATGATTCAGATTAGACAATGATATATAAGTAGTCAAATGACAAAATTTATTTCATCTTATGAGTTTTTATATCAAGAGAAATGTTTGCTTCTTAACAACCTATTAGTTTATCCTAAGATAACTGCTGTGTGCTGACTACTCTAGAAAAAAAAGAGAATTGTAATGCAACGAATCTAGACCATTTGATTCAAAATTTTAAAAAATTATTTGAATTTAGGATCTTCAGAAATAGAGTTTAAATAACAATAGCAGTTAATAAGTAAATTATGTTACAGGTATGTAAATAACTATGCATTTTATATACCTTTTTCTCTAATAATAAAATGTGTTTGTTATAATTTGCTTTTATTTATTATTGCTGTGAAAGATAACAGTAAAATTAAGATAAATACATAATCTAGAAAGAGGGGAAACAAGTAGTAAATATTCTTTTTTACTTACCACTAATAACTTTATGTCTGTAGAAAATAAAAAAAACAATAAACATCAAAATTACTGTTTTAGCAACAAATAAATGGCAAGTCTATGAACTATTCTAAATTGTTCTTTTAATATTTATCAATTTATTTCTTTTATGAGATATAGTTGTGTAGGCATAGCAGTTTTATACAGCATTAAGTTAGTGAATTTCCAAACTTAAATTTATCAAGGAATTTCAATGCTAAATTATTTTCAAATTTTTTTCTTCTTCATGGTAAAATATGTAAACAATTGCATTTTATAAAAATGTAAATATTATAATTTGATAATTTATTGAAGTATATACTTGCAAAATGAGGTGTCTCCAATTACAATACATTCTTCATCTTCTGAACATGGATTATACTTTAGTCTGTTTTCACATACATTGAACTGAACTGGATTTGAAGACAAAAAAGAAATGGATTTGAAAATGTTTTCTATACATAGTAATAAAAATTAATAAATTGAAGTGGAAGCATATATCAATAAAGGTTAAATATCAAATATAATGTCTCAAATAAAAGTATAAGCCTTTTCAACTAAAATAATGTATATATTTAAGATGTCCACAAAGGAAAGCATAATTTATAAGTCTTTTAAAAATATTATTAATCTATTAATTTATAAAAGTATCAGTTAAATATGTATTGAAAATGTCTCATTTTATTCAAAATTTAATTGAGGCTTTAAATTTCACATATTGTTAGCCAAATATCTCAACAGCTATACTATAAATAGATCTAGAGTATCTCAAATTTCAGTAAATCACATACTCATAACACCATTGCTTAAAACATGACTAATTAGAACTGTTTGGTTATCTACTGTGAATATTTCTGAGCCTATCTGCTGCAGTGCAGAATTCAAAGATGTATTGCTGCTATTTATAGCTTCATTCACAACTACATCAGCAGAAACAATCAAACTGCCTTTCCTGAAAAAAAATATTCATGCATTATAGAAATAAATAAAGAGGCTAACATTCATTTATAATAAAGAGTTATAATGTTAAAAGCCATTCAAAGATACTTCAAATGTTAATCACAAACAATACTGAAAATGGAAAATATTTGTATTCTCCACAGCTCTTTATGTGATGCTATTCTGCAAGCATCTAATGGGCTGAAAAATTTTTTGGATATCACAAAAAATGGGCACTTGTTTCTTTGACATGCTTCAGATTTGCAGATTATTACATCCTAGTAAAAAAAAATTATCCCTTAGGAAGAGAGGGGCTGGAAGTAGGTGGGGTTTGAGCCCTGACCATCGAGGGGACAGTCGAGAGTGCTAACCACATGACCAGGTAGCCATCCTTTATAGAAAGGTATCCAGATGAAGACAGCAGCTTAAATAGACAATTCTTATATTAAAAGCTTTATCCATTTCTAATTTGTTAAGATTAGTCATTTGTCTTGAATCTGATCAAAATTAATAACACTCAGAATGCTTCAGAGACACTTTAATTATATATATTGCATTATATATCTGAATTATATTATAACTATTATTATTTATTATTGTCAACCGGGATTTATTGCATACCATGTGCTTGGTAATAAAATACATATTCTAGCAGTGTATTGGTATTGTTATGACTACAGCATAACATCTAAACTCATGATTGGATATTCAAATCTTAAGTTTCATTTACAATAAAGACAATACTTACAGAAAACCTTATACTTAGCTATGTGTCTGACCAAATAGACATAAATATATATTAGGTATGACATATATGTGTCAGGCCAATTAGACATTAGTTTAACTAAATATCATTCAGAAATAAATACAATTTTGAAGCATAGTGTCCTTGTGGTAACATGCTCATCTTGTAAACAAAGTTTGAATCCTGGTAGAGACTGAGATTTTTAAATTCAGGATTTTAAGATGGCCCAAATTTCATTGGAACCTGACAATAGTTTGGGGAAGTAAATACATTTAGCTATGTGTAAGATCACATAGCATACTCATTAATTAATAATCTTCCATAGACACTGATGATCTTTACATCAATCACAAGGTCTGAAGGTTGGGAACAGCATATATGACACATAAGTATTTATTTCATAATTTATCATAATTTATTTCATTATTTATCATTATTTATTACATAATTGTTTTTTGTTATATAACCTTATTATATAAATATTGTCATGCAACAAATTGTTATAGATTTTCAATAAAGAGAAAAAAACAACAACATTGTAATACTTACTCTAGATTTGTTATATAAACTGCCACCACTGATCTCTTCTTCAATTTCAATACTTTCAATAGCTAAAATTTAAATAGACAAATGTAAAGTTGTTTTTTTTTTACTTACATCTAATGTTGTTGAAATAAATTATACATTAATTTAGAAAAGTTTAAGGATTTTAAAATAATGAAGTGTATTTAATTATTAAAATAAAAGATGAAAACCTATATGGGCAAGTGAATTTATGTAGGACAAGGATGAACATTAAATTATATTGTTTAATCCATTCACTACTGTTCCTTATGTTAAAAAGTTGTGTCATTCTCTTAAGTAAAGAGAGACAACTAATTAACATAATAATAATGTACAAACTATTTTTATGGCTTCAAAAATAAATGTACAAAATAAAGGATTATATTGAGCTCTAGTATACTTTCAATACCATCAAAATAAAAAGAGCTACACAATTTTTTTAGAAAGCTTCGTCATATATAATCATTTTTATAAAAAAAAAATTTTGAAAAATTGAAGAGATTCAAATAGACAGTTTTTATTTAAGATATTAAAGAGTCCTAATTTTCTTATCTGTCAGAACAAGACCTATTCATCTCTACTTATAGGAATGTTTTAATGACGCTGGTCTTTTATAACACTGAAGTGGCTACAGTATTATATTCCAGAAACAGATAAAGGATTTAAGTACACAGTGTAGATGCATAAGTCATTGCCCGAGGCTAAATTGTAAAGACTTACATTTTTCATTAATTTGCAAACACTATAATATTTTGTCGTTCTAGCTTCTAAAGCCATAATAACCCTTTGGTTGCTAATAGCTGGGCAAAATTAAAAATTTTGTGGGGAAAATTGAATAAAACCCATCCCAGACAAAAGTATTATAAAAACAAATAATAAAAATATAACTAATAACTATGTTAATTTTTTTTTCTTTGTTTTACATCTAGAATCTAGAATGTCAATCTAGGTTTTAGTATCAACATTATCTAGATCAACAAAGTTTTAAAAAATGGAAGGAAGTGCATAAAAATTAAGCATAAAAAGTTAAAGCAAAACAGAAGTAGAATTATTTTTTGCTATCAAACACACACACATTAGTAGACTCTAAGCAGGCTTTATCAAAACTTACTAAGACTTAAATACAAATAAAAAAACATTTTGCATGAAGTTAACTGCTGCTGTTTCAATCTTATAAGGTGCTTCATTGTTCTAGACAAAAAAATATGTCATAACAATTAAATTTTCATATTTTTTTGTCCATCCCAAGTGGGAGAATTATGGTGAATAAGTCAGGGCCCTATTAAGTATAGGCCCTATAGAATAGATAAACATTTAAAAAAAAGAAGGGATGTGTTATGTCTATGTCATAAGCATTTGACATCATACACCAAAAAAGTATTGTAGTACATGAATTCGTCTACAATAATTGCTGCTAACAAAACTAGAATCTAGTAAAGACAAACAAAAAAAATGTGTAAAATTGTAAAACCTGTTTTTCAAAAGAGAGTTTAGTTTTATTGTAATCATCACTGTATTTTTCTTCAAAATTTTTACTGGAGATATCAATGTCAAATGTAAAGATGATGAAGCTGTGTGTCAACTCTGTTGGAGAAAGTTCAACACTATGCAATATTTTATCATTCAAGACATGAATAAAAAAAAACAACATGTTTCATTGCTACATATATCTTAGCATTGTAAATCAAAAATTAAAAAATAATAATTATAGAACATTATTTTTTAATAAAAATTTTAAAAATTAAAGAAAGCTTACTATCACATTTAGTGGCATCAATTTCAGTGACAATGTATCCATCATAGCATGTGCATACATAGCCGCCAAGTGTATTCAGACACATTTGTTCACAATTAGATATAGTGCTATTGCTGCATTCATCTTTGTCTGGGTAAACATTTATAAGATAAAAAAAAAGATAATTATGAAGGCAAAATTACAAAAAGATGTTAAAAAAAAAGTAAGTGTCAAAGTTTGTTGTTACTAGTTATAAGATAAGAAAAGCTAAATAATGTATCTTCAATGATTTATTTAGTTGACAGTTCATCAAGACTAAGCAATATTACTGATCTAAACTTTATGATAACTATGAGCTTTTCTTTGGGATTATAATCTTTACAATCAGCTAATAGCAGCTGAACCCTGAATTTTTCTTACATATACAAGTATCAGCATTGTTCCAGCCACTCATGAGTATGGTGGGCATAAATTTGGATCTAGACGACAACTAACATTACCTTGCTCGCAGTATCTTCCTGTCCATCCAGATTGGCACTGACAGCTCCCATTCACAGGGTCACAATGCAGAGTGTGGCTCACCACACATCCACATGTCCTTACACAATCAGGTCCCCAGGTACTTTCATTACAAACTGAACAGATCATGAAAATAGAAATTCAGTAGACTTAAGAATGTTGAAATATCAAATAATGCAAAATGATACAAAATTGAAATAAAAAGATTAACTCAGCAAAAATATTCCAAATTTGCTTTTTAATGTTATTAAGAGAAACTGCTTTATTTCTTTTCATGAAAAGCCTTTGTATGTAAATAAAATACCAGTTAATTAAATAAACTATATTAAAATAGACAATTATAATTACTAAGTATGTCAGCATGGATTTATGTGAGCATAAATTGATGCATTTAATTAGAATAAAATTGATTAGATTTTTTTTTTCAGTTTAATATACAGGCATTAAGCAGATATTTTAATTCTAAACCAGAAGGACCAAATTTAGACACGTGTTATAAATAAATACATTTTTAGCAGATATTCTGCTGCCTGGTCATGCGGTTTGCGCGCTGGACTGTCGTTCGAATTTATCGACGGTCGAGGGTTCAAACCTTGGCTGCTCCCATCCCCCGTGTCCTGCGGGAGGTTTGGACTAGGAAGTAAACTATCTTCAATTCTGAAGGAACATCCGAAACATGTAAAACATTTTACAAACATTCAATACAAAATATTATGTACAATTAGGAAACGTTATTTCTTTCATAAAAACTGAAAGAATTTTTACTTACAGACATTGATGGAGGAAGAATAGCAAAAAGTAAACAGACTACTTTTGGCAGCTTTAGGAAGAGTAGGTTTTATGAATATAGGGATTTATTTAGCTTAACAAAATTCGATGGTTCCCTTTTTATTATTAAACTTGTAAATCAACATTGTTCATCAGCATCAAGTACTTGTATATATATTGTTGTCCTTTTGCCTGTGTTATTTCACTAGTTGAAAGTTACCTCCATCCAAACAAGACACATTGCACAGAGCTACCAAACAACATTCATAAATTTGACTTAACAAGACAAAACTACATTAAAAATATGTATCTTATTACCAACACATAGATCTTGCTGTAGTTTCATGCCATCAGGACAGTAACATATTTCTGTCATGTTGGATACGTTTTGTGATGACAAAATACAGTAATGAGAACAGTTCCTTGTGGTACAGGACACATTAGTTAATGCTTTAAGAAAAAAAGAAAACAGTACAAATATATTCTATCATGCAGGATTATATGTAATAAGAGAGACAAACTCTATCTCTAGCTCAGTCATTTTATCTTATCACTCAATCATTGGTCTCCTTCAGTCATATGACTATGACTCATCTCATAGAGCAAGTGAAGACAGTTTGAGTATTGTCTATGGTTCAAACTTCAGTCCCCCCCCCCCCCCCTTTTCAATGCAGTGTTTATAATAATCTGTGTATTTATGTGTTTTTAACGGTAATAAGATTGTGTATAGTGTATGAATGTATGGTGTGATTTTGACATATTGTAGTGATTATCCAAGTTCATAAAGAAGTGATCACAGTAATTCACAGAATATAATTCTAAATGAAAACAAGAATAATTTAGATCTTTCTTGTCTAGCTTTAGAGATTGGAATTTCCTGAACTATTTTTAACTTTACCAATAGGTACCACAGCTTTGTGGATAATTTCACAGATTGTTTTTGTCATTAGTACCATGCAAAACATCTTTCATTTTAATTTATGTCATAGAGTTATGTTTGTGTATAAAAATTCAATACTCTATTATGGATTACAAAGCTATGCTATTTTCTAAAATGTTTATTTTGTAAGAAATTCCTTTAAGATTATGTTATCTAACCTTCACAATGGTTGGATGCATTCATCTTAAGTCCTTCTTTACACTTGCAATAAAATCCTCCAATGATGTTAATGCACACAGAGAACTCAGGGCATAGAACTGTGTCAGTGTTGAGGCATTCATCAATGTCTACAGAGCAGTCTGAAGATGTCCAGCCAATCTTACATACACAGTTTCCTGTCTTGAGATCACAATAGTCAGTGTTGTTTACAATGCATGCACAATCTTGGTTGCACTTTGAGCCGTCAGCTGTGACAGTGCAATCTGTTGTTAATTATAATAGTTATAAATGTTTTAAAATATAAATCTTATTAAATATTAATCTGCAGTTCACAGTTTAAAATAAAGTTTTAAAAAATTATATTGGTATTCAGGATTATTAGTGTGAATTAATGTTCTGAGTAAAAGCCAGCTCAGGTGGCTATAGAGATCAACCTTACACCAGTTGGATGCTTAGAAAAATTAATAATTTTAAAACACATAAAAAACAAAAACAAATACAACACAATGAGTTACCATCAGACCAATAGAAAGCCTCAAATCCTTTAGTTTCATAACCAAATTTGTGATGCCTTGAAGCAGGAATCCTAATGATATACATGTTATTTCCTGTTGATCTGATAACTTGTGTAGGCACAACATCTTCTGTATCTCCATACAATGTGGCCAGCAAGTCAGCATTACAATCATTTCCATCATAGATTAAAATAAAACCTGGTCTGACATTACTGTAACTTGTATGATACAGTTGAAATCTTGTAAAACTATATCCAGAAAGAAATAAAATAAGAATGGAATAAAAAAATTCTCTAAGAACTGTATTTGTATATTTAATAACCCCTCAGAGTATGCACCTTTAGAGATTACATATAAATAAAAACTTTTTAAAATTATGATAATTTATAGATAGTTAAATAACCCAAAATGATTTATAGATATTTAAATAACCCAAAATGATTTATAGATATTTAAATAACCCAAAATGATTTATGTAGTTAAATAACCCAAAATGATTTTTAGATAGTTAAATAATCCAAAACAATTTATATATTTATAGATAGTTAAATAACCCAAAATGATTTATAGATAGTTAAATAACCCAAAATGATTTATAGATAGTTAAACAACCCAAAATGATTTATAGATAGTTAAATAACCCAAAATGATTATGCTTTGCATAACTAAGTATACCTTTTTAATTCCTACTTTTATCTCACACTCAATAAAGTAAAAAAAAATATATTATTTATTTTGACACTTTATTATCTATCAAGCTGAACTTTGGCTTGTTCTATAAAGTTGTTAAAGTCTTGTACTTATAAAACTTATATTGTAGATTCATTTTGCAAACTGGCCAATTTTTTCCTTTTTATTTTCCTATGACAAATAAAATACAAATATAAATGAGTTTTTTTTTTAATATTAAGTACAGAAACTGATTTTTTTAAAACAGATTAAAAATTACATCACAATAATTATGTGATATATAATTTTGTGGAAAAAAATAATTTCTTAGTCTTTCATAGCATTAATAATTGAATATTTTGATAAGTAAAACATATAGAATGACATAATATGCATGTCTCTAGAATTTAAAGAAAAAAAGTTTGAATATTGATATCTACATAGTCATTTATTTCTGAAATTGATATTTACTTCAAGAAAATTATGTGCCCTTGAGGTACACTTATAGTCCAGGAACATTCATCAAATTGAGTATGAAAGAATCCATAATGGCTGCCAGAAATAATCTTTCCTGATAACTCTGTAAGTGTTTGTCCACACTCTGTTAGAAAAAACAAAAAGATCATAATCCATCATGATGTTACTTTAAAGTGCTAAATGAAATGTATTAAAAAAATGAGTATATCTTTAAAATAAGTTATCAAAAAAGAATCTTCCATTTGTAATCTTACATTAATAACATATGTTATTTTTAAACAAGACCTTATTCTATGGACATATTTATGGAAAATTCACATACTATTAAATAAAGGTTGAATAAATTTTAGGTTTCTACTAACATCCTCTTAGAAGTTTAGACTTATTATATTAAAAAAGGGTGTCTTTAATCTTTTTTGTGTAACTATATCTAGTTATTAAAAAAATATTGAAATCTAGATTTCCTTAAATTTATTTAATAATCTTTTTTGTCAATAAACCTTTTAAAAATTCAAATAAGTATTTTATTAGAAATATTTTTCTCAATATGTATTTTAACATCTCTTCTTTTTAGTTACTAACAATATAATGCTCTAAAATTATAAAATGGACATTTTTACCCTCACAAAACATTCCATTTACATTTTCGAAGCCTTGAAGACAAACACACTCAAAGGAACCATCTAGATTTTGACATACTGAATGGTCTGAAGTACTACAAGGTGATATTTCCAGGGAACATTCGTCTACATCTTCACTGCAGGTACAGGATGTCCAGTTGGAGTAGCACAGACACTGACCAGTCACTTTGTCACAGGACTGAGCATTCATTACATCGCAGTAGCACTGATGTTGACAATTTTCACCGTAGTACCATTCAGAACATTCTAATTGTTAAATGCAACACAAGAAATTCATTAACAATAGCAATTAAAAGAAAATCTGAAAATATAAAAAAATAAAATAAATTATGGCTTTTACATAGTGCTACTTCCATGCTTATAGCATGCTTAGAGCGCTTTGGTCCAATCTCATTTGTGGACAAGTGGGTGGAGGGGGTATCTTGGAGGATGATTTCCATGCTGCCTTTAAGACCTAAATTAACACAACTCTGCTCGAGCGTACTTGGCCTCTCGACCATGCTTCCCACCATCTAATTGGTCAATTAATTAAGCTTAGGGCCTAACTCTTTTCTACCGTCTTTCAACTTAAAGTAAAGGACCCTTTTCAGGACTGATGATGTAAAGATCATCTGCTTCTATGGCCAATGGTTAATGGGGTTGCCATGTGGCTAGCGCAATAAATAATCAACTATTCGTTCCAAAACAAATGCCAGGTACTAATCAGAGTTGGGTGGTGTTGTGAACTCCATACTTGGATTATTATACTTGACACATAACATACTTCTGTCAATAACTCAAATTGACGCCAGAGATGAATAAACAACAAAATATATCTTTAATACAAGTAATCGTGACAACTGGAGTTGTAGACAACGCATCAAATGTTAACTTGTAAATATATACATAATTATGAAAACTGACTTCTATATTACTTATACTGTGCGACTAGGCTCCATAACTCAGGCCTCTGACAACAATAATAAAACTCCAAGCGCTATCACTCTGTCCCAACCAATGAAATAATAAATAAACATAGAATTATTTAGATCTTACACCCAAGATTCTGTCAAGTGTTATTTACAATATTATATACTGTTATAAACCTGGTGGTGGCACAGATGGGTGTAGTGTTGTGAGTGTAGTCAGCCGACGCAAATCGCCCCAGGCCAGCGCTAGACGAGCGGTCAACCGTGACGAGTTACGACGGTTGGCCGAGACGAGTGTCAACATGGTGGTTCGGGAAGGATCGACGTCGTGAACAGAGCTCTCAAGCGTCACGAGAGTTGTAGTCATCTGACCACCTCGAAACGTCGAGCGGCGTTCTGTCCGGTTCGAGAAGGCCAGCAGGGAACCTATATGAGAGCGGAGGTGTCGCAGTCAAGACGGTCGAGAAAAGGGGCTCAATACAGCAAGGTTCAGAAAGAAGGTTCACGAAAGGAAGTTCACGACAAGAGTTCAGAACACGGTCGACTACAGCACAGTTCAGCGGTGTGGTTCTGTACGGAGCATTACGACGGTTCAGTGCGGAGTACTATCAATTACAGTTGAGACGAACGGCATCTTGATCTTGGTCTGTGATCGAGTCCGACACAACGAGCCTAGTGTGTGAAGTCAGTCCTGAACTGTTGAGCCCAGTGCAAGCCCGGAACGAGACGGAGAGGCCAGTGCAAGAGTTGATACGGCGGTACGGTGTTATCAGAGAGATATTTCTACAGTCTTGTGTTACGTGCTGCCAATTGTACAGTATTGGCTGTTATTTATTCAACTATTAAAGTGTTACGTTACTTTGGAGCCCTGAGTTGTCAAGTTCTTTGAGTTGGTGGTGTATGGTGCAGTTTGCAGAGAGCCTGGATAGTGAGATTCGTAACAATGCAAACATAGTTACCACATTTCCCCCTTTTCAAAATAAGCTATTAAATATACCTTATTAATAGCATACAAAGCTTGGATTTTGTAGAATGGTAGATTTAGTTTCAGGTAAAGAAAGAGTGAAAAAAAAAATACAGATCCACACTACCATCAATAGTATTGAACTTAAAACTAAATTGGAAAAAATGACAGTATTAAACAAAACATTTAATACAAAAATTATTTAGTTAACATTTCTATATTTCCCAATTAACTCTCCTTTCTCACAATTTCAACTAATTTCTTTACAACATCAAGAATTAACTAGTATTGGAGAAAACAAATCACTAAATTTACATCATCAGCTTAAACTAATCAGAATCTTGTCATCAAGTACTCATGTACAATACATATAGGAGACTTGCTTCACTACATTGTACATTTATACAAAAAGGAAATATATCTCAACTCAAAACTGTTGATATGGTGCGCAAAGGTGCACGCGTTCAATATTATGAATATAATAAAGTATCATTCTCCGCCATGACACTAATGGTTGTTGTTTGTTACTTGCTACTGTGAACCTAGATCTTAATTAACATGGTGGCAGCGGTGTATTAATGATCAGAGGTAATCATTAATCAGTATATAAAGGTTTATTGTTTGCAATAATAAATAGGCAACAATTCAAGGCTACGCCATGCAATGGCAGCTAGAAATTTCCTTTCTGTACCCGAGCCGCTCGAGGTAGAAGGAAACATGGCCGCTAATTGACAAAAGTTTCACCGGAGCTATGAGTTAGCCATTAAATTGTCGGAAAAATCAGAGGAGGTCAGAGTGGCCACCTTTCTAACAATTCTAGGAACAAAAGCGATGGACATATATGAAGGTCTTGAAATTGAGAAGGGAAAAGAAAGAAAGAGGGAAGAAATAGTGAACAAATTTGAAAGTTTTCGCATTGGGAAAACGAATAAAACTTATGAGCGCTATGTTTTCAATACTCGTGGAACAGCATGAAGGCGAGGACATTGAAAAGTACATAACAAATCTGAGAACACTAGCAAAAACGTGTAGTTTTGAACGCCTGGAAGATAGCTTGATTAGAGACAGAGTAGTTCTTGGTCATGAATGCCTCAAAATGAAATTGTTACAAGAAATTGATTGAAAAATGAAATAGTTACAAGATAGTAGTCTCACATTGGAAAGGTGCAGAGATATTTGCAGAGCATACGAGACCGCCAACAAACAGTTGAGACAAATACAAGCCGACCCTCCAATCCTTGAGAAAGTATCAACACCCTCAAGAACAAACATTCAGAAATGTAAATGCAGGTATTGTGGAAGGATTCACGAATACATTAAAGAAAAGTGCCCTGCATGGGGTAAAATGTGTCTAGCGTGCAAGGGGAGACATCATTTTGCTGTGATGTGCAAAAAGAAAATTCAGCAGGTGTCAGATGATATGTCTAACGATGAAAGACATTTGAGGTGGAATATATAGTTGTACCAAATAATCTAGCATGCCTTCTAGGTCATGAAACTTTAACAAGAATGAAGTTAATCAAAGTCAATAAAGAGAGGTTCATAGCATCAGTAGTGAATAACCAAGAAGAAGACTGTAGTCCAAAGTTTACTGGTGATTTGGGTGACTTAGGAGAAGCGTCTTTAAAGAATGATAGCAGCATTAAGCCCAAGGTTCTGCCTATTGCTTTACAAGAAAGAGTTAAGGAGGAGTTAAAGACCTTAGCGCAGAGAGGAATCATAGAACCAGTGATAGGGCCTACAGAGTGGGCGAGTCAGATGGCAATTGTGGAAAAAGCTAATGGCAAAAGTAGGATCAGCATTGATCCACAAGCCCTGAATAAAGTTTTACTAAGGGAATTCTATAATCTTGCTACTTTAGATGACATATTGGCAGATTTGAACGATGCCATAATATTCAGCAAATTGGATGTGCAAGAAGCTTTCTGGCATGTCAGACTAGACACAGCGTCATCTAATTTGACAGCAATGATAACCCCTTTTGGTAGATACAAATGGAAACGATTACCATTTGGTCTGAAAGTGAGTTCAGAAATTTTTCAGAGAAGATTAAATCTAGCACTAGAAGGACTGAAATGCTGTTTCAATTACGTTGATGATATTATAGGGGTAGGAAGAGGAAGAACGAAAGAAGAGGCACTCAGAAATCATGATATTAACCTAAGAGAGCTGATGAAGAGATGTCAAGAAAAGATTAAACTGAACCACGAAAAGTCAGTTTTTAGAACAGCTGAGATTAATTTTTTGGGTCATATTATTACAGAAGCAGGAATAAAACCAGACCCGAGCAAAGTATCTGCGATTTTGAGTTAGAATGCTCCAAAAGATATTTCATCAGTCCGAAGATTCTGTGCCATGGTTCAATATCTTGCAAGATTTATTCCAGACTTGTCGACAGATTTACAGCATCAATGCACACGAGCTTTAAACAAGATAAAACAGAAAATATCGACTAATGGAACATTCATATATTTTGACCCCAACAAAGAGCTTACATTACAAGCAGATAGTAGCCAAAATGGGTTGGGAGCAGCGTTATTACACGATGGCAGTCCAATAGCATATGCTTCTAGATCATTAACTGATACTCAGAAAAGATGGGCACAGATTGAAAAAGAATTGTTAGCAGTGGTTGTTGGTTTGGAACGTTTTGACCAGTATACGCATGGCAGGACAGTTATAGTTCAGAATGACCACAAACCCCTGGAAAACATCCTTCAAAAACCACTCAGTTCTGCTCCGAGAAGGCTACAAAGTCTAATGATGCGTCTTTATCGTTACGATATCCAGTTTCAATATGTCAAAGGCGAAAGTTTGTTCATAGCTGATACTTTGAGTAGAGACCCATCAGAGGAAAAGAGTGATATCCCTGATGTTTGTGTCAATACAGTCGGACTGGCAATACCAGATGCAGTGCTGGAGAAAGTCAGAATCGAGACAGAGAAAGATAGAACAATGCAAACACTTATTCAGTATATTCTAAATGGATGGCCAGACAAACATAATAGTCTACCTGAACTCAAACAATATTTTTCACTATGTGACGAAACGCGTCCCTTCTCAATACAGAACTGACCAGTGTGGAACTATCCCCCCCTCTTAACCACTAATTAGCATTGTGTATCCCCTTTTAACACCAAACTGACCAGTGTAGAACACAAACATCCTATTACACCAAGGTTAGATCCAACCCCCAAATTATAGGCCATAAACACACATCCCAAGTTACACCCAAATGCCGAAACAGACGTACGTAGCCGTTAAGTTCAGGAACATTAAAATTGAAAGTTACGCCCCAAACGCCGAAACAAAAGCACGCAACCGAGAAGTCCAGGGACATTAAATTTTGATGTCCACGTACATCCCTTTGAGTCGACACTCCTGACGCCCAGGGCTATTCAAATCGTTCCCGTCCGCTGTACCATCGAGCGATGGTCCAGCCTGATAATTGTTGCATGGTTCCGCTTTCATCGTCCTCCCCCCCCCCCCCCCCCGGTCGCGGGTTAAAGAAGTCAGGTGAGTGAGCCCCAAATGAAACGATCGATCCAATTTGACAACTCTAAACTCAAAAGACTCACTGGCCATCGGATCGTCACTACTCTTAACATACCGCTCGGGAACCTATAAAAGCCGGAGACGAACGTTTCAGGTTAATGCCATTCTAAATCAGAATCACTGAGAAGTCAGAAGACTCCTAAGTCAACGATTCCATTTGGGAACTTGTGTAAGGCAAAGCGGGTGAGTTGGAAAAACTTTATCATTATTATTTAGTGTGTCTTTGCCTGTAACATTTATATTCATGTATCATTACCATGTTAACACCGGTTTGCTTCCAAATATTACATTTGTAAATCTCTATGAATATGTGTTCCTCATGTACTCGCCAATGCTGACTGCATTCCCAACGGTGGACATCCACCTTACAATTTAGTTAATCCTAATGTCTATTTATGCATTTGTTATTTATTCATATCCATATTCATCTGGACCTACTCACGTCTAGATCATTTCCTTACCTGTGCATATATACCCGTATATGCGCATATATATATATATATATACATCATAATTATGCTTGTTTTTGCTATGCACATACAGTGCTGTTACCATGCATCCCTAGGCCCGAGAATCAGTCTCGTGTGCCCACCCCACTAGTTTCGCTTGTTGGCCGGCATAGTTATGTGCCCTTTTCTACCCCCCCTCCCCTTCCATTCTTCTTGTCACGGTCCTCTGGTCACGAGCGACCGCGGACTAGGTTACCTGTGGGTCAATGAGGTCACAGGGGCTACAACCCCGTAATATGGTCCGCCTGTTTCCCTTCTCATTTATGCCCTTGTACATTTATATATGTATTTGTATTATTATTGTTGTATTATTTGTACATCAATTATTACTAGACCTAGTAAAATGTTGTTGACAAGTATCTTAGTTAGCCTAAGGGAGACGCTCCTACCCAGGATGCGCCCCTCGCCAGCCAGCCTGTATGGTTTAATAATTCAGGCTCCTCTCATGTCTCATTTCATAGCCTCCTACACCAGGGCTGGCGTGTTTGGTTGCCTGAAGGCAGACCTCAGCAACTCTCCACACATTCCCGTTGAGGGTGAGTCACTCATCACCCTCGGCTAAGAACTGAAGGCATTCCAGGCTGAAGTCTCAGGACCGGTCTGCAACTACCACGGGAGTAAGCCCACCGCGTGGCATCCTCATATTCATCACACCAGTGCCTGCCTACTCGCAGGGCACCAGCAACTGGCTACAACTCAACAGAGCTTAAACTTACCCAACCCCGAAGGAGAACCTTGAATAACAGATGAGTGAGAGACAGCCGAATAAGCAAACCATACACGAATCTTTATGAGCAACATCCCAGTGATGATATTATCTTAAACGTTATCACAAAATCCTAAATCTTCCTCTACATCCCCCCCCCTCACTCACTGATTGTATTTCTTCTTAATTAATCTTTATTAAATAATTGATCTTCCACAAAATCAATAAGCTTTGCGTTTTGCTTGTGCCTGTCTATGGCCTATATAATATCAACCAAATATTTACCACGTTGTGGCTCTAAGACCTTACCCCTAGGAGTCGCAGGCCATCGTCCCCATCGGGAAGTGCAAACGAACCGATCGGCGGACTTATTCCACCACACACTAAGAGACATGTTAACATACGAAGACGGACTCTTGTTGAAAGGAGAACAAATAATCAAACCGATATCACTTCGCGAGGAAATAGAAGAAAAACTCAATGGAAAGGCTGAGTCAGCAGTTCAAATTTTGAAGAACATAATGAAGAAATCTAGAGAATCAAAGTCAGATGCTTATGAAGCTCTTCTGGAATTTAGAAATTCTCCAAGGCAAGACACAAATCTAAGCCCAGTTCAGATGTTTTTTGGTCGGATGACTCGAACACTGATACCAAACAAAAGGAGTAACATTAAGATTTCTACATGTCAAGAGAACATTATGAGAAGGAAAGAAAAACGTCAGATGAGTGTAAAAACATCTTATGATAAGAGGTCAAGAAATTTAAGTCAGCTGAGAACTGGACAAATGGTCTATTTCCAATCTCCTAATGACCCTACATGGAGACGTGGAAGAATCCAGTCTCAAGTCAATAAGAGCTTACATTATTCGAGGTGACAATGGTACAGTGTACCAAAGAAACAGAGTGCATATCAACCCGAACAGAGAAACAGAAGAAGATATATTCCCCGATACTGATGACAACTTACAGGACAATAGAACTCATGATTAACACATTCGCCACTCATCAACTCATCATTCCCTGCGACCAAGGGATTAGTTGAAGAAACCGACAAGATTCAATGACTATGTGTCTTAATGAACTATTGAATGTTGATTTTTAAATGTAATATGTTTCTTATTCATTGAAGCGTATATATGTATGTTATGTTTAGTTGTGGTTTTGTTTTATTATTATTTTTTTAATATGATACTCCCCGAAATGTTTTATTTTTGTTTTAAAGAAAAGGGGATGTTGATATGGTGCGCAAAGGTGCACGCGTTCAATATAATAAAGTATCATTCTCCGCCATGACACTAATGGTTGTTGTTTGTTTATTGCTGACTGTGAACCTAGATCTTAATTAACAAAACAGACTAAATATCGCAGCTACTAAACTTCTCCATCGGACGTCAACAGGCTTGCCAAGAGGACATGGTGACTGGTTCGTTTAGTGCTCTTTGTGGTCATCTGGTCTCTTGACATCACAACCGTGACACGTGCTACAAGATTCTGCTAAGTACAATTTACTACAATATCTTTCAACCAAATAAAACACGTACGGGCAGACAAGCAGATGTGGGAAGTTCTGATAGTGGGTAGCACCTTCTAGTAGTCTCTCACGGCCTTTGGTAGTCTGTTTTAATGTTGTCTTTTTGCTTCATATCTGTTCCAGGTTTAAACATTTCTGAACAGTTAGGGATTGACTTGGCTGTAGAAATTAACTGAACTGATTACTCTTAATGTCTTTCATGTTGTTGCAGTTCAGTTCCGAGGATTCGTTGTGTGTCTTTTTAACTTAATGTTGACTGCCCATATCGTATGTCGTCACCTAGAAGTTCGATTGTATCTGTAGCATGGGCGTAGCCAGGATTTTTTTTCGGGGGCGGGAAGGGGGGGGTTTGGGGGGATTCCCCCGCCCCTCCCCCCGGCGGAAAAATAATTATATATGTGTGTGTGTGTATATAATTAATCTTTATTACATTCTAACCCTTTCGGAAGACGTTTATTGTAGACTCCCCGCCCTGGCTAGCAAGAGGGTCTGGGGGAGCTCGCAGCGCTCCCCCAGCGCGGGGCGAAGCCCCGCCGCCGAGCACTATTTCTGGTATTGAAAGCCAACAAAATGCATATTCTGAGGTATCTACAGTGCATTATCTTGCTATTAAAAAGTTTTATTTCAAAAACCTTATGTGCTATTCTTACTGACTTAGACCCTCTCGCGCCGTTCGGCGCATTTTCCGGCAAGCTGTTTCCGCAACTCTTATTTTGCGTGATTCATTTTGTCGGAGAACATGTCCCGCAAAACCTCATGCGACGCTCTGTCACAACCTTACTAAGGATTCGACTCCCAGTTCGGCATATGATTTCTTTGATTTAGACCCGATCTCTATGACTGACTCCTAAAATCTGTCTTAGCCATCTTTGTTGAGCCACTTTTAATGTTTTTCAGTTTCGGCTGAAGACTATTCACACTTTAGGCCTATTAATGGAGCCCAAGTCACTGGTAGAAATTTGTAACCTTTCTTGACTACGCTCTTGGAATTACATGCCTGTATTTCGCTTTAGATGTTATATCGAAAAGGAAAGTTTTTTCGTCAAATCATCTGTTGAGGGGTTTTAAACTAAAAAATCTCTGGAGTTTTTTTGTTGTTTATTTAATTCAAAACCCCATTTAACTACAAAGTAAAAAGTTTGAAACTCATTACGGCTGCTATTGTAGTGTTTATAGTTTTCAGACTACATACACGTAGATCTATAAATAGAATACATTACGTAAGCCCACGAAAGCATACATCCAGTTTTCGATGCATTATCAAACTTTATATATTTTGAATAGAATTAGGCTTACACTTATGATAAAACACATGGGCGTAGCCGAGAGGGGAGGAATTCAAACCATCACTGGCCTCAGATCTCATTGTCTGAAAGGGAAAATTTACTTACTTCCCCAGTGCAGCCAACTTAAGCAAAACTACAGTCACCAAATTTCATGTGCGTAGCCAAAAGTGGTTTTGTGCCCCCCCCCCCTTCTTTCCAATACAAAATTAAAGCATTTTACCATTGTCTAACAGTCGCTGGACTCCAATGAAAAGAAGATTTAGTTTTTGATTTTTTTTAGCGGAAGAGTAGCAGGCTAATTGCACTGTAGATACCTCAGAATATGCATTTTTTAAAGCTTAAAATAACGGAAATAATGCTTAGATATATATATATATATATGTGTATATATATATATATATAAAATGCGGAGGGGGTTTAACCCCCCCCCCCCCACACACACACACCGAAAATATATGACATGCCATTTGTGGGTCGGCTTATATGGTAATGCCCGGGCCGATTTTGATACCCAGTCCGCCCCTGCCCCTGATAGGGTTTTTTTAAAAATCTCCAAACCCCCTGGTAGGGGTTTTAAACTTAAAACCCCCTGGTAGAGGGTTTTTAACTCAAAACCCCCTCGGCTGTGCTGTGGTTAGTGATGATTTAGTATTAAAATCTCACCTTAAAATAAACAAAATGAAATCAAAAATCAGTCACTTAATTCCGTCTCCCCCCCCCCCCCCCCCGCACGGGGGGGATTTCATTTTGGGGGGGGGGGGTTGAACCCCAAGAACCCCCCCCCCCCCTGGCTACGCCCATGATCTGTAGTCATTTCTAGCCTACTAGTTAGAACATTAAAATCATTTATTGTGCTCAAGATTGACTCTAAAATGTGTCTGCTAGTTTTCACTGTACACACATGGGTATTCAAAATATAAATAGGTCCTACAATTTGGTTTCTTTTGTTTCTGTTCTAAAGTTCTTTTTTGTTTCTCCTCTTTGCGGTTGACAACGGTAGAAACTTGAGGGTGTCATTGCTTCCTTCAGTTCTTGGCGTCTGGCGTCAGCGTCGTTTCTTCCTTTCCCACGTCCATAGCCAGCTCGATCAAATTCTCTTGGTCGCCATGGACCTCTCCATCTGTCTCTGTAGCCATAGTATCTGTTGACTGGTGGGCTGCCATAGTTGCGTCTGTAACAAGGTCTGTGTCCTTGATAGCCTTGGTATCTTTAAGGTTGAAATTCTCATTGGCCCCTGGATGCTGCCACCTTCCTTCATTGCCATTTCCTCTGTACCATAGATACCATCCACTCGTCCTAAAGCTACTGTAAAGGTTATATGTGCGTTGACGTAGTATTATAATATTACATATGACGCTGGTTACTTTTAGTGTGTCGCGAATGCGTAGACTGCGGGGTTCGTGCTTCCTGGAGTCACACTTGACACTTGACAGACAAAAACATTACAGATCGACTCAAGTTCTCTTTGGCAGACACATTTAATGTTTATTTAATGACGATAATAACAATACTGCACCTTATAGGCAGTTACATCGACTTCCGATGTGAAACATAATTACATCCGCATAGCAGCGGTATTGAATGTCCAAGAGGATTAGTTACAGAATAAATCACAAGTAACGTCCGCAACACAGCAGGTAACGATCAACTTCACAGTTACAACTTGACTCTCTACATCCAGAAAAAAAAACTATCAAAATACTAAGTCTGTACTGGACCAAAAGATACTACTTGACTCAAAGTTACAACTCGACTCTCAAAGTCGCTACTACTAGGATAATACATAACTGCCTCGTACAGAGGATAACACTTGACTCTCTCACTGAACAGACTGAACTGCAAGTCAATTTTATTCATTCTACTTCCTGTTTTCTACATCAAGAATTCACGAGTCTTTCAACGTCTTAATATGAGGTGAACATTAAATCAGGCAACGCCAACTGAGCTGTGACAGCTACTTCGGTCAGCAGAATCTCTACTGCCCTGCACATTAGAACTCCCTGGACCAGAATCTCTACTGCCCTGCACATTAGAACCCCCTGGACCAGAATATCTACTGCCCTGCACATTAGAACCCCCTGGACCAGAATCTCTACAACCCTGCACATTAGAACCCCCTGGACCAGAATCTCTACTGCCCTGCACATTAGAACCCCCTGGACAGAATCTCTACTGCCCTGCACATTAGAACCCCCTGGACCCCTGGACGACGTTGTGGCTGTTTCTTTTCGTTTCTCTTCTTCCACGACGTCAAATTCCGTTTTTCCGCCTTCTCCAACACTTGTAGGGTATTTTCTTATATCCGTCTGGTGCACGAAGAAATCTTCCTTATTTTCGTTACTGACAACTTCATAATTTTCTTGTTCTGGTTTTTGTTTTTGTTGTCTGCCTTCAACTTGTATCGTCTCTAAAGGAATTGTTTGACTACAGTTTTCTACGTGTTTAGGATCGTAGCCTTGTCTCATTTGTTGTTGGTTGGTCGATGTCATTAGCGTGTTGTGTTGGCTACCAGTTCAAAAATTGTTTCCATCAGTTGATCTGAGCCTCACTGGGACACTCTATATTTGGTATATTCCCTATCACCACTTCGAATGGACCAGTCTCAACAACTATAGCTTCAACTCTTTAATTGAAATAAGCAGAGTTAATGTGTACTATAGCTGTTGGGTAGCTCTTTATTTGCCCTCCGAAACCTTGTACTCTGCATTCTCTTAGTGTACTAGTGGGGTCTCACAAAATTAGCTAATAGTACACATTTGGTGGCCCCAGTATCGCGTAGGGCGTGGGTATGATAGCCATTAGCTATAGCTGGACATACGTACGGTGAAAGACTATCCGCCAAGCCTCCAACATGGGCTACAACATCGTTCTTGTAGTTTTCTGTTCTCCGGGCATCTCGACGATACTTCGCTATGTGCCCCATTCTCCCACAGTTGTAGCATTTCACTTCACTTCTCTGGGCCGGTCACTGATTTAGTCTATAATCATTTCGCTCTCTTTGTATATCTCTGTTTTGTGGTGGACTATGTTGTTGTGCTGTTTCTTCCTTTGTAAATCGTGCTGTTGTAGAGACTGTTCTGGCGGCAAATTCGATTTCTTGACAGTCCTCATCCTTTTGTAGTATTTCGCCTGGATGTACCACTACATAAGTTTAACACAGTTCCATGACAGTCTCCACACTTCTCGTTTTTCTGTCTTGTAGGAAAGCAATAAGATTCTTCCCAGCTGTTGATATAATTTTGTCCACGATGACTAACTGCTTCAGTCTCTCGAAGGATTCTTCAATTCCAGACGTTTGAACCCATTTTTCGAACGTTATTGTCACCTCAGAAACAAATTGCTTCATGTCGCCGTCTGATGGTTTTAGTTCATGGAACTTCTGTCGGCAGTCGTCCTCGCTGTAGTGATAGACATCAAGTAATGTTTTCTGGAGGCTGGCATAGTTGGCTACCTCGTCATCGCTTAGGACTTGTAGTGCATTGAGGGCCTTTCCTCCAACCAGACTGAGATTGATAAACGCATCCATCTTATCCGTGCCTTCCACAAATATTTGTCTTTTTGTTTGTGACGTATTTCTGTTCCTCGTGTCTCTATCTCCTTGCTCATCCATATTCTTTCCTTTACTCTCATTCCAATTGCAGCGATTCTGGCCTTCGATTCTTCCTCATCTATTTTTATTTTGGCTGTTACTTGTTCCTCTTCTAGTTTCCATTTAAATCTCATCCCTTATTCCTGCATTGCCATCTTCCGTTCTTCCAATTTCGCCCTTTCTCTCCTTTCTTCCTCTTCTAGCATCTCTCTCCTTGTTCTGTCTTATGACTTTACCAACCCACTCGTCCAATTCTTCTCTCTGGTAGCCAAGACTTTTCCCCATATCGTAAAGTTTTAGTAGGTCACTGTATTGCTCTTTCAGCCATTTTATGGACGTATGTTTGTTCTTATACTTTAGGAGAAAAATTTTAGTTCCCGGGTTAGTTTCAATTTCCAGTTCTTTATTTCAAGTCAGTAGAGCTTACTGCTAGCAAGAAGATAATAGATATCAAATCTCCTAGTTTATTTCAAAATTTTGACACGTCAGTGGTACTATAAGAATGAAATAGTTCACCTGTCAACTTGTTGACACACTTGCTGCTCCACCATTGTTGTGATTGTTGTGAACTCCTTACTGGAATTATACTGGACACAGAACGTACTAATACTTCTTTCAATAACTCAAGAGACGCCAGAGATGAATTAACAACAAAATATAACTTTAATAAAAGTAATCAGGATAACTGCAGTTGTAGACAACGCATCAAATGTTAACTAGTAAATATATACATAATTATGAAAACTGACTTCTATATTACTTAAACTGTATGACTAGGCTCCATAACTCAGGCCTCTGTGACAACAATAATAAAACTCCAAACGCTGTCACTCTGTCCCAAACAATGGACCAATGAAATAATAATAAATAATCATAAATAAACATAGAATTCTTTAAATCTTACAACCAAGATTCTCTCAAGTGTTGTTACAATATTATATACAAACATAGTCACCACAGGTGGACTCAGGGGAATCCTAAAAATCCTAAAACATAAATCTCAGTCTTCACAGAGATTTGAACCCAAGAAACATCAATCTGGTAGCCAAACACTTTACAACTATGCCATGTCTTTTGACTTACCCATAATTTCAAAAAATATAATCTTATTATGAGTTTCAAATACTTATGCAGATTAAAATATTATTACAATAATTTTTTAAAGTATTATGAGGTTTATATATGAAAACTATCAAAGATAATAATGCAAATATAATTACTAGTCTACTATGGCTCACACTTCCTGTTGATATGATTACTTACAAAAGGATTTCATTTTTTTTACATTAAGGGAACTTAATTCATTGTACAAAGTAGTAACAAATATCTTTGTGATTGCTCATTAACTTAAATACACCTCTAATAATAAGACCTTTTTAAATTTATTAAGTAACCAAACAAAGAAAAGCTCAGTATGTCTGTATTTTCATCCAAATGATTTTTAAAAATATTTATAAATAAAAATTAGTAAAAAGAATAAATGGTTCATAGAGTATTATACACTAGTTTTCCTAACACCTAAAAGAACTAGCTGTCAAATTGATGGAAATATTTATGCCATTTTAAATAAAAAGTTTTAGTCAAATTTTATTATTTAAAATACTAATGTTTGATATCTAGAATGATACTTGAACTTTGAAATTATTATTCAAATGAAATATTGATAGTTTTCTTATTCCAGATTATTGGTACAGCTTATTTATTTAAAAAAAAATAGGTTTGAAAAATAAGGATTGAACTAGTAAAAGCAACCATAACATTGTAACCTGGATGCCTTTTTAAATTTTGCTTTTGCGAAACTTTTGGAAATCTTAGTATTACAGTAGTTCAGTTTGAGGCAAAAAAGATTTTTTTCATCATTTATTATTATTTTACTTAAAGTGCAAATGATAAATCAAAGTAACAGGGAAATGTCAAACAGTAGACTCCAAATATTGGAGCATTACAAACTATTGTTTCAAACAGAGAACTTGTTTTTTAAATCGCATTCTGTATCCTTTAGTAATTAACTGATACTATTGGTGGTGTAGGGTATTTAAATTGAATTGTCATTGTAGATATGAAACTTTACCAATACATTTTGTTGGATCAAAAATGTCAATTTTCTTTCCTTTAGGACATTGACACATCTCAGTTGTAGAATTATTTGTTGCCACAATGCATACATCAGAACAATTCAACAAGTGACATGGTGCAGAGGCTGAAAAGTAGAAGATGAATTTTCTTTTTATAATTCTACTAAATCCTTAGATTTTTATATCAAATATATCTAAAACAAAGAATTAAAAATACTTTCATTGTAATAAAAACCTGTGCCAAGCCCTAAATTAAATGCTTATCCTAAATCAAACTTGACCCATAATTTTAAAACCTAATTGCACATTAAACAATATGTAGCCGAAAACTTAAATTAATAGTAATTAAAGCAAAAAACAAAACACCAAATACATTTATGGCACTTAATGGGTAAAAAACAAACATCAAAACGTTTTTTATAAAATCCTTTCTAAAGTATTTAGAATGTAATAATATCCTCACTAGGCAGCATAACAGGATGGCTGGACTGTCGTTTAGATTTACCGATGGTCCTGGGTTCAAACCCTGCCCGCTCCCATCCCCCTCGTCTTGCAGGAGGTTTGGACTAGAAAGTAAACTATCTTCAACTCTGAAGCAACATCCAAAACATGTAAAACATTTTACATTAGAAGATATCACACTATCAAAACCTATTTTTTTAAATATAAAATGTGGCTATAGTTAAATCTGTATGCTTCTCCAGATAAAATCTAGGTCACAGTACAAACACGTTTTTTTACCTAAAATTATCAAACTTAAAATTTAAAGATTTAAAAAAACATTTATCTCTGCAATTTTAAATAAGGGTTACACTTTTAAATATGTTATTAAAGTCTAATAGTTCTAAGTATAATAACCCACGTGAAAAATCATATAAATTTAACAAACAGAATAGAAAAATGTTTTATACATTGGCATTGTCCGGATGTGTTCTTGATCATCCCATCAAAACACTGACATATATAGCTTCCAGGAGTATTGACACATGTGGAGTAAAGATCAGGACACACTGAATTATCTTGACACTCATCAACATCTGCAGCACAACTGACTGAAGCCCAGCCAGTGTGACACAGACATTCTCCTGTCTGACTATCACAACTTATTGACTGATCTCGGTCACAAGCACAGCTAGTGTTGCACCCATTCTCACCATAGTGAAAGGGTGGACAGTCTGTGTAATACAAAAAAATAGAAATGATATTGATTTCATTAATGTACATGAGAAAACTGAATTGATTTTACTTACATGAATAAATTATATCACATGACACATAAACTATTAAAATGCTAACAAGTTATTCAAACATTTTCTCAGTTTTAAGTTTTAAATAGTCTAAAAAAGCAGCATGGTTAAAATACATAATTTCATATTTATATATAGATTTTATAGATGATAAAAATGTGAATGGACTTTTTATCATTCAATAGAGTAAAAAAAACTTTTTTATTTGACTATGTCTAGTTAGTATCTATATATAAAGAACATTTGACTATCTAGTGAGTTTATTTTAAAAAAAGCTTGAGATATTGTATGTGTAAATGACAAATATTGTAATAGACTTAACATCCAACAACATGAAAGTATATATATATTTTTGTTTTACAAAACTAATGTCAATCAATAAATCAATACAGCAATGAGTTTAATAAATCAAAACAGCAATGAGTTCAATAAATCAATACAGCAATGAGTTCAATGAATCAATACAACAATGAGTTCAATGAATCAATACAGCAATGAGTTCAATGAAGCAATACAGCAATGAGTTCAATGAATCAATACAGCAATGAGTTCAATGAATCAATACAACAATGAGTTCAATGAATCAATACAACAATGAGTTCAATGAATCAATACAGCAATGAGTTCAATGAATCAATACAGCAATGAGTTCAATGAACACATTTTCGTTCACCTACCATGCGCCCAATATGTTGCATTAAAACCTGATCCTGCAAATGTCTCATCTGATCTAAACATGATGTAGAGTTTATTACTCGTGGATCTAATGTGTAGAGCCAATACTTCAAACTGGCTCCTAAAGCCACAGTAGACAGGGCCTAGTATTGGAGACTCTGCACTTGGTCCATCATAGATAACAATATAGTCCTTACAATTCTGGTTCCAGTACCTCTCCAAATCCAAGTCATCAAACCTTGTGAAAAAAAAAGAGTACAAATTAATTTTAAATTGTGAAAAAAAATCCTTGGGATCTATGGGGCAGATAATTTAAAGTTCATCTGTTTACGTTGCCCATAGTGTTAAGCACAAAGACCTGCCCCCTTTACATTTTCCAACTAAAGTTAGACACCCATTAGAGCTAAGTGGACTCAGAAGCACCCTAAAGATCAGACATTAAAAATCCCAATCGGTACCAGGATTCAAACCCAGGACCCTTCATTTCTGTAGCCAAAAGCTGCTAGTAATCTCCAGTAGTTAGTCTTAAATCATGCTCTGCTAATAATTAGGACTGTCAGGTAGATGGTCTGAATATTCTAATTTTCCATCAAATTTTCTACAAAAAATTGTGTATCTTAGGAATCTGTTGTTGATACACTTTTAATATCTGATATCAAATAAAGTCTCTTCACTAACAGTGCAAGGAGCAGTGTTTTTACTGTTAAACAGCAAGAAAAAGACTAATTGATAAAATAAGTGAGTTAGTGAGAGGTTTGGCTTGTATTATAAATTACACCAGTAATCATAGTCTCTGTTTATAACATTCAATACTTTGTTATTTATTCAAATATCTTGCAAAGAGCAGGTTGTAAAATAGGTAACAGTTTGTATGCCTAAAATGGTAAGAACAGAAAAATATGTGGATCTTATGTGTAAATCTAAAACTTCTGAAAATTAATAAAATAGTTTAGAAGAAAACTCAAAGTAATACCTTTCTTATGTTTCTAAATTTAAAAACAAATCACTCATCAAAATATTAGTATTTCTTTAGATAATCCGACAATTATAAGTGTTCAGATATAATATGTTAATATGAAGTCTAATTAGAGGTTTCAATGTCTTAATTTTTTTGCTTTCTGTTAATTTGATTGGCAGGAAAAAATGGAAGTATTAAAAATATTTGAACTTAGACAAATCAGGTATATGTTCCTTTTAGAACTGAAGATTATTACATCCTAAATTCCCACAGAATGGTGGGAGATTGTGGCAGCAGGGTTCAAACCAGAGACAATGAGTCAACAGACCAGAGTGCATTCCACATTACCAAGCAGCAAGAAAAATCTATATTCGTAACAAATTCTGATAGTATAAAAGATCCTAAGACTGACTCAGTTATGTGTAAGGTCAACACATGCGTTACAGCTGCTGGTCTCTGCTGCAACATTCACAGTTCTTCTAATATAACAAACTTTTCTGAGGTGTTCACAACGCAAGGTCCTGCCCTTTCTTCTAATGGATACGATCTTTATATCATGAGAAAATAAATAAGTCACATGAAAATAGAATATGAAGTCAATTCTTAGAAATTTTCTTGAAAACAATTGGCTATTTTATTTCAAATAAGAATAACTGAATATCATTTGCATTGTGGATATAGCTGAACAAAACAAAAGAGGCTTACCTTAAATCAATTACAAGATTATCTTTAACCGTGATGGACCAGAAACAAGTAGAATCATCAGGATATGGAAATGGAAAGTTTGGGGAGTTGAATGTACCACTTTGACCAGTAAGTTTATCACCACAAATAGTAGCTGTAAAATAATTGTAAAAAATGATTAATTTATAAGCAAAACGTTTATGATAGTGTGTACAATCAACATAAAAGTACACGTTTTCTTCTCTGTTAAACCCATTTTAGAGTGTACAACAAAAATATAAAAAATGAAAGTTTTTTTTAATTTATATTAAAATAATTCAAAAACACTTTTTAAACACAAATTATATTCCAAAGCTAATAGGGCCACATTGAGTTGAGGGATAGGATTGTTTGAGTTATAATCAACTTTTCCCCTCACATACATTAATCAAGTGAACCTGGTTCTTTAAACTTGATCAGTGAAGAAAAACTTTAAAAATGAGTGCCAGGTATTTCTCATTATGGGTATAAAAATGTAATAACATTATTAAGAAATAAAAGCAAGTATTTACTTTTCAAAACACAAGTGCCATTCTCAGACTCTATGTATCCCTCTTTTTGGCAACAACGACATCTGTATTCTGTCTGATGGGTGAAAGTACAAACAGCATGTTCCTGGCATTCATCACTTGATCCTTCAGTAGTACAAACATCATAGTCTAGTGAACAATAGCTTCCTTTCCAGAAAGGTAAACAGTTGCAATCCCCTGTTCTAGTATCACATGACAAAGTCTGGTTTTCAACACATTCACAATATCTGGAACATTCTGGTCCATAGGTATTGTTACCACAGGCTTAAAAATATATGTGCATACTTAATTAGTAGAACAAAAGTTAACATTCAGTTAAAACAAAAATATGGAATCACTGAACAAATCCAGGTGAAGACTGGGATTTTTAACTTTGGGATCTTTGGAGCCTCTGAGTCCACTCAGATCTAATGGGAACCTGACATTAGTTGGGGAAAGTAAAGGTCGTTGCGTTGGTTATATGACACCTTTGTTAAATGTGGGCCACATAAATAGATGACCTTTATATCACCTATCTTATAGATCGCAAGGTCTGAAATGGGAAATTGACTTTTATATCTTACGTATATCTAGATCCAGTGTAGATCTAATGTAAACTAGTCTTACCAAAAACATTGATCGCTGTCCAGTTTCATCCCAATGGGACAGTAACACATTTCTAACAAACTAGTCGAGTTTATAGAGCTGTCCTTGACACAAATGTGTGAACACTGTCTGTTTGTACAAGCCGTGTTAGGAACCACTGTTATTACAAAAAAAAAATGTTTGGAATAAAGCTACAAAAAATAGTTTAGATAGTCTTGGGGGGGGGGGGGGGCTCATGATCTACACGAGGAAATAACTCTTGCATTAGTTAAACAAATACAATTCAATGAATTTACTTACTTACATTACAGAAATGGGAATCACATTGGAGCACATCTTTCCACATCCATACAATAAAAATGCCAGTTATAATGAGAAATAAAAAAAATACTGCTTATTAATGGCAAACCAGTTACACAGACTAAAAGTAAAAATTCAGACAATCTAGATCTAGGTGTCTGTGGCATTTTACGTCTCGAGAACTAGTTCTATTCACTTTGCAACTTCTAGTGTAACTAAAGAGGCCAATCCTTGATACACAGCTGCGGGCATATGAAATCACCAGGCGCCTTTGCATTTTCACCATATTTTCTGCTTCTGTTGTGTATGGCACCTGAAATCCGAGACCCTTCCTTTATAATTTCTCTCCATGTGGATCTACCCAGTGCTACCTTTTCCAAGCTGCTAGTGTCGATTTTGAAGTCCTTCATGTCGCGTTTGCATACATCCGTATACCGTAAATTGGGCGACCAGCTGCTCTCCTACCTTCTATTAGATCATTGGAGCATGTCTTTCCACCCAGAAAAATGTCAGTTGTTAAGAGTAACAAAAAAACTAAAACAAATTAATTCCACTTATCTTATTCATGGCAAACCAGTAACACAGACTAAAAACGCAAAATACCTAGGTGTTATAATAAATGAAAAACTGTCATGGAATCCACATATTGATGAAACTACAAAAAAATCCAACAAAGCATTAGGATTTATTAAAAGAAATTTCTATAAATCAAATAAGAACATAAAACTAAAATGTTATTTAACCTTGGTTATGCCAATAATAGAATATGCATCCACCGTTTGGGACTCCTCAACTCAAGAAAACATTAAGAAACTGGAACAAACACAAAATAGAGCAGTGAGATTCATAACAAACGAATATTCACATTTGACTAGAGTTACACCTATAGTAAAATCACTAAATTTAGAAAGCCTTCAGGACAGAAGACTCAAAAGTAAAGTAGCAATTATACATAAAACACTGAACCATAATCCTCAAATACAAAAACAAAACTTAATAAAACACTCTGAAAGACACAAAAATAAAGGCACATTCCTTGTCCATATGTTAGGACAAATTTGTACAAATACTCCTTCTTCCCTAGTGCTATTAGAGCATGGAATGGGTTGCCTGAGCTAGCCAGAAAAACCAGTGACTTGGCAGAATTTAAGTCATTGGTTAATATGCATGACTAAATGCATGACGCGTAGGACGTAACCATCTTCTTTTTTGAAGTAACGTCTGTATTATATAAGATAAGATAAGAAGATCGCCATACATGTCTTGTGGAAGTCGATCTACTGACATTCTACAAATGTAGCCAGCCAAGGCGTCTGCTGCTGATAACAGTGCGGATGTCCTGGCACCCTGCTCTTCGTAGCACTTCCTCATTAGTTATCTTATCTTGCCACCTTATTTTAAAGATACGCTTAGGCATCGAAGATGGAAGACATTCAGCTTTTTTTCCTGCTATGAGTAGGTTGACCATGTTTCACTTTCGTATCAAGTGCTCATCACAAAGGTCCGGTAGACTAGGGCTTTAGTATTGTTAGTCAGCAATATGTTGTCCCACACTCTTTTCTGCAACCGTGACATGGTGCCCATTGCTTTGGCTATCCTGATCACTTTTGCTATCTTGGCTCCATCATATCCAACAATACTCTACTGGATAAAGACATTAACAACGTACTGTTAACGCAGTACATATACTAAAATTGGAACGATACAGAGAAGATTAGACATTAACAACAGATCTAGGTGTCACATCTTTAAGCGCTACCCAATACCACTAGATGACTAAATTAGCGGGACACTTACATTTTCCCCGTTAGATGGTAGTAAAAGTTTGAATAACAGAAGCTACACACACTTGGTATACCCGCTTCGCCTAAAAGTCTAACACAGAAAACATGTTAGGCTATTTTAATAAATATACAAGGTAAAATTTGCAAACTTTTGATAAAAAATGCCAAAAACAATGGGATTTTCAAATACAATTAACTTATTATTTTACATTTGTGCAAAAATCAATAAAAATAGGTAATCAGCTTATGTATTGGGTCAACAAAATGAATTTGTATTAGGAAAAGTGGATAAAGTTGATAGCTGGGGCGGGGGGGGGGGGGGGGGTGACAACCTGAGCTAACCGCACCGGGTGACATCGACCCTAGTGACACCACTGCATCAGACATAGATCAAGTCCTTCCGCTATACACATCTTTCATAAATACACACAAGATAAAATGTAATCGTTTTCAATAAATAACGATATGCCTTATAAAACTTCCAAAGTTTGAGAATCTTTGCTTTGGCAGGATAAATGCTGTTAATTTTCATAAATGTAAAATTAAGTTGAGACAAAGTAACATAATAACATGTACTGCCTAGAACCATTTAAACCGATATAAATAGATATTAAGTTTACGTACAGCATTTCAATTTGTGTTTTATTTGTAATGCACACAGAACTGACCTTCACATTGACCGCATTCACTCATCTGTAACCCATAATAACAGACACAGTCATAGCTTCCATTAGTGTTTTGACACTGTGAGTAATCAGGACACAGCAGTGGATTCTCAGAGCACTCATCTATGTCTTGTGAACAGTCCGATGAGGTCCACCCGTCTAAACATGTACACTGACCAGTCACACTGTCACAACATGCGGTATTATTCTGTACACATGTACAGGGATTCGTACAACTCTCTCCGTATGTCATTGGTTCACACTCTGCAAGTAATTAGAACTCATTATAATTAATAACACCAACAATGTTCAAACAAAATCGATTTCTTCTTTCTGTTCAAATAATATAATAAACTAAACATTCATCTTTTATTTGGTATCGAAAAATAAGGAAAAAAAGAAAGGCTAGTTTTGGAATCGAATGCACGGCATCCGAGTAGTTTGGCGAGACTCTATTAACTAACCAACTGTACCGTACAAATGTAGTCTGGCTTGAAAAAAAAAAATTTTTTTTTTAGTTGTGCTTTTGACAACTTTCCGATTTCTGACTATACGAAAATGTAAGCTAATGGTGGGAATGGAAATATAATTTCTTGACTATACGTATTTATTTGTAAATTGAATGTACAACATTGTTGAAACGAACTGGAATGATTAATTAATTTCATTTAATTTAAATTTTAGAATACTGTAAAGCTGATGTGTTTAAACTAGGGGCTTACGACAGTTAGCGCACAGTTTTATTTTGCGTAAATGTTCATTTTGTTGGATAAGAAGTCAGATTATGTTTTGGATATTCCTTTTCCATGATATTGTTACCAATTATATCCCAGGCTTGCCATGGTTTCATAACATTTAGTGTTGTTTTTTTCAAAGCTTATCTGTCTCTGTCTCTTGATTTGTCTGTCTGGTAAAAAGTTATAAAATATTTGTCTCCCATTTCCCGCTCTCATTGTACTTGACATAAATAAACAAGGTAACAGACAGTTTGTGTGAAAACACAAACTCAAAATCGGCCCCCGAAGTGGTCCACCCAGGCAGGCTTCAATATTTTCAGAGAGAACATCCGAATAAAAATATATCAAAGACTAATGAGATAAGAATGGAGAAAGAAGGTTGACAGATCTTATGTAGTGCCCCAACGGTCCAGCAGATCAAAGGATAGGTGCAAGTGAATGCAAAGATAAATGTGAACCTGGCCTAACTAGTTTACCTTTCAGAAACCTTGTGATCTATAGGGCAGATGATGTAAAGTTCATCTGGTTTTGTGGCCTACGGTTAACGAGGGTGTCATGTAGCCAGCACAACGACCATCAGCCTTTACTTTTCCCCAACTAATGTCAGGTACCCATTAGAGCTGGGTGGACTCAGAGGCGCCCAAAGATTCCGAAGTTAAAAATCCCAGTCTTCAGGATTCGAATAAAATACTTAACGAGATGTGAATGTATATGTGAATTGAATAACAGCTACTTAACGAGATGTGTATGCATATGTGTATTGAATAACAGCTACTTAACAAGATGTGTATGTATATGTGGATTGAATAACAGCTTCTTAACGAGATGTGTACGTATACGTGGATTGAATAACAGCTACTTACCGAGATGTGTATGTATATGTGGATTGAATAACAGCTTCTTAACGAGATGTGTACGTATATGTGTATTGAATAACAGCTACTTAACAAGATGTGTATGTGTATGTGGATTGAATAACAGCTTCTTAACGAGATGTGTACGTATATGTGGATTGAATAACAGCTACTTAACGAGATGTGTACGTATATGTGTATTGAATAACAGCTACTTAACAAGATGTGTATGTATATGTGGATTGAATAACAGCTTCTTAACGAGATGTGTACGTATATGTGGATTGAATAACAACTACTTACCGAGATGTGTATGTATATGCGGATTAAATTTCTTATTACTTGTTGTTACATTTTTTCTCCCACTTTCTATTCTCGTATCAAGTTAATTATTCATAGTTGATAATAATATACGAATCAATCCAAAATTTAACCAATCAGTTAATCCATTAGTAAAAGCCCAAAGGGAGCTATTCCCTGCAATTTTCAGATAAACGGCATTAATTAGCGGTTCCCTTAGATAATTTACAGTACGAAACAAGAAAAACAAAGCTTATATTAAGTATACTTGTATTAATGAGTTTGGATCAGCCATGTAATTAGATTTGTAGGAAAACGTGACTAAAATTATAATAATGTGCGATTAGAAATATTGTTACCAAATGTTTTTGTTTATAGCAATTTCATGCCTTAAGCTTTTTCCAATGCACTATGATATTATCACTTGTCTGGAACTGTTGGGAAAGAAATTTGGGAGGGGGGGGGGGGTAAGAAAATATCTGTGTAAATGTCACAGTGATCGCTTTTTAAATGAAAAAAGAAAAAAGTTACACGACTAGCATTCAAAATCTAGAACTTAAGCCTCACCAAGGGGATTAATTAAACTCATCTCATCAAATCTGTAAAATACAAGTTATTTCCCCTTTTCAATTCCCAACAATATAAATAATTATCAATAGTTAATTTATTAATTGGTACTTTATTTTATGAACTTTGTTTTGCCAGGTGCTAAAAATTTGGTGTGGGTGTAATAATGTGCAACATTTTACCAGGCAGGCAGAGTGAGTTAATATTTTACCAGACAGGCAGAGTGAGTTGACATTTTACCAGACAGGCAGAGTGAGTTGACATTTTACCAGACAGGCAGAGTGAGTTAATATTTTACCAGACAGGCAGAGTGAGTTGATAAAAGCTTTGTAAAACGAAAGCATGTTTGCAGTTTTTATCAAATTTCTCAACAAAAATGTTCGCTTTGTCTTAAGTTTTTACATTCGTTTTCAAAAACATGTATTCGGTCGACTGAAGCACGTAATTATGTAAAAATGAGACATCAGCTGAAAACCAATTAACTCTCATTTCATATGTTTTCCTCAAAGTAAGTTTTATGGCAAATGGATGTGTAAGGCTTATAATAAGCATTTCATATATGAATCAAATATTAAGTAGCTTACATTTAATGGACTATACAGGTCTATACACACCATGTGTCCAGTACGTCAATGGAAATCCATCAGTGTGAAAACCTTGCCCTGAATGACTAGATGCAGGAGTCCTTGCAATGAAAATAGCATTCCCAGTTGATCTAATAATATCACCAGGAATGCAGTTCCCAGGTTTCCCATAAAACTTAGCCAGAAGCTCTTCCTCGCTGCTAGTACCATCATATAGTTTGACTGAGCCTGGTTTTATGTCATCAGAGTAGTGTAACTCTAACCTATCAAATCTAATGGCACATACATTTGTATACATTAGAATATAAAGAGACATATATCTAAAGGTAAAGAAACATATTTCTCAAACTACTGAAGGTGTGGACATTATTCGCAACCATTATTTATGAAGGCTTCGTTATAGAAAGCCGCTATCGATTTTTAGCCGTCTGTCTGTCAGTCCGTCTCTATATCTATTACGTTTATATTTCAAAAACCAAAAGCAACTTATAAATCTGATTTTCTCACCGCTGAAGGTGTTCATTGGCTACATTTGGTCCTCTAAAAGTTAACACATTTGTTTTGTTTTTCTTTAAGATATAATATGCATTTTTAAAACACTGTCATCATTTTTATTACAGGATAAATAAGTATTATAGATGATTTTCACGATCAGCTTCAGAAATGCAGAAACGCTAGATAGAACATTGGCGTTGCTTACTAAATAAGAGCTACAAGCTAAAGAACTTAGAAACTTTTATTTTGCTGGGCTAAAAAAATACTCAAAAAGTATTAGATATACATAGATATAAAAATAAACAACAACAGTTTATACATATTTTTTTATTATGCACAACTAACACCAAACATTTATCTACTTATAATCTTCTGCTAAAGTTGAAAATCTCAAATAATGGACCTCATTCACCAATCGTAAACAAACAACATTTTGCCACGTGGTTCTCTATCTCTTCTAAACAAATTACGAAATACACACAGGCTGAGACAGTTTTTTAATATTGTTTTATCAATATTATCACGTGGCTAAATGTTGTTTGTTTACAATTGGTGAATGAGGTCCATTACAGTTGTAACTTTAGAGTTGTCTTTTCTGCGAAATCGAATCAGAAAAAAAAATATTTTGTTTCTTTTTTAAACATGCTATGTTTTGACATTTGTCAAATTAATGAAATAATAATAATTAAATATTGAATTTGTCTATTTTTTCAGATAGTAAACATTAAACATATTTACGCTTATTATATCAATGTGAACAAAAATATGAACATTTTTATTTTACAAATAGATCAATGTCTAGAGTCTAGGCAAAGAAGATACAACTACTCCAGCTTCGAGTTGTTTTTTACAAAGACAAAGGGAGTCAAAGTGCGGTCGCGCATTTTTCTCTTGGCGCATCATGTCTAGTTGGGAAATCCGTGATGATACAAAAATAGACATTTACTTCACGAGCCACTAGGATTGACCTGCATTGAGTGGAAAACTTTCCTACCTTCTATTTGATTGGATGTTTAAAAACTTTATCCATTTTCGGACTATCTGATATGAAAGATACAATTTTCTTGAATAAGAGATCGTCACAAAAGGATTTTTTTTTTTCGATTACCCACGAAAACGCCACTTTATTCCGAAATAGATTTTTCAGTGATTCTGATTTGAGTATTTCACACAAATCTGGAACCTTTTCTATAATCTGTCTATAACTTTCCACAAAATGCGTATTTGTTGCTTACCTCAAAATCGAAAGAAATAGACAAGTATAGGCCTATATACGGTTTGTCACTCCAAGCTACCCATTTCTACTTGTTTTTTTTTTATTACAATGTGATGAAGTTTATAAATCCTAATAGCATAGTATGTAATATTTGGATAATGCAACTTTGAATAAGACACTAGAGTAAGTTCTCTACATTTAGTTAGAACTATAAAAACTTCACGGGTTTAGACCAAATTGGGTTGCTAGATTTGAATGCTATTGTGGCAGTACTTAAAGAACAACTCTTTGAATTTCTGAAAACAAAAAGAAAGCGAAATACGAGATGTAAATACAAAGACAATAAATGTGTACCTTACAGTGACCACTTGACCTTCGGGTGCAACAATAGTCCATCTACACTCATCAAGGTACGGATTCAACAATCCCCCGTGTCTTGTGGAAATAATCTGACCACTGGGCTCCATAATTATTTTACCACAATCTGAATAAGGACAAGAAAGAACGCAATTGAAATACCAACAAAACATAATTATTGAGCGAGTTATCCTCCTCAAACAGAAAGGGTTCAAGAAAGCAGCTTTTGGATATTTCTGTTATGTGGATAACAAAGTTACACATGAAAAATGTTTAGGCCATTTAAAAAAAAATTCAATTTAGAAAAAAAATATCTTCTTTTAAGAGACATAATAAAATGTTGGTATATATTTGTATCTTATTTGTAATAGAACGGTCTTATAAGTCCTCGGTGTAGTTGGTGTCTATCTACTACATCACATTCAAAGTCTAGCCATGTTTAGATTGCCTAATAGTACATTACTGTATTTTTGCGCATATAACAAGCGGGCTATACACTATCTCGCAGACAATTGGCAGCAGTGCGGGGTGTACAAAGATGCGGCTGTGTATAAAATTTACTTTTACTCATCAACATAGCATAACGTGTCTCTTTATACCTCCTTTAGTTCGCTGCGTGGTTGTGAAATGTACATGGAAATGCTTTATGAACATTTCACTATAAACCTCAACCTCAAGAAAACAAAAAAGTACCGATGAGGCATACAATCAGGCCAATAGTTGGGTCCAGCTCAGCTGTTGCAGATAATCTTTCTCAACTTCATCATCACCAGATAATCACGCCAATGACTTTCTGATAAAACAACATTTTATAGAGACGACCAAAGACTTTTGTTCCACACGCCTGGTGCACTCTATGTATCGTTTGTTGGGACATCAACAGGAGTACACGATGGCGTCTCGAGGGACAGACATCATATAAGCAACAATTTTCTGTACCAGTAGGTTGTGGCAAGTCACATTTTCACATGTGGGGTATATAAGGGTGCAGTTTGTACAATTTTGTTTTTACTTATTTTGTCATTTGTGCGGGGTATAGGTGTCTACAGGTTATTTGCATGAACACACTGTATTCACCCTTCTTTTTTTAAAAATTTGTGCCTCTAGCTAAAGAGAGTATTCCTTGTATATAGATCTACATAGTTGTACGGTGGTTGGTGCTGAAAGTTAATTGAACAATAGGATTACCGTACGTCTGTGAACGCAACGCCGCGCTGTGCGGCGTTCGCTATTAATCATACTAATGTTGCAATGAGCAATTATATCATGTAACTGAGTAAAACTACATTTTTAGATTTCAACTGTTACGTAATGTACGCTTACTGTGTTCGGTTTATAGCAAATGGAATACAAGAGGATACTCCTATCACTTATCTGGACCAACTGGTAAAGGAGGAGTGAGAACAACGGGGTACCTGGGTGATTGTTACCGTGATAGCTTTTTAAATGCATAACAAAAACTTGTATACTCATGGCTCAAGCCTCTTCAAGGAATTATTTCAATTTATAAAACCACATCTGTCAACTATGATTTTTTCCCTTGTTCGATATGAAACAAAATAAATAATTACCAATTATTATTTTGTAAAATTAGTGCAATAATTGCGCAAAATTTTAACTTGATCCGAGATTGGGTGTGGGAAAATAATGTATAAAACTTTTACCTGATAAGACAGTCTGCTAGATAGAGGGACTTGATATAAGCTCTTTTTTTTTGTGAAAATAAATATTCAGGTAAGCCTATTTCTGATGTCTTGGCTCAAATAAGGTTATTGTGTCTAATTCTGTGACTTTACCAGTGAAATTAAATTGTATTGTGTGTTTCTAAAGTGTATTGGATACTTTCATGACGCCAAGTTGAGACATAAAAGCATTTAATTTTGTCAAAAGGATTTCTCTTCTGATTCTTCATTGAAATAAATATCTCTGATAATAATTTGGTGCTCGGCTCATCGGATCTCGTTCTGCAGGGTACAGGAGGAAACGTTTAAATAGCAGAGTTCACTGTCTCTCCAAAACTTTATTGTTTGTAACGTATCAACTAATATGCTTGACAATATTTGCACGATTAATAATTCAAAGCACTCTTACACAGTATTTGGGAGCAACATCCCTTACCACAGTTTGTTTTCAACCAAGATGGCGTCGAAATAAACAGCTGTCAGTTATAGCCAACATTTAGAGCTTCAAACTTTATCGATTATGGCATTTAGTATATATTTATATATTTGTATAAATTTACGACCGAGGATACATACAATCATGATTCTTTATAATTTTAAATAATTTATTATGATTCTTCGCATTCGTAGGTTTTATTAAGCTATTATGTATTGGCACCTTTGGTTCATCAGCTATTTTTTTGTATACTTGTATGTGTTTTCAGTAGTTATAAACCTACTATATTAATTATGTATTATTAAGAAAACTTTATAAAAAAATAAAACTTTTAAATTTTTTTTTAACTTACCATCACAATAAGTTTGATTGAACTGTTCAAAGCCTTGAAGACAAAGACACTGAAAAGAACCCTCAACATTACTGCAAACTGAATGGTCCTCTGGAGTGTTGCAAGGAGACGTCTCACTGGAGCATTCATCGACATCCTCACTGCAGGAGCACGACGTCCAGTTAGAATAACACAGGCACTGACCAGTCACTTTGTCACAGGACTGTGTGTTTGTTTCCTTACAGTAACACTGATGTTGACACTTTTCACCATAGAACCAATCAGCACATTCTATGTTATATACAAAATATATGTATATGTAAATTCTAGATTATAATTTATACATCTAATTTATATTTTAGGAATGTTATATTATCAATTAAAAGAAAAAATAACTAACGAAACAGATTTGTTGTTTATTTTATCGCATTAAAATTCTCCAGTTTATAAACAGATATTTATTTCCTGTAACTCGTACATCCTTGATGTAAATGCCATTTTGTATTGTTTAAATCCTATAAAACATAGATTACATCTACATCTGGACAAAGCCATTCGATATTTACCAAAACATTTTGTTGTATCCAAACTATTAAGTTTCTTCCCTCTAGGACAAGAACAGATTTCGTGTGTGCTGTTATCAGGAGATGCCATGCAGATATCAGAGCAATTCAATCGTTGGCATTGCGTTGACACTTAAGCGCAAAACAAAATATTTAATATTACATCACATCCTTTATATGATAAAGATAATTAAATTACAGAGCGTCAGTTAACATTAAAGTGTTTAGGTATTTCATTTTTTTTGTTACATCGGCACAATCAGTGCGGGCGTTGACCTTTGTTTGGCTTACTGGAATGTCCAATCCCAGTCTCTTACTCTCTTGGACCGTAGGGACAACCTTCTCTCTACTCTTGATTTTTTGAAAGAGTAGTTTTAGTCTTTATAATACGATTACGGATTGGGCGGGTTAGAAAAACGTTCTTCCATTGTCACCACTTGCAAGTACACTCGCTAGAGCATAACTGTGGTAGCTTACTGGAGACTATGTTCACTCTCGTTCTTAGCTTCCAGAAATAGATCGGATCATCGTGTATTGAGCTTACTATAAGAGCATGAAAGTCGCGCTAGACAAAAAACAACATAACCTTAATTAAATATTGATATAGCAGACTGGCACGCAGGAGTTAATACCTAGATGCTAATTTAAGGTGGCTACTGTTCAGGGGTCTTCACAAGAAAGGGGCCCCAACAATAGAGATAATAAATGTGTATTTCGACACGGGTCATTAACTTAACTAAACATACATTTTAACGTTGACAAATCTGTCGTGCTTTAAGAAGTGTCCACTTTTAGCATTCTTGTAAAGCAGCGACGAATTTCCGACAGTGCGTAAAAAATAACACAAAGATGTAAAAAAAATTTTTAGACCAAAGTATACATCTTAAATATTTGAGAAAAAAGAAAGAAAATTAGATTAAATTTAAAACAATTCTTTTATTTTATTATTAGTACATGGATTTTTAATTTAGCTTTTCAAAAAAGTGTAAAGGCCTCCAAAAAACTCCTGCCCGGTGGCATCTATTTACTTACATCCAATCTAGGCTATCGTGAATACATTTATTTCTTAATTAATCTTTTAAAGATTTAAAACATTACATGGAAATAGCTTAGCGACAGAGATAACTACAGTTTTTCTGAGGGCTTCTAATCATAATGATCATGTTTTATTTAGTGATTCGTGGATGTAGTGAAAGCGGCGTTGGACAGTTCCCCACTTCATCTCTTTACATTATAAAGTGATTTAATGACTCAGTCTTCAGTTCGCTCATGTTTAGGTTCGGCCTAACTGTGTGTGTGTTTGTGTAAGGTTGCATTAACTCTATAGTTATCAAAAACTCGCGTTTAACACGAAGCACCAAGACATGGCCCATCAACTAGACCACGAGTATTATTATTATAGCTTTTATATAGCAGTACTTTCATGCTTATAGCATGCTCAGAGCGCTTTTGGTTCAATCTCATTTGTGGACCAGTGGGGGGGAGGGGGTATCCGTGCTGCCTTCAGGCGCTCAGTAAACACAACTCTGCCCGAGTCTGGTGTCGAACCTCGAGCCCCCTTCTAGGTAGCCAAGCTAAGCCAAGTTCAAAAGCACATAGCCTCTCGACCACGCTTCCCACCGGACCAAAGTACTTAATGACACTGTTAAGTGTCTGCAATTAATTTCTTTCAATGTTCATGAATCTCTACCCTGACAGCGCCCCAGACATTTAAAATAAATACACATGTATATGAAACAACAATGTTTAGGATACGATAGCACAATAACTTTAAGAGGAGGAGGCGCGGTGGCTGAGCGGTAAAACGCTTGGTTTCCGAACTAGGGGCTCCAGGTTCGAATTCTGGTGAAGACTGGGATTTTTTATTTTGGGATCTTTCGGCGCTTCTGAGTCCAACTGACATTAGTTGGTGAAAAGTAAAAGCGGTTGGTCGATGTGTCGGCCACTTGACAAGCGTGAGCCACAGAAACAGATGGCCTTTACAACATGTCATGGTCTGAAAGAGGAACTTTTTATTGACTTTTGCTGACTGCCAGTTTGGGATTTATAAGCTAACAATTGAAGAAAGACATGTAGAAACTACTTTTAACAAAACGGGTATACTATGTGTCTCCTTTAAAGAGCAGAGGACACCCACTTTTAACTTAAATATCTAAGAAAAATAAGATAGATAAAAAAAGCTAAATGTGGTTGAAAATGTTAAATCTGTGTTATCTCCATAGCCAGAAGAGGCAGGCCTATTGTTCTAAAACAAAATGAGCCATAATTTTTCTTGAAAAATGGCCTAAACCTTTAGTTTAGACAAATGCGTCCTACGGGATATAGTCTGTAGCGCATTCAAGGGTTCATTGTGACAGGTCTTTTAACAGGGTAGGTTTACAGCAGAAATTTATTTCGCAGTAATATTGACTAAACATTTCATTAGTTTAGGATAGTACATTAGTTAAAACCTTTTACAATTTAATGTCGGTAATTTTTACCTTCACACTGTCCAAGTAAGTTTTTAACCATTCCATCAAAACACTGACATATATAGCTGCCTGCAGTATTGACACATGTAGAGTAAAGATCAGAACATATTGACGGATCTTGGCACTCGTCTACGTCTGCTGAACAGCTGGTAGATGTCCAACCAGGTTTACACACACATTCACCTGTCTGACTATCACAGCTTTCAGATTTATCCTGGTCACAACTGCAGGTCATGTTACAAACGTCTGCACCATAATGAAAGGGTGGACAGGGTTGTCTCCTAAAGAAATCTACTGGGAAAGATAGACACATAGAAAGAAATTACAGTAAAATTAGCAATCAGCTCATTAGGCCATGATAAAACAGGTTGCAGGAAATGATAGTTTTTTGTGCAATTTTTAGCTCTGCATTTTGCTAAACACCTCCTATTCCAGTATTTAATTAGCTAGCAATGAACATAAACGTTCAATTTAGCGTTATTGAGATTATTTAGTATATCGTAAACATAGAGGCGTGGTGGCGGAGTGTTAAAGTGCTTGGCATCTGAACCGGGATCCCGGGTTAGAATCCTGGTGAAGACTGAGATATTTACTTTCGGGATCATTAGAGCGCATCTGATTCTACCAAGCTCTAATGGGTACCGACATTAGCTAGTGAAAAGTATAGGCAGTTGATTGTTGTGCTGTCCACATGACACCCTCGTTAATAGAAACAGATGACCTTTACATCATCTGCCCCTTAGATCACAAGGTCTGAAAGGAAAACTTGACATAGTACTGTAGATGTGCATATGGAAACTTTGATGATCCCATTTAGAAAATACGATTTCATTTTAATACGAAATAACGTTAATGTAGGGTTATTCTACCTGATGGAAAAACTATAAATAGCTAGTTTTTGGTGTAACCGGTGAAAATTTCCAACAGCAATAGGCTACGTACGTATTTCCTGAAGGAGTACTACAACAATGCTTGCAGATTTTTATTTATTTTATTACAAAAGATATTTTCTCTATTAATTTTATCTTCAGAGAGGAATTTAATCTTGGCCTAGGATTTTACATTTTCAAATATGACACATTGATTTTACCCCAATGTGTAAGTAACATGTGTAGGCCGTGATTATCTTCCTTTTTAAAGAGATCTCTGCATTTTATAAGGTAAAAGAAGTTTCCCTAAATGTAATACTTTAAGTAGAAATATTGATTAATTTGTTTTAAATGTATTTTAGTTTAGTTCTAGGTTTTTATTCTAAACTGAAACCAAATTTCAAATATAAACAACAAATTGTTGGACAACAGTAAGATAAATATGCTGAAAGAAAGGTGCCAGAAATACTGATGACATCAACAAGCTTTATTTTATTGTGTAAAAAGTACGATGTACTTTAAAGGTAACTTGGGGTAAACAAATAGAGACACTTAAGCGCTCTCTCAATGAGTGTAATATTGAGATTCATGGCTAGGAAACACTAGCTCTCGATCGCTTCTCTTGACGTGAAGCCATGAGTGTCTCGGAGTCTCAAGATACGAGGCAAAAAGAGCGGCCAGCATGGAATAACGCAACATGCTGAAAGAAACAGCAGGCAATAGACCCAACTTACCCATATATATGGCCGCTTTTAAAGTGAGCATTGGACGAAGGACGAGCTCTCTATATTTCTATCTAAATCAATTGAGATAAGACTGTCCTCTATATATCACGTGGCCTCAACTAATATCAAAATCGAGCCCTACTTTTATTCTTCTCCTGGTGATCTTATAAGTGAGTAAAAGGACATCTACTGTAAGATCCTTACCAAGACATTCATCTCCGTATAGTTGCATTCCGATTGGACAATAACATAATTCCAATGGCTCAGCGGAGTTAGAAAGGAGCTTAGCACAGATGTGAGAGCAGGTTCTGTTCGTACACGTTGCATTTAGTAGTACTGTAAAACAAATTTGCAAATGCATTTGAAATGAGCTTTTAATTACTTTTTCTAAGATATATTCCAAAGTTTAAGACAATATATTTCAAATGCAGATATTACGTCTTTAATAAATGTCTACACCGTAAAACTAAAACAAGTTTTACCTTCACACTGACCGCATTCACTCAACTCTAGTCCAACATAACAGACACAGTCATAGCTTCCATGAGTGTTTAGGCACTCTGAGTAATCTGGACATATCTGTGGATCCTCACAGCACTCATCAATATCCAGTGAACAGTCCGAGGAAGTCCACCCGTCTAAACATATACACTGACCAGTGACACTGTCACAACTTGCGGTGTTGATCTGTACACATTCACACTGCGTAGTACAAGTATCTCCATAGGTGAAGGGCTGACATTCTGAAAGTGAACACAAAAAATAATGATGATTTTAAATGTGTACAATATTTGTTCAACAAACTAATCGTCTATAAATGTGGAAGTAGGCTGAGCTGGTTTATTCATGTTGTAAGACATGACTCCCTTTCAAAAGTTATCGTTTGGTACAGTACCGGGGGGGGGGGGGGTGAGGCCACGAAAAAATGGCCATCCAATGAAAAGCGGTCTTGATAACATGAAAGTATAAGCTGGTCTCTCTTCTCATATTTTGCAACAGACAGGATTCAGTTACGCGAACACACACTACGAAGTTCAAAGGACGAATGATTTGAAAAAAAATGAGTTGTCATTTCTTTTTATCTTCCCATGTAGAGAGCTTCATTCATTTATTTTAGAATTGTAATTAACCAAATAAAACTATTGGAGTTGAAGTCTACTTTGCAATGTAAATTAACTTATATAAACCAATTAGATCTTATCTTTCTCTATCTGACAATTTAATGTCTACACAATGTTTACCGTGTGTCCAGTAGATCAACTCAAATCCCTCAGAAGAGAATCCCTGCCCATACTCATCATATGCTGGAGACCGCGCAATGTGCAGTTCATTCCCCGAAGATCTCAAAATACCAGCAGGCACACAGCCGTTGGGTTTCCCATAAAACTTGGCCAAAAGTTCTTCATCACTGCTGTTGCCATCGAAGAGTTTTACTGATCCAGGCGTTATTACGTGGTCATCAACAACAAATAAATCCAGGCTGGTCAATCTGAAGGCAACAAAACATTTCATAGAACAGTTACAGGCGCTAAGATTATTGGACTTTGTTGAAGTAGGAAACCTTTACGATTTTATTTCATTAATATAATATTTCCTTTTGTATTGCAAGTCATTTTTACTTAATTAAAGCAAGCGCAATGCGCTCTTGTCCACTTTGTTATGGATATTTGGTGGCGGAGAAGATTTCCGTGCTGCCAAATCTAGAATTTTTTTACTGGTCTACATCGGACTTAGGCTCGAGCCTCTTATCAAGGGTTAAAATGGTTTGTGTCACTCAGCCATAATTTAGGGTAACATATTTACATTAAGTTGTTTTTGAGAACCGTTTACCTTTACCTGTCCTTTAGTCTGTTAGACCGTTGGGGCACCATGCAAGACTCGTCGACCGTCTTTCTCCATTCCTCTCTGTCCCTTCTCCTAGTTAGAGCCTCCTTGAATGGCAGGCCCGTCCATTCTTTTATATTTTTCTGCTATAACGGTCGACCAGAAAGGGTTAGCAGGTAATATTTTCACGCGCTACATAGAGCTAAGCATCACACATACGCCATTAACCTTTCTTAACAGTGTGTAATCAAACAAAATTAAACAATATAACATTAAAATAAATACTTTTGTTTAAGGCAATACCTCTTTTATAGTACTTATAGAGCAATTTTTGGCTCTTAAAAATAACGAATGTTAGATTTACACAATTAAAGGAACATTTTTTACCCCGAAACTCACCCCCGCCCCCCCCCCACCCCCACCCAGATAAAAAATCCTGAAAAACGAATGTTGAAATGTAAAAAACTGTAAAATATTCTAATATTATGCCTTTACATCTCGACCTGGAAGAAGAAGCACATAAATATTCCGAAACATGAATTTATTACACTCTGGATTGAATGCAGCATGAAGATGAATATTAAACTTGTGTTTCCGGTTTTAGTTTCCACGATAGTACAGGTTGAATAGAGGTATCGTTATAAAAATAACATTAATGGAATCAAACAGTGTACCTAATTGACACTACAAAGCCTACAGGAGCAAGAATGGTCCAATAACATTCATCTTGTTTGGGATCTATCCAGCCATGATGTCTGCGAGAAACTATCTTTCCGCTGGGTTCTCTTAGAATTTCACCACAGTCTGTAAGCAAGGTAATAATAATCATAAAGGGACTACGATGAATTGTTTCCCTTGAACGAAACTCGACCCTGGCAATGCCAGAGAATGAATACTCGTTCGTTTCTAACATAATAAGTTAAGTACGAAGAGATGAGGAATGCAGTATTTCCCATGGTTACGCAGCCCCAGCTGCGACCTACATATATTGCCACATCTAGCGCAGGCATAACAAATGTCCGCCGGTGGTTGATTTAAATAACTATATTAACTATACATACTATATACATACTATACATTTATATTAGGTCAATGCTTACAAGAAAGCTTAAAATAACGTAGTATAGTTCTACTACTGGAGAATCCAGGGGCGGGTGCGACGGTATAAACAATGCCCCTCCTACTAAAAGTTCTGGATCCGCTAGTGGTTCTACGACACCTCCTTTGATTAACTAAAAAAAAAATAATTATAAAGTTGTTTGTTTTTTAACTTGATTCCTACAGTACGGAGCTGATGGTGATCTCTCGTGTCTAACTCTAGTAGTTTCATTACAATACGGAACAATGTCATCAATCAGAAGAATAAGACAAATTATAATCTGCAAAATGTTCTGACAAATTATTCCAGTCAAACTAGAGTCTTATATTGTGTGGTCACAGAGCTTGTGATGTTTCCCCAAAATAAACATTAACTGTCAAATTTCTAGGATAATATTTAAAACCATTTTTATAATGTTGGAACTTTTTCCTTTAATTTTTTTATCAGCGAACTAGCTAGTAGGTATTTAAACATATTTTTTGGTGTAAATAGTTGGAAATGTATATAATGTGATTTTCAACGACTAAGTTTTAGCGTAGCCTACCTTTACAAAATGTGACATTGACTTGTTCATAACCCTGAATACAAACACATTCAAAAGTGCCATAAGAGTTTTGGCAGGCAGAATGGTCTTTTGCAGGGTCCCCGGGTGGCTGGTCCAGTAAACATTCGTTAACGTCTGCACTACAACTGCTAGAAGTCCAGTTTGAATAACACAAGCATTGACCCGTTATCCTGTCACATGACAAAGTGTTGTCTCTATTACAATGACATGGGCTACTGCAATTTTCACCGTAGGTCCAGTTAGCACAATCTAAATAAAAATAAGTAAAATATTTTAAGGAAATCTTTAATAAAAAAATAACATTATCAAAGGGAAATAGCTTGTCACTTACAACTATATATCACAATAATGTTAAAGTTATTTCACTTATTCCATATTAAACAGGTGAAATTTAAGCTGTTTTTTTTTGTTAGGTATTATAAATAATTGTTTTAGTCTTCAACTTGATCCAATCATAGAAAGAGGAGAAACGTTTTCAATTCTTTAAGGGTACAAAACCCTACATATTTAGCCGTATCTGGGAATACTGAACGATTAATTTACCTAGTTGTTATCAAACAATGTAATTAATTGTCTGTAATTAATAAACTAAACTTATTGACTCATGTCTTGACTATGCCAATAAATCATTGTGCAAAGGTTCAATCTGATCTGAGTAGGGGTGTGGGAGAAAACAAAGTGCGTACAAACTTTTTACCAGACAGACAGACAGACAGACAGAGTGAGTTGACAAAAGTTGGCATCGGATTGTTAGATGTATATGTTGTATGGCACAATATATTTTACCTTAAAATTTGTTTGTCAAATTCTGAGAGCTCCTTGCGTGAAAACAAGTAAAAATAAAAAAAATAAACTTTTCTTTTTAGAACAACCCTTATATCAGGGGTTCTAAACCTGTGGGTCGCGACCCCGTTGGGGGTCGATTGACGATTTGCCAGGGGTCATCAAAAAATGGATTATTTTGTCTATTCTTCTAATGCTGTGTATGTGAGCGGGGGGGGGGGGGTCGCGGCAGACTTTGGGATTGTAAAAAGGGGTCGCCGAGCTTAAAAGGTTGAGAACCGCTGGTATCATTTATTTGGAATCAGTCATGTAATTAATTATGATGGCTTAAAATATATTAATACTTTTGCAATACCATATAGCTTCGTTGAGTATAAAGGATAGGACAATTGGTGTATCAGTTATCATTTTATTTGCGAGCCAAGAGCACTATTAGAATTGGTCAAGTCAGTGTAGGTATTTTGTCATCTTATTGGTAATTTTGTTTGACCCTTTCCTTTGGATAGAAATCGTTGAATTAGGCATACTGAGTACACACTGTCCATGCCTTTTAAATAGCGAGTGTCTGCTTTCTTGTTGACATGAGTTCTATACGCAGTTTGTTATCAGCAAGGTAAAAATCAAACTCGAGCCTTCATAATGAATGGCCAACGTGTTTTGCCTCTGAGCTGTTCAAAGACTTATAAGGTTTGATATTCTACTGATAGTTTCAATTATTTCTCTAAATTATCACGCGTTGCCAGTCACCGACTGTAATAGACTAAAACAACATGAGCTTCAATAAACACAATGATTTTATTAGTCTCTATTTATGTTCTTTACTCCAGCCACTTGTTCTCTTAACTGACCTCCTTTTACACACAGTCCTGACACACTGCTGTTCACTCAACCATGTACACTCAAGGTCCACTGGTCATTTCATACACAGGCACACACACTGCACTACCAGCCACGCAAAACACATACACTTACTATCACATCTCCCTCCTTGAGAGTTTTGAGATATAAATTGACTATACAAATGATTTCTGTCTTACTATAAACAAATTAGTAAACTGAATACATGTTTAACACAACAGAATGTTCAATTGATAATATTATCAATAGTAACAATATAAATTATAAAATGTGTAGTAAAAAAACAAACAAGAGTCTAGGTTTACAAATAGACATTTAATTATATAGAAATTGCAGAATGATAAAAAGATATACACGTATCTAATTATCTGCGTCAGGGTAACGTACTGGTGGCCGAACTTGCCTACCATATCGAGTTATTACTGGCGGCGGATTGGTAGTGTTAGTCTATTCCTGTTGCACATTTGTATCGCTCACGTTCTCTGGTTGTGTGGTTTGACCATTAATGACTGTCTCTGGGGTTTCCATTTAAAAAATATCAGGCATGACCCTTGATTTTGTACATGTGTCTCATAACATTCTTCTATTTCTTCGGTATGTTATCGCATTCGGTGTTTTTACCCAGTAGGATCTTGGGGTCTCCGCTTCTGAGATGACAACTGCTGGTTCCTATAAATCGCCAGGCTTCTTTTGCATCCACACTTTGCTCCCAGGTTAAATGTGTGGTCGCTCGGTGCGTCTCGCTGTTTTGTTATAATATTTTGCTTGATTACTTTTCTTGTTTTCCAAACATTTTCTTTTTTGTCTAGGATTTGAGGTCTGAGATAGGCCTCCGTTGTTGGAAGATTTGTCCTCAGACGGCGGCCCATGAGCAGCCGTGCAGGTGAAGGTCCATCAGGGCATGGAGCATTTCGAAATTGTAAGAGGGCCATATATAGGTCTTGACCTGACGTTCTAGCTTTATTTAGAAGCTGTTTCACTGTTTGTATGGCCCGTTCTGCCATACCATTAGATTGTGGAAATCTGGGGGTAGAGCTAATGTGCTTAACTCCCCAGCTTTTAGAAAATTTCAGAAATTCTTCACAAGCAAATGAGGTTCTATTGTCACTAATTACTTCCCTTGGAATACCATGTCGAGCAAATTGTGATTTCATATGTATGATCACATCTGAAGCCTTTAGTGTTGGGATAAGATTTATCTCAAAAAATTTACTATAGTAATCTACAAGTAGTAAATAGTTCTTACCGAGATACTCAAAAATATCAGCTCCAATTTTTTCCCAAGGAAGTAACAATGACTCTTTTTGCTTGGACTTCTAGTGTTCGTTACACACTGCACATGTTAATACCATGTCTATAAACTGCTTAGACATTCCAGGCCAGAAGAACACCTCCTTAGCTGTAACAAGACATCTGTCTCGCCCAAGATGACCTTGATGCAGTCTTTGAAGCATTTCTTTCTGCAATACTTTTAGTACTATTAATCTTTCTCCTTTAAAAAGTAAACCATTGCTTTCACTAAGTTCTTCTTTAAATCCTGAATATGCTCGAATTTCTTTTGGAATTTCGGCTCTCTTGCTTGTTTGGCCAGCCTATCATAATTTGATTCTTTAACAGCCTGAAAACAGCATCATCTGCAGTGGCCTGCTGAAAAATGTTCCTATATTCATCTGACATGGGTAAACTATTGACGATCAGATGAACTTGTGCATCCCAGTCATCACTTGAGGGATATTTTATTGGTAGCGATGCTCTTGACAGTATGTCTGGAATAGACATTTCTTTGCCTGGCTTGTATTCCAGCAGTATTTCATATTTCATTAGTCGAAGAAGTATTCGCTGAAGCCTAGGTGGTGTAGATGCCAAATGCTTTTTGATAATCGCTTCCAAAGGTTTGTGATCTGTTTCAACCTTTATTGGACGTCCATACACATAGTAATGGAAATGTTCAACTCCGAAGACTATGGCAAGCCAGGGGCTTTGAGTTTAAAACCCCCTACAGGGCTTTTGAGTTTAAACCCCCCTACCAGGGGTTTTGAGTTAAATCCCCCTATTCTATAAACAAAACTAAAAAATGCAAACGACTATTCCAAATTCCAAGAAAATAGCTAAGGAAGATTGTAACTTTAAAACCGCCTCCAAAAATTTCGATAAACCCCCTCTCAATATAACAAAAAAATCAAATTACACACTCACAATTCTATGAGTGTAGCCAAAGGGGTTTTGAGTTTAACCCCCCCCCCCTCCAGTTGGGGTTTGAAGCTAAAAAGTACCTATTCAATATAAAAAAAAATAAAATTACACACTATAAAATCTATGAGCGTAGAGAAAGGGGTTTTGGGTTTAAATTCCCCTCCTCCAGATGGCTTTTTCTTTAAAGTTTAAAACCCCTCCAGATGGTTTTGAGTTAAAAATTCCACTATAGAGCGTTTTGAGTTGAAAACCTATATCTTCAATATTTTTTTAAAGCAAACTACTGTCACCAAATTCTATGATCGTAGCTAAATGGGGTTTTGAATTTTAAAAAACAACAAAAAACTCCAGAGATTTTTTAGTTTAAAACCCCTCAACAGATGATTTTGACGATAAAACTTTTCTTTTCGATATAAAATCTAGAGCGAAATACAGGCATGTAATTCAAATTTCTACCAGTGACTTGGGCTGCATTAATAAAGTGTGAATAGTCTTCTGCCGAAATTGAAAACCACTAAATGTGGCTCAACAAAGATGGCTAATACAGATTTTAGGAGTCAGTTATAGAGATCGGGTCTAAATCAAATAAACTCTTAGTAAGGTTGTGACAGAGCGTCGCATGAAGTTTTGCGGGACATGTTCTCCGACAAAATTAGTTACGCATAATAAGTGTTGCGGAAACAACTTGCTGGAAAATGCCCCGAACGGCGTGAGAGGGTCTAAGCCAGTAAGAATAGCACATTAGGTTTTTTAAATAAAACATTTTAATAGCAGGATAATGCACTGTAGATACCTCAGAATATACATTTTGTTGGCTTTCAATACCAGAAATAGTGCTCGGCGGCGGGGCTTTGCCCCGCGCTAGGGGAAGCGCTGCTAGCTCCCCCAGACCACTTTGCTATCAAGGGCGGGGAGTCTATAAGTTTTCCACTAATTCCAGGAAGAAAATATTTTAGGGCAAAATAAACGTCTTCCGAAAGGGCCAGAATGTAATTAAGATTAATTATGTACACACACACACATATATATATAATTTTTTTCCGGTGATATCAATATAAAATAACATTATAACATTTTAAAGACCCAACCAAATTATTTCTTAAACTACACTTCTGATTCGAACACGAGGAGACAGCGTGCTCCCCATTTCTTAGGTAACATATTATTATGTCGGCTTTAGTACATTGGCTTCCATTGGAAAGCAAATTCGGTCATTGCAGATAGGCTCAGGGTATACAATCATATGAGGGAGGGGGATTAGTTGATTTTTTGTGTAAGACGTTACGTCAGGAATGAAAATTGTTACATCATAGCTTAAACTCTCCAGGATGGAAGATATTGGAAGCGGTCATAGTTTGAACCCAGGACCACCATGAGAATACGCACAATTAGGCAGCATTTAGAATCGGATAGAAAACTAATAACTGCATATTACACACACAAACACAGACACACAGACACACACACACACATACACACATACATACATACATATATACATATATATATATATATAGATAGATAGATAAATAGATAGATATATAGATATATATGATCTGATAAATCAGAATAACTAATATCAAACCTATCTTTAAGATATCTTTGATTATCGTATCTGTTCTCTGTTGTAAACACACCAACAAAGTACCTCAAATCTAATGTTATCCAAAGCAATAACCATCAAACCAAAAATCGATTTATTTTGGAATGTCCCCACTGTTATTGAATATCCTTATATTGGCTTTATATTTTTCTTGTATTCAGTTAAAAGCACTAAATCCAGTGGTAGGTGTGTTGTTGTCGGAAAGAAATACCTCATCACTGACCACAGCCGGCCTTATGAATTGCGAGTCCCCCATTTAATGGATATAATATAGGCGACAGCATTACCTTTTACCCAGTAAAAAGCACTAAATCCAGCAGTAGACGTGTCGTTGTCGGAACGAAACACCAGATACAGGTGGTTGCTTGTAGATTTAATCCTAATGTTCTGAGTCTCCTCGGGTTCGCTGTAACCGCAGTAAGCAAGCCCAATGATTGGGGAAGCCGTACTAGCACCATCGTAGACCATGATGTAGTCTTTACAATTTTGGTTTGGATATCTTTCTAAATCTAGCTGACGAAATCTGTGACCATAAGAAAGTAGTTCCATTGTATTCTCAAACGTCTCCTTTAAAGATGATGTTGATGAGTGCCAGTGTGTTGATGTTGATGAGTGCCAGTGTGTTGATGTTGATGAGTGCCAGTGTGTTGATGTTGATGAGTGCCAGTGTGTTGATGTTGATGAGTGCCAGTGTGTTGATGTTGATGAGTGCCAGTGTGTTGATGTTGATGAGTGCCAGTGTGTTGATGTTGATGAGTGCCAGTGTGTTGATGTTGATGAGTGCCAGTGTGTTGATGTTGATGAGTGCCAGTGTGTTGATGTTGATGAGTGCCAGTGTGTTGATGTTGATGAGTGCCAGTGTGTTGATGTTAATGAGTGCGAGTGTGTTGATGTTAATGAGTGCCAGTGTGTTGATGTTGATGAGTGCCAGTGTGTTGATGTTGATGAGTGCCAGTGTGTTGATGTTAATGAGTGCCAGTATGTTGATGTTGATGAGTGCCAGTGTGTTGATGTTGATGAGTGCCAGTGTGTTGATGTTGATGAGTGCCAGTGTGTTGATGTTGATGAGTGCCAGTGTGTTGATGTTGATGAGTGCCAGTGTGTTGATGTTGATGAGTGCCAGTGTGTTGATGTTGATGAGTGCCAGTGTGTTGATGTTGATGAGTGCCAGTGTGTTGATGTTGATGAGTGCCAGTGTGTTGATGTTGATGAGTGCCAGTGTGTTGATGTTGATGAGTGCCAGTGTGTTGATGTTGATGAGTGCCAGTGTGTTGATGTTGATGAGTGCCAGTGTGTTGATGTTGATGAGTGCCAGTGTGTTGATGTTGATGAGTGCCAGTGTGTTGATGTTGATGAGTGCCAGTGTGTTGATGTTGATGAGTGCCAGTGTGTTGATGTTGATGAGTGCCAGTGTGTTGATGTTGATGAGTGCCAGTGTGTTGATGTTAATGAGTGCGAGTGTGTTGATGTTAATGAGTGCCAGTGTGTTGATGTTGATGAGTGCCAGTGTGTTGATGTTGATGAGTGCCAGTGTGTTGATGTTAATGAGTGCCAGTATGTTGATGTTGATGAGTGCCAGTGTGTTGATGTTGATGAGTGCCAGTGTGTTGATGTTGATGAGTGCCAGTGTGTTGATGTTAATGAGTGCCAGTGTGTTGATGTTAATGAGTGCGAGTGTGTTGATGTTAATGAGTGCCAGTGTGTTGATGTTGATGAGTGCCAGTGTGTTGATGTTGATGAGTGCCAGTGTGTTGATGTTGATGAGTGCCAGTGTGTTGATGTTGATGAGTGCCAGTGTGTTGATGTTGATGAGTGCCAGTGTGTTGATGTTGATGAGTGCCAGTGTGTTGATGTTGATGAGTGCCAGTGTGTTGATGTTGATGAGTGCCAGTGTGTTGATGTTAATGAGTGCGAGTGTGTTGATGTTAATGAGTGCCAGTGTGTTGATGTTGATGAGTGCCAGTGTGTTGATGTTAATGAGTGCCAGTATGTTGATGTTAATGAGTGCCAGTGTGTTGATGTTAATGAGTGCCAGTATGTTGATGTTAATGAGTGCCAGTGTGTTGATGTTAATGAGTGCCAGTATGTTGATGTTAATGAGTGCCAGTGTGTTGATGTTAATGAGTGCGAGTGTGTTGATGTTAATGAGTGCCAGTATGTTGATGTTAATGAGTGCCAGTGTGTTGATGTTAATGAGTGCCAGTGTGTTGATGTTAATGAGTGCCAGTATGTTGATGTTAATGAGTGCCAGTATGTTGATGTTAATGAGTGCCAGTGTGTTGATGTTAATGAGTGCGAGTGTGTTGATGTTAATGAGTGCCAGTGCGTTGATGTTAATGAGTGCGAGTGTGTTGATGTTAATGAGTGCGAGTGTGTTGATGTTAATGAGTGCCAGTATGTTGATGTTAATGAGTGCCAGTGTGTTGATGTTAATGAGTGCCAGTGTGTTGATGTTAATGAGTGCGAGTGTGTTGATGTTAATGAGTGCCAGTGTGTTGATGTTAATGAGTGCGAGTGTGTTGATGTTAATGAGTGCGAGTGTGTTGATGTTAATGAGTGCGAGTGCGTTGATGTTAATTAGTGCGAGTGTGTTGATGTTAATGAGTGCGAGTATGTTGATGTTAATGAGTGCCAGTGTGTTGATGTTAATGAGTGCCAGTGTGTTGATGTTAATGAGTGCGAGTGTGTTGATGTTAATGAGTGCGAGTGTGTTGATGTTAATGAGTGCGAGTGTGTTGATGTTAATGAGTGCGAGTGTGTTGATGTTAATGAGTGCCAGTGTGTTGATGTTAATGAGTGCGAAAAAGTCGTGGAAATTATTAATAAAATCTTCCGAAAAATAGACAAGTTGTTATATGAAAAACACAAATCTTAAGCATTGTCAGCTTTCATATTTAAATAAAAATATAATAATAGTGCGAATTGTAACCGAAACGAAAGTTCCACTAGAACTAGAATACGTTTTTAAAACGATCAAAACCCGAAAATGAGAACCTAATCACTTCTAGTGAGACAGCTGAAACAGAGTCTATGAAGAATGCATAAACTGCAGTGGTGAATGTCGTAAGAGAAGAAGAAAATGATCTAGCACTAACAACTGATGGACATGTCGTAGAGAATGAAGACAATAATATAATAACTGATCAACATGTAATTGTAGATAATGAAATAAATGTGGTCGATTCATTGAAAAATCTGTATTATCCTGCCATGTGTCTAGAAAAAATGGTAAGATCTTGAATTTACTATTTATTTCAAAAAAGGTCCACCAGAGATTACTTTGGAGAATTTTCCGAAAAATAAGGATGATAGACATTTCTCTTAAGTGCATTGCAAACCAAACCTGAGTAATGGTGAAAGTGTTTTGCGTCCTTGGCTGATATATTCTGCGTCAGCAAACAAGATCTATTGTTTCTACTGTCGTCTACTGGAAAAACAAAAAAGTTTCTTTTTAAATAAAGGATTGGACCTGTGGCAAAGCTGTACCACAAGGCTAGCAGAGCATGAAAGATCGCAAAGACATTTAGACGCCATGACCAGTTGCTGTGAAGCTTCAGCAAGACAAAGTAAAAAAAAAAAAAAAAAAGCGGGCATTGACAAAGTTCACCAAGAGATGCTTTAGTCTGAAACTTAAACGTTGGAGTCATGTTTTACAAAGATTGTTGCGATTGTACAATTTCTAGCGGAGCGCAATTTAGCTTTAAGTGGGACCATTGAATGACTTAAAGAGCCAAGTAATGGGAATTTCCTGGTCTAGTAGAATTACTCGCAAAGTTTGATCCAGTAAAGGGGTAACAACTTCGACGTGTTACCAATGCAGAAATTCATGATCGTTACCTGGGAAAAAAGAGTCAAAACGAACTTATTACTGTAGTAGCTGATGCTGTGGTGAATGCTATCCTTCGAGACATCAAGAATGAAGTGATATTGGATTGTACTCCAGACATAAGTCACAAAGGCAGAGGCCATTAACTATCCGGTATGTATCAGATCGGGTTAATGTGAAAGAGCTTGTTGTTGTGGATGAACGTTTGAAGTTTCTTCCTGTTGTTTCTTCTTGTGACAGCGAAAAGAAGTTGGCTGGAAACATGAATGTTGCTGCAATCTTTCCAGCCAAACGTCAAAGGAAAAAGCAGTATGATAGATCTGTGGAATACTTCACATCTGGAAAAGCTGATGATGGCTACCGGATAAAATGCTTCAACAGAATTGTGAACACTGCATTTGCTTCTTGCAGGTGAGATTTGAACTGTAATTGTGGCATCTTGTGAAAGAAGTTTCTTGCGTCTTAAACTAATCAAGAATTACTTAAGGTCAACAATTCACGAAGAGAGATTGAACAATGTGGCAATTCTTACTATTGAGCGTGATCTATGTAGGAAACTGAATTTTACGACTTCGCTAAAGTTCGTAAATTAAATTTGATCGCGATTTTATACTTAGTTAATTTGATCTTATCTTATCTTAAATGTATAAAATGCAAAGACAAAAACTTAATTTACACTTATTTTGCTTATCCTTACCCAGAATAGGCCCCGCGCAATTCGTTTCGCATAGGGCCCCGCAATTGCTAGGACCGGCCCTGACTTTGACTAACTTGTTATATTTACAAAGCTTTTAATAACTCAAACAAAGATAAAGGCACATTCCTCGTCCCAAATACTAGGACAAATCGTACAAATACTCCTTCTTCCCTAGTACTATTAGAGCATAGAGCCTGAGCTAGCCAGGAAAACCATAGACTTGGAAAAATTTAGGTCATTGGTTAATATGCATGACTGAATGCATGACGTGTACGATGTAATCATCTTCTTTATTTTTAGAGTAACGTCTGTATTATATAAGATAAGATCTGTCTGTCTGTCTGGTACAAATTTTGAACACGTTGTTTCTTTCACTTTCCACTCACATTGAAACTTGCCCAGATATTCATTGTTCCTAACAAAACATGAATCAATAAAAAAAGTAAACTAATTAATTAATTATAAATAGGTAATTAAAATTTCTTATATTAAAATAGGGAAATAAATCATATAGTATTTAGAGATAATGTTGTAAATGTAGAATTCTGCCTCTGATATAAGGTTAGTGTTGTTGTTTTTTTAAGCACTTTCTGTACTTTACTTGTTAAAAGGATAGATTGCATGTGCATATCAGAGGGCAAGGACTGATGAAACAAGGCATGAAGATATATTTGACTACAGAATGACGACAGCTATTGGATTGGAGTGAATCGAGATATACGTTGAAAATCGTGAAACATCTTTGGATTAAATTTTCTATTTTGGTATATTTCTCCACCAATAGAATTGAGTGGATTCAGGGTCTTTAAGTAGGAAATAATGAAACATAAATTGAATAAAGTCAGATGCCCTGTAAAAAATAAAACACATTTAGTACACGTGGTGCATATAAAATGTAATACTATTACCCCGAACTTCCCGAAGAGAAAGTTGTTTTTAAAATCTAGAATCTATGTTCTCTTTGTTACTTTAAAATAAATTATATAAAACAATTAATAGAAAACAAGAATACTTTTAAGATATAAAGTATATCTAAGGGAAGGCACCGCTAAGTACTACCATTTATCTAAAAATTACGGGATTTATGTCTCTTTATGCTTTATAAAAATAAAGGTAATTAAAATTAATAAGTACTAAATGATTAACTAGATGGTTAATTTTTTTGATTGATTTTTAAATTGTTATCGACTGTCGACTATTTCTGCAAAAATTCAACGAGATTGAAAAGTGGGAAATAAAAAAAAAGGTTTCAAAATCATGTAGCATTTATTCCCCATATTTCCATATCAAACTAATATCAAACAAAACAAACCAGCAAATAACTAACAGATTGTTTAATTTTTTAACTGATACATGTCTTGTCAGGTTTAGTGTTTAATTGTGCACAAGTTTGAGCTTGGTCCGAGAATGGGAAATGGGAGAAAAAACATGTTCAAACTTATTACCAGACAGACAGACAGACAGACAGACAGACAGATTGAGTTAATATAAGCTATGTAAAAAAATAGTTCATTTTCAAAATAACTTTACAAAAATACCAGATACTGAAATTTCGATTCTAAAATTTTTAATTGTAAAATTCTTTCATTATTTTGTCTTTTCCCCCCCCCCGAGAACGTTATATCCTTGACATCCAATACCCTGAGATGAATTCCATAATAAGACATATATTGAAGTCCTTAAACAATTGTAATTCGTCTTTGCTTTCATGGGAGTTAATGCTATAAATAAAAGTCATTCTTTATACAATAATAATAATGATAATATAGTAATAATACTAATCTTATCTTATCTTATAATAACAGACGTTACTTTAAAAAATATGATTTCATCTTGCATTTAGTCATGCATATTAACCAATGACCTAAATTCTACCAAGTCACTGGCTGGCTCAGGCAACCCATTCCATGCCTTAATTGCACTAGGGAAGAAGTAGCATTTGTACAAATCAAATTGTCTAAGCGTATGGAACGAGGAATGTGCCTTTGTGTCTTTCTAAGTAGTTACTCTTGATTAATAATGGTGATAAAAGAACTGGATAATAATAATACGTACAACAAATGCAGTAAAAAGAGATCGATGAAATCATAAAAAGATACAAAGTAGCCCTCACCTCAGATTTATCGTATCGTTCTCTTTAACTGAGATAAGCCAATTGCACAGTGCATTATCTGGGTAAGTGCTGAGATAATCAGGTGAGACAATGTCCCCATACGGAGCAGACAGTTCTTCGCCGCATTCTAGAAAAAAATATATTTGCAAAAGCATTTCCTAACACACTCTAATAACGTGCAAACACGCATATAATACTATTCAGATGACCTATGAGGATTTACATTAAAATATGTGCTCAGTATTCGAAGTAATTGTAAACTTGAAATATATTGGTTCACTCAAACAGTCATTTACATAAGATCCACCACTAAATACGATTTGCAAAGTGTACTGTAATATATCAGTGCACATGGCCATATGACCGACAGATTACAAGAATGTTGTTTGGCGAGTACAACGACTTACATCTGGGACTCTCCCCAACTAAAATCAGGCAGCCAACAGAGTTTGGAGGATACTTGAGCGTTGTTACGTTTTAAATCTCAGGCATGATGGATTCAAAAATATTCAAACTCGAATATTATCGGTTCCAGTTTCCTTAACCACTTAGCCACCACAATGGCAAGGTGCAGGCTTCGTAAAGTTGTTATTGCTGGAGCTAGTAATTGATATAAGTACTTAATTACGTGGTGAATGCTTCTGCATTGACATGTGTCACGAAGCGTCTAGAAAAACCAGTCCAACTCCTGGCTTAAAAATTGTATTCGGCTCGATTGTTATCACTGAGAGAAGAAATGGGAAAATGAGAGAAACTGGGGCCAGAAATGGAAGCTTCGGAGAAAAGGAGGGTTGTATGTAGTCGCAACCCTAGGCTGCCTACCCGTCTTGGAGAAGGAAAACTCGGAATCAAAACCTCTGCTACCTTTTGGTTATACTCATACATAAAGACTTCGGGAGTAAAACTCAGGAGTCGGTGGCCCTTTCAAGAACATTGTTACAACCTTGTACAGTCTGCGACGCTGATGGTCTCAGTCTGTATCGACACCTGCATTCCTTTGGTCACATTAGTGGCGAAGGGAGGCGCCGTGGCTGTGCGGTTAGGCGCTTGGCTTCCGAACCGGGTTCCCAGGTTTGAATCCTGTAGAAGACTGACATTTTTAATTTCGGGATCTTCGGGCGCCCTTGAGTCCACACAGCTCTAATGGGTACCTGACATTAGTTGGGGAAAAGTAAAGGCGGTTGGTCGTTGTGCTGGCTCATGACACCCTTGTTAACACAGAAGCAGATGACCTTTACATCATCTGCCCTATAGACCACTAGGTCTGACAGGGGAACTTTACTTTACTTAACATCAGTGGCGAAGGTTTCTTTTTGCGCCAGGCCCACGACCAACATGTGCCTAAACGGAAGAATGTAATGGAAGAAAAATATGTGGACTGTGGAAATTGAAATGTTTAAAATACTGACATTTTTTAATCATTTTAAATTTTTTGTTCTTTCTTTATTTTTCTGGTATATTTATAAAAAATACTGAATAACAATTTACTTTAAATCTTGTTACAGTACTCTATCAAATTACGGTAACTCTTACAATGTTAATAAAGCGTCTCATTAAATTCTAATGTATTATATTTTTATAACAATAATTGTAATATAATAAAAATAATAATAGTAATAATAATAATAATAATTATATATAATTCACCTGTAAACAATATGAAAGTGCTTTTTTGTTTGTGATTTTGTAAAAATGATTTTTATTTATATTACTGTACATATTTACTATTTAAGTTACATACAACAATATTATAAAATCTAAACTATAACATAATATACGTGAATGTGACCGGCTGCGGGTGCAAATCCCAAGAGGCACTCACTTCATACAGGAGATAACTGTATTGTTTAATCTTATTCAAGGTTAGAAAGAGAGAGAGAGAGAGCGAAGTAGAATTAAATCAGTTGAGATGGAATGGTGATTGAAATAACTTTGATTGGAGATTTAGTAATCCTTAGTTGTTATTCTCTAGTTCTAGTACAAGTATGATCAATCCTAGTTGAGACGGAAATAAGAGTTCCTTGAGTTATACTATAGTCAATGGAGAATTGAGTCGAGATACTTGTTCTTTTAGACATTGTACCTTTATATTAGTTCTATTGCATAATAAATCACTTGTACGTCCGTGACTCCGCATCATGGCTCTTCATTTCTATAAAACAATAGCAGATTTTATAAAGAGAATTTCAGTTAAATCTTAAACTTACCAGTAAAAGGCGAGCTAACCAAAGGCACGGAACTGAACCAGAGAACACTATAAATCCAATACATTTTTACTCTGAATATTTCAAAAAAGACTTATCATCTGCTTGAATTACAATAATTAGCGATAAACTAATTATCAAGTATGGTTTATTAAGTTTGGTCTCCAATTGTGTGAATAATGACATATACCATATCTCCTTTTAAGATGAACCGTCAAAGTGGCTGGACAATGCTTGCTTTGTTTTAGTCTGGATATAAGACATAAACGTTACGGTCTATCAACTCCATCTCTCTACATGGAGAGAACACAACACATGCACTTATACTAGTCACATATCCACCTCTTCACACACCCACATACACAAATGTGCTGTGACTTTTTATACGTGACACAGTTTTTCTGATGTTTCTAAACTTTGTCTTATATTTAGATTGCTGGTATTGAGTTTCACGTTTGAAGAGAAACATTGGGCAACTTAAATGATTGTTCAGAGAAAGGCCTTAAAAGAAGCCATCATTTTATTTAGCACTATGGATTAAGAGTATACATCATTTTATTCAGGATCAAAGCCTTAGGACCATAAGTAACTAATAAAAAAACATACACGTAATAAAATACTAAAAAAAAATACAACAATAAAGGCATATTTCTTATTCCAAGTTATCCTTCTTCCTTATAGCCATTAGATCTTACGACAAGGTTGCCTGAATCAGCCAACGAAACCAATGACTTAGCAGAGTTTAAGTCTCTAATTACCATGTATGATTAGATTAACACATGGATACGTGTAGGAGGTAATTATCTCCTCGTTTGAATGAACGTCTGTACTTTATAAGATAAGACACGATTATTCTTCTACATCATATAAGAGTAGGCATGAATTTGTAAAACAACATGACATGATTTTGTTAGGCAATATAGCGTAAAAGTAGGCATGGTCTTGTTAGGGTCTATGTCGTTAGGCCGATTTGTATCATGCAATAATGCTCTATAGTCTACAAGAAGGTAATCAGTGCGGTTTACTTCAACAATAATAATGGGGATTGGTTTAAAACCACGGTTGGAGTAAGACAATGCTGCCTACTTTCACCAACACTTTTCAATATCTTCTTTTAAAGAATAATGGAAGAAGCTCTCGAGGGCTATGAAGGTACTGTAAGAATTGGAGGAAGAAGAATTGCTAATTTGCGCTTCGCAGATGACATTGATGGCCTAGCAGGGACATAAGAAGAGCTAGCTGACCTGGTGATGCGCATTGACAAGACTTCCGCTGCATATGGTATGCAAATAAATGCCGAGAAAAAACAAATTATGACCAATAGTCAACAGGGCTTTAAAAGGGACATCAGTATTGGAGGTAAAATGCTGACTAGTGTTAGCAGCTTCAAATACCTTGGAGCTATTGTCTCAGATGAGGGAACGAAACCTGAACTACTGACCCGAATAGCACAGTCCACAGCAGCCCTTTCAAAGCTTAAAATAATATGGAAAGACAAAGGCTTAGCCCTCGGCACCAAAATCAGACTGATGCGCTCACTGGTCATGGCCACATTTTTATATGCTTGTGAATCTTAGGCGATGACTGCAAAGCTAGAGAAGAGGATCCTAGCAACGGATTTGAGATGCTACAGAAGGATCCTAGGTATCACATTTAAAAACCGCATCACAAACCAAAAGATTAGAGACAGGATTACTGCAACGATTGGACCCCATGATGACCTGCTAACTATCGTGAAAAAAGTAAGCTAAAAATCTATGGCCATATTACAAGGTCTTCGGGGCTCGCAAAGATCTTCCTACAAGGAACAGTACTAGTAAAAAGAAGTAGAGCTAGACAGAGAAAGTGATGGGAAGACAACCTAAAAGAATTGACTGGCCTGCCATTGAAAGAGGTTCTTACTAAGGCGAAAGACAGAGAGGAATGGAGAAAGAAGGTCGACAAATCTTGTGTGGTTCCACAATTATCCAACGGACTAATGGTTATAGTAAAAGTTGATAAGATTAGGGTGAGAAATAAGTTGAAAGATTATAAGAGATCTTATGATATAGTACTAAACTAAATATTTCACATGTATTTCTTCTCTTGTATTTGTGATATAATATATTAAATCGAATCATTATCGTCACGAAATGGTTACAGCAGCCTAAAGTTTATTTTTATCGGCAATGAAAAAGCAAAAAAATTATCTAATTTTAAAAATTCGATAATATCCTGGGAGCAATAGAACTGGCTTGTTTTAAAGACGGTGATACAGAATTTTCACGCTACATAGATTTTTTAAAAAGTTTGATTTCTATTATTATGATGAACAAATCTTATGTCCAAACAGTCAAATATGCCTTTACCAACTCCAAGCCACACTGACTCTCAGAGAAACGTCACTTACTATGGAATTTAATCAGTCAGTAAAGAGTTTTTTAAGGCACGGTGGCTGAGCGGTAAAGCGCTTGGCTTCCGAACCGGCGATTCCGGGTTCGAATCTAGTTGAAGACTGGGATTTTCAATTTCGGGATCTTTGGGCGTCTCTGAGTCCACCCAGCTCTAATGGTGCCTTACAGTAGTTGGAGAAAGTAAAAGCGGTTAGTTGTTGTGATGGCCACATGACACCCTCGTTAACACAAAAGCAGATGACCTTTACATCTGCCCTATAAACCACAAGGCTGAAAAGGGAACTTTACTTTGAAAGGAGTATTCTTGAAAACATTTTTCTCACTAGTGAAAGTAAAGAAATGCCATGATAAAGATGTCAGATGTGTCGCCTTTACTTTGTACAGAAATGTGATTGTGCATAAGAAGCTCATCCTTTTTAAAGGATTTCTGCTGGAAGAGCATCAGAGCTTTATGTTTTTTTAGTTTTTCTTTTGACGTCTTAACTTGGTCTAGTGTTGAGAAGTTATCAAGTATCGCTTGAACTGTTTCCATTAAAATTGTAGTAAGATACTCCTCAGTGACTAAACTATAGTACTTTGTACAAAAATGGAGTTCATTACCATTTCTGGTTAACATGACAGGACCTTCGGCAGTTATGTAAAGGTGCCATAGCCTGGTAATTAGGCTGTATATGTCTCCATTGTTAGCATATTTGTGTATCTTTTCTGAAATCTCCAGTCACAATAGACATCTGTCTGACTTAGTCTAAAAACGCTTGAACGTCTCCAAACGAGAGTATGGCGGACTAGGTATCTAGGTCTACTAATGTCTATAAAGCATTGGTTCTAACCACTCATTTGTATGACTCTTAGACGTAGTTGCCCCTGTATGAGACATCCAAGGCTCCTCGAGTGCTTCCATCAAAGATTCCCCTCGACTTATAATGAGCATACGTTGGAACGACTACATTACAAACTAGCATGTTCCATGTTCTGCTGTTGGCTGGTGTAGAATATAAAAACACTGATTACCATTCGACAGCGGCGCTGGATCGGATTTCTATCCCGTAAGGGGGATGATCTTAAGCATAGGTGATCTTTTTGGGCGAGTTCAAAAGATGTCGTGACAGAGGTACCTCAGGATGATCTATAAAATCAACTCAGATACTATTTTGTCTTCACTTACATCAAGGAAAGCAGTTAGCAGCATACAGTCTATGGAAGAGGGCTGCAAATCTGAGACCAAAACCTGTTGCCAAAGACAGATGCAGACGACAAAAATAAAACTTAAGTAGACTCCCGGCTAAAAGCTACTTTGTTTTCATCAAATGTGACAAAAAATGTAGGCCGCAGCCGGGTCTGCATTGTAACCTAAATTACTAAATTTATCCTTAATCTTCGAAATCATTGACAATGATTGTTATAGACCCTCCCAAAAATTATTAAAACTTCTTTTTCTTTCCCATATTTGATATAACAATAAATACATAAACTGACATTTAATATGTTAAACATAGTCTACATACATTTTGTTAATTCTGTACTTAATAAACAGCATTAAAAAATATGAGCAATGGCAGTGTGTTTCCGTCATTTTCCAACTGTAACTTCAAGATTAGCTGGTCCTACTGAAAAAGCAAACAGATATGGGAGAGATCTTTATGAATATTTAAGAGTAATAACAATTAGCACTAAGTGCTCAACTGTTTCCGCATGCATCTATGCATGCTGCATCTACATATAAGAAACTTGGAATTATAATTAAAGGATCTCTTCCAGAAATTTAAATAATATAGACTTACTAGCCACATTGGATGTAACGACAGGTTTTAGCCAGACGTTTCTGTTCTCTAATGGTGAATTATTCAGAATAAATTTTTAGATTAAGTGTCAAAGGTTGAAGTTTAAATGGCCAACCATCTACAGTTTAAGCAATACATGTTTATTGAAATTGTGAACAGTAATATTGGAGAGTTTCACACAACAGACTTGACACAATAATCTGTTCTTCATTTACTTTGTCATTTTTGTTTAATTGTACATATACAGCAAATAGAGACAAAGATGATTATCTGATTTTAAAAAAAATTATACTTTTTGATAAATATTACTGTTTTCTCTAAACCGGATACACCAAAAAGCCCTGCTATTAATGGGTTTGCCTTCATTTTATGAATATATCACATCTGACTTGTTTGTATATATATATATATATATAATTCATGGGCGTAGCCAGAGGGGGGTTAGGGTTCAACCCCCCCCGAAATGAAATCCCCCACGCGGGGGGGGGGGGGGGGGCCGGAATTTAGTGACTGATTTTTTGCTTTGATTTTGTTTATTTTAGGTGAGATTTTAATACTAAACCATCACTTGTCCCAACACAACCAAACGTTTTTGAGTTTAAAACCCCCTACCAGAGGGTTTTGAGTTTAAAACCCCCTACCAGAGTGATTTGAATTTAAAACCCCCTACCAGGGGGGTTTGACTTTAAAACCCTCTACTATGGGTTTTCGCAGTTAAATCCCCCTCTTCTATAAAACAAAACAAAAACAAAAATGCAAACGACAATCCCCAAATTCCAAGAGCACAGTTAAGGAAGAATTTGATTTTAAAACCCCCTCCAAAATTTACGATAAACCCCCTATTCAATATAAAAAAAAGCAAATTACACACTCAAAATTCTATGAGCGTAGATGAATGGGTTTTGACTCAGTTTTGAGTTTAAACCGCCCTTCAGAGGGGTTTGATGCTAAAAAAATACCTCTTTAATATAAAAGAAGCAAATTACACTCTAATTATTTGAGCGTAGCCAAGCCCATTGGGGGTTTTGAGTCTAAACCCCACTCCCACAGATGACTTTTTAAAAAAGTTTTAAACCCCTCCAAATGCTTTTGAGTTGGGAAACCTCTATCTTCATATATTATTCTAAAGAAAACTACAGTTACCATGACAGTAGCTAAATGGGGAATTGAATTTAAAAAACAACACAAAAAAAACAACTACAGAGATTTTTTAGTTTAAAACCCCCAACAGATGATTTTGACAATAAAACTTCCCTTTACGATATAAAATCGAAAGCAAACTACAGTCACCTAATTCCAAGAGCGTATTCAAGAGAGTTTACACATTTCTACAAGTGGCGGGGCTTCATTAATAAAGTGCAGTAAATAGTCATCTGCCGAAATTGAAAAACACTAAATGTGGCTCTACAAAGATGGCTAAGACAGATTTTAGGAGTCAGTTATAGAGATCGGGTCTAAATCAAGGAAATCCTATGCCGAACTGGGAGTCGACCCCTTAGTAAGATTGTGAAAGAGCGCCGCATGAGGTTTGCGGGACATGTTCTCCGACAAAATGAATTACGCATAATAAGAGTTGCCACACATTCATGGAGGTCCTCAGAGCAGGTGGGAAGAGGCTTCAGACATTACCAGTGACAGATTTTTATGGCAAATGCGCCGAACAGCGCGGAGGGGGGGGCCTAAGTCAGTAAGAATAGCACATTAGGTTTTTGAATTAAAACTTTTTAATAGCATGAAAATGCGCTGTAGATACCTCAGAATATGCATTTTGTTGGCTTTCAATACCAAAAATAGTGCTTGCCGGCGGGGCTCCATCCCGCGCTCCCCCAGACCCCTCGCTGTCAATGGTGAGGAGTCTACAATTTTCCACTCACTCCAGGAATAACCTATTTTAGGGCACAATAAACGTCTTCCTAAAGAATGAAGGGTCAAAATGTAATAAAGATTATGTACACACATACATACATATAATTTTTTTCGCGCGGGGGGGGGGGGGGGCGGGGGGAGAAAAAAAATCCCCCCCCCCAAAACCCTCCCCCCGCGAAAAAAATCCTGGCTACGCCCATGATATATATATATATATATATATATATATATATATATATAAATCTCTATCTGTATGTCTATTTATCTGTCAATGTAACTTTCTATATATACACATATATACACGCATGTGCATATTTATATGCGAGTCTACAGCGCACCCCAGGCCACCAACTTGCTAAAGGAGGAAGCGAAAAATTGCTTTTTCGGGAGGGGCGAACTACCTGTACAAGTTTACCAAACACTGAACTAATTGAACAAAAGGTTTTTCTTCGGTCGACACTAGCTTCATTTTTCTTTGTGTCCACCCATACCCCCCCCCCCCCCCCCCTGAAATAACCATTTTCTTTTCCATCTTAATCAGACAGTGTTCCTCTTTCCTTTCTACAGTAGCCGAAAAAAGTGGGAGTCACAAACTATAAAGCTTAAGATTTATATCTACATAGTCTTATCCAGTGTTTCCCAAACCTTCGTGTTCCACAAACTACTGGAATAATTAGCTAGTCGGCCACCGCGTGAATTTAATTTCTCTTAAAAATAAGCAAAGTGTTCCTCTAAATACTCTGAATGTGCGAAATGTTCCATTAAGGAAAATGTTGGGAAACACTGGTCAAATCTATTAAGTGCAGTCTCTTGAAAGACTTGTTTCCACAATGCAATAACAAGTTTTTATTTGCAAACCAAAGCTTTTCTTTCTTTTATCTATTGTGCCATGTTATTGTATGTGTCTGTTGTGAATGATTACTTTGCTATAGCTTGTGTACGTATAATGTATGACGTCTGCTTAGGCAGAAGTATTTTTAGAGAACAAAAGCAAAGAAAAATATAACATGGAAAACTCAAGACAAAAACATCTACAAACTTTAGAAACTTTTTTTTTTTAGTTGCCAGAACAAAATTGTAAGAACTAAAATTGTTTTGTTTTTCAGATACAATGAAGCACTCTTAAAAATCTAAGGTCAGAAAGACGTTGGTTTCGTAACATTAACTCAAAATGGGCCCCCCGAAGTGGTCCAATTAGGAACGTAAATCGGCAAGTTTGAACATTTGCAGCATAAATATCCGAAACTATGAACTAGAATCTATCAACAACCAGAACCCTGGCTTGGCCTTTACAAACGGATGAGACGTGTACATATCGCAAGTGTTATCAATAGTTACTTATAGTCCATCCAACTCATGATATGATATCACAAAATAAGGAGATTTATTAATGTTATTACTATTATTATTATATTGTTCATATTCATATGTATTCAATGAACTAATAGTTATGACAATATAGTTCAACCTGAACAGGGTCTAAATGTTGCAACAAAATGATTATCTAATAGGTTTAATTGTTTTCTAAAAGGGGAAAGGTTTACTTTTGGTTAAATGTAATTGTATAAAAGTGTAAATAATATATTATTTGTCTTCTCCATTAGTAATATAGTCTCCTTTATTTTTTACTATTTTTTAAAATAGAAGCATGACGCGTAGGACGAATTCATCTTCTTTTTGAAGTAAAGTCTGTATTATATAAGAATAAGATAAAATAAGAGCTTTGAGAGATCTAAAATATATTTATATCGATTTTTTTTCTATCTTTACTATTTTTTTTAGATTTTAACGGGACGGACGGACGGACAGAAGAGCCATACCAATTTAATATCGGCTTTTCCCCTTTCGGAAGCCGCTGAAATTGTTATGCTCCAAATTGGGAGTTCCTTTTTTTTTATCTCCTAAAGCATGTCTTGTTATAAAAAAAATAAAACAATTTAAATGATAACAATAATAAATAATAATAATAATATATATATATATATATATATATATATATATATATATATATATATATATATATATATATATATATATATATTGCTTCCTTTAGACCCGAAGTGACTGATTATCTCATGGAAATGAGATGAGTGCCTGGGCAACAGCTATTGTCGGAACTATGTCGCCCACACAGCAGTTCTCTCATGCAAGTGCAAGTGCCTATACAATCATGGGTGTATAGCCCTGCGAGCGTGTAGCACTGTGTGATACAAACAGACTAGGATCAATGTCTCTTGATTTGTCTTCAGGTTTGACTCCTGAGGTCTTCCCCAAGTTTGGGTGTTGCTGTTAGGCATAGGTTTGAAAGAGCGTTTTACCCCGAAAAAAATATTTTTCTTTATTTAAAACAATTACAAAAAAAATGTTTAAACTTTATTCAACCGATGTTTTACTATTGTATAAAAGAATGCATACATTTGTTTTCTAAGTGATGTAATTCATTCCCTAGCGTTGTGTCTCGTGTAAAGCACGATCCAAAAGTGTCAGTAACTTAGGTCTTCCATGAGGCCACCTTCGAGGTCATTGTAACCTTGTTTTTTTATTATACAGTTGTATTTTACGTGACTGTAAGGGGCAGTGGAGTGTGTCGGAAAAAAAGGTAAAGGTGAAAAAACGTAACCGTCAGGAGTTTTGAAAGGTGATCTCTGGAAACTTATAGGCTTCTCTCCCCCAACTCTGTTTTGATGGGGTTCCTTTATTAGCCTAAACTATTATTGATTAGCCTAAACTATTATTGATTAGCCTAAACTATTATTGATTAGCATAAACTACTATTGATTAGCCCAAAATACTATTGGTTAGCCTAAAGTATTATTTGCTACTTTATGAAAAACTAACCGGAGATGACCCATGGTTCTTAAAAGGTTCTTAAAAAGGTCGAATATCCAAAGAGCATTTAATCATCCTTCTGTTGGAGTCTTATTCTGACTAAAAGATGCCTACAACATGAAGCGTCACATAACACGAAGATAATATTACGAAAAATACGCCTTATAAAGATATACTTACGCTGCTTGTGCCTCGATTGTCACTCACACTTCAGTATCGGCCATTGCCCCCACGTTACTTTATTTTACTACATTTGACCTGCCTTTTTTTAATAGGATGAATAATGAGCTGTAGATGTCAGGAGAAAGTTTTTCTGCAGTTAAGTTCTCTCAGATTTGTGTTGGTTCGGCGCTCTTTCACCCCGGCCACTCTTCTTGCTGTGTGTGTGTGTGTTTATACAGGGTTAGGGTTACTGGGTGTTAAGGTTAGGGTTTGGAAAAAAAATCACCCCCCACCCACTCAAAATTTAATTATCCGCTATGAATTAAATCGTGCTACTCTCTGCAAATACATGAGTACATTGATAGTATCCTTGTTTCAGAAAGAATTGGCCAGGAAGGTCATGAATTATCGTTATCTCGATTATTGCACCGTGTGACATTTTACTAATGGGATCTTTTTGAAAGAGATAAGGAAAAAAAAATAGGTCACTGTTGGTATTTATAGCACAGTCCCTGGTATAAAAGTCGGTGAATAAAAATAAAGCCAACAGTTCTTATATGTTAAGCCCTTGCAACTAGATCTTGTTATGTCTTTCAATTCATACTGCGGAAAACTAGTTCTACTAATGAAATCAAAATGACCGCCGCCCTTATTTATTTCTAATGCGTGTTATCGATACATTTTAAGTTATATCTAGAAAAAAATAATATGCAACATTATATTTTATATTCATGTAATTTGTTTGTAATTAAGTCTGACACGTGAAAAAATACACTAATGAATAATTTTACTATTTATTTAAAATAAATTTATTAATATTTTATGACGTTTTCATTGAAAAAAAATAGCGTAATAAAACATGATAGTATTATATATTGATTCGTTATGTCATCTACTTTTGATTAAATTGTTATCGGAATAGCTTGATTAAATTATTGTTAGAACTTATTCTTTGTTAGTACAATGCCAGCATGCAAAGGGTTGTCGTAATCAGGCTAGGAAAACCAATGATTACTTAGTAGAGTTTAAGTCTCTAGCTATTTGCTTTTCTAGATAAACACATGGATATGTATATATATACTTCTCAATATTATTGTTATTTGTTATTGTTACATTTACATCTAAATTATATATTTTTGTGAAATGGACGTCTAAAGAGCTTATAATGTTACGGCCTTCTTACAGAAATGTTTATTATTTTCCAAAAATATTTTCAGATTGGGATTGAACAGAATGACCAGAGTTTAATAAACTTGTCAGGTTTATGAGTGTAAAAAGAAGGAAGTAGAACTGTATTGTCTGACTTAATTGACATGCCAACATACGCCCATAATTTGTGTTCACACTTCAATGTGTCTTCCTGATTTTAAATTACAATGGGTTTGCTTTAAGATACTTTATTTTAAAAGTTATTGTTCTCAAATAGATCACAGTAGACACAATATGAATCTAAACTGTAACCTTGACAACAAAAACTGTTTATTACTATAACAGCTAAACATTGATTGACTCATTATCTCAATATTTAGTTGTGAATTTTATTTCTTGACTTCTTTTAATCTATGACTAATAATCATAATAATTTATTGTACTTAAAAATAATAATATTAAATTGTTGGTTTTTTTTGCTATTGTGTCTTGTTTGTATCCATACGTTTGTGTCTTGTTTGTATCCATCCATTTGTATCCATCCGTTTGTGTCTTGTTTGTATCCATCCGTTTGTGTCTTGTTTGTATCCATCCGTTTGTGTCTTGTTTGTATCCATCCGTTTGTGTCTTGTTTGTATCCATCCACTTGTGTCTTGTTTGTATCCATCCACTTGTGTCTTGTTTGTATCCATCCGTTTGTGTCTTGTTTGTATCCATCCGTTTGTGTCTTGTTTGTATCCATCCGTTTGTGTCTTGTTTGTATTCATCAGTTTGTGTCTTCCGTTTCGTATTTAATAATTTTATTTGTAAAATAATGGACATGCCTACAGTTAAATAAAATTGTATCCAAGGGAAAAGACAGGAACGGAGAAAGACAGTCAAAAGATCTTGTATGGTGCCCAAACAGTACAATAGATTAAGGGCTAGCGGAAGGTGAATGTGAAGATGAATAGGGCTGTTTGGTTGACGTGTTTGTTTGTTACATTACAGACGAATATATTTCATTGTGAAATTAAATTTACAAGATTTTACTAAAAAATGTTGAGTTACCTTATACGTATGATGATATGATCTTTTATAATAAAGTCTTGGATTTTGGAAAGGCAGCAATAAACGTATTAAAGTCTATCTGTTTTTACGAATGAAACAATGTAGCTACCCAATTTGAAAAAAATTTTTGATAAGTTTGATGAGCTATTTGACTTCTCATTCGAACAGCTAATGATCACCAAATTTTTCATTTGATGCCCCCCCCCCAAAAAAAAAAAATCCCCGCCAACAGCGTGTAGGCAAAAACAGATATTTACATATATTATAATTATATTGTAATAACTACAGCGACGACGCCCATGGGTGTGCAAAATATCACTTTCCAACACTAGTGATAGATATATTGTTGAGAAGAGCGAGAAAGGCCTATTGAAAGGAGAAACACAACTAGAGGTTGGTTTGATCTGCCTTGACCTAGAGTTACAGAAGGAAACATCGCCAGTGGACCACCCACCAATAGAGGGTTGTCTGGTCAGGATGTTGTCAGTGGAAGATTAAAAGATATTTCTGTTTGTTTGTTCAAGAAGATGTTCTTAAGACAACCAGAAGGTAGAGAGCGGCAAACATTGTGTCCCTGTACTGGTAGCGATAGCCGCGAAATAAGCGAGAGAGTGACCCTGTGGGAAAGTGAGGACATTGGCGACTCCAGTGAACCATGTAGGCCAGAGCTTAGAAATATAATAACTAAGTCTGACATTTATGTTTATTGTGATCGCCTCACATCTTTTATCAAATATAATAAACAGCATTCATCGTTTACTTTTCTCCCTCGTTGAGTTGCTTCCCTTAAAATCCGTTACAAGATTTAGCTGCTAGATACTGCCGAAACAAATGCACAAAAAACACAGCACATTGTGATGCATTTGTTACAAGCCTATTTGTACACAGTTACCGTATCCACTGCTGGTGCAGAGAAGTCATATGATTGCAGTTAATAAAACGCCGAAAAGTGATCAAATATTCGTTTAAATTTTGGATAAGCGGTAGTAGTGTCATCATGCGACGCCTTCAGCTCTTCCTTTTAACTGTGTTCTAAAATCTGACATGATTTAAGTTTCAGAAATATCTTTTTTAAAAAAGGTTATATCAACTTTGTCTGGTCAAAAGTTTGTAAGCGTTATTTCTCACACACCAATTTCTGGTCAAGCTGAAATGTTGCACAATTATTTCTTTTACCAGACAATACAAGAATGAATTATTGATAATTAAATATTTAGTTTGGTATCTCAAACAAGGGAATATGTACCAAACATCTTTTATTATAGACAAAGCGTGTTCATATAAATAGACATGAAATTTTACATTATAAACGCGCTTTACATACAGAGCAGCAATAGCTGACATTTTTGTTTCATTGTGTCTTGACCTATGAGTAGGTTAGTTAACATGTTAAGATGTTATATTCCTTGACTACGTCATACTGACCAGACGTCTGTCTAGCTGTGTGAGTATATCTCCAGAGATAGAGATGAACAGCTCCAACCCCCTTTTTATTTGTTTAGTCCATCCCAATATGTTATTTGATAAACAGGTGACCACAAGTCAAATACGATGGACGTAGGCTTAATGTCAGCTTATTAACACTCTCTAAAGGTCACACCATACGAGGGGACTGAGTTTGTTTACTTGGTAGTAAATCTTAAGTAGGAGGGGAGCTGGACTTTAAGCAACACCACTACAAGGGTAACGGGACATTGGATTTGTGTGTTTGGAATAAAATCCCAATCACGGGCTGGACTACAGGCCACACCTCTTCATAAGTGACGAGTTTGCTTACTTGGATGTAAATCTCGATTAGTAAGCTGGACGAAAGATCACACACCTAAACGAGTGACCTTTATCTACACAGAACGCAAACACCGAGATTTCATAGCACAGTTAGCCAGTAACGAATTTAAAGTAGAAATAAAGTATAAGGCTCAGATTTGTGTATATTAGCTTAAAAGACACCATCAGTGCTATCTTTTTAGGGAGTGCTAAACACCCCCTACTCCTTATTTTATTTATTTAGTCATTGACAATCAATTTATCGATAGACATTGTCCATAATAAAGTCAGAATGGATAAACACAACATTCTAAGACCGCATACTGACAATAAATAAATATTAGGGCTGAATTACTTTTCCTAACGTGTTAACGTGATTATTACTCCTTCCATTTTAATCGCACATATTTTTTCTTGTTAGTCTAGATCTATTACAAATTTGATAACATGACTGATCCAAACTAATTGAAACCTCTACACCACAGATAAGCTTTGTTGATTTTTTCTTTTAAAAGTATTTTTATATTTTCTTTTTCGTCTTATTATATAGATTATTGTTAAGACACAAGACTTCTCAAAATAAGCAGACACTCTCAGGTAGGGGCGAACTGAGTGTCAAAATCGGCCCGGGCATTTTCTATTTCACCCGGCCCATAAATGTTTATATATTATATGATGGACATCCAATTCTAGGTCTACCTGTCCTCAAAATCATTATGTTAATGTATTGCTAGCTGTATTCAAAAAGTTGTATGGGCTGATAGGAAATAACATTCGAGTGTTCATAAATTTTAAAAAGCGTTTCAACGTAGTACTAGTCATAAAGGCCTGTCTGAATTTCAAACAACATGTGTTTACCATATTCTCCCCTCCGCCTTATTCTTCTATTAGTACTACTTCTTAAATATGAAGTCATTTATTGTTTTAGGACTATTTTAAGTACGTATAAAAGGAAACATATCGCACAGTATGTGACACTAGTAGTAGTAGCGGATCTATTCAGGCGAACTTTAACTGTCGTTGTGTTAAGGGTGTTATATTATTCGTTCATAGCGAACATAGACAATATCAAATAATTTCTTATTGCTGAAATACTAAACAGTAACGCAATATAGAACATGGAATATAGATAAGAGACGTTTGTTTTTCTACTGTTAAATAAGAACTCCGCCGTTACAAGTGATAGAAAATATATAATAGATAAATTCAATTGTATGTACACTCTCAGTAGAGCTGTATAAGAGTTATCGTTCCTGATATTCTGAGCCAATCGTTTTTGTCACTGTTTGTTATTTATTGTTGAGTCGTATCAAGTAAATACAAAGATTGTAGCGTCCCTCTTATCAGCTGGTCTCTATTGTGAACTTCTAAACTTAAGAGTCTACTTTTTATGTTTGCTTTGGGTTGGAGAAAATCTGAACACATTGAACAGGCACTTTAGTAGCATGGAGAGAATGACTTTAATCGTATATTCTTTGATGTTTGGCTCTATTGTATTCTCAAAGTTTGGTAAGCGAGTTATTTCTAATTTAGGAAAAATGGTCATTGATTATGCAATTATCTTATTTGTCATATTCTTTTCTTCTATCTTTTTTTCTTACAATGTATACCCATTACTTACACTTGTGTAAACACAGAAATAAGATTAATATATACTTACAAGTACTTATACCCTTGACAAAAAATATCAATGATGTAACATATGTAACTCTACGTAGCAGAGGAAAGAGAGAGAGAGAGAGAGAGAGAGAGAGAGAGAGAGACAGAGAGAGATAGACATTAAACCTAAGTAAAAACCTTGATTTGTAAATAAGGCATTTTGTTTAATATGCAGTGACGAATTTTAAAAAATAGAGGCTCTATGTAGAATTTTCGTATAGGCTACCACCCTTTTCAAACTTCAATTTAAATCAACTTAATAATAATAAAACTAAGGTTGAGTTATTACACACCAGGAATTCTCCTCCACCGACAATAAAAGCCAATGGACCAAAAAGGACACCAAGCATGTTGTGGAAAGTAACTTTGTATGCAATATGTATTCACGACATTGATGTAATGGCTTGTTTATTGATGTTGTGGTTTGTTATGTTCACAAAATTGTCATTGTATGTTGCGTTCTAGCAAAAAAAACACCTCCCAGATCTTCTACAATTTACAAACGTCCCTTCAATAAGACTTTAGGTATTATTAGATATTTCAAGGGCATTAATCTTATCTTATTACAATTTAAAATATTGATATAACAATAAATGTTTATAACAGCCTTCATTAGAACTTAATACTTCACAAGTTCACATAAAATTATATTTATAGATTTTAAACTCACAAAAATGCGTTTGTAGTTTTTTAAAGATCGCTTCTTATCTACTGATTGTTGGTTTTAGTTGTCTATAGTCATTTCTCTAATTTTATCTTATAAAATTCAGACATTACTTCAAACATAAAGATAATTACGATTGTCATTTTATAAAGATCAATAGTATTTACATGTGTACTTTTTTTCCCCACAGTAGCAGAAGGCAAGATAACATGCTTCTATAGTTCAGATGTCTTACAGTCATCAGATTTACACAGCAGTTTGTGTACATATGTATCAGATCTACCATCAGATCCTGTTCTAAACACAATAGCAACTAGTGCGTTTGATTCGAGCAACTCAAATTTTGATATAAGCACCACCTTGAATTTAGAAAGCAGTGCCTCAGATATAAACGATCCAGAAACGAATTCTATTTCATCAACACATTTTTATAGTGATACATCTGATAAATCTGAAACATCTGATGATTTAACTAGCTTGGGGACTGACTTTAGCTCTTATTCACCTTTAGTACGTGCCACACCAACATCAGATATTAAAAGTACAGACTCGGAGACTTCTGGAAATTTTATGAGCAGTGATGTGAGCTCTTCTACGTATTCAGTAAATGCTGAAACTAATCTAAACAGCAAAACATTAGGTCCTTCTCATGTCAACAGCCTTTCTACAGACACTGAAAGCATCGGAGTCTCCTCAAGCATAATTACGTCTGAAATAGTTTCTTCTAACAATGATGATCAGTCAAACATAGACCCCTTTCTATCCACAATGGTTGAAACATCTTTAGCAAGAAACGATTACTCTGAATCTAATGAAATATCGTATGCAAGCAGCGATATCTCTAAATCTTATAAACTATCTTTTGCAAGCAACGATATTTCTGATTCTGCAAAATCCACATCCGACTCTTCATCACAAGATATGACAGTGGATACGACAATGTTTTACACATCCGATTCATCACTAACTCAAGCTTACGACCCAAGCACCTTAGTTTCAGAGATGGATAGTTCGGAACTAAGTGTTAGTCCAACGTTACCACCCAGCAGTGTAGAAGTGTCTAGAAGCTCGAGTGCATTTTATGAAATAATATCCTCATCTTTAGGCGTAGGGGTCTCTCTGTTTTCAAGATTTGCTGAAACTTCAACACCTGAAACTGCAACCCTTGTTGTAGAATCTAGTCTTGAAGAACTATCCAATAATTCTATTGTAATGGTATCGTTGAAGTCATCAGAGCCCAGTTTATTTTTAGCAGAGAGTACAAATCAAGGATTAGAAATAACTTCTGTAGAATTATCAGAAAGTTCTGTTGTATTGTTTTCATTACAGTCATCAACACCAGAATTAGCGGTCTCTGATATTTCTATTACAAGAGAAACTGAGACTCTATCATTAGAATCAAACTCTATTTTTTCATCAGATATTTCAGATCAGGTGGCCTCAACAGAAGCATTCACATCTAGTACAGAGTTGTCGGACTTGTCACAGACTATATACACGAATACTGAAACACTAAAAACAAGCTCTTCGACAGGATCAGAAAGTTCTATTGAAATGGTTACAACAGACCAAACAACACCCTGTTTAACGTTGTCTGATACTTCAGATTATACAGTAAGTGCGTCTTTAGCATCTGAAACTAGCGCTGCAGCAGTGTCAGAGAATTCTCATGTTGTGCTATCAACAGAACTAATTGCACCAAGTTTAACATTGTCTGCTACTTCAGATTTTACTGTAAGTACTACTACAGCATCGGAAACTAAGACTACAACAGTATCAACAGAGTCAATGTCACCAAGTTTAATTTCTGATTCTTCAGATTCTACTTTAAGTATTAGTACACCAGCAGAGACAAATAGTGCGGCGTTAACAGATAGCTTTATTGTAATGGTTTCTTCTGAGTCAATTACACTAACCGTATCGAGGTCAGATTCCTTAGATACTATAGCAACTGACTTTTCTACTTCAGCATCGGAAACTGTCACTGTAACGGATTTAGGAAGTTCTCTAACACCTATTTTGACACAGTCAGTAACACCAAATTTAGCATCGTCTGATTTCTTACATTCTATTTTAAGTGCTACTCCAACATTGGATACTAACACTGTAGCGGTGACAGAGAGTTCCAATGTAGTGGTTTCGTTGACACCAAGCCTAACAACTTCCCAGCCAACATCTCATTTAGAGATAGAAAGTTCGTCAACAAATTGGATAACACCATCAGCTACACTAAGCAGCATGGCTACAACACCATCAACTACACTTAGCAGCACGGCTACAACACCATCAGCTACAATTAGCAGTACAGCTACTTCACCATCAGCTACACTTAGCAGCACGGCTACAACACCATCAGCTACACTTAGCAGCACGGCTACAACACCATCAGCTACATTTAGCAGCACGGCTACAACACTATCAGCTACACTTAGCAGTACAGCTACAACACCATCAGCTACACTTAGCAGTACAGCTACTACACCATCAGCTACACTTCGCAGCACGGCTACAACACCATCAGCTACACTTAGCAGCACGGCTACAACACCATCAGCTACACTTAGCAGTACAGCTACGACACCATCAGCTACACTTAGCAGTACAGCTACAACACCATCACTAGCTGACTTGAATACAACATCTGCCATCACTTCAACAACAACGTCAACAGCGTTGCTCCGAGGTAAGTGTGGTGCATTAAAAATGTAGATACATAATAATTATTATCTTTTAACGCCTTAGAATAAACATTGATATATAGAAGTTCTGCCATAATACTTTAAAATTAACAAAGAAATAAAATACCTTTTTGTCTGTGGCATTTTAAATGGGAAAGAAAGAGGAGATCACACACACGCGCACACAAGACTATATACAGAAAGAGAAAAAGAGATAGATAGATAGATAGATAGATAGATAGATAGATAGATACACATATACATCAAACGATATCATATAAAAAATATAAAATATCCATATTGTCATTTGTCTTAAACCTCATACGGTTAAAAAATTAACACTACAGTGAAAATATAGCCAAGTACTTTTTTTGTGAAAGTAATTACAAGAGTAAACACATTCTAAACCTAAAAACTTATTATCTCAATAAAAGATATTTATATTTTATAAATAAGAATTGTAATAAAAAAAAGTTCTTGGCGTATACAAATATTAAAGTAGTCGTTCAAATCTATTAGAGAACTAAAACTCTACAAAGTCATTGGTTTTCCTAACCAATTCGCAAACCTTTCCGTAGTCTTATGATTCTAGGGAAGAAATTGTACTTATACAGATACGTACTAGTATATGGAATAAGAAATGCGCCTTTCTTATAAACATGACAACAATATTTATATCTTTATAAACGTATCTTTTGTTATTTGTACAATAATTCTAGAATCATAGTTATATTTAAATTACGATTCATTAAAACTATTTTCTAAATATTACTTTTATAATTTTAAAATATTTTATAAATTAGCAAAAGTTATAATTTTTCTTAATACAATAGACATTGATGCTACAATTTTGCACTCCAAAGATTATTTAATGCTAAACTATGAAACACAAAAAAAGAATGACGATTTTGTCAATAAATATCACTTTTGTTTGCTGTCAATAAAGAACTTTTGTTTGCTGTCAATAAAGAACTTTTGTTTGCTGTCAATAAAGAACTTTTGTTTGCTGTCAATAAAGAACTTTTGTTTGCTGTCAATAAAGAACTTTTGTTTGCTGTCAATAAAGAACTTTTGTTTGCTGTCGATAATCATAAGACAAAAAAATGCAAAGTTCTCAACAGATAAAAAGTTGAACATATGTAGATCAAACTAAATGCATGACGCGTAGGACGTAATCATCTTCTTTTTTGAAGTAACGTCTGTATCATTTAAGAAAAGATAAGATAATGTTTTTAAATGAATACGTGAAAAAAATGAAAATATTTTAAGTCTAACAATAACCTCTCTTTCCAACACTATTCGCTCTCAGGTATAGAAAGATTCAAATTTATCATCTTTTTTTTTACAATTCCTTTTATCCGATTGCCAATTGTTCTTGAGTTCAGGAGTCTAAACGTGGAAACTAAACATAAATCTCGTTGAAGGTTAAAACCATTTTTAAAAAGAAGATTTGACAGTGTGTGGATATTTTTGAGAAATGAAACTAGCTAATTGGTCACACATGGAGAACTCTGATTAGAACTTTGTTTCAAAATATGCATTAACACCAAGCATCAAAATCATGTTTATTTTTTACTAAAATATGCATATTAAATAACTATTTCTTTTAATAAGGAAAGTTTAATTAAATTTACATGTCTCTTTCTTTTAAAATAAGGCATGATTTTAGATATTAGTATTATTATTAATAAGTGAATTTTTATTAAATCTTTCAAAAACATGTAGGGGCCTTCACATACTTTTATCTGTTCTTGGTTTAAATCTATTTTTTATGTTTCTAATCCTGGATAATTCCATACAGGAATCTTAAATACCATATATTTAACTAGATCCATCATTATTTACTAGTCTACTGTCTTGTTAGAATTTTGAGTATTTATCTATTTAACCAAAGTAGTCAAGACTACTGTCTCTTAAGGTAACAATGTCTGTATCTTCAAATTCGAATTGCATATACTCAGTAGATTAGTAACCAGGATCTAGTGGGGGAAAATTGGGCTGGTTAATTAATTTTTCTTATTACTCTGTCTTTCATTAGAAATTAAGAGCTAAGTTAAATACTGTTACAAAAATGATCAGCTTCTTATAGGAGGAAATGTCTTCTAAAAATTGTTTATATTTTTTGTATCATTTTCATATCTAATACAATTAACATGTGTAGAAAAAAATATGTTTAATTAACTATGAAATGAAAACAATAAAATGAATTATATTTATTTTCAGAAACAGAAGAAAGAAATGTTACATTTGAATTTAACCTAAACACACATGTGACTGTTACAGATGATCTTATAAGTCAAATAAAAGCGCAGGTACAACAAAAGCCACACAAACGACAAAAACTAGGAATGTCTGTTTGAAACAAAAAATGTTTGAACTAGGGGAAGAGAAAAATACAATGAGTATTAAAGACACAAAAACAAAGAGTAAAAGAGACAAAATAAACCCAAATAAAATAAGAGGGAAACAGACATGTTTTCCTGAAAAAAAAAGCATTTTCTTTATATAATGTAACAATATATATGTCATGGTAGTCTTATGACAATATTAGATACAATTATACATTTACTATATATACATTGCTTTTTTTGGCTTAATTATATAAATTACTGCATTGCCTCAAGCCTTAGCAAAGTATTTTTAAAGTGATAATTGACCACCACTGGACAATGGTTATGCTTGCCCTGAGGTGGCAAAATATGTAGGTCACAGCTTGGGATGAGTAGCCAGGGGAAATACTTATTATTGCTTATTCTGTTACAGCGTAAATTTCCCTATTGATAATAATTTATTTCTTTTCATTTAAAACGTAATTTAACTATTATATTGATAATAACGATTGCACTGTAAATTGTTTTTTTTTACAAAGCTTATATCAAATCACTCTATCTGTCTGTCAGTCTGACTGGTAAAAAGTTGTATACTCGATTTCTCCCACACCCAAATCTCGGATCAAGCTGAAATTTTGAACAATAAAAAAAAATTATTATTTATTTTATCTGACAGTACAAGAATCACTAAAAAAAATCTTTATTGTCCGTAAGGAAATTTGTGTTACAAATTGTCCATTAACCTATTGTTAATTAATTTTTTTATATGGTATCTCGAACAACGAAAAGAAATTGTAATTGACTGAAGTAGTGGTATGATCTGAATTAGGCCCCCTTAAATATCGTCGTCTGAGTCTTATTAAAACAAAAACCTGGAAAATAGGTCAAGAAACAATAGATAATTAAACAATACTCCATGTTCATCAGCTCTCCATAGAAGTTACCGTGTCAAATAAGAAGGCTGAAACGACTTGAGCTATGACTTGGAATACAGGGGGGGGGGGGGGGGGGGGGGGCATTCCCTTTGTTTGTTATTTTTATAAATGCTTTTTTCTTGTTAGTCTAAATCTATCAAAAATTTAATGACATGACTGATCCTAATTGATACAAGTACGTTTGATGTAAACTTAGTTGTTCTTTTTCTTATATTATATATATCTATATATATTTAAATTGTATTTAGCATAACATATATTACCGACTTTGGTTATTTCGATTATCACTACGTTATAAGTAAAATTAACAGTTAATTGTACTAAGTTTGTGTTTCAAAATTTAAATTGAAAATCTTACAATACCCTTTTTTTAAAAATATATTTTAGCTCTTTAGTTTATTTGGACATTGGATGACAGACTTAAAGAGGGTTCATATCTATAATGTAAGGTGAGTTCATGACGAACGTAGTGATGACGTAGTACTGACCGATAGAACGCTTAGGAAAAGAACTGTCAGTATACACGAATGTAGTTCATATTTTTTTAAAGTGTCTCAACTATCTATTCTATTACTAGGCACATATTAACTCACTCCGTGTCTGGTATAAAAGGTGCATAGGCTATATCTCCCACGCTCAATCTTGGATCAAGTTTTAAAATCTCGATCAATTATTTCTTGTACCTGACAAAACAAGAATCAATTATAAAAAAAAAACAACTGTTATTTAATTCATTATTTGTAATATTTTATTTTTTTGGTATCGAACCAGGGAAATAAATTGTATTTTTACAGATGTGGTGAAAGAAGTTGAATTATTCCCCTTTATATTTTAATTGAGAACTGGATCGTCGCTTAGAAGCTTGAAATAATAAAAGATAGCTATGAGACCTTCTATTTTCATAAGCACTTCGCTAGCTCAGTGGTTAGTGTATAGGCTTGAGTTGAGGAGGCTTGAGCCATCGCATTTGAATTCAAGTTGTAAATGTTTAAAAATAAAAATACATTTACTAACTTAGAACTTAGATCCTCCCGCGCCGTTCGGCGAATTGGGCGGCAAACTGTCTCCACAGAAAATCTGTCACTGGCAATGTCTGAAGCCTCTTCCCACCTGGTGTCCACTGCTCTGGTCCTCCATGAAGGTGTGGCACCAAGTTATACGAGGGCCTCCCTATTTGCGCTTTCCTCGTATTGGCCTCCATGCCATCGCAACTCATTTTATCAAAGAACATGTCCCGCAAACCTCATAAGATGCTCTGTCACAACCTGACCTAAGTCATGGACATAGGAGTACTTTGTCTGAGACATGATCTCTAGAACTGACTTTAAAACGTTTTGCTGATCCACATTTATTCTTTTCTCGAGTTTGGCTATCACGGTAAGCTTAACACAAGTACCCCTTTCTCCCCACCACCACACCTGTCCCAAATAATCCCAATAAGTGAGTGATAGGATCATAACGCATTGAGAATGTTAAAAGCCTGAACATGCGCTAAACAAAAACAGTTGTTACAAATATTTGTAATCTGACAGATTTATTTACTTAGTCTATATCTATTACAAATGAAACTACATGACTGAGTCAAACTAATTAAATACAATAAAAAACTTAATATGAAGCTTTTTTTAAAACAATTTCTTGTTCTTGTTTGGCTTGTACTTGTACAGTGTAGATCCACGTCAACGATCATTCAAGCTAAAAGCAGACGTGGGATTTATTCTAGACTCCAAGAATTCAATACAGCAATTAACAAGAGGATTAACTAAATATAAAGATGAAAAACAGAACCATCCTTTAAGTCTGGACACAGTTAACGCTACTCTAGCTGACATTAAAGTTCACAATGTCTCATGTAAGTACAGAGTGTACAGAAACAAACATGTTTATGTCAACAGTTCTAGCCATATGTGTTCAAAATGGTAGCAAGCATAGTCAGAAACATTAATTTGAAGTATTCTTTTGTGTGTGTGCTTATTATATGACAAAAAAGGGGGAGGGTTTATTGTGTAATTTTCGTTTTTTTTTAAATCAAAATTGTTTCAGATTAAGTTTAATCAGGGCAGATGGGTGATTTTAATCTTTCATGTCATCAGCGATAGGTAAAGAAAGGAAAGGAACCATCCCTTTCAGTCAATTACCCGGCCCCTTGTGCATTGCACGTGCTAAGTTTCAAAGTCTTGCAAAACATGTCCAACTCTACCCGTTGCCGTGATTCCGCGGATAACCGATAGGATTACATTATCACCTAAGTTATGGGGTGCTATCATAAAGTGGGATTGATAAGGAGCCAACCTCTTATTCCTGGCTTCTTAAAAATTATTTCCTTTTGGGTAATTGGCTCAAGAAGCCTAAGAACCGGCTCTTTCTCGGTTACTCACGGAGGTGCCATAGTGGTGAAGCGTTAGGCTAACAGAACGATGAGTAACCAATCCCAGGATTATTTTGACGATCTTGAGTACCTAATACTAATGAATACATTTTTTTTAATTGGAAAAGTAATTGGAGAAGGCGGGGGGTATCCAGTGTACTGCCCAAAGAACTCATCATAGGTCATTGGTAATAAAATAGTTGAACTTTATATCATCTATTGCATAGACCACACTATTTGAGAAAAAAGGAGCTTTAACACTGTTTATACCATAACATCAACACTACTGGAGAAGGAATCTATAAAACGTTGACAATTCTATTCAAAATAAAATTCTTTAGGGTGTGACTCTGTTCCGTAGACACAATTTTAGGCTGTTAATTTTAAATTAAAGTAAAGAAAAATGTTTAAAACTTAGAAAGTTTGCTATATTTACTCATAGAAGGAGTAATCGAAGCAATCTATTAAAGAATATATACACAACTAGCATTGCAACCCCCCCCCCCCCCACACACACACATAGCCAACTCTCGTTGAGTATATATGTAATCAGCTAATCAGACAAAGGCTGTATATGAAATCAGCCAAAGACTATCTACGCAATCGGACAAAGACTATATATGAAATTAGCCTAAGACTATCTTACAGTTAATACTAAGACACATCAATATGGTTTAGATTAGGAAAAAGTTATTTATTCACCAAATTGGTGATTACTTTCTGAAATATCCCCCCTCTAGTCGCAAGAATGAGTGGCGTTCAAGTGGGGAGAGATTCATTTACCGCTCCCCTCTATCTTATCAGATCCATAGATACTTTTTTTATTTAGTTATAATGCTTGTAATTGCGAGGGTTACAAAAACGTCACACGAATGAATAGTTCTCGTATTCCTTGGCTACAGCCAAAAAATCAAACACAAGCGTGGTGAAGACATGGATATCTGGGCGAGGTTTGGTGAATGTATACCGAGCACTACCGATTTGGTAATTTCTTTTTGGGAGTCTTCATGATCATGTGATTATGATCATATGGAAAGCGTGGTTGAAAGGCCACTTGGTTTGACTTGGCTACCTATGAAAGGGGCTCGAGATTCAACAGGCGACTCGAGCAGAGTTGTGTTTACTGAGCGCCTAAAGGCAGTACAAAAAATCTTCTCCTTAATAACCCATCTCCCCAACTTGTTGACAAATGAGATTGGATCATAGCGCTCTGAGCATGATATAAGCATGAAAGTAGCGCTATATAAAAGCTATAAATTTTGTGAGACGTCAACCACTTCAGTCCAAGCAATGTCGTAACATAACAAAATGCCAACTTTGACCAATAAAAACTGTTATAAAGAAACTCGCTCCAATAAACAAATGTGATTAGTACGCATGTATTTTTTAAATTATACTTTCAGTTAGCAGTTTGAATGACGACTGTGAAAAGGCTAAACACATTTCAGGCTGTAGGGATTCCTGTGATGATCCTCAAGTGGAGGAAATCTGCCGGTAAGTTACACTTAACGATCCCATAACTATTTCTGACAAACTCAATTTAGTCAATACTATATGTGTATTCAATCTCTCCCTCCTGGCGTTTGACATTAGTGAGGTATACAAGTCGCAGAGCACCATCCAGCAACAAACTACTGTTGTTTAGTCGTTTTCACTAATCTTATATTAACTCACGCAATTCATAGTATAGTCTGGTACACATTCTGTACACTTGATTTCTTCCACTTTCTATTCTCCGATCAAGTTGAAACTTTGCACAAACTTTCGTCGCCAAAAACAAAAAAAACTAAAAAAAAACATGAATCAATCGAAACGTGGACCAATTATTTTTTTAGTTTTTAGAGGCGGAGTTGTTTAAACTATACAATACCCTAATGTTTTGTGATGAGAGGCAGACCCTAGTTTCCATAGATTATTTGGAAAGCCAATTCTCTCTTGTACGGCAAACCAACCACCCTCCCCGCTGACAACGCCTCCAAAGCCTTTTGGTCAAATCAATACAAGCAATAAAGAGGGGGGGGGTCTGCTTTTGTTCTCTGCTTTTCTCCTGTAGCTGCTGCTATGAGAGAATCATATCCGTGGCCCTAAAGCCTAACTGTAACTCAGGATAAACACTTTCTGACAACATATGCAGCCGTTTTAGTAACAACAATCCTTAGCAGTGAAATACGCCTGTAACTGTTTCACATACAGAAGTCGTCTTTTAAAAAAAATAAATGTATTTATGTTTGAATCTAGTAAACTATTTAGCAGTTGCATGTTAGGAGTTTGGTATTAAAATAAGTCTATTCAAGATAGTAATTCTGGCTCAAGACATCACAGAAGTACCCATGATAAGTATAGGAAATCACACCCTAAACCAGTAATTTTATCTGAGTGCATCCTATTTTTTTAATCGAGACAGAAGGAACTATATAACAATGGGTACTACTAACCCCGGGAGCTATTTTCTTTGTGAAATTGTGTCTTCTAAAATTTCTTAATTATTGTCTGTGGTTCAGTAACTTTATTAAAGGGATTGTTTTACAGATTATCAAATATGAATCGTTGCAATAATTTCACTTCATCTATTGATAACAATGAGAACATATGTAGCCATGCGTTAACCCTCAACTTTCTATAGGTTAAAACAACTATAAAGTAACTTCATTTTATGAACATTTTTGTTCAAGATAAATGTGTATATTATATTACAATGTTTTTTTAATGAGCACTTATTTCAGTTAAATTCATAATTATTACATTTTTTTTGTTTATTTCAGAAAATCTGGTGAGTTGGCAATCACATAAACATTGAAACGATGTGCTGGATATATCTTCATTTAAAGTAACGCAGAATTCCACTCTGTGTTTGTACGAATTGAGGATCATCCCCAACAAAATAATTTTAGAAATGAATAGATAGATATAGAGATAAATTTAAACTAGACTTAAAGTTACATTGTATGTACATTTTAAAAAATACTCTTAATATAAGCACTAAAATTATTAGATACAGAATTTAGAGATCATTATTCTTAACATTTTAAACGTTTCTCTATGTTTTATATCGACATGAATATAGACAATATAGACAATATAGATGACTTAATCATTGGACTCGCTGTGGGCATCCCTCTCTTTGTGTTGACCAGTTTGTTCATCATTCTGATAGTCTGCATCTACAGGAGGAGGAAAAGGAAAGAAAACTACATGGATGAGAAAGACATGCCTGATGTGTAAGTACTGCCTAGCTCTAGAGCGGCTACTCATGTGTGTCATGGAGTGTCTTTGTTTGGTTGGCTGATGTCATTTAAAAAAGAATAGTTGGCATTTTGGGTGTTTAAAAGAATAGTTGGCATGTTGGGTGTTTAAAAGAATAGTTGGCATGTTGGGTGTTTAAAAGAATAGTTGGCATGTTGTGTGTTTAAAAGAATAGTTGGGATGTTGTGTGTTTAAAAGAATAGTTGGGATGTTGTGTGTTTAAAAGAATAGGAAGGCCGAGGAAAGTGGGCCGGAGACTAAAATGTGAACTATAATTGAATGGCGTAAAGTCGTAAACACTAGGTTTAAGAGATTTTTTTACAATTCCTCTATTCAAGTCATAACTTCAGGGAGGGCCGAGAAAAATGGACGCTGGTCTCCAAAACGGCTGTAACGATTTTTCGAAAACTTTAAAAGTGAATGTACATCGCTGACTACTAGCTCGTTGGCCACACGGGGAAAACTAAAAATGAAATAAATTTTAATTTGGCTAGAGATCTAGGATTAGACCCCTATAGGTCTAGATCCAACATGGTTTTGAAAGGACCATCTCTTTCGTGAATGTCCAAATGCAAGGCTTTATTGATTCAAGATTTTAATAAATTAATGTTCAGTAAAAAACTTTGCGAATTATCTTCTAAGTCTAGATCTAAATGCTTATAATTGGAATATTATAAAGTGTACTAGATCTGTACATTCTCTTAACCAGGATTCTTTCTAGGGGAATTGGGGAGGATAGGGCGGGATAAAAATAATTGTTCCATAGTTTTTATATCTAGCATTTATTAATTGTAAAGAGAAAAACAATCGCTCTTGAAGTTGCATAAAGAAGGGATTGCCTTTTTAAAATGTATTTAAATATTTTTCCCTTAAATCATTCAACAACTTATAAGTTAATTTCTGGTTTAGATATTTCAATATTGAGATTAAAACTCTACATAATTCGTTAATTAAAATGAAGTTTATTTTGTTGCTTGTTTTTTTTTTTAAATGAGAATTGTTAAATTGTGACATATTAATACAAACACCTACCAGGTATGCCTGGGGCTACAGCATAACAACGCAAAGTTTTCCATAAGAGAGATGAGTAGAAGAGACTGAAATTAAGACAACGTTATATTTCTTTATTGGAAATCTGTTGTGATTACAAGGACTTTTTTTAAAATTAAAAACAATAACATACAGAGAAACTGATTGGTTGGTTACACACAGATGTCTTGATAGTTCTCTAGTCAAAGAGTAGCGCTGATACAATGTCACAGAGTCAGGAACAAACACGTTTCATGTACCTTTCTGTTCTTGCACAAATACAATTTATCTACAATGAAACATTTACTAGTATGGGTGCTTTCATATAGAAGGTACAAAGTTGCTTTCAATGTGGCCGTTTCAAAAGCTATTTGTTAATTCTTCTTATTCTTTGTAATTGAAATAAGAGTTGTGTTGAACTCTCTTGGAACTCAAGGCTTATGAAAGCTTGTGCTAAGAGTTGAAGTTAGGTTTAGGAACTAGGTTTAGGTTTAGCATTACCGGAGCTATTTGTTGCTAAATATGCAAGGACACGTAGGTTCTATCTTACAGTTTGTGTGTGCATGTAAATAATTTGAAGAAAAAAAATATGGTAACATCTGCCAGCTATTACGATTAAATTATCAGGTCACATCGACATCCAAAAATACTTTTTTTTCAGTTATATGGGAAATCTGTTTGCCTCATCATTTGCTAAACAGAACATGCGATATCCAAATGGTGAATATGATAAAATCTCCAACGGTTCATCCAATGGCTCATACAGTTCAAGGAAGAAAGTTCCTAAGACAACTTCTGGTGATGAGGAATCTCGTTGGTACAATTCCCTTCAGCACCAACCGAAAAGTAAGTTCAGTTTAGTAGTAGTAAAAAGTAGTTTCTAACTAATTGAATTTGTAATACATTTGTAATATTTCTTTTGATTATTTTAACTTTGTATGTCTTTATATAAATTACAAACTATAAATAATTAGAGAAATAAAGAGAAAAACTCTTTAAAAAAAGACGTTTTGGTGAAAAAGAAGACAACCTTTGCAAATTAAACAAGGTTACAAAGACACTTTATGTGGAGACAAACTCAAATTGGCCTCAGAAGAGGTCCGCTCAGGCACGTAAAAATCCAGCTTTCAATATTTTCAAAAAGACTATCAGAAACTATGAACTAGAAACTATCAACAACTACAACTCTCTCTCCATCAATAGGTAGACGTACCTGTGTCGAAAGTGTATTAATAGTTCCACAAACAACTTGAGACACCAGGTATGGTACGGAGAAAGTGTATTAATAGTTCCACAAACAACTTGAGACACCAGACAGGATACGGAGAAAGTGTATTAATAGTTCCACAAACAACTTGAGACACCAGACAGGATACGGACAAAGTGTATCAATAGTTCCACAAACAACTTGAGACACCAGACAGGATACGGAGAAAGTGTATTAATAGTTCCACAAACAATTTGAGACACCAGACAGGATAAGGACAAAGTGTATCAATAGTTCCACAAACAACTTGAGACACCAGACTGGGTACGGAGAAAGTGTATTAATAGTTCCACAAACAACTTGAGACACCAGACAGGATACGGACAATGTGTATCAATAGTTCCACAAACAACTTGAGACACCAGGCATGGTAGGGAGAAAGTGTATTAATAGTTCCACAAACAACTTGAGACTCCAGACTGGGTACGGAGAAAGTGTATTAATAGTTCCATAAACAACTTGAGACACCAGACTGGGTACGGAGAAAGTGTATTAATAGTTCCACAAACAACTTGAGACACCAGGCATGGTACGGAGAAAGTGTATTAACAGTTCTACAAACACCAAACAGGATACGGATAAAGTGTATTAACAGTTCCACACACAAGATGAGACACCAGACAGGATACGGAGATGTATTAATGCTATTATTATTACTTTGTAAATGTTGAACAAAAATACTTTTCACATTTGTTTAGTGACCCATTATTTATGTGGACTTTAGCACTTCACGTGTAGAATATAAAACACTACGTATTAATTGTTGTTTTAAATTGTATACTTACCATGGGCGTAGCCAGAGGGAAGGGGCTTGGGTTCAACCCTCCCCCCCCCCGAAATGAAGGACTTGAGTGACTGATTTTTTGCTTTGATTTTGTTTATTTTAGATGAGATTGTAATACTAAACCATCACTTGCCCCAGCGATGCCAAGAGGGTTTTGAGTTTAAAACCTCTAGCAGGGGGTTTTGCAGTCCTCACTTCGATAAAACAAAACAAACAAAATATAATGCCAATGACAATCCCCAAATTCCAAGAGCATAGCTATAGCTAAGGAAGGTTTTGATTTTAAACCCCCCTCCGAAATTTACTGTAAAACCCCCTCTTCATTATAAAAAAGTAAATTACTTACTGAGAATGCTATGAGCGTAGCCAAAGGGGTTTAAGTTTATACCCCCCTTCAGAGGGGTTTAAAGATAAAAATACCTCTTCAATATAAAAAAAAAGCAAATTACACACTCCAAATTCTATGAGTGTTGCCAAAGGTTTTTTTTGAGTTCTAAGTTTACAGTGGGGTTTGAAGTTAAAAAAATATTTAGAAAAAAGCAAATTACGCACTAAAACATCTTGAGCATAACCAAAGGGGTTTTTAATTTACCCCCCCCCCCAGTGCGGTTTGAAGCTAAAAAAAATACCTCATCAATATAAAAAAAAGCAAATTACGCACTAAAAAATCTTTCAGCATAGCCAAAGGGGTTTTAAATGTAACCCCCCCCCCCCCTCCACTGGGTTTTGAAGCTAAAAAATACTTCATCAATATAAAACAAGATTACAAAGAGAGTTTGTGTTGCCAGACAAACTCAGAGGCGGCCCCCGTGGAGACGGATCCCTGGTCGACTGAGGATGGCATCGAGCAGGGTATGAAACCGAGACCGTAGAGATAATCAGTCCTGCGCGCTAACCATACGACCAGGCATTGCTCTTAATCTAATGACAAACTGGTTACAAACTAATAGCCTACTATTGATAATATACCTACACATTACGGAATGACAACTACCGAATATGTACAATATGTCAGAAGAGCGATGATAATCTTTTGGTATTGAGCATTTTCATTTAGGCCTAAAAGGAACTAGAATGAAGATGTAGATCTACCTAAAGTAAACTACTAATATAGCACTCTCAATATCTATATCTACTAGATCTAGATCTAAAATTTATATATTTGAGATAATGTAGATGTAATTTAGATAGATTTATATAAAAAAAAACACTAGATAATCAATTAATAGACTAATTGCAATATGAAATATTAAAATAGTAGATTAGTTTTAGTATTTTATAACATTGCAATATTGACATATTGACAATCTAGACTTTAGAAATAAAAATCTACACTTTAAGCCTAGAAATTAAAATTATAGATCTTGATCTAGTCTAAATCAATGCTATCTGAACGGTTTGCGCGCTGGACTGTCGTTTGGATTCATCGATGGTCCCAGGTTCAAACCCTGCCCGCTCCCATCCCCCGTCGTCCTACGGAGGTTTGGACTACAACTCTGAAGGAACATCCGAAACATGTAAAACAACAAACATTCTAAACTAGACCAAGAAATTCTAGATCTAGATTCTATAATGATTATAATTAGAACTTAAATCTAAATCTAGTTTTAAAAATCTAGCTCTAGTGTAAGAAAAAAAAACTAGATCTAGTGTAAAAAATCTAGCTCTAGTGTAAAAAAAAATCTAGCTCTAGTGTAAAAAAAAATCTAGATCTAGTGTAAAAAAATCTAGATTAGATCTAAATCTAGCTATTATGTCTTTTTAAAATGCAAGTAACATTACGAGGTTTAATAAACATTACTATACCGAGTTGTTTTAGCATTTAAAGAATTTATTCCATATGACGTCAAAGGAAAAAAAATCCACTACATCACACGGCCTAGTTAGACTAAAAAATATAATCTATACAAGCAGCTTGTTGAGGGTTCATAGACATTGGTGCACCGAGTGATTTCTTTTAGCATTTCATTTAAAGAATTAACTCCATATGACGTCAAAGGAAAAAAATTCCATCACGTCACACGTCTTAGTTAGACTAAAAAATGTCTTCTATACGAGCAGCTTCTCGAGGGATCATAGACATTGGTGCACCGAGTTTGTTCTTTTAGCATTTCATTTGATGGGCTAGATAGACTTAATATATATATATATAAGGATTAAAGACGCTTCTTTTTTTTGTTTTGTCTGTCTGTCCGTCATGTTAATAGCGAGGAAAAAAAAGAAAGCTATTGAAAATCTGATTAAAATTTAATTTCCCTTCCGAAACATCGCATTAGTTTTAAGTTTCTATAATAGATTGTTCCGGATGTTTATATATTTATAGTGAGAGAAAAAAACATCCAGATTAATCAAATGCAGTTAATTAAATTTGTGGGATGTTCTGTTATGAAAATTAGATGTACCATAGCCTTATGGAGATTTTTTCAAACCATACTTTGGTGTTAGGAAATTGTTTTCCTTAAAAATCGGAGCATAATATTGTTACGAATCTCACTATCCAGACTCTCTGCAAACTGCACCATACACCACCAACGTAAAGAATTTGACAACTCAGGGCTCCAGAGTAACGTAGCACTTTAATAGTGGATTAAATAACAGCCAATATTGTACAATTGGCAACACGTACACTGTACAAATATCTCTCCGATAACACCGTACCGCCGTATCAATTCTTGCACTGGCCTCTCCGTCTCGTTCCGGGCTTGCACTGGGTTCAACAGTTCAGGACTGACTTCACACACTGGGCTCGTTGTGTCGGACTCGATCACAGACCAAGATCAAGACGCCAGTCTTGACGCTCCAGTCTTTACAGTTCTCCGCACTGAACCGTCGTAATGCTCCGTACAGAACCACACCTTTGAACTGTGCTGTAGTCGACTGTGTTCTGAGCCCCTGTCGTTAACCTTCTGTCGTGAACCCTCTTGACTGCGACACTTCCGCACTTTAGATAGGGTCCCTGCTGGCCTTCTAGAACCGGGCAGAACGTCGCTGGACCATTCTGGGTGGTCACATGACTACAACCCTCGTGACGCTCCTGAGCTCTGTTCACGACGTCGATCCTTTCCGAACCATCATGTTGACACTCGTCTCGGCCGACCGTCGTAACTCGTCACGGTTGACTGCTCGTCTAGCGCGCTGGCCTGGGGCGATTTGCATCGGCTGACTACACTCACACCACTACCCCCATCTGTGCCACCACCAGGTTTATAACAATATTAACAATAATTAGATTTTCTAACGTTTTAGCTAGAAGGTTAAATGTAGTGTAAGAGAGAAGTGCGATTTTACATAAATAGAGTTAAACTATTTTTCAACAAAAAATTGGAACAACCAATTTTCGTAAATGAGAAAATTATTTGTTTTATTTATTAGAAGACGGATTTCTAACATTTATTAGCGTTATTAGATTTTTCATATAAAATTCGGATAATTTTTGGCGACGATTTGTAAGAAAATTAAGGTAATGTAGGTCGATTTCTTTTTCGAAACAAAATCCGGAACATTATTTACCGATTAAACAACTTTTATTATGTTTCGGCAAGAAAATTAACTGTAAAATAAGTCTAAAAATTGATTTTCAATAATTGTTTCTAGTAAATTACTTTTTTATTTTAAAATCCTGAATAACCTAATGTCAATATTTTTGAAAAAAATAAAATTATTTGACACAAAGTTGCTTTAAATGAAAAATTCCGAACAATTGATATTTATAAATAAACTATAGTGAGGTAGTGTCAAAGAATATAAGTGTAATATTTGTCAATTATGCGATTTCAAACAATCATTTGACATAATTTATTTTTTATGAAACAATATCCAGAACAACTTTATAGTTAATGAAATATAAATCAGTATAGATATTTTTATTTAGCATTTATATGCTATTTACATTAAAAAACCGAACAATATATTAAAGACCATGTGTTTCTTGCAACGTTTAAGCATGGAAATAAAATCTAATATAAGTTAGAAGAGCAAACAGATATTCATTGGCATTGATTTTATTTTCACAAAACATCCGGAACAATCTATTATAGATACTTAAAACTATTGCAATATTTCTGAATAAAAAATTAAAGTTCAATCAGATTTACAATAGCCTCTAGTGTTATTTGTTAATCTAATTGTGACGGACAGAACAACCAACAGACAAAACGCACAAAAATAATCTTCTGTTATTCAGATGGGAGCACTAAACAAAAAATTTGAAAAATCTGATTTTTTAAAGAAGTTTAAGGAATTTATTGTTATACTACCCATGATACAACGTTACGCTACTGCATGAAAGTCGCTGCATAAAACACCATTTAAAAAATGTGCGTGATATTTACATACAAAATGCATTATTAGCCTTTATAAACAAACAGAAATGTTTTCTTTTAATTTTAGCAGCTCGTTGACCAGAAAAAACACCTTTAACTAGTATTTATATTTGTTGTAAACATTTCTTGTACATTTTACAAATATATTTGACTTAGTGATACTGAAAATAAGCAAAAATGGTCGATCTTTGTTAGCATATTGCAACATTGCGTCCCTTACATTTACCTAATTGTTTTAGAATTGGTGTATTTTTATGAAAAAAATCGCTTGCATAATTAATTTTATAAATTAAACGGTTTGCTTTTAAAAAAACAAAAGTAGCCGTTACACCTAAACTTTTCAAGCCGCATTTAATGATGAAATAATATTTTTCATATCTCTTCTAGTTTTCGAGATCTGAATGTGACCGACGGACAGACGGACATTTTGCACAAACCTAATAGCGGCTTTTTCCCCTTTCGGGGGCCGCTAAAAAAGAAAATTACACGCTCAAAATCTTTGAGAGTAACCAATGGGGTTTTTAGTTTTAACCCCCCTTCAGCGGGGTTTGAATCGATAAAATACCTCTTTGCTATAAAAAAAAAAGCGAATTACACACTCAAAATGCTCTGAGCGTATTCAAGGAGGGTCTTGAGTTTAAGCCCCTTCATCGGGGTTTGATGCTAAAAATACCTCTTCAATATATACAAAAATGTAAATTACACACTAAAATTCTTTGAGCTTAGCCAAGCCAAAGGGGAGTTTTGAGTTTAAATCCTCTCTTCCAGATGGCTTTTTTTTTTTTAGCTTAAAACCACTCCAGATATTTTGAGTTTAAAATCCACCAATAGAGAGTTTTGAGGTTGAAAGCCCCCTCTTCAATATTATTCTAAAGCAAACTACACTTACCAAATTCTATGAGCGTAGCTAAATAGGGTTAAAAAAAAAACTCCAGAGATATTTCAGTTTAAAACCGAACAACAGATGATTTTGACGATAAAAGTTTCATTTTCGATATAAAATCTAAAGCAAACTACAGTCACCTAATTCCAAGAGCGTAGCCAATAGAGGTTACGAAATTTCTACCAGGAATAAAATGCATTGGATTGTCATCTGCCGAAATTGAAAAAAGACTAAATGTGGCTTAAGAAAGATGGCTAAGACGGATTTTAGGAGTCAGTTATAGCGATCGGGTCTCAATCAAGGAAATGCTATGCCGAAGAGGATTCAGACTTTGCGATGACCGGTTTTTGTGGAAACAGCTTGCCGCCCAATGAGCCGAATTGCGCAGGAGAATCTAAGTCAGTAAGAATAGCACAAGTTTTGAAATAAAACTTTTTAATAGCGCAATAATGCACTGTATATACCTCAAAATATGCTATTTTGAGGTTTCTAATACCGGAAATTGTGCTTGGTGGTGGGGCTCCGCCCCGCGCTGGGGCCCACAGCGCTCCCCCAGTTCCCATTGCTGTCAAGGGCGAGGATTCTACAAATTTTCAACTAACTCCAGAAAGACCCTGTTCTAGGGTATAATAAACGTCTTCCGAAAGAACGAAGAGTCAGAGTGTAATAAAGGTTAATTATATATACACACACATATATATATATATATAAATATTTTTTTTTCCTTGCGGGGGGAGGGGGCTGAAAGGGGGGGGGGGGAGCAAAAATCCCCCCCCCCCGAAAAAAATCCTGGCTACGCCCATGATACACACTAAATAGATTTTGTTCTTTAAGAAAGTAAACATTTTGTTTCAAATAAATGTAGCTTGTATGACAGAAAGTACCAAATTTAGTATTACAAATTAAGAAAAAAACAATTTACAAAATATAAATAGTTATAATAAATGTGTTCAAAATATGCAACGCCGTAGCCTATCTTTACTTAACAGTCATATGCTTTTACTATAAATAGTGTCTAGTTGTAAAAATGCTGTACTTTTATGAAAAAACTTCTTGCATAGTTGATTTTAAAAATTAAAATTTTCGCTTTCAAAATAAAAAAAAGTTCTAAAATATCATGATATCGTATTTTCAATATCTTTTCTAGTTTAATATATCTAATCGAGACGAACGGAGGACGTACAGACCTCACAAAACTAATTTCTCTTTCAGAGCTTGCTAAAATGAGTTTAAGCAGGCTCTTTATTAGCAAACTTCATAATATATTATAAATATATAAAATGAACATATGTAATATATGATTAAATATGATTAATGAGAACTATTAGATTCTTACGTTGTCTAATCATCTTTTACTTTGAAAGACAATTTCAAGGATGTATCTTTCACGAAAAAATCGTTTCCATGTAACACTAATATAAATGTAACACTAATAGACATGTAACACTAATAGACATGTAACACTAATAGACATGAACCTGTTCTTGTAGACTATTTTGCTTTTTATTTTCAGGTGGCTTGAAAGGAAATTTTTCTTGGGATTTCTTATACCGTGGGGAAGTAAGTTCCTTTACATTGAGTCATAGAGCAACATTTGTTTACTATGTACGTAGACCATGAATATTCGTGTCACTCAATTTGTGTTTGAAAATAAAAAAAAATATACGGTTAAACAGATCTTAGAATAAATTAGAAGGAAGTCAGGAGAAGGAATACGTGCTTGGGAAACAGGGGAAAATAAACGATAGTAATGAAAGTTAAATCTCCTACGACACTACAAACTCTGTTTTGAATTCTTTGCGTAGAAATGGATTTTAAAAAACGTGAGGATATATTGGAGGACCCCAAATATTTGTTGTGCAAAGCTAAGGTTGGGTTAATATACCGCAGTGCTCCTTCTTTCCTTGTTTTGATTGAATCAGGACAAAATTTAAAATTCAAAGGGCAAAAGGTATTTAGATTTGGGGTCCTTTTTAAGGGCATTATATATTTGCCTTTTCTTTCAACATGTTAAAAATATACTTGGTTACATTGTTGGGCTTCTTAAGCGAGTGTAACCTTTAAGTACATTCAGGACTGCAGGAAATAAAAAAATATTTTGTTTGTATGTTTGTTCAAACCTTATAGACATAGATTTCTTTGATTTGAGTTCTTGGTAGTTCTATTTTTTTAATAAAAAGTTTTCTTTGAGCAGAATATTCTTTCATTTTTACAGACATTTAAAATACAAAGGCCCAAGTTAAATGTAAGTACACCAACATAGCTCTAATAATATATAATAGTTTTTAGGTTTTTGTTTAGACTTATTGCAATGAAAGCATTTATTGAACTAACATATTTGACAAAAATGCCTTGGCATTGGTTCACTTAAACAACGTAATATGCCTATAGGTTTTTAAGATTAGACTCCAGGTCATTAAGGATATCAATTTTGTAAAGTAAAGTTCCCTTTCAGACTATGTGATCTAAAGGGCAGATTTTTGTAAAGGTCATCGTTTTCTGTGGCCTACGGCTAAAGAGGGTGCCATGTAGCCAGCAAAACGAACAACCGCCTTTACTTTCCACAACTAATGTCAGGTACCCATTAGAGCTGGCTGGATTCAGAGGCGCCCAATGATCACACAAGTAAAAATCCCAGTCTTCAACAGGATTCGAACCCGGGACCCACGGTTCGGAAGCAAATCTTTTTACCGCTCAGCCATCGCGCCTCCAAGGGTAACAATGTATGCTTAAAATGATCTTCATTTTATTGTAAATTTAGCAAGTTATATGTTATATTAAATGAACGTAATCAATAGAAGTATGGTATTGCGGTGGAGGAACTTTTGCCCTTGTACGCCAATGTACAGTGTCATCATTAAATGAGGCACGGAATAACATTTGGACATTTTAGTGAGAAATACGCTTGTCACTATTTTTAGTTTGTCGGTAGTTTTATGCACTTATTAATATTTGTTTTCAGGCGATATCTACAGATTTGTAACTAGATCTAAACAATGCCTTCACGCTTAACGTAGGAAAACTGTGATGTATCAATCACTGGAGATTTGTTTGTCAAGTGAAAAAGTGACAAGGGTATTACAAGGCAAAGAACAATGAAAACAATCATTATTAGCAAGAGGACAAAACATTGGAGACTCGTTCTGTGTTTACTTCATAGTTGACCAGTCTTATTTAATGAAAAAAATCTATAATTTATACAAATACGGATAAATCGGATGTAAATTTATTATTATATTTTGTATTTTTTACATTAATATAAATACAATGTAAATGAGGCTTTATATTAGATTATGATTTGAACTAATTTATATAAGCAATAGTACTTTGCCTTTTCGTTCTGATTCCACTGAGTTCTGATTTCATTGTATCACTTTCAAACTCTTGTCTCTGTCCAGATACTTGACATTATAGACTTTTTCTTTTGAAGCATATGGCTGTAACTACTTCACCATCAGGAGTCTGTTCTGGATGAATCCCCTCAGGTCAGATGACGACCTTCCTTCTGTCTTTGCTTCTTTGTTTGCTACTGATCTCCTCCATGTTTTTTCTTTGTCTGACAGTCTCTTCCCTGTGAGTTCCAGTCCATAGCTTACGTTGCAATATTGTTCTTTGTTCTTCCTATCGAACATTCCATTTATCTCGCTAACATTTCTCATTAAATGCCTGGAGCTTAGTTTCACACTTCAAGCTTTTGTATAATATCAAAGAATAGATTTCACAGTGTCTAGATAGGTTTAGAAGAAACAAAACAACAAACAAACCTTTCTGCCTATGTAAGCCTAATACTGAATTGTCTGAATAAGAGTATTCCTAAATCACTATTTTTATATAAATCTTATAAAACTTTTTTCATTGCTGTTTTAGTCGTAGAACGACTAAATACATCTCGCAGGTCGAGATGAGAGTGTCGGGGATTTATCAAGTGTTGGGTTTATTATCAAACTCAATTTGACATGCCCGAGTAACACGACAGTCCGGTCACTGTTTGACAGCCAGCAGAGCAGGACAGGACAAAGTGTTAGGCTGTTGGTTAAAAGAGTCCGAAGATCACCAACTTGTGATTTTTTCCTCAGCTTTCTTTTCCAATAAATTTTTTTTATATCCGGGTATAGTGTGCGAATGAATGTATTCTGAGTTTTCCGTCTCATCTTAAATGTGAAAACCAAGGCTCTTCTGCTCCAAGCAGATCACTCGCAATGCCACCTTCTCCTAGCGAAGACGACGTTCTCATCTCATCTATTGAGATTTTAAACCTAGGCCAATGTGTTCGCAATAACTCAAGACATCATTGAATAATCACCAAACTTAGAAGCGTGTTAGTTGTTGCCGATGATATTTATATCTCATAAATCATTTCAATAAAAGTAAATTTTAAAAAAAATGTCTGTGTTATTCTGTGTTATTACATTCTCGTGATATGGTTTGAATTTTGTACTCTAGCAATCTTCAGTGTTGTTACTGATTCCTTTCAATGTTTTTGGTATCTTCAATATTGGTAGATGTAGAGTTACATCAATGTAGTGTTATTTTCTAGAGTAAGTTTCTAATTTCAAGTTTCAAGCTAACAAGGCTATACATTTACAAAATAATAATAAATTATATTTTAGAAAAAATAACAATAATATAGCTTATTCATGCTGATGGAAAATAGAAATAAAAAAAAACATCTGCTTGCTTGCAAGTGTAGTTAAAATGACTCGAAATGACAAGATTACAAATGACTAAAGTGAAAAAAACTCTTTACAAAAAATTAACTTAAGAAAAGACAACGTAATGAATCCCCTTATCAATGATAAATTAAGAAATATTAATTGACCACAGCAGAAGTGAAGCAGGAAGTCATATTGACAATGAGAAAAAAAATGACTGAGGTTGAATAGAGATGCTAATTATTTTATTTGATTGGTGTCCAACTGTCCATATATTATAGTTATAAAAATATATTTTGGCGGGGGTTCCGTATATTCATAAAACTACACATCAAAGTGAATGAAATACAAAAGATATTAAGGGCTATAATGTCTGATTAATTTTAATTGAGAAAGTAAATAATAATGACTTCTTAAAGAATTGTATTCTCAATAAACAAAATAGCAGCAATTTTTTTGTTAAGTTAAATCCAATGTTTTTTTTTTTAACTTTTATCCTAAGCGGTGGGAAATACTGCATTCCGACTCGAAGACACGCCTTTTTAATATTATCCTAAGCACTGCCATCCCGTACGATATTGCGCCGCACTATTAAACACTAGACAAAAACGTGCTGTTTAGAGAGAACGAACTGATAGGACAGCAAAATGGCAAGGAACAGCTCTGTGAGGTAAAGAAGAGATAGGACAGCAAAATGGCGAGGAACAGCTCTGTGGTGTAAAGAAAAGATAGAACACCAAGATGGCGAGGAACAGCTCTGTGAGGTAATGAAAAAATAGAACAGCAAAATGGCGAGGAACAGCTCTGTGGGGTAAAGAAAAGATAGGACACCAAAATGGCGAGGAACAGCTCTGTGGGGTAATGAAAAGAAACCAATAGATCATCCAGGGAAAGACTACAAGTTATTTCACTCAAGACTAATGGAAGAATGTCGTAAGTGGAGCTCCAGGAGTACTCTTTGTTTGCGTAAATAATCTAAAAATTCACATCTAAGAAATATATATCTACTAGCCTCACAAACCGGCTACGTCCATTGTTTTTTTTCCAAGGCTTTAGATGTTTATTAGGACCGGAATATCCGCTCCTTTTTTTTTTTTACATTTCTATAAAGGGCCATACTTTTGGTATCAGTTTCACTTTCCGCCGACAACAAAAACGAAAAAAAAAAAAGCTATTCCTAAGTACAATGTCTGACTTTACTTCGGCTTCTCAATTCAATATATAATATACATACTTCTTCTTAGCGACCTTGTTGCTGTTGATGGTTGATGTGACTGGTCGATAAATGTAGCTGTTGGCCGCGAGTTCGTAGACAACAACCAACAACAGAAAAATCAAGAGATAGATTGAATAAATCAAGATGGTAACTTTAAAACTGTTTTTAATAAATAAAAAGGCAACAGTCGTCGTCGTCGCTAGACCTATCTATCTCCAAAGTCGGTCGTTCTTCGTCCTGTCTGATGGTTCTTACTTTTGAATGATCCGTCACGTCACTACGGAAAAACCCTATAAACACAAACTTCTATGTGTCTTTCTTTTATGTCATTATAACCTTAAGCCCAAACTCACCAAAAAAACACATTTTTTTTCACCTTTTTATTTGATGACTAACTAGAGCCCTAATAATGGCGTACACATCGGTACAAATTACGTGCATCCTGCAAAGAAGGCCAAGAGTAAAGAGAATATAAGTTGTAACGCATACACACAATCTTTACTAATAACACCTAAAGCAATATTTTCTGATGCTCAATGTACCTATAAGTGTGCAAATAGTAAACGACAAGAAAGAATTGTGTCATTATCAAAGACTCTATACGTGTAATAACAAAACATATCGCGAAATAGTATGATGACATTAAAAAGTAACATACAAAAATCCTGGTTAAGCGAATGTACAAATCTACTAGAATTTATATACTGTAATAATAGACCTTTAGATCTAGACTTAGACGACGGTGTGCAGAATGTTGCTGAGCATTAATGTATTAAACTATTCAATGAAGAGGATATACACTCGGAAATACCCGAAAATGTATTGTCTGTTCAAGATGTTTTAGTGCCTAGCCAAATTGAAATTAATTTCTTTTAATAATTTGGAAAATTATAAAGGTTAATTTAGAGTTTTCCCAGTACGACCAACGAGCTAGTAATTCTTTTCACAACGATAAACATCAACTGTAGAATTACTATGTAAACAGTTAAAGCCGTTTTCAAGATCCGTGTATAGGTCCCATGTTATTCCACCCTCCATGAAGTTTTGACTTGAATAGAGGTAATGTAATAAATTTGTGTGCAGGAATATTTTTTCTGTTTCTCCATTCATAGTATGACAGGATTGACGTTGAAGACAGATGAGGTTGACGAATTTCAATATTTAGATAAAACAAAAATCTAACTGAAGTGTAGCAGCCACTTTAATAATATATAAGGCTGTTCCAAAGCATAAGAGAGTATATACTAGATGTATTTATAATAATGCATTCCAGAAATTAAAAAAAATATATGTAAGATGTAGGACAAATGTATCAAAAGTAGATATGTAAATTTATAAAAATATATCATAATCTTGTTATATCCTTAAAACTAACAAATTTCATAAAGTAATAAAAAGAAAAATACAATTCAGAATGAATTCAAGTTCGTAACGTAATCATGGTCATAAAAATTCTACGAAATTTAGAATTCAGAATGACGTAGACGAAAAAATTGCTGGTGGAACAGATATTTAACATAAGGCGCATTATTTCATCCACCATCGTAATGAACAAAGTTGTGTTTAGATCCGAGAACAGCAGACCCACAATGAAATAGCAGCCGTTAATAGCTGAGAATATGAGAGACACGGACACCAGTGTGCGCGTCGTTCTCATTGAAGACCTTGTTGAAGATGTCGCTAGAAGTTTCCTCTCTCGTCTGAAGAGCTTCACTCTTATACCAATGCACAGGCATCCCAGACACACGAGGCACACCGGGATGATCGAACTGAGAAAGTTGAGAACATAGACGTCGATTAATGAATAGAGGTAAATATCTTTTATGAAGAAGGTAGCGCGTTTCCTTTTCGTTATTAACTGACCATTGGGCAGTTTAGAAGAGACGAAAGTGTACAGCAATGACCAGCTTAGGATCCACGGCAACCAGATAAGCCAAATGGCTACGTTGAGGATGAACACTCTCTTTGGAGTAACTATCTGCTTAAACTTCAGTGGGAAAAATGTAGCAATAAATCTCTCCAGGGTAATCAAAACAGGTATGCCAGTTGAAACGTAGGATCCCCAATAGTGCAGTGAGTTTGACAGCCTATCTAGAATAACCACAAAGCCCGCCAAATCCCCAGACAGTTCCCATCCGTAAAAATTAAAACTGATCGTGTCATGTCCGAATCTAGCCAATAAGTGGACAAAGTTCACAGAGTTCATTAATATAAGACAGTCCGCCAGAGTAAGGTTAAGTATAAGAATATTGGACGCCTTTTTCAGCCCCATTTTACATAAAATAATCAACGTAAGAGTATTTACAAAGAGACCAAAAGCTCCAACTACTGGCTTTATACAAAGCTGGAGAAGTCGCAGTATTTTGTCTATTTCTATCAGTTCTATGTCTGGTAGACTGTCTTGGGATGTTTCATTGCTTGAGAGATTCAGGAATCGTTGAGATTCATTAAAGCCGAGAAATACGAGATGAATTGATGCACTCATTGCTGATAACAATTGTCTGAAAAACAAAGAATCATCATTTGAAATATAGATATTCATGTAGCACAAACTAACTAGGGTGGCTCATTTATACCATCTTTACAATTTACCAATAGGGCTACATATATTTTAATATGTACGAGGATTGTGTGTATTATTAAATACTCCACATAATGTACATATATAAATATAGATATATAGAATTTGAGATATATTATCATATTCGATGATGGCCACTTTCGCCGTCCTGGACCTGAGGGCGTTGCACTCCGTTTGCTGCCTCCACATTTGGCTAGTTAGACCTATATGAGCCCAGAATGTTTGGGTTTGGGCATCCTATTGCTGCTCAAATTTGTGATATCTGACTTGATTTTCTGCTGTGGTAATTTTTTTCTTCTTCTTTTAGCGCTGAATTTGTTTTTCACCAATTATCCAAGGGTCACGATACACAAATACAGTCCCTGTCATGATACAGTTCCAGTCATGATACAGTTCATATCATGATACAGTTTTTGTCATAATACAGTTCCTGTCATGATAAAGATCTTGTCATGATACAGTTCCTGTCATGAATCAGTCCCTGTCATGACACAGCCCCTGTCGAGATAAGCTCCCTGTCATGACACAGCCCCTGTCGAGATACACTCCCTGTCATGATACATTCCCTGTCATGACACAATCCCTGCCATGATACAGCACCTGTCATGATACAGTTCCTGTCATGACACAGTCCCTGCCATTATAAAGTCCCTGTCATGACACAGTCCCAGCCATGATAAAGACCCTGTCCTGACACAGCCCCCTGTCGAGATACACTCCCTGTCATGATACAGTCCCTGTCATGACACAGTTCTGCCATGATACAAACCCTGCCATGATACAGTCCTGTCATGATACAGCCCCTGCCATGATATAGTCCCTGCCATGATACAGTCCCTGTCATGACACAGCCCTTGTCATGATACAGTCCCTGCCATGATACAGTCCCTGTCATGGTACAGCCCCTGTCATGAGACAGCCCCTGTCATGACACAGCCCCTGTCATGATACAGTCCCTGCCATGATACAGTCCCTGTCATGATACAGCCCCTGTCATGACACAGTCCCTGTCATAATACAGTCCATGCCATGATACAACCCTTTGTCATGACACAGTTCCTGCCATGATACAAACCCTGCCATGATACAGTCCTGTCATGATACAGCCCCTGCCATGATATAGTCCCTGCCATGATACAGTCCCTGTCATGACACAGCCCCTGTCATGATACAGTCCCTGCCATGATACAGTCCCTGTCATGATACAGCCCCTGTCATGACACAGTCCCTGTCATAATACAGTCCCTGCCATGATACAACCCTTTGTCATGACACAGTTCCTGTCATGATACAGCCCCTGTCATGACACAGTCCCTGTCATAATACAGTGCCCGCCATGATAAAGTCCCTGCCAAGATACAGTCGCTGTCATGATACAATACCTGTTGCATCTTCTACAACAACAACGAAAAAGCTTAGCTACTTGGTCAGCTAATGAAAGGAAAACAATTTCATGAGGGCAAAGAAAACGTTTCAATGTCACCTTCAAAGCACATCTTTAACTTGAACCATGCCAACTAGGAAACGGAAAGAAAAACTAATAATCGCATTGTCTTCCTTTCCGAAGACTAAGAATAAGTGCAGTGTTTTAGAGGGTAATGAAAAAACAGTTGCTACCTCCATCTCGCATGGTGCTAAAGGGGCTTTTCTTTGATGAACCAAATGAGGAAGGCATAACAGAGGTGCCCCGCGCTAAAACGATCAATTCAAGCGTCATTTCGACCTCACTGGCATAGAGGAAAGTAATGGCAGCCCAGCACATGGCTCTGAATCAGACAGTTGGAGAGATATAAAAAAAAAGCCGCGGGACACACATTTAAGACCAAAACAAAAGACAACTATTATGAATACATATAACTCTCTGACCGTTTGTATACCCAATAGTTAGAACTAAGACACGAATACATATAACTCTCTGACCGTTTGTATACCCACTAGTTAGAACTAAGACATTTTTTTCTGTGAGACAAACAAATGAATGTATCACGCTAATATCCTCTGCTCCTCTAAAACCAGGACGCTATTAGAGCTTCCTTTTAAAGTTTATTTAGTTTTATTGGTATAGAATTTAGTAGTCCTTTATAATGAAAATCTAAACCTCGCCTTTGTGCATTAGTTCTAGCTGAGCAAAATCAGAGCAAAAGCTTTAATACAAATATATATGTACTTTTTGAGTTAAGTATAAATATGTATGTAGAAACGCTATATATAAGAAACGATGGCTCATCGATTGCTGGAGATTCACATGAAACCTATTTAGATAGACGCAGGAAGCAATGCACTTATATTATGTCATTGACTGCTAGATAATAATAATCCTATACTCTTAAGCGAGCAATTCTTGTATGTATGTATGTATGTATGTATATATATTTATATATAAATTTTATTTCGAAAACAGCTCTTACGATTTTCTTTAAAATTTCAAGGTATGTGCAAAATTGTGCATAATAGTGAGAGAAAAATTTTCAACTCAATGGCCACATCGGGAAAACTCGAAGTCGACCGTTATATCGGTTTGAAAATGGCTCATTATCGAAAAATTAATTTTGGCTAGAATGTTTTATGAATGAAATTTTCTATATGACGTCAATGGGAAAAAAAAACTTGACACCGCTTATGTCACTAGGCTCACAGCAGTACACTAAGACATTTCTTCGCAAACAAGAAAAAGTTTTAATGATTCAATTGGCGTAATTAAACATTTGCGCACCATCTTATTGTACATTGATCTATCATGAAACTATGGAAGAAAAATAATGAAATTAAATATCTTTATGTATGATTAGTTATTGTGTTTTAAAGGCTTTATAAATTGTTTACACTTTGCACTTTAATTGCGTACACCCGTAGGTAGCTTTTACTTTGTTATTATTTTGCTGGTCAATTATTGCAATGTGTTTAAGCTTCGAAGTCTACTGTCTCATACCAAAACATAGGAAATGGTCATAACACAGCTTATCTATGCCTTACTTGCACAACCAGGGCCGGCCCTAACATTTGCGGGGCCCTATGTGAAATGGATTGCGCGCGGACCAGTAAGGGTAGGGATAAGGAAAATAAGTGAAAATAAAGATTTTGTAATAGAAAATAAATTCGTATTTGCATTACATTTTTATTAAATGTAAGCTGACGATGCCGTTTTTTTATATCACGCGTAGGACTGGCGTTTACCATATTGATTGACACCCCAAAATGACAATTTTGTCTTTTAAATGACTTTTTTATGAGTTTCAGGAGATTTCCAGGAGCTCCCTGAAAACAAGGAGACCACGGGAGCCTTATTATAAATTATAAATGTTAAATTTAATAAATTACACATAGAATTATCGCGGGACTTTTGAACCTTCGGGGTCCACTGCGGCAGCATAGGCCTAAGGTTGGCCCTGATGATATCCAGCTCGCGGTCAACGAATTTTCATCACGCTGCTGCTTTTTTTTGGTTAACCTATAAACCTCGGTAAAACAGAAGTCATGTTCCAGAAGTCACCGCGCATAGACATCCCTTAAAGTGGTAGATAACCTCACATAATCTGGGAAGCATAGTATCAAATGACGCATTGCTTTAAGGAGAGATTGATATGTGGTCAGGGATAGTCGTGCTTTTGGACGCCTCCAAGCGAGAGTGTGACGAAATAAATCGCTCCGCCTGTCTACAGAAATCAGTGTCAACCAGTGATTCTCTCAACCCCTTTATGTGGATCTGAGACATGAGTACTTTATAGAAAGCAACTAAGACTTCTTGAACCACTTCACCAAAGACCGCAATACAAACAGCGATATTCTTGCAAAATGGTATGAACTTCTAATAATCCGACAGTCACTCTTTGCAGGGCACTTATTCCGTATGGGGGACGAATATACCTTTGGCAATTTTTTTTTTATAGTAATCTAAAAGGTTGTCGCAGTAACAGAGATGCCTCACAATAACGCTTCTTTAGAATACTAACGCGATGTTTTTAAGTCTCTTAGGAAAAAATGCGCGATTTTACTTTGTTACTAGGTGCACATTGTACACTATAACGTAGAGATTGTGCATCACTTGATTATTCTTACTAAAGCCATAATAATAAGGCTTGTCATCGAGACCGAAGATTAGTGAGAAATGCAGTATTTCTCGTGACCTACATATTTTGCCACATACAGGGCAAGCATAACCATTGTCCGCTGGTGGTCGATTTAGATTTTATTTTCGCCGTCTGCGTTTGTCCTCGCAGTCTCATATGTGTATCCCGCGGCCTTTGTGAGTGACCTCCAGCTGTCTCGTTCGGAGGCCGCATACAACCAGGTGTTCTCTTCTATGTCAGCCAAAAAAAGTTGACGCCTAAGCTGGTCTTTGAAGCGTTTTTGTGGGGTGCCTCTGTTACGTCGATCACCTTTTAGCTCACCAAAAAAAAAAAAGACTGCCTACATACGTACGTCTCACATACGGGATACGTGCCCTACCCAGTGCAACTGTCGGACCATAAGAAGTTCCTCTATACTGTCCATACCGGCGTTGGCAAGGACATCGCTGTTTGTAGTGCGGTCCTGCCACCGTATGTTCATGATGGAGCGCAAGCATCTTTGGTAAAAGCACTCAAGAAGTCGTAGTTGTTTTCTGTATAGTGTCCATGTCTCAGAGCCATAATGAATATATTAATTGCAATATTAAATGTCAGAAAGTAACCATTTTAGAAGTTACACTGCAAAGACTTTCTTCCAAGCCTATAATAGCCCAATAGTTTTACACGAAAGAAGCAATGTAAAACGTTATGACGTGAGCTGTGGTTTTCTATAGGCCTACTGTTGGGGGGGACTTGCTATTCTAATCGCAATGTACAATTACATTGAGAACTGACAGAACGAAAAATCAACTCTTCGGATTGATAGTCTTTACCCGATCGTTCATTTTCGTAATTACAACAATATTTCCAAAATGACTTCGGGTATATACCCTTCCTTAACAAATTATTCGGTCACCTGATATTAATACTAATAAGGCTTGTATTTAATAACAAAACAATATAATACAGTCCACACGATTCGTTTTGTTGATTTATTGAACTAGTTTGTTATTCAAACAACAACAACAACAATAGTTACAATTTAGCCAATATAGTATTCGTGAGTGAACAATCACAGATAGATCTATACCCTGGAGCGACTTCGACAATTATTTTCATAAACAATGCTATTGACAAACTCTCTTGTTGCTAAAATCGAACCATGAAAAAGGCAAGAAATAGTTCAAAGTTTATTTCCTCTGCACAAAGCGATATTTTCCAAAATACACTTCAGTAATAAATATCTGCTTCAGACAGATCGGGTTAGGCTGACCTTCATGATGAAGTATGAACATTTATCTCCTTTGTTGTTGTTGTTTTCATATAGTATTCAAAAATCCATATTATAAAAGGTCGCATCAACCTGTAGGATGAGTCATCTAGAGATCAGCTTGTTATCCTATATTATAAAATGTAATAAGGTTGTCAGGCGATTTTGGAGATCAAACTACGAATACTACTATAATAATTATATAATTCAAAATAATTTAACCTTAAAAAAAAAAAAATATATATATATAAAATGCAATCTTAAAGGGAAAAAATGTGATTACGAATATTAAGAATGCACTTTATGACATAGACACTCGTATTTCAAGTTGAACGCAGTCAATTTCGTTATCTCTAGACAATCTCCTTAAGTGCTCTTACCAAATTGTGCGTCTTTCTTCAGGGAATGCTTTACTTTTATGTGTGGCAATTATTGTAATGATAAAGAACGCAAGAAGACGAGGCAGTCTTCAAAATAAAGGTCGATGTCGGTGTGGATGAATTCATGGTATAGTATTTAAAATGATCAATTATTTATAAGGAATAAATAAATAAAATAAATAATGATTTTAAAACTATTTTCACGAAAAGCTTATCTCAGTCTCTCTGTTTCAGTCTGTCTGTCAATCTCACTCTCTCTCTCTCTCTCTCTCTTCCACTTCATTCCCCGTTTCCTCAGTATATTTAAATAAAATATTCTAAATTCTGAATAAACTAATGAACAAACTTATTTACTTATTTTACAAAATCAAATTCTGGTTTTCTCTTAAGTCAAATGTAAAAAAAAATAAATTACTTAATTTCTAATTGACTGGCATCACCACCGGCTATGCACATTGATTTAATCCCATGCTTTATATTGCTTATTTTGGACATTGAAGAAAGCGTTCCGTATTCTAACGCTCATTACAACATACTTTTAGCCCCTGAATTCTACTATCTGTTATGTTGAATTGCAATGGTCCTTTGTATAACGCACACCGACATATCGAAATCAAGTATCACTTTTCTCCCCCCCCCCTTCGCCCATTCCTTCCAAAACAAAAGGTAAATGCAATCTCTGACTATTCCTGGGCTTCTCAATTCATTAGCAAAATAATTTCAATCCTCTAGGTTGCTTTTTGGCAGGAACTCCATGCACTTTTTATTTTATTATATCTTTGTGCACATACGCATCGTAACGCTGTCTCACAAAGAGTTCCGACATTTCGCATATTAGCTCACTCGTTACACATGTATTTTGTAGTACTTTATAGAACGTCGCATGAGGATTGCGGGACAATTTCTCCTACAACAAAAAAATACGCATACCAAGATGAACATGGAGGCCAAACATTAGGTTGACGGTACATGTTCATCTACAAAAAGAACTACGCATACCAAGATGGCAGCAGCAAGAAACCAAAATATACAAGCAGTAGCGCCATGAATTAACTGCGTTTTCTTGGTATTTCGTTAATCTCAGGCACTGAAAAAATGTGTTTGAACGTTGGATTTGTTGATGGCGATTGAACTCGATAAGAAATCATGGTTTTGTCATTGTTGTTAAGAGAGACGCACTGCCTGTGTTCAACTTCCTTGTCAGCGAATACATTATGTACATTTTTCACATGGACAAACTACTCGGCCAAGGCTACGATGGCTGCCCCGTGATGGGTAGCATTTAAAACTGTTCAGGCAAGATTCGTGAAAAATATCCTAAAGCAGACATTGTCTGTTGCGAGTCCTACATGCTTTAATTTTTTATTATTGACCTGAATGCCATTTCAGATATACGTAATGCTGTCGGTGTCATCCAGAAGATTATCTATTTCATCCATAAAAGCCCCAAGCAAGAGCGTTGATGATAAATTTACCTCTTTTTTGTGAGACTCAATGTACTGAGAAATAGGAATTCTGTCACAACTTTAGAAGATTTTTGACTGTTTGGCGTATTTTAAAATAACGGCTGTAAGTAAAACCAGACAAACTGCATATGCGCAATCTGTGCCTACTTCTCATGTATTTCTGATTTGTATTGGATAGTGAGTTGGTGCTACCGAGAATTAGTAGTTGACAGACACACCTGGAAAAAGAACATGTTTGGATTTTGGAAGTTATTACAGAACACGTGACTTTACATGACGTCACTTGGCTCGTTAGTTTCTTCATGAACGTCTCACTTTTCAAGCACTAATATATAAGTTCACCCTGTTTTGTCTATATCCTAAAATGATGCAAGAGCTGCAACACTATCAGCACTTCAGATAAGCATTCATCAACCGGCTTGTTCATTGCGAGAAGAAGCAATTCAGTAGTAGTTATTGACAGTTGAAGCCGCGTTTGTATTTTTTGTTTGATCTACCGTCGGGATGCACGGAGAAACTGACCAAAGTGTACAGTAAAAAGTTTGTTCATAGGTATAGGTGGCGTGGAGCACTATTTCTTTTCTTTAATATTCTTTGTAATAAAAAAGTTGCAGTTACGACTTTGAGCCATGAGTGGCGACTTGCACCCTCCTGGGTTTGTGTAGTCACGTGAAACTCTGCACGTATCCTTAATCTTCGGAATCGAAGACATTGCCATTGACCTATAGTTTAATTTTACAACAATGCAACCATAAGTACATTACACTTGAAAACTTATCATTAAATTGATCAAAGTTAATGTCCTCATTTTTAATCAAATTCCCCTTTTTTAAAGTGTCGTTTGTTCCTTGGCCCCAAAAGGCTCTTTATTTTAATTTTAAATCTTTTTCACATGACGCCAAACACATGCAGATGGTAAGAAATGGTTGAAGGCTTTGTTAAATGATTTAGAGATATTTTTCAAGGATATAGTGGCATAGGAATCATGCACTGTCAACTTTTTTTTTCTTCAAGAATAATTTTTGTTGCCATGGTATTTCTGTTGAATGTCGCTTTTTGAAAAATCATGATTTACGCCAACATTTTGAAACTGACATCTACACTAACTACGTTGGTTGTTGAACTAAAGAATTTTTTAGTTGGGTTTGCTTCATATTTATCTACTATATCAATGATTACTTCCAATAGGAGCTGAAGCTAAGAGTTAAACAACGATCAATGCACATGAGAATGAAACTCTTTTTCTCTTTTGAAATAGTGAGTCCGGCATCTAGTGACCTCTCGCTTAACATTTTCTTCTTAATTTTATTTTTTTTTCCTTCTGAATCACTGTGTGCTTTTATTGTTTGAGAAGAGGCTTTTTGTTAATAACACTTTGCGTTAACGAGTTATGCATTTGTTGACAATATATAATAGTCTAAAGATAGGCCTACTCTTGTGTATATTTGGCCTTCTTATTAAGCTGCGCCCTTTGTCGCCATTAGTATTTCAATCGTATTTTTAAAAAAATTCTTGGCAAAAAAACTAATTTCTGAAAAAGAATGTTGACCACATAGATAGAGTGAGTGTTATACGCATCTATTAAATAGCGTTTCTGTTGGTTGTTAATAAATTTCCTGTACTCCTCCCTGGTTTCAGACAGTGAAGCTGTACTGTCCTATCTTTGAGCTCCACCTATACATTCAAGCTCAAACCTTTTCTAGACATTTGAAAATATTCAGTTGATTTCATCAACTTTTGTTGTCCCTCTTAAATTCGTGTAACTTTTGATCAGCGTGTGCTAGGTCAGGTGTGTAGTCAAATGTGCTTGGGTCACTCTGACTCTAATATCTTGTACGTCGTTTCATAAACCATTTCTCCACATTGTAACATGACAGATTGTACTTTCAGCTATGGCTTTCAGTTACATTACATCTCCACCATCTCAAAGAAATTCTTTATTCAATGATAATATGTTAATAGGGGCACAAAATGTAAAATATTTTGCTTTTATAGAAACAGTCCGTGCATACATCACCTTCCATTGTTTTTCTTCTTCACATCAATCATTGCAACGACTTCCTTGTCAATTGAACTTGCAGCCAATGCCCTTGTTTTCCTATTTTCCAATCCAAATGAATTCTTCATATGTCCAAATATCTGACTTTATTTCAATTCATTTAGTTTAAAATAGTCGACAACGACAAGTTTTCTTTTTTAATATTAAATGACTAATTAGGAAGCATCAGAATCATTCTTGGCACTAGCCAAGAAGAAAATTCCCTAAAATATTCAAGTATATCTTTCGACTAACACATTGTAGCATTACCTTCATCTTGGCTAGATCTTCTTTTACAGAAAAATGAAATTACACTATTATCTTAGGAATCTCAATGGCCACTAATTTACTTTCCGATTCTACAAAATTTACATTTATTGCTTGTGAGATTTCAATAATATTTAATGCGGTGAAGAATGACTTTGTTTGTCTGCCTCCTGATATTGTGGTGCTAGCTGCAAATTAAAATGATTCAATTAAAACATTTTTAAAAAAATCAAAGCAGTGTTCATTTTCAAACAAGCAGCTGTTATACATCTGAAAATATGGTTTCACGTTTTCCTTGATATATTAAGTATGATATAGCATTTTGAAATAATTTCATTAAAAAATTAAAATATGTTTAGTCGAAATCAAAAAAAAAAAATTGTGAATAACAGGCTCCAATATTTAGCCACTGTCATTTATTTTTTTTTATTGTCTGTTGTTCACAAAGTGCATTTTATTATTTGGGTGTCACCGCCTAACTGGTGTCACACGGTGCGAACCGCACCCCCCCCCCCCCCGCATCTCCCTAGTAACGCCACTGATAAGAATTACTATGTCCAAATTACAATCTGAAATTAGTTTAACTGACCATGTCTAATTTGAAATGTGAGGTTATTATTATTGACCACGTCTAATTTAAAATCGGAGATTCGTCTGACTACGTCTAACTTAAAATGTGAGGTTAATCTAACTGGTGCCTAAAAAAGTAAGCATCGGGCTGGATGGGCTCTGCTTACTTCATTTGTACCAAATCATGGGAAAGGCTTAGGAAGTAACCCTGAGGAAAAATAAGGAGCTGGCGACCCTAAGGCAGTTTGCAGCACCCAGTGCTACACCCTAACAGAACCTGCGACACCGCTGACCCCAAACTGTATCGGCATTACTGTTCCTTTGGATACATCAGCTGCGTGAAGAGGGGGGAACTGATGTGTGGGCGACATCGTTCCCACCACAGCTAATACTCAGTTCCATGAGATAATACAAAGTCGCTTCGCGACTGAAGGAGGCCATAGACTATATATATATTATTATATCCAGGCTCTCTGCAAACTGCACCATACGCCACCAACTTAAAGAACTTGTCAACTCCGGGCTCCAAAGTAACGTAGCAAATGTCCATCAACTTCAACGTCAAGCTTCCTTGGATTCTCTTCACCACCATCAGGACCTTCATCTCCAGTCTTGGCAGCGGGACCAAAGTCTGTTGGGTCCGTACCTGGCTGGTATCTCTCGACTTGCATATGTCTCTCAACGGCTCCGTCAGGTTTCAATGGGTTCTCATGATCACCACCAAGGCTCATCTCACTGGTTTTAGCATCTGAACGAACGTTTGTATTGATGATTCTCTCCTCCACAGCAGGTATGCGTTGGTTCATGGCGGCTATCTTGGTGTTCATGTCATCTATCTTGGAATTGATATTTTCTTGCCCTGAGTTCATCTGTTCTCGCATAGAACCGATCTCTTCACGAACAGCTGCCATCTGCTCCTGTTTGCTACTGGCGATCTGTAACTGCATAGATGCCATCTGTCCCTGCATAGCTGCCATCTGTTCTAGCAAGTCCGGTTCGACTTCAAAAAAATATGAGTCCGGATCTTCTTTTTCCTTCACCAGTTCTTCCCGAAGTCGCGCTTGTAAGGTTTCTTTATTTCAGCTCGTTTTCAGATCTCGATCACGGAGTTCTTGCTTCAGTTTCAGACGAGCCATAGTAGATCCGATCCAATCCGATTCCGATCCGATCCCACTTCTGACACCAGTGTAACGAATCTCACTATCCAGGCCCTCTGCAAACTGCACCTTACACCACCAACTTAAAGAACTTGACAACTCAGGGCTCCAAAGTAACGTAACACTTTAATAGTTGAATAAATAACAGCCAATACTGTACCATTGGCAGCACGTAACACGACTGTACAAATATCTCTCCGATAACACCGTACCGCCGTATCAACTCTTGCACTGGCCTCTCCGTCTCGTTCCGAGCTTGCACTGGGTTCAACAGTTCAGGACTGACTTCACACACTGGGCTCGTTGTGTCGGACTCGATCGCAGACCAAGATCAAGACGCCGTTCGTCTCAACTGTACTTTATAGTACTCCGCACTGAACCGTAATGCTCCGTACAGAACCACACCGCTGAACTGTGCTGTAGTCGACCGTGTTCTGAACTCTTGTCGTGAATCTCCTTTCGTGAACCCTCTTGACTTGACACCACGGCTCTTTATATAGGGTCCCTACCGGCCCTCTAGAACCGGACGGAACATCGCTCGACGTTTCTAGCTTCGTCACATGACTACATCTCTCGTGACGCCCCTGAGCTCTGTTCACGACGGCGATCCTTCCCGAACCTTCCTGCTGACACTCGACTCGGCTGACCGTCGTTAACTCGTCACGGTTGACCGCTCGTCTAGCGCTGGCCTGGGGCGATTTGCGTCGGCTGACTACACTCATACCACTACTCCCATCTGTGCCCCCACCAGGTTTATAACAATATTTATATATATATATATATAAACAGTGACAGGTGGAGGTGAAGGTCACTATGTGTGACTCCGGCTGCTGACATGTCAGAGATTGTTCGCTGGAACGTATATGTATAAACAATGACGGATATGATCTGTCCTTACTTATCACATTCAAGAAGGCCCAAGAAGTGTTCTTGCAATATTGGAGAAGCGATGGGAGACCCTATATAAACCAGAGAGTTCACTAGAGTCGTTCTACAGTCGTCGTTACTATTGTCCCCTGTGCGAGACAGTAGAAGAGAGCTGTGTACGATCGATGCAAGTAAATTGGGATGGACTAGAGCCATCGAACTACAGTGTACTTCAGCCATTACACTTGATACAGTCGACGTATGACGTGCACTCTCTGATTTGGTAGCGTTGAGTACGGCATGGAACAGCAGAGTAGATCGGAATAGGGCTCAATGCAGGTTGAGGAGAGTTGAAGTGCATATAATTACAGTGAAGTAGAGACTACCAGATATTGTACAGACTTTTATGCTATATGTTATGAATTGCTAGAGTTTATAGTCAATACAACTATATTAAAGTTGTAAAGTTATTCAACTCTGAAGGCTGAGTTGTCAAGCTCTTTGCATTGGTTTTATATTTATCTTCTAATACACTTAGCCAGAAGATGATAAATACATAACAATATTTATAACATTTTTTACAAAAGAATTTATTCGATTTATTCAAGTTTGTAAGTTAATATATATTTACTTCTAAAGCGGTTTAGTTGTGCTACACGCCTTAACATCCAATCAATTATCATGATTGCTAATCTATATATAAATAATTCTCTTCATGGCTCAAGAGTTTGGACGAGAAGAAGAAAGAAGAAGTAAAGGAAAGATCACTCTTTTATTTCTGCGGATAGTTATCCCACAAAAAAAACAATAGGGGGGGGGGGAGAACAAGTGGTATTTACACGACGCTACGGATAGCTGCCTGGTCGTGCAGTTAGCGCGCTGGACTGTCAAACCCTGCCCGCTCCCATCCCCCTTAGACCTGCAGGAGGTTTGGACTAGGAAGTAAACTATCGTCAACTCAAAAGGAACATCCGAAACATGTAAAACATTTTACAAACACTAAATAGCAGCGCCGAACTTAACCATTGTGACCAAGAAGTCATGGAAAGAGAACAAGTAATCTACTATGTATATTCACCCGTCACGAAATAGCAGGGCCAGACTTAGCAAGTGAGGCCCTATGCGAAACGAATTTCGCGGGGCAAAGTTTGGGTAGGGAAGCGGATAAGAAGTGAAATTTAAGAGTTTGTATTAGAAAATAAATTCGTCTATGCATTTTATTCATTCTTTACTACGTACAGAATTACTTTACGAGCATTGCGTGTAGCGAAGTCATACAGTATATCATAATAATTCTGTTTCCTACATAGATCACGCTCAATAGCAAGAATTACCAACTGGTTCAATCTATCTTTGACCTCATGTACTTCTTCATCAGTTTGGGGCGCGAGAAGCTTCTTTCACCAGATTACACAATTTTCCCTATTGAATGACACCCCAAATTGAAAAATCTTGTCTATATATTTCCGTATATTTTAAGGACTTTTTCGTATAGTTTGTAATTTCGGGAAAGCTCGGGAAATCGACAGGAAGGCCCGGGAAATCTGTATTAAGTTATAATATGGTTTTATTTAATAATTTATACACCTAGAATTAGCGCGGGTCCTATGAAAGTGCGGGGCCCTTTGAGATCGCATAGTTTGCAGTGGCCTAAGGCCGGTCCTGCAAAATAACGGCGTATGCTACGCCGCCGGTCGACTAGTTTTCTAAATTTGTTGCATGAGCTGCATAGAGAAGAAGCAGTGAAGAACGATACAGTATCAGAAGTTATTTTAATAAATAACTGATTATATTGTCTCGTTTTTAGGTAATAACTTGTTTAAACTCGTGAGCCAAAAATTAAACAACGCTCCTTGATATGCAAGTATATGGTATAGAAGAAGTTTTGCTGTGTAGGGTAAAGGGCAATAACTTAGGAGTATCAAAAAAAATTAATGAACAAAAGTTGTGTCCCCTAGTCCAAGTCCAAAAGTCCGTCCATAATATTAATAATAATAATAATTTTATTTATAAAGCGCTGTTAACAAATAACAAGCGGTAGATCTCTCTGTTGCAGGTTTCTCGAGATTTCTTTCGTAGTGATATACAAAAGGTCTCGGTGGTCATTATGTACTATATGCCTGTGTCAAAGGCGTCATCTAATACCAATTAGCGGCAATGTGTGATGAACAAATGCATGAATTTCACATTAGTGGAAGCATATGACTTTGCAACAAATAAAATATATGTTTTTCTAATCAGACATTGAGAATAGGCAGGAAAGAACGCTAGAAAAAGTTAAAAACTATAAACAAGCAGATTATATTATGTCGATTTTAACTTACAAGTTGTGAAAACTCTTGACAGAATTAAATAATTAAATAATGGCCCTTGATTTGCTATCGGATAATGTTGGATCAGTTTGCAGTGTATGTAAAGGGTCATAACTCGAGATATTGAAGAGAACATTCAGTGAACAAAAGTTGTGTCCCTTCGTCCAAGTCCAAAAGTAAGACAGTAATACCAAGAAGAGGTAGATCTCTCTGTTGTAGGGTTCAAGAGACTCATTGGTAGCGATATATGGAGGATCTTCGAGGTCTTAACGGATCTAGACAATTGTGTCAACCTGCTACCAATATTAAAAAAAATGTGATGAACAAAATGAATGTATATGAGAGGTAGCTTTGCAACATAATGTGTTCTTTATTTTTTTATGGCAGAGGCTGCACATAAATGTTTGCCACATGTATGGGACTATCAGATTGCTAATTTAGTCTTACTATTTTTATACTCTCTCCTTGTATACACAAATATCCTATCCATTTTTGTTTACATATTTTCATTACATGTCTTTACTTCAATTACTTAAATGTTTTAAAGAGAAACTCCAATGGTTTTGACAATTTTCGATATAATATGTGTTTTGATTTACAGATAAAGAATATATTATTGTTTTTTTTTTTGGAATAATAACTTAGTAATTAATATTTTTCTGACGTAATTTTCCTGCTCATCCAAAAAGGTCAGACTTTCACCGGGTTCCTGTGTGACTTCACACATACCTATTAATTTAATCTATTGACTTACTGTAAAACGGAAAACCATACAGTAACGTTTACATTCTCGTAAAAGAAATATATCTTCGTCTATACAGTTAGATCTAGATCTTGTAAGCAAAGAAAAAAATGCATGTTAAAGGAGATTTAATTGCTTGAATAACCACGGCAGTGTGTATCTTCTCACCTGACCACTCAGCACACAACAAACACTATCACTTGGTTGTCTTGTCATGACCGACTACACGTAGTCTAGACTAGCCTTACACTGACCAGTTTGTTCGAATCAGTCAAACGTACGATCTATTTACTTCTTGGATGAAAATGTTACTTTTTTCTCTAGTTGGTTGTCCTAATGATTTAAAATCTATCTACCTTTATATAACTGTACCATAGCGCTTGACTAGGCCGTCACTAAGACTTACAGCCTAACAGCTACTGTAAGAATGAAGCCAAACGATTGGTCAAATCTAATTTCCCTTTCAGTATTGTTGATGGAAGTGACGTATGCCTAACCTAAAAACAAAATATCAAAGAACCCCGTTTTTTTGGAGATGTCAAGAATTTACTGTCTAATTCATTAAATATAAATGTTTATAAGCATTGAAATAAAAAATGGAAAAATTTTTACTATTACAACTTTTTACGCAGAATTTAAATATGTCAATAACTCAAATTTGAAAAACCATCGGAGTTTCCCTTTAAACGTAGATAGCATGATTTAGAATTTGGAGTAATGAAGAGAGGCAACAATATTTTAATACTTCACTAATGAAATGTAGCTTTTAACAAAAAAAAACGAGTTCTTACCATTCTTAACATACAAGTTGTTTTCAGTTTTATATTTAAATTGATATTCAATACCATTTATAGATCAAAGTTTGAATGGATTAATTATACTATAAATATAAAACTTGTCAAGTGACACATTGTACTATTAAATGTTTGACTTTAGTTTTATTAGCTATGAATGTTCAAGATTAAACTTGTTCTAGAATACACAGTGATTATCTTATCTTATAAAATACAGACGTTAATTCGAAAAAGAAGATAATTACGTTCTACGCATTTCATGTGTCAATCTAGTCATGCTTGTTAATAAATGACTTAAACTCTGCTAGGTCGTTAGTTTTCTTGGCTGATTAACGCAACCCATTCTCTAATGGCTCTATGAAAGAAGATGCACTTGTACGATTTTCTTGTTGCGTATGAAAACTTTGAATGGAGGGATAGAGAATTTTGGTTAATGATAGATTATAGTTCTTGGTTTTTATATTTGTGATAAATATCGAAAATATTTTACTTTATTTTTGGAAAATATAAGGCGTATCTGACAGAGGTTAGATCCTGAAGACCATTTTGTACAAAGATTATATCAACTCACTCTGTCTGTCTTAAACATATTTCGCAAGTTACTTCTCTCAAACCCATTCCCTGATGAAGTTATAAGTATGAACATTTTTTACTGTACCCAACAAAAGTAAAACAAAAAATAACAAATTTATTACTGGTATGTAATTTTTTGAATTGATAACGAAACAGGAAATAAACCTTTCAGTATTGACTAAATAACTAAACTCTTTTAAATGCTCTTTTTAGGTAGCAGAATGGCGAAAGTGAATGCTAGTTTGGTACCTGGGCGCTGTGTCGGTGTCATTGGTTCGAATTCCAGTCTGAGCGTGACTAAGTTTCCACATATTTTCTTCATCTTGTTCTGTTAATAACATTGGTACCTTAGTGCTGCTATTACTCTATGCTACATGTCACTTGATAACTAGTTCAACTTTAACACATTGCCTAAACAAACACTTATCATAAGAACGAACACAGCACAGCAAATAAACCATAAGAAAAACACAGTCATTTGTTCTTCGATAATCCCTTTTGCAAATCTGATTTATAAATGTCTGAATTTAGACTTGCTTTTGTACCTGAAATTATGTTTTGCTTTTCCCTTTACAAGTAAGACTTTAATCTTTTATTTGTTTTAATACTATAAAGCTTATTACTAAATCATTATAATGCTTTAGTATTTCTCTTTGACAAATTTATATGATGAGTCTGTTGTATTGAGTTTGATGTAATAGGGATTCTTCTTCTTCTTCTAGCCCGCTTCTTTACTGCTGAGCTGTCAGCTCTTTTGCAGACTGTGCCAAGGAAAAAATAGTGTGCTGTTTCCTTCAGTTGTTCAGCACTGACAAATACGTTGGTTATGTTGGGCTGTAGTGGTAGTAGGGTCTGCATAAGTTGGATTAGGAAGGGGCATTCAAAAAGGATATGGTTTACGGTTTCATAAGGGTGGGCGCAGTGTCTACAAAGGGGGAGTTTTGTGGATTTATTTTATTGAGATGATAATTTAACAGAGGTGTGTCCTGTCCTTAGTTGGAAGATTGTAGATTGCTCTTTGAGGGGGAGGAAGTTAATACTGTCCAGTTTGTTAGGTATGTTCATTTCTTTGTACATGGCTCTGCCTGCGTTTCCTGTTGCCCATTGGTTGAGCCACTCCTCTTTGTGGTTGTTGATTAGCATTGACCTTAGGGTGAGGTAGTTGACAGGTCTATCTGGTTGTTCCATAGATGAACCTGCCTTTGAAAGCTTATCTGCCCTTTCATTTTCCATGACTCCAATATGTCTAGGGATCCACTGTAATGTAATGTTGATGTTTAATTTGGTCATCATCTGGTGTATTATCACTGTTAGTGTTGTCAACTCTCTTGGGCTTTTTGATGTGCTGCTGTTAAGAGCTTGAAGAGTGGATTGGGAGTCTGTAAAGACAACAATATCTGATGGTGATTGTATTCCTTCATGTAATTTAATTTATTTTTGACTGTCTGCAAAGCTATGGTAATTGCCTTAATTTCGGCTTGGAAGTTTGAGCAGTAGTCGCCACAGGGTGCACTTATTTCAAACTGTTTTTTGGGGGGAAACCAGGAAGGCACCAAGACCAGCATTGAAGGTGGCTTTGGAGGCTGATCCATCTGCCTATATATGGAAGGCAGTTTTTGGATAGCTTTCCAATTTTTCAAGTGTGCTTATTTTGAGCTCCAGTGGATTTGATTTTTTTGTTAGATTAGTATTTATTAGATGTGTTTTAATAAGTGGTTGTTTATAGTTTTAAGTCTAGGAGTTATGTTTGGGAATCTGGTAATTTTTTCTCTGTTATTGGGTAGATGGTGTTTTAGGGCTAGTTCGTCAGTAAGTTGGATTAGTGTTCTTTGCTTTTTTTTTTTTGGTTGTTTTTCCTATCTCTCTTTGTTAGTAATTATTTGGATGATAATAATAATAATAATAATAATCTTTATTGTCCGTATGGAAATTTGTCTTACAATTTGTGCATTACACCAAACAAAAAACATTATAACTATAGTCGTCCTCCAACCTTCTGTATCTCTCAATAGCTTCTAATGCTGCTCTGTTGCGCCTTAACTTAAAAGGTTCAATATTTGAGTCTATTTCACAGGCTGCTGTGGGAGTAGTTCTCATACCTCCACTGATCAGACGCAAGTAATAGGGATAGGATTCAACTAGGAGGACGGACTTAGTGAAACAATTAAATAGTTGAAGTTTGTTCCATATATATCATATTATGGGCTAATACAATTTGGACACAGAGATCTCAGAGGGTTAGGGTTAACAAGGCATCATCTAAAACACGTAAAATCAATACGGGGGTGCTCCAAAGGACACTGACCTCTTTGCTCATTGACAAAATTCGCTGATAATGCAGCTCTACAAATAGTGCTCTCAGACTAGAGAAATACAAACCATTGAAATTACTGTGATAATATTTTCTTAAATACTAAATGTAGAAAAAAAAACTATCAAAGAAATTATTTTTAAAATTTCAAAATTTCATCAGGAAAAGAAGATGATAACTGACCTTGTTTCTGTAGCTGTAGAGAACATTTGAATAGCGCTTTAAACACTTTGGTACTATTATAGAGGATACATTAAATTTTATTGTAAATACTGGTTATACCACTAAAAAGGTCCATTGAAGATTACGATTACTAAGAAAATTGTCCTTTACTTTTAGCAAAAAGGCTTCGTCAATGTTTGACCTTGCTAACATCTCCAGTATTTTAAGCGTTAATGACAGCTGCCTGGTTTAGCATTCTAAACATTCAAAATACAAATATACTGCAGAACATTATAAAGGCTGCTAACAAAGGCATTGGTAGCCAATAAACTACTTTCGGACAACTATATGAAGGCTAGAAATATTTTAAAAAAACAAAAAACACCATCTTGGCCAGGATTTGAGATTTTATCATCACAAAATGAAATACAAAATAATGTTAACAAAAATAAACAATGAAACTCTTTTTTTCCCTGGAAATCAAATCATTTAATAGAATTGATCTGGACACATGAAATTTCCAATATTATTTTAATTTTTATCTAAGATAGTTAAATTAAAAAGAAAAAATAAACAATCCCGATGTACATTGTGGTAGTCCACATGGTACACAGTGCAAAGATTCACTTTTGCCTAATGCACTTCATACTGGATTGCCCATGTGAATACACAGGTAGATATATAGTGCATATTTTATAAGAAGCTTTTGGTTAGTGGTTATTGGTGATTGCCAGATTGATAATGTCTGCTACTGTTTCATTTGTTGGTTCAGGGTCGACAGAGATTCGTTCCATTAGAACGTAGTCAGTCAATATTAAGGAAAAAAAAAAAAGAGCTTTTTTTACACTGGCTGTTACTTTAGCTCAGGATCACATATAACACTAATGTTTCATTTTCAGTAAAAAAAAAAAAAAGTTATAATTACCTTTTCAAGTAAAAATCCACAAAAAGTAAATAATGTACATTAGGATAGTAACAAAATATGAAAAAGATAACAGATTAAATATTATATTTTTTACAATGATAGATACGTTAAAATTTAGCAAACATTTATTTTAAAAGTAATTTTTTTTTAATTTCGAAGCAAGTTCTTCAAAAGTAGTCTAATGTATTTCTTAAATTAACTTTTGTAGTCGCCTACAAGACATTGCAATGGACCTATGACAATAGTTTTTCATTAAAGAAATAAATTCCTTAGCATCAGAGTAGTTGAAATCATTAGGGTTTATAAGAAAAAATGCCTGTTTCACATTCATGTTTTGGTTCAGGGTTGACTGAGATGCAGTAACTTAGTGCGTGCTTAATCAATATCAAAATAAATAGCTAGTGTTTTCAACATTTTGTGATATTTTAGGTCAAAGTAAGATTAATTGTTAATTTGTTTTTAAAAATCCACAATTAGTTAATAGTGCACATAATCGCTGCTTCGCAGATGTTAAAAAAAAGTCCAGATTATATTTTAATACAATAAATAGTACAATAAATAGGTTAAAAGCTTCATGAATTTGAAAAATAGTTTTAACAATTTCATATTACGTTTCTTCCCAAAAAACTCTTATTGAAAAAAAAATTCCTTGAGAGATAAATTGTACTTTTATATCAACTAGAGAGAAACAACATTTAATTAATGACATCATCATCTGGTGAGCTATTGGTGGGATGGATAAAACTCTAGAAGAATAAACACATTTGATCATTTTGGATAATTTGTCAAAAAACATTCAACTACAGTGTTTCATTAAAAAAAGAAAATTTCAAAATATAGAGGACATTCCAAAAATAATAAAAACATATAAAAAAAAAGGAAACATTTTAGAAATTGAATAGACATTTGGACTCATGATCCTATACTGGCTGATGGACATTCTCTGATCCTGATTGATGATTACACAACACCTCTTGATTTTGAGGATTTATCTCATTTTGCTTGTGGAGGGGTCACAACGTTAGTCGGTCCTTCTCTCTAGAAAAAAATAATGTTCAATTAAAATTATAAAAAGGAAATCTATATCTATATCTATCTATCTATCTATCTATCTATCTATCTATCTATCTATCTATCTATCTATCTATCTATCTATATATATATATTAACTTTCAAGTGTTTATGGTGTTTATGCATTTTTTCCTCTCATATAGCTAAGGGTATAAGTAAAATATATTTTTAAGATGGGGAAATAATTCGGTAAAAGCGAATTGAAGAAAATTAATCAAGGGAGATACTTAAATAGAAAAAAAAAGTCCCTCCTAGTTAAAGGGGGCAATAAAAGTAAGACCAATCAAATAGAGTCAATATTTGTTTGTGTTCAATAGCGTCATCAACCATAATTACAACGAAAACACATTTATTGTCTTAAACAAAATCCAATTTTCACAAATTATCCTTGTTCCTACCCAAACAGGTGTTGTATAATCGGTTCCCATAGGGCCCCGCAATAGTTAGGGCCAGCCCTGAATGGGTACGCATGTTCGCTTAGTGCAAAGCGTAATACACGACATTGGAGAGCTCCCCACTTCGTCGTATTAAATTATCAAGTTTTATATGTACTAGTCTTCATGACTCTCTTTTTGTTCTATCATTAGTGGGTGCTTGTCAACTATTTGTTGTATTAAATATAATTAATCAAGAACTTGCTTAGAAGAAACCAAACAAAGCTATCGTGGCTTCTCATCGACAACACCAAAAGTAAGAGCTAATAACGTTTACACGTGCTAGTTTTTTCTTGTTAAGTGTAAGAGTGAGTCAGATCTAGCAGATTAGGAAGTACCTGTTCCTGAAGCATTCTCTAAAAGCACTCTACTGTTAGAATCAATAAAATGTTTACTTACAGATCGCCTACACCTGGTACAACATTTACAAAGTATGATGTCTCTGAGCTAGGAAAAAAGAAATTCCGAGTACATCATCAAAATAAAATCAATGTTAGAAGTATGATTTTTCTCTCATTACTTATAGTAGGAAAAGTGAACATATGATTATTATATTCAAAGAAAAAGAACAACATAACATCTACTTTTCAAAACGTGTATATTTAGAAAAAAAAAATCGTTCTACAATAAATAAACAGATGACTTTTACATTATCTGCCCTATAAAGCGCAATATCTGAATAGGGTACTTTACTTTTTTATACAATAAATAGCATATTCAATATCTATGTTAAAGTTGGCATTTTAAAAAAAATCTGTACAGTACCTATTTTAATTAATTTAGTTCATAGACAAAGAATATTATAGACATTAATATAATTACCATAGCGCAACACTTTTTCAATCTTTCTAGACAGCATGCAACAAATAAGATAAAAACTACGAGAGATCCAGCTGTAATGCCTACGATAGGCCCTGAAAGGTTCAAATTATTTATTGTTATTGTTTTTCTGCTACTTCTTAGATGAATAATGAAATCACTGAATGATGAGAGTGATACCTTATTCTGTGCCCTGTGTATACAATGTTTAAAATAAATAACAACTACATACATTAAGAAGAAAAAAAAGAAACCATTCTTCGTATGCCCTTTATAATCAACATAAATTGTTTAACAAAGGTTATGTTGTTTTGGCGCAAAGGCACAGGCGTACCGTTAATATCTACTGAATCTTGAAAAAGGGTTATTATCAGTATTCAGCATGCATCTTTATGCTTTTAGCTGTCTCCAACAAGAAAAAGCCGAAATTATTTTTGTGCGGTCTCGTTCTTTATCCGTTTCCGTTTCAATTGTGAAAACTAGAAAAATAAATCTGGAAACCTAATTATTGAATCTTGCGAAATTCTGATGCAACGGATTTTTTTATCTTCAAAGTTAAAATCCCTCTGTCATATATAAGTGTATCACTAGGTAGAGAATCTAGTTCTAGGCTTTAAAATTTAATGCTTCAAATGTTGTGTATTTTCGAGTTCAACTAACTAATGTTATGGATGCTAAAAATTGACCCTGAAATTCGCCAAGTAAATTTTAAACAAAAGTACTAGATTTCTGTGAAGAATTTTTATGAATACACTAGCCTTAAATTCAAAAATAACTTTTAAATATATTTATAAGCTAAAAGATTATAACAAACTTAATTATAATTATAATTTATAACAATTTGATAATAAATCTCTCGATCTAGATTTTAAATGCAATACTTTTCTTAATGTAGACAAGAAAAACATAATTAATGTTTTTGAAGAGAGAGAGAGAGAATGAAAAAAAGAGAAAAAAAAAGGAAGAAGCAGGCAGCTTTTTGTATAGAAAGTACACAATTATTCTATGAGTTTATTTCTTATGTTAATACACGTTATTTATATTTCAACCCTTTTTTTAGATTTTTTCGCCTCCCCCCTTTCTAGTACGTTGGCCGATTTGGTGGGGTCGGGAGGAGGAGATGGCATCATTACTTCCCCCCTCTCCCCATAAACTTTCAAGGGTGGTCGGTCTAATTTATTTGTAGAAATCACAGAATCAATTAAATATCTACATGATTAAAACTTATTATTGATATTTAACCAATCACTATATTATGTCGATTTCCTGTTGGCCGATGGGGGGGGGGGGGGGGTAAATACATCTACTGATTTTCACACCTAAACCCTAAACCCTTTTTGTGTGTGGGGTAGGTCATTTTCTTGGTCACAATGATAAAGCCCGGCGCTGCTGTTTTGTGTTAGTAAAGTGTTTTACAATGTTTTGAAGTTTCCGTCAGAGTTAAAGATAGTTTACTTCCTAGTCCAAACCTTTCGCAGGACAAAGGGGGATGGGAAAGGGCAGGGTTTGATAAATTTGTAAACGACAGTCTAGCGCGAAGGCGGCCATCCGTAATGTGAACAGTACTCTTTTTTTTCTCGTGGACTATCCTCAGAAAATAAGAGAGTGATCTTTCCTTTATTTCTTGTTTAAACTCTTGAGGGAAGAAGAAAATTATATATATAGCTTATTTTTGAAATATTTTTTTTTCGGTGGCGATCCTCAAAGTCTTAATATAAATCTGTGGGGTATCTTTCCAAGAAACAAATTGGTTATATTTACAATGTAGTAGCAAGAGGAACAATAAGCTTTTTAATAGAGGGCAAGGAACAAAATTTTTAAATAGGATGAATAAAGAGTTGTAAATGTCAGGAGAATGTGTTTCTGCTTTGCCCCGAATCTAACTGGGGGAGCTATCAGCGCTCCCCCAGATCCCCTGTCAAGAAAAGGTCTCAACATGACTGTTTTTCCCCTTTTTTTCTCCAAAAGTTGAGAAACACTGTTTTTTTGTTCATCGTTATATATATATATGCTGTGTGCGCTTTTATAAATAAGGTTAGGGTTTACTGGGCGTTAGGGTTAGGGTTTGGAAAAAAATCGCCCCTCCACTCCAAAGTTCTGGATCCACTTGCGGGTTAATCTACTAGAAACTGAAACTCCCTCTCTCTTTTTCGTAAGTAAGAATGTCTAATGTATTGTAATTAATCATAAATTATTTTATTTATATTTACCTTCATCTAGGACGGTACCATCATTGGCAGGCTTGGTGGTTGTGACATCTGGCCTAGTGGTTGTGGTTGCTTTTTGAGCTGCGGAAAAGATTGTATAAAGTTTTTTATAATTAATCTTATAATCGGGTGTAGTCGGTACTTGTTTGTGGGGAGTGGGTTAGCAAAAGTTGGTTTTATTCGTTTTTTTTTTAATCTTTGCACACACACACACACACGCACACACACACACACACACGCACACACACACACACACACGCACACACACACACACACGCACACACACACACACACGCACACACACATAGAGATGCCAGAGACATTAACATCAGTTGAAGAGAAATAAAAACAAGAGCCTAATAAAATAGGACAAATAAAAAGTAATCTGTAAATTTAGAAATAGTAATAAGTAAAGTATGTTTACAAATCTTATCACGACATTTTCAGTCAATTTTTCTTTGCAAAATAAACGCATCTTTCTGTACTAGTCAATAAAGATTCTATTTCTCTCTTTTGTTTTTTCTGCGTTGGTTAAAGACGAAAACTACTTTTTCACGTTAGCATTATTCACGTAAAATTAAAAAAAAAAAAAACAGACCTAGAATCTAGTGAAATGCATGTTTAATACAGAAGATATTAAGATAAAGTTCTTTCGATTCAAAATGAATTGATAAAAAAAAATGATTTTAAAAACAAAGTGAAAGCCGGACATTTTCATACTATGCATTCAACGAAAAAGCTGTGTGAAGCGTCTAGTGTGGTAGCTTAACTTACTAGTACCGATGGCTAGCACCTGTGAAAGGGAAGCAATTTTGTAAGTCTCTCTTGCCAAGGCATAACCTCTCCACAGCAAGTCCTATATACTATGCAGCACCTCCTCGTGGTGACAGATAGAAACAGGCTATGAAGCCTCAGGCTAATCTACAAGGGTCTAGGAGGAGTTTTGGCCCCAAGATGTGAGGTAGTCATGGCCCATCGTCGTGCGGACACGCCCTGCTGCCCACAAACCAAACCCCTAGCTATAGGTCAATAGCCGCACAGCAATGTGTTTGTCTCTGCAAGGTATAAGGCATAGAGAGTAGACCCTAACAGAAAATCCGTTCTTGGAGCCCCGTAGACTGAGGGAAAGTAGTACTACTGTCACAGCCTGGTTTTTATTATAGGCGTGATAACGCGAATGTCGTGTTATGTAGATACCTCTTGTAGATAATATAATATTCCTTGTATACTTAGTTAAATACTTTCACTCGTGCACTAGATTTGCTAGTGCGTGAGGACACTAACATGCTGAACTCTTTGACCACAATATTTAGAATAATTAATAGACTCACTGGTAGCAGACATGGTTTTTATTACATGTAAAATATAATTAACAAAAGACATTGGCAAGTCCAGCCATCAAGAAATATTCACAAAACATAGTGCGTTATAATCCAATGAAATACTTCAGATATCACGCATACTCCAAAATCAACCTTAATATCTATACATTACTACACTGGATAAGATATCCACAATATACCTCTCTCTACGAGAGTCCAAGATCAACTGCCGTGTCCACCTCGTGGTCAGTCCCCGACCAGGAAAAATCTCGTGCTAACGTGCACGGAATGGTTCAGTGATTACTAGTCACCAAATATTACAGGGGTTCTAAAACTATACACATGTCATACATGACACCTACTCTCTGGTTAACTCCTGCAGCCACTGTGATAGTAAATGTTATTGTTTTGTCAGGTCCGTCCTGTTATTGTAACCCAGTAACCCACATTGCTGGCATGTCGACAGAATGTGCTAATTAACAAATAAAGGGTATTCTTACGTATTTCTGATCTTCTGGCTAAATGTACTAGTAGACATACAAATAAAAACACTGCAAAGAACTTCACGATTCAACTTTCAGCTTCATATAATTTATTGACTATTATCTGTAACTATTTGTCACTGTAGCATGTAGCGTAGAAAGACTGTACAATATCTGTCAGTTTACAAGTAGCTATACCTCGTTGCAATTTATCTCTTCTCAACTGGCATCGAGCCGTATTCCACAAAACGGACCAACGACACACTTCCCAGTGTCGCTACAGGTCTCCCAAAGCTGATCCAAGTCGTACTCAAGTCTACCGAATCAGAGCCGTACATGTCTTACATCGACTGTATCGACTGTAACGGCTTAAGTCCTCTGTAGTTCGCCGTATAGAAATAGCGAAAAAGACTGGACTTCTAATCAACAAAAAGAAAACAGAAGTTATGAGGATCAACAACAGACAAGAGAACCCAATCATGCTACAGGGAGAGAATATCCCTGATACGGACCACTTCACATATCTGGGAAGTAGAGTTGGTAAAGACGGCGGAGCTGATGATGATATACTAATTCGGATCAATAAAGCTAGGTTTGCCTTTTCAACTCTTCAAACTATCTGCGCTCTAAGGCATTATCTCTACACAACAAGATACGAATCTATAATACAAACGTTAAGTCTGTCCTTCTATACGGTTCAGAAACTTGGAGAGTCACTAAAACAAATATGAAAAGCTTTAGACCTTTGTTAACAGATGCCTACGCCGGATATTAGGAATGAGGTGTCCAAAAAAGATAACTACTATCGATTTGTGGGAGAGAACTAGACAAAAGCCCATATAACCTTTATAACCTGTATAACCTTTGTTAATATACTCACATTTGTTAAGTTCGTTGTTTATTTTACAATAATACTTAGTCTGTTTTTCTGTATTACTTCATAGAAAAGATCTATTGTGTAAAATTAAATATAATTATGGTAATTTCCCTCTTCTGAACAAGTTAAACACTTCTGCCGCAATTTTTAAGTTTGAATTTTTATAGCTGTAATAGGCAAACATATATAAACTCGTCATCCATTTGTCAATAAAAAAAAACTATATTGTTTTTTTACGCTACGCTTAGTTACAATAAAATATAATGTTGATAAGGTCAATAAGGTTTAACGCTAACATCAACGAACACCATTCTCCGCTCTGTACACTAACGAACTCTTCATGTTATTTATTTAAAATAATATTATCTTCACTTTTTTTTTCTAAATATCAATTTCTTTTTAAACCAACTCAAGACCAACAGATTAGTGTTACTTTTTCCACTTAAAATTGGTCCCTTCTCTGCTAAACCTTCAACTTTACATGGGGTCATACCTAGATCTAGTTGACCCCGCAAAATAACAACTGCATGACCTTGCGCATCTAGCCCGCTCACTCCACTCAATGAATGTGATGTAATTGGGTACCTGATTGATCAATAAAACGTGGGAAGCGTGGTCGAGAGGCTAAGTGCGCTCGAGGTTCAACACCCGAGTCGGGCAGAGTTGCATTTACTGAGCGCGTAAAGGCAAGAAAACCAACTCCTAGATACCCCCTCCCCCCACTGGACCACAAATGAGATTGGACCAAAGCGCTCTGAGCATGCTATAAGCATGAAAGTAGCGGTATATAAAAGCTATAATAATAATGATAATTTCCTGCAACTTTTTTTTCTGGAACTGTGTTGATGATATCATGCTAGGTATACCTGTCTAGTCTGGTCAATCAAGAATAAGAGCGCCAAGAAGTGGAAAAAAAAAAGAGAGAGCAGGATTGTGCCACTCATGAAAACATGTTTTTTTTCCTTCACACTCTATTCAACTCTACCCCTACATTAAAGCACTATATTTATCGATATTCCCTTTCTTTTTTATTCATTCATGACCTTTGGTTTAACATCTAAAACAAAAGCAAAATTAAGTAAGAAAATGTTAGACCTATACAAAATAAATCAAAGAAATGTCCAATTCCCGGCCTTGAGTTACATCCCTCTAATATGAATTTTCAACATTAAAGGGAAACTCCGATGGTTTTGACAATTTTTGATATAATATGCGTTTTGATTTACAGATAATGAATATATGATTCTTTTTTTTTTCTTTGCAATAATAACTTTGTATTTGATGTTTTTCCGACGTAATTTGCCTGCGCATCCAAAACAGTCAGACTTTCACCGGGTTTCTATGTGACGTCACAAATGTGTTTAAATCTATTGACTTATTGTATAATAGAAGACTACAGCAAAGTTTACATTCTCGTAAAAGAAATATATCTTGGTCTATGCAGTTAGATCTAGGATCTTGTAAGCAAAAAAAAATGCGTATTAAAAGTAGATTTACATGCTTGACTAACCCCGGCAGTCTGTATTTTCACTCCAGACCACTCAACACACAAGCACTATCGCTTGGTTGTCTTGTCATGACCGACCACACGTAGTCTCGACTAGCCTTACACTGACCAGTTTGTTCGAATCAGTCAGACACACGATCTATTTACATCTTGGGACAGAGAGAGAGGCTTGAATGAAAATGTTACTCTCTTTCTTCTCGAGTTGATTATCCTAATGCTTTTAGATCTATCTATACATGTATATATATATATAACTGTATCATAGCTCTGGACTAGGCGTGACAAAGCCTAACAGCCTAACAGCTACTGTAAGAATGAAGCGAGACGATTGGTTAAATGTAGTTTCTCTTTCAGTATTGTTGAGGGAAGTGACGTATGAACTAGCTTATCTTATCTTATATAATACAGACGTTACTTCAAAAAAGAAGATGATTACGTCCTACGTGCCATGCATTTAGTCATGCATATTAACCAATGACTTAAATTCTGAAAAGTCACTGGCTTTTCTGGCTAGCTCAGGCAACCCATTCCATGCTCTAATAGCAATAGGGAAGCAGGAGTATTTGTACAAATTTGTCCTAGCATATGGGACGAGGAATGTGCCTTTATTTTTGTGTCTTTCAGAGTATTTTATTAAATTTTGTTTTTGTATTTGAAGATTATGGTTCAGTGTTTTATGTATAATTGCTACTTTACTTTTGAGTCTTCTGTCCTGAAGGCTTTCTAAATTTAGTGATTTTAATAATGGTGTTACTCTAGTCAAATGTGAATATTCGTTTGTTATGAATCTCACTGCTCTATTTTGTGTTTGTTCCAGTTTCTTAATGTTTTCTTGAGTTGAGGGGTCCCAAACGGTGGATGCATATTCTATTATTGGCCTAACCAAGGTTAAATAACATTTTAGTTTTATGTTCTTATTTGATTTATGGAAATTTCATTTAATAATAAACCCTAATGCTTTGTTGGATTTTTTTATAGCTTGAAACAAACATCTCATAGAACCCCGTTTTTTTTTTTTGAGATGTCAAGAATTTACTGACTAATTTATTTAATAGAAATGTTTCTAAGCATTTAAATTAAAAATGGTAAAATGTTTACTATTACAACTTTTTATGCAGAATTTAAATATGTCATTAACTCAAATTTGAAAAACAATCGGAGTTTCCCTTTAAAATAGCGTTCGTTAGTGTCATTGATAGTGATAAAGACCGTTCGTTAGTGTCATTGATTGTGACAAAGTAATATTATGGAACACCCCAAATTTACACATAGACTATGACTTGTGTGTGTTATTAGACCTATTTAGAAGCTTTTTAGATATTTCATGTTTAGCTGATACTTAGATTTTCTAAAAAAATTTCCTTAACCCCTGATCTACCCTCCTTCTGTCCTAGAAGAAAAAAAATGGCATCGTCCTACCAGGGCTCTTTGAGCTCGTGTAAAACCCTTGTTTTTCAGAGTAAACGAAATTAATTCTGTCTTAACTATACATATATACTATACTATAAAATCGTCATAGCTATCAAAATAGAGGCTCATTTTAACCAAGATTGTTGGATGTTCATTAATTTAAAAAAAATAGGGGGTGTTCAGAAGAGGGAAATTACTTATGTATAAAATACTATTTGATGAGACAGAATGGATGTATATGAAGAAATCGGCAAGTTTTTCTTCTTCATGCTACCATCATGCTCATTGCATAATTTCCCTTGAGTTCTTGACCACTCATGTTTTATTGTTTTAAAAATGTCTACAAATGTATTAGATATTAAATGAATTGTAATTTCTTGACAAAAAAAAAAATGAACCAAAATTTTTTTTACCAACGATCCTCATTTTTTTGCGTGTAAAGTGTATTCATTCTGTGGATTACTTGTCATTTTGTGGATTTTTTGTGTTACTGGTTAGAGTGGAATGGGCGAGTACTATGTAGTTTGTTTTTTCCTCGTAGTTTAGTTATCATTCTTTTTCTTTTATGTCTATTTACTTGTAATAATTGTTAATTAAAATGTCATTTAAGACATTTTTCATTGAAAAAAAAAGGAACTGGATAGTGGACCTCTCCATCCCCCAGGTACATTGCTTCTAAAGCTGGCAGGACTTGGGGCCAATAAGGCCACTATGGCGAGCCTAACTGGGTGCCTAAAACTAACACCTGTCGAAGTGAGTTCTTAGTACCCCTTCGAGAACCCCTTTGTCTGGTTCTTGGTCCCAAAATCTGCTCGAGTGAGAACCTGTATACTAGGGAAATAATTCGGAACTGTTAAGACCTCAAGGTAGAATTCTCTACCATGGAGGATGAAAAAAATCAGTATTACTCTTCACTAGATAGCACCAACTTTAAACAAAGCAAGGATAGAAGAAATATTGGAGCCTTCGCAGAAGATAAAGTCTATCAAGCTAGGCAAATCAGATAAGTAGGTGGCTTGAGTAAAAATCCGCAAACAGGCCGAGCTTTTCCAATATATTTAGTAAAAATACAAGGATGATCTGAGGACCTGAGATGACTCAATTTTCATCGGCAGTATTGGTTCTCATATTGTAAGCAAAGAATGGAACTCACTCATTACTGTTGAAAATAAACAAGTCACATTCACGTTGGATACGGGAGCACAAGTCAATAGTCACCCATACAGAATCTTCAAGCAATTAAAAAAAAAAGAAAATACTCAAATCAACAACCAGACTTACTAATTACAGTGGAGAAAGATTGAAGCAAAGCACACATTAAATGTACTGTTTAAAGTAAGACAGCCGTAATAGAATTTTAAATTTTGAAGACACATTCAAAGCTAATTATTGGTTTACAAGGCTGCCAAAAAAATGAATCTAATGAGAAGAGTCGACTCTATAGAGGACGATTTACAGCTACGTAGATGCATTTACTGGCTTAGGCTGCATGGAAAAAGAATATTCTATAAAGTCAATTCAAACATTAAACCTGATGTACACGCAGCTAGCACTACTTGGGGAATTAAATAAATAAATAATAAGAATGGAATGTGAGGGTCAACTCACTAGTTATTGTACAATAGAAATAAGGCGAGTTAAGGATTTTTCTAGACTCTAGAGCCTTAAAAGAAAGCCACGCAAAGAGAATATTATAAATTATCTACTATTGAAGAAATAGCTAGCCGACTAAGTAGCAGTCAAGTGTTTACAGTATTAGATGCCAACTCTGCCTTTTGGCAAATTAATTAAGAACTAGTTAAGAACTGTACATATCTCACAACTTTCAACACACCTTTTGGTAGATCCAAGTTCCTTCGTCTACCATTAGTTTAAACCCTTCTGCAGAAGTATTTGCAAACAAAAATTCACGACGCTTTCGACATTATACAAGGGGTTCAGAGATACAAGGACGAAATATTGAAAGCAGGTAGATCGATAGAGGAGCATGACGATAGACTAAGAAAGTTCTTGACATAGCAAGAAGGTAAGGAATCAAACTGAAGCCATCTAAATGTAGCCTAAGAGTACAAGTCAAGTTTGCACGGGATTTCATTACAGGTAGTAATATAAAGCCTGATGATTCAAAGATTGAAGAAATACAATCCAAGCCATACTCTACAGATCGCAAAGAAATAGAAAGATTTTTGGGTATAATTAATTATCTTGGTAAATTCTTGCAGAACTTTTCAGAAATAACTGCCCCATTTAGGGAGTTACTTAGACAAGACAACGAGTGATATGGTTAGAACGGCTGTGGATTATTTAAAGAGTTTGATCACTACCGCCCCTGTTTTAGCCTTTTATGAAGTTTTACAGCCAGTCAATTTGTCTGTGGATGCTTCACAGGAGGGACTTGGAACAGTATTAATGCAGAATGAAAGACCGGTGGCTTACGCATCAAGATCTTTACAGACTGTGAAAAAAAAACATATTTACAAATAGAAAAAGAAATGCTGCTATTTTCTTCGGAGTTGAACATTTCTAATAAAGTTTGAAACAGATCGAAAACCTTTAGAAGAGGTCATCAAAGGGCCTTTGACATCTACACCACATAGGCTTTATTGGATGTTTCTTCGTCTAATAAAATGTGAAACACTGCTGGAATATAAGTCAGACAAAGAAATGTCTATTCCAGACACACTGTCAAGAGCATCGCTACCAATCAAATATCCCTCAAGTGAAGACTGGGATGCACAAGTTCATCTGATCGTCAATAGCTTACCCATGTCAGATGAATATAGGAACAAATTTCAGCAGAGAAGCGCAGATAATGTTTTAAGGCTTTTAAAAATCAAATTAAGATATACTGTCCCAACAAGAGAGCTGAATTTCCACAAGAAATTCGAGTATATTCAGGATTTAAAGAAGAATTTAGTGAAAACAATGGTTTACTTTTTACGAAGAAAGGTTAATAGTACAAAAAGTATTGCAATATAAACCAAACTACAATCATTCCATATTCTTTGATTAAAACAGTGCTATAAGCTGAATTAGTCCCCTTTATAGGTCGTTGTCTGTGGATTAGTGAACACATGAAATATAAACAATAGATAAGAATACAATGTTACCAATGCATTAACTTATTATTCAAATGATTTGGAAATATTCTAGATATTAACTTTGTATTTCCTTGTCAAATATTGTTATTGTTCAGTGATCGTTGACCACTTATTAACAGTTCGTTTATTATACAACATGGTTTGCTGTTGTTATTAAAGTAAAAAATACATGAGGCTGACGAGGTAGGTAACTTAGTTGTGTATATTATCCCCTAGCTAAACACTAAAAAACCACCTTGGCATGCAAACTATGAGAAAAACAAAAAAGTTGATGGGCCGATGATGAGAAAATGATATAAACACATTGAGGATGAAAACGAATATATATAATCTTGGTTATTTAAAATATGACATGGGAATAGGTACTATAGACTACTACAATGAGATAGTAAAGAAAATGAAGACTTAAAAACATTTTTGGAAAAAGGAATAAATTTATGTATCTTGTTACTTTGTATATTTGTGGAGTCCTTTGCAATTGACTTGCCAGCATATTATTATTTACAAGTATTAATGCTTAATTAAAAGACACTAGTGAAATCTGCCCATGTGGAGTGTCACCAGAGAATGCTGACCATATTCTCAAAAACTGCTCTCTTTTCCATAAGACCCGTACAAAACACTGGCCCCAAAACACCCCAATGGAAAGAAAACGATATAGAGAGCTCCCCGATTTGGAAACCACATTGCAGTTCATCTCATGTATTGGTCTCTAGTCATCTGAACACTCCAACAGAACAATGAGAACAAAGAAGAAGAAGAAAAACCTATTTCATGCATTTAATATTTACCTTCTATATTTGGCAAATCAAATTTTTTTGAGAACGTTCCATTATATTGTGTTACAATCACGCATTCAATTAAGTTGTCTTTAGTAATAAGTTCAGCTTTCAAACTAAATGTAAGACTGTCCTGACTCAGTTTAAATTGGCCTCCTTTTGGAGAACGTGGAGAACAGGGAGTATCGTCTTCAGCAGGAGACATTTTGCAAGTAAGTAGCATTTCCCTATCGAATTCAAGAACAACATCCAAGACACTTTCTATGCCATCTAAGGTCCAGCTACACGTATAGTAATGATAATTGGAATCTTTTTCATGGACAACATTAGTGTTAATAAACAAGCCACACGTATGAACTGTAAGGGCCCACTCTGTAAAAATAACAAAGTATTTATATATATATATATTTCAATGTAATCGTGCTCGTTGAAATTATTTTTTAAATAATTTACAACTATAATTGAAAAACAAAACTAATGATGTGTCAAATACAAGCCATAAATGATAAATATTTATGTAGATACATATCTAAGAAGACGATTAATAGTTAGAGTGTATTTTTTTTGTTTGGAGGGAGATATATAGACTAATGTTTGGGTTACAAAAGCGTTTGGAAAAATAATTGAAATGAAAAGCTGCCCTATTAAACAGTTTTATATTTTCGTCGCATTTAATTCACCATTTTGTCTCATTTAAAAACTTGCTCCCTGGAGCTGCTTTTCATTTATGTTCAATATGGATGTATCATTTATTTGTTTCAGCATTTTAACATTTATATTTAGGTTTAAGATTTGCAACAAGATCTGGCAGTCAGGAGAATGGCCCTAGCCCTGGATCCAATCACTCTTCCAAAGAAAGGCAATTTACAACTCAAATTTCACGCGACACCGGAGTTATAAACCACCCCAGAAAAGTCCAGTTGAACATTATACTGTACCGGCTAAACCTATTGACCACTGGCGGATTCATATCAAAATTCTTTTTTAAAAATAAATTATAATAAATATTTCATTCAATGAATAATGTAATAAATAGAAAATATATTTTATAATGAACCATTGATACCTTTTCCATTTAGATCCATGTTTGTATCAATGTGGGAATCCATAAATGAAGCCTGAATTAGTAATAAAGAAGTCTGTTACCTTTTCAGAAAACTTACCTCCCCTGAATTTTTTATTTTATTTTAATGTGGTGTATTTTTTAAGAAAAATCTGCCTGAATAGGTAATTTAAAAAAATTAAATGTTTCACTTTCGGAAAAGAAAAGAATTTGCCTTTGCATCAGAAGTTTAAGTGATTTAAATATCGTGAAGATTAATTTCCATTTTCTTTTATCGTTTTTGAGATATTAAGGGGACAGACAGACGGACGGACGAAAGAGCTGAACAATGGACAGACGGAAACACAGACTACACAAAAGTAATATCAGGTATCCCTCTCTTTCGGGTGTCGCTAAAAACACTCATTTTTATAAATTTCCACACTGTCCGATGCCGATCTGCCTTTCTCATGTATTATTATTTTCATTACTGTAATTTTGATGGTGGTTTCAACTGAAGTGTGCCTACCACATTTTCTGAAAATGTTGCAAGGCTTCTTGATTTCGAGCCCCAGACTTCCATTTTTGCACCTTTGTGCATCTTTTGTGATATGCTGATCTAATTGTAATAAATATTACGTTATTTTTTTGGAGCTCATTGTACTCCAGTTATTGAGAGCTTGACCATGGCAATCACAAGGGGTATAAGATTCTGGTCAACAGGTACACGTGAATGGTAGAAGGGTGTATATCAGGTGTTTAATCTGGAAAACGGTGTGATATTTTTAAAGTGCGGAGTTTGGAGGTAGTAGTTTGTTGTATGTAACTTTGTTTTGGGATTGATTCCTATGCATATACGTTTAAGTATTCAAGTAACGCAACGTTTACTTTATAATACAAGTTAAGTCATTTCTTTGAGAGAGAGAGAAAGAGAGAGAGAGAGAGAGGGAGCAATAGAGTGAGAGTACATGTGTCATGTGCAGAGAGAGTAGGATCTCTCATTGAGCTTCCTGGCGTCCTAATGGCAGAGACTAAAGTTTGGCTTGGAGTGGCTCGCCAGCGATTGACAATACCACACAAGGCGATCTCTATACTGAGGCGGCTTTTAGCAGTGATCGCCCTTAACGTAAAATAAGCTTTTTTTTAAGTATCTTGTTTTTATTTTTCTTGTTTGTTTGGACAGCTTATCTTTTGTATCAAGAAAATGCAGTAAAAAAAAAAACAACGTAAAATAGTGGAAGATAGTTTTGGTAACGTTACCAATAGCCTATAGCTAAAGGATCAAATATATATATTATAAATTTTAAATACCTTCCAAATTATGGTCGCAGTATAAGAGTGCCTAATTCTCCGATGCCTAATTTCCGCCTTTTCAAAAGTGCCCAATGTACCGTGCCTAAATTTTCTGGTGCCAAAATTTTGTATGGCTGAATTACCGGCTACCTCATGTTACGAAGTTTACATTTCCTGTTGCTTAAAATTCGAGTGCCTAAATTTCCAGACATATTTGAATATAATCATTACGTTTGTGTCAGCAAGTAGTTCATTCATGTGAGATTTTCTTGTGCATTGAAGGTTTTTAACATATACATGTAAAAGTCAACGTAAGATAGAACTATTAAGTTATGCTCCAATTTAGAATTATCTTCTTCTTAAATGATACACTTACCAGTTGAAGTTGGTCTTCCAATTTCTTAAGACTTAACTAGCAACAATGATAAAATATTAAATATAAAAATAGCAATAATAATAATAATATCGATCTAGTTATGAGAAATATTTTGTCGAAATTGACACACTGACATTTAAAAAGTCTGAGTGAAAAAAAAACACCAAAAGTAAACGATCATTGGTAAATTTACTTGCGATTGAATTTCTTTTTTTTATATTCTTCATATTTCTACTAGCGAATACCCGTGCTACGCTAAGTTTCAAGTAATAGGTATTGTTGTGACATGATTAGGATTTAGTTATTTGTTTCGGGAGTAGGGGAAACATTTTACTTAGTGACGAATGACGTGATAGATCGTTAAAAAGTAAGAACAATCTAAAAGACTACTATCATGCTTTATGCATAAAACATACTCAGAGCGATGTGGTCTATTCTAATTTATGAAACAAGTGTGGTTAGGTGATTACTGGGAGAAGGTTTTCCGACTTTTGTACAATAAAATGTATTTTGTTTGGCTATAAACTCATATCGTCTGGCAGTGTTCCCAGTTGGCCTGATGCAAATTGCTTTATGTACAACTGATAACGAAGAGTAAGGCTATTAGAAATTAATGTCAAGGAAACCTAATACTTGTGGGCCTAAAATATACTACGAAAATATTTAAAGTTATATTTTTAAATGTATCTGTATTGAAATCTAAATGTCTCATGAATCTAAATTTAGCTTTTTTATTGACAAAATGCTACTCACCAAAAATTGACAAACAAAGTAAGTGCCTCATTTTTTTTTTCATTTCCAACTCTTTTCGAAAAAACTGTTTCTACAACATTATGAATCTACTCGAGAGCGTTAAACGTTTCCTGACTGCCAGGTAGGGCATAGACAACGCACAGAGTGTGCCTTACATGGGGGCATTTGTATGGTTGTTTAAAAATAGATCTAAAAAAAAAAACAACTAAGGCCAGCAACTTTGAAACAAAAAAAAAAAGGCCCATAATCCAACAAGCGTTGTACAAAAAAAAAGAATCACAACGTATTTTGCAATTAACTTTTTTATTAGGGCAGTTATTAGTTGTATATCTCTTTGTTTCGTGACAAAATTAACTATCTCTACACACAACGATAGCACAACACATGTATTTACCACTTGGTGAGGGATTCTTCAACTACTTGCATTAATTTCTAGGAATATGTGTTGACGATTTAATGAAATAACAATTATTGCTTTTAAGCAATTAACCGGAAAAAAAAAATAGATAACAAGATATTAGAAAGAAAAAAAAGAAACAAAAGGAAAATTAGAGTAATTGAAAGAGTAAAAAGAAAGAATTATTTTGATAGACAGAGAAAGAAAACATAAAGAGAGAGAGAGAAAGAGAGAGGGAGGGAGATAAAGGGAAAAAAAGAGATAGAAAAAGAGAGCAAGGCAGAATAAGTGACAAAAAGTGAGAGAAGGAGAGAGAAATAGGGAGAGGAAGAACGAGAAAGAAGAAAAGAAGAGAAAAAAAGAGAAAGAGTGAAAAATAGAGAGAATTAGAGAGATAAAGAGAGAGGAAAAGAAAAAGAGAGAAAGAGAAAGAATGAGTTAGAAAGAGAGATAGTGGGAATCAGACGAGAGAATGAGAGAAAAAGAAAGAGAGTGAAATAAAGAGAGAGAGTAAAGTGAAAAGAGAGAAATTAAACAAAAGAAGTCCAAAAAAAAAGAAAAGTTCAAGTCAGAGATTGATGAATTCAAAGAGAAAGAAACATAAAAAGAAAAAGAGACAGAAATAAAATAGAGTGAGAGAAAGAATATCAGAGAGATAAAGAAAGAAACTCTCTAGAAGTACAACACTTTTTTTTTGTTTACAAGTATTTAAAGTTTTCAAATTGAAAGAAAACAAACCAATGGTTTCGACTTTGAACTGCCACAATTCTAGTGAGCCATTTCAATGACAAGTTAAAACACATCTGGCTGTTACCCTTACTCTCATTGTCTTGAACATATTGCGTCTATGTCAAATTAAGGCACACGATGACTCAATTGATCTTTGTTTTCGCTTTTGTTTGGTGTGCGTTAATTTTTGTTATAGCATTCTTTATGCAGTCTATCCCCACTATCTTTTGTGGACATTGGTTGGAAGAGGGTATTAAAGAGCAGGTTTCAATGCTGATATTTGGTGCTTAGTCTACATTCAGCATCAAACTCTTTCCTACCGGCTGCCAAGCAGTTCAAGCGCATCTTCACACACGCATTTTAAAAAAAGTTTCAGCTGTGGTACATTATGTCTATGGCCTCCTTCAGTCGCGAAGCTGTGGATCATCTCATGGAAATAAGATGAAAGCCTGGCCATCGGATGTCAGTTCCCCCTCTCCACGCAGGTGATTTATCCAAAGGAACGGCAGTCCCGATACAGTTTGGGTCAGCGGCGCCGCAGGTTATCACAGGGTACAACACTAGGTGATGCAAACTGTCTTAGGGGCGCCAGCTCCTCATTTTTCATCAGGGTTGACTCCCAAAGTTTTTCCCATGACTGGGTATAAGAGCAAGGGGCAAAGCCGAGTAACTGGCGCCATAATCAGTAAGCTGGCTACCCACATAAAAGAAGGTAAACTTTAAATTCAAAGTTTACTTTGCCTTGCAGCTATACCCAGCCATGGTACATTATGTATGTTAAGAAATAAGCAGTTATAATTATTTTGTTTAATAGCCTTCTGATTTAGAAAAAAAGCTGGTCGACTGGCTATTTGTGTATCTGGGCAAATGCCTAATTGGACTGGGGTCTGCCGAATGGGCCACTTTAAGTGTTAGTAAGTTTCAATTCTTTTTATATAATTCATCATCATCCTTAAACTCCATTTGCAAAGCACTGAACAGAAACATTGCTGTTTTGCGTAGTGCATGCATGTCTTCATAACATCAAAAATTGTTGGTTTACTTGACATATCTAGACGGAGATCAGCAAGTCTGGGGCAGTCAAAAGAATAAGAGACACGGTTTCCTCTTCTTCCTTGCAGCGGGGGCACCGTGTGTCTAAATTTGGGCATAGCCGTGAGCAATGTCCTGCACTGTGCTCAAAAAGCTTGCTTAGGCCTGGACAGCCTCCACTACGGGGAAGAGAGATTATAGCCAGAGCGTGATAAAACCTTCCAGTCTGCTTGGTGGGTGAAATATGCCCTCCCTGATCTTCTGATGGGACAATATTTTAGCCAGTCAGACCTATATGACTCGCTACCCATTGCATTATTACAGGGGTGCCATAGCCTTGTTTGACGGGTGATGACTGTGTAGATATTATAAAAATCATGGACCCTCCGAAGTCTTGATGACTGTGTCAATATTGAGGGGGGGGGGGGCATGGCACTGGGTTTTGCAAAGGCCTGTACTACAGGTTGTGAGTCAGTGATCAAAACAATCTGTGTTGCCCTCAAATGTCCCTCGCCGAGTTCGTAGTAAATGACATTTAAGGCTTTACAGACTGTCATGGCCTGCACACCAAAACTGCAAACACTACCAAATGATCCAAAGATTAATGAGTCAGAGCCAAGAAACGCGATGTATGTTTTATAGCCTACTCTTCCAGTATCTATCGATGCCTGCCCATCAGTAAATGTAAAAATAGCACTGGGCTTTTGTGATATCTAGTGCTAGTATTTGATTGTCGTAAGACATTCGGTCCAGTGCTAGAATTTGAAGGTCATTAGATGAAAGACTTATTGGTATTTAAGGTCTACTACTTTCAAGCGTATGTATGCGGATTGTTGGGCAACACCAAGGGCGAATGTGATGAGTACGATGAATGTTTTCTCGGTTGATGGAGGGGCCAGCTTTATCGGATAGTCTAGTGGCATGATGCATAAAAGACTGCGTCTTGATATGCCTTTTTTCATCTCCAACCATCCACAAGTTTTTTAGCTGGAAAGTATTCATCCAGCCTTTTATAGCGCTCAAGCCAAGTCAATATTAACCGTCCCTTCTGAGGTTTAGTGCATCTAAATTAGCCATTGTTTTAGCCGCATTTACTAGGCTTATCCTAAAGATTCAATGAACAAATCGTAGTGTTTAGGACTGTATTTTATCCATTTATTTATTAATAGTCCTAGATCCATAGATTTGCACAGGTAGACTTTGATCGGACAGCTCACAAATACAGTGATCGAAGCATGTTTTTCGGGCTTCACATTTCGTTGAAGCCAGCTACCGCACAATTCAAAGTTTCCCTGCGGCATTTCTGACAACTTCCTTAATGTGCTCACACATTTTTAGTTTGCGATCTAAAATTACACCAAGGTATTTGGGTAGCAATTATGAAGCCCGTGAAAAGGACGCATGACAGGACAAAGCCTTGGAGCAGGCCGTGCTCGAGGGTTATTTCCCCTGAGACTTCTCCGCATATCTTGGTTCTTATTGTACGCTCTTGTAGAGATTCTTTAATACAGTAATATATCCGCCGCCGCATTACCACGGCTCTTATCTTTTGAAGCAAACCAGGTCGCAGTACTTTATTCTTTGCCTGTTTTTAGTCAATGTAGACTGTGTATTTACTTTCGGTCATTTGAAATCCTTTTGCCACTTTCTGCATAAAGATGTTGAATTGGTCTATAGCAGACATTTCAGCCTGAAACCATTATGTTCTGGAGCTATATATACTCTCAAGGTACCAAACTACTAACTCATTCACCATTTTCTCAGCATCTTTACCTCACAAGATGTAAGTGAAATGGGCCCTATAACCCTCAACAGTAGAAGCATCTTTTTCTGTTAGGTATAGGAATAATGGTGGCACGTTTCCAGGTCCTAGGTAGATGACAATCTGTCTATGTTCTAATTGTCACGTCCCTAGTGACACCTCATTGTTTACAAAATGAGGATATTGTACCTATCTCAAATCAGGTCAGCGAACCCACGATTAAATGCCAAAAAGACGCCGATTAAAACTTAGTTCAAGACTAGCGCAGGGAAACAAAATGAACGTAGGTTAAATTACAAAAACAGTTCCTAGTGACACCTCATTGTTCACAAAATGAGGACATTGTACCTATCTCAAATCAGGTCAGCGCACTCACGCTTTAATGCCAGGAAGACGCCGATTAAAGCTTAGTTCAAGGCTACAGCAGGAAAACATAATGAACGTAGGTTAAATTACAAAAACAATTACAAGGAAAATTAAATGTCAACGGGTAAAGGAGTCAAGGATGGGTATTGAGATGTCACGATTCTTTATCCTAAAGAATTATATAAAAGGCGGAGTGTTAGCTTGAGAAGAGAGAGCTAGAAAGTTACGCTTAGAAGTCGCTAGTTTTTAAAGTAAATATTTACTCATTTGTTTATCATTTTCACTGAATCCTGTATCTGTTTTATATATCTTTGTACATACGATTATTGTTTCAAGTTCAAGTTTTAAATAATTAAAACTCGAGAAAACATATCAGCACTTTGTTACTTCATTGATTATTGAAGTGTTTGAACTATAATCAAGGCACCTCCGAACCCACATATGTCACAAGTTTATAGCATCGAGATCTTCAAGTTAAATAGACATAATAAACACCTGACACTATTTACAAATGCCAAGAGCATCGCCATTCCTTTTGGGGGATGAAACCGTCCGTCTCTAAAGCCTTTTTGAGCTGGCATTTCCTTATGGTAGCATAAAGCTCTCACCTATCGAGAAATGGGAGTTCATCTTTTCTTTAGCACTTTTGTCTTTGTTTCCTTACGGTCTTTTTCTTTCATAAACTTTTGCAAGCCTTATCAATGGCTTTGGACATTGGGAATTTCTTGGCAGACTTGTTGATTTTAGAAAAAGATTTGATCAAATAGTTATCCCACTGGGTGAAAGTAATGGGGTTGCTTTTTTCGTACACCAAGCATTTCAAAGATTTCTCAGAAGACTTAACCCCTTAAAACTTTCCCTTAGGTCTAACCATGCAAACGTTTTGTTTTCAACGTTCTTGTTTTTCATTGTTAACAGACGTGTTGACTAGTTGGCTGAGTATGTTATATATCCGTATGAGCGTTGGATACTTTGGGTTCTTTTTGGACCCTTTGGTATACCCTTTAACGTGCCGTAACAAGCTTGTTGATTTCAGCTGTACAAAAGTCCTTGAAATTTTTACAAGGGTAAGTCCGAGGAATGAAATTTTTAGCCATGCTCATGATTGCTGCTGTTATTTGACGGTACACAAGGTCGAAAGAGCTAGACTGTAAATGAAATTTTTCAAGGGCAGTATCGACAGTTGCCTCGCATCCTTCCATATTAACTTAACTATAGTACCACTTTGTGACTCTTTAGTTGTCTTGGTGCTTAATATAGAAAGAGTGTCAGTCTTTAATATTGGAATGTGGTCACTACCTAAATTGCCTAGTACTTTGTAAGTTATGACAAATTCCAAGTTAGCAGAGACTAAATAAAAGAAATTTCTATCCATGATACTGAACCATTGCTGTCATGCTGAAGAGTAGGCAGGGAATTTTTTTTGTTTTTGCAAAAGAAAAGAATTTGCAGAATTGCACAGGTCATAATATTGTTAACAAACATATCAGTGTTATCATAGCCCCAGGAAGGTGAAGGAGCATTTAAATGTCTAGCTAAGGTAGTGTCTATGGTGATAGTCTCTCTGACATCTGAAGCCAGTTCTTGTTTTGATGGATTATAAACATTGAGGCACTAGAAGCGTCTATTGTTTTTCCATGGAGTAGCTTGATTAATGCATGCTTTCTAACCTGAATGGCTTCTGTGAGAATATCTCCTTCCGGTGTTCTCCCGTGTGCAAGCATGTCAATGGCTGTGCTCAGTTCCTTTACTGAGGGCGTTTCGTCTAATTAATTCAAAACTGAGAGTGTTTTTAACAAACATATCAGTGTCATCATAGCCCCAGGAAGGTGAACGAGCATTTAAATGTCCAGCTATGGTAGTGTCTAGGGTTATAGTCTCTCTAACATCTAAAGCCAGTTCTTGTTTTGATGGATTATAAACATTGATGCGCTAAAAGCGTCTATGGTTTTTCATGGAGTAGCTTGATAAGGGCATGCGTTCTAACCTAAATGGCTTCTGTGGGAATATGTTTCTAGTAGCGTTTTCCATACATGGCAGACTTGCTTCAAACCAGTCCTCATTTTTCTTTGTTTCATTCTTAAAGCCCAGTGATGATGTTTGGTACATTACGTTTACGACATTCACAGCTTCATTTACTCATTGAGATCAAACCGCGTACTATGACGTAGGAACACTTACTCATTCGCAAAGATGTGCGCCTTCAACTTTTGATGTCTTTTAGTAAGTAAGCGTCTCTTATTGTTATCATGAAACAGAAGTGTTTTAAAACTATAATGGTATGTAATATTCTCCTCCCTTGTGGACCTCAACATTTTAGGTAACTAATTTAAAATAGAAAAAAAGAGATATGAAACTTTGAATATAAGTGTAGGTAAAAAAAGATATAAAAAGGAAGATGGCTATTGATGCGATGGATTTATGAAAATGATTGCAATGAGTGCTGCTGTCTTAAAATAATTAACCAAATGAATAATGCTGTTGTGGACAAGCGTAGACTTTGAAAAATAAATCTTCATTTGACAAACAGCAAACAATGGTTAAACATGCGTTGGTGTGAAAAAAAGTGTAGATAAAAGCTATGACTGCGTGGTCACATAAAATACTCCACTCTTCCTTGATTTTCACTCGAAGACAAATTTTATTATTTTAGGTAAATAAAAAAAACAACATATTTATAAAAATTAAAAACAAATTGTATAATTGTGTTGAAGAGGCTTATGTTTTTTTTTCTTGCGTTGATAATTAAAACTATGGATCAATTTCTAAATTTTTAGAACAACATTTTAAGCCAATGTGAGAATCTACAGAAAACCACAAATGTACTCAAATTCCAAGCTTTAGAAAAGCGCTAATGGAAAAGAGGTTACTCGATACACACCGTGGGCGGGTACAAGTCAGTAGGGTGCAGTTCACCTGGACAGATTTATGCTCTGCCTTGGGGCCTTTTTAATTTGATTTTAAAGCGTATTCAAGTTGATAGAAAAAGTTGGTTTGGTTTCGTTCACTTTTTTATGTCCATGTATTCTTAAGTAAAGGGAGACCATGCTAGTGAAAAAAACAAAGAAAAAGAAAATGCGCAAATGAGGAAGAAGGGAGAAAAGTGAGAGATAGGAGAGAAATAGATCCAAAGATCTAGAGAGATATAAATAGACAATGTGAGACCTTTCTGGTCTTCAGACTCAGAAAACAAGTTTCTAAAATACTGATTCATAAAAAGGCATCATGATTGACTTTTGCTAATGATGTATGCATTTATTTTATTTTTTTTAATTAATCATTTTTGTGTTTTACTTTTTCTTAATGACCACGTTTACTATGTTATTTGTTTTTAAGAGTTACCAAATTACTTTTTTTTTCTATGATATTTATTAGTAAGATATAGAAATTTTTCTGCATTATTTAATACTTCCTTTGTTATTTATTTAACTTGGCTTTAATTTATTTTTCATTTCAGCCATTTTTTTGAAACGAAACAAAGGTCAAATGGGAGAAAGCTTACTTGTATTGAAGAATCTATTCGAACTTCCTTAGTTCGATATACAAAAGCGCTGGGAGAGTTGTTTATTTATTGCGTCATGTTGTATCCATAAAATGTAAAAAAAAACAATAGACAGCAGAACCGTCTTTAAAAAAGAAAGAAAGGCTGGCACTTTTAGCTTTGCAACTTGAGTGACATTTACACTCCTCTTAGGCTGCCTTGACCTCGAACGATATTTAAATTAATGACCTCAGAGTCCCAGGTCTCTCAAAAGCAGGGCGTTACACAGAGACAATGTAGATCAACTTTGTGACTCTCAAGAAAGACATTAAAACTCGTTCTTGTGATTCCGTAATTTTGTAATGAAAGAGATTAATGATTCAGGATTTAATGTCTTCTTATCTTATGTAATACAGACGTTACTTCAAAAAAGAAGATGATTACGTCCTACGCGTCATGCATTCAGTCTTGCATATTAAAAAATGACTTAAATTTTGCCAAGTCACTGGTTTTCCTGCCTAGCTCAGGCAACCCATTTCATGATCTAATAGCACTAGGGAAGAAGGAGTATTTGTACAAATTTGTCCTAGCATATAACAATAATAGATGTTATAACAACGCCACACATTGGAGAGAAATTATATTACAATAGCAGTTTTTTTTTTAAAAAAAGATTAAGTAATGTTTATTACAGTTGTAATATTAATATTAAGAACTTAAAATATTACTTTCTGATAAACTTTTGAAAACTTTAAAGAAGACAAATATTATTTTATTTTTATTCAAATGCATTGCTTTCTTATCACATCCACTAGTACAAAAAGTACACTTCCAGTTCACAGCCCTTGGTACAAAATATATACATCCAGATTACATCCTTTTGTACAAGAAAAAAAGGTCCTTATCACATCCATTGTTACAAAACATATATATATATATTGTTACGTATCTAGGTAACAATGCCTAGATACTATTTTTTTTTCTTGACCTGTAGGTTGTCTGCCCCCTTGTGTAATAAGTTTTTTTTTTCTTTTTTATTCGTCAAGCCACACAGACAGTGACCGGTCCTTGACCTGTGTGTGTACCTCTGGTTGAAAGGAGGGTGTTTTTTTTTCTGTCTCTTTGAAGAGCGTTCTAGATCTGGGAAATTGATGACGTATTTGGTTCGAGAAATTCCTAGATTTGTCTTGAGATCGACGCGCGGTAGATTATATAAAGACCGCCCGCGTGACGTTGACGGACAGACATACGGAGACAGCCGTGGGACAGAATAGCGGAGACATTGCGCGACCCGTGCGTGGTATACCAATTGATCGTGTAAGTTAAGATTTTTCTTTTTTTCAAGGCCTTGCTTGTATTTGTAATTATATTTTCAAACTATTGTATTGTAATATTTTTACATGCCATTTTTGTAAAAGGGTTTTGGTCAACCCTTCCATTTTGTATTGAGTTATATTATGATTAAACATTAAGTTAATATTTTACCTTCCGATTTCTTGTGTCATTTTTTTTTGTTATTCATTGTAAGTCTTTGATTAAATTCAGACTTAAGATAAGTGACACAACTACCTTTTTCTATTGTCACGTTCCCCTAGACAAGCCATTTAAAAGTAGAATTCAATTTGTAATACGTGACAAAAGAAGTTTGAGGGCTTTCGTCCCGGATATTTTTCTGAACCTATTTTCGTCTTACTTGAGTAATTTTGTAAAGGCGAAGTTGACTTTAACAAAATTTTTTTTTTGTTCAAAGAGTCGGAAGTAAAGTATCAATAGTATTGACCAAACTCTTAAGGTTTTTTGTTGTACTGATTTTGTACTGTATATTTACATTGTATACATATTTTTGCTTGTAATAGTTGTTAGTTAGTCATGGATATTCAGGTTTTTCTTGCAAATCCCTCTGTGGAAGAGCTTGATGCTTTTACTAGGAAGGAACTGGTCCTTATTTCAAAACATTTAGGGTTAAAAATAAAATCAAATGCCCTTAAACAAGAAATCAGAGATAACATTGTAATCCATTATGTAGACGAGGAAGTATTTTCTGAAGACCTTTTAGAAACCCTTAGACCCGATGAGGGTAAATCAGATTTAGAACTTCAGATAAAATTAAAACAAATGGAAATAGAAGCCCAGAAGGAAATGGCTAGAGAGCAGAAAGAAATGGAAATGAAATTACAAATAGAGTTAAAAAAATTAGAGTTAGCTGCTAATGTAAGACCAGATTCTTCCCCTGCCAGTCATACTGCTGAAGCAACAAAATTTTTGAAAATAATTCCACGCTTTAATGAAGCCACAATTGACAATTATTTTCCACAATTTGAACTTGCTGTGAAAAATTTTAATGTACCTGAAACTTTGTGGCCCACTTTGCTGCAAACAGTTTTGACTGGTAGAGCTGCAGAGGTATTTTGTTCTTTGACCATTGAACAACAAAAGGATTATAATGTTGTTAAGGCCTTAATTCTTAAGGCATATGAACTTGTTCCGGAAGCTTACCGAAAGCAGTTCAGGGATTGTCGCAAATCAGATGGCCAAACCCATGTAGAATTCCTGCGGGAAAAGGAGCGACGCTTTGAGAAATGGCTCACTTCCAGGGAAATCGGCACCGACTTTGCAAAATTCAAGAACCTAATGCTGATGGAAGAGTTCAAGAGTTGTGTGCGGCTGGACGTCCGTACGCATATAGCTGATCGTGGCGAGGAAGATGTGCACAAGGCTGCAGTGTTGGCAGACGATTATATAATATCACATCAATTTGCCAAGTATACGACGGATGTCAAGCCAAAACAAGTCAAACAGCCTGAGTCCATTGCTAGCAACTCCATCAAGAACAGCAGTACAAACGACAGAAAACCTACTACAAGTAAAGCTACTTGTTCCTACTGCAAACGAGAAGGCCATAAAATTGACGATTGCTGGAAATTGAGGAAGAGAAACGAAAAAGCTCCTTCAAAAGTCAGCGCTTGCACAGTACAGTGGTCGTCGAGGTTTACTCCCTCATCATCAAGTCATATCAAGAATACCTCGACACCACCTGTTTCAAATGTATTGACTGTACAAGACTCTCCGAAAATGTCTCCACGATGTTCTAATGACTCAAACAAGAGTTTTTCAAATACATCAAGCCGATGTTCCAATGACTCAAACAAGAGTTTTTCAAATACATCAAGCCGATGTTCCAATGACTCAAACAAGAGTTTACCTAGTACATCACACCGATGTTTCAATGACTCTATCCAGAGTTCCCATAATACATCATCCCGATGTTCCCATGACTCTATCAAGAGTTCCCATAAGACATCACCCCGATGTTCCAGTGACTCCATCAAGAGTTCTCCAAATACATCCACAAGATGTTCTACTGACTCAAGAAAGAGTTTCTCCACTGCGTCTCCTAGAGATGTCAATGACTCCAGCGAGAGTTCGACCCAAGTCCAGTCTGCATCAACCAAAATTGATGTTTTATTAGAGGATTTTAAGCCTTTCATTTCGGAAGGATTTGTATCACTACCCGGTGATTCTACAAGTCTACGACCTATCACCATTTTGAGAGACACAGGTGCCTCACAATCGTTACTTTTAGAGGGTATCTTGCCCTTGTCTAAATCATCATCGACTGGGAAGAGCATCCTGTTACGAGGCGTAGAGCTTGGATGTATAGATGTGCCTCTACATCTAATCGACATAAAGTCAAATCTCATTACTGGACCGGTTGTTGTAGGTGTCCGACCAACATTACCATTGGAAGGCATCTCGTTGCTGTTAGGCAATGACTTAGCAGGTGGAAAGGTGATAGCCGAACCCATCGTCACTCAAACACCCGACTTATCTGCCACACCCGAGGAAGACCTAGAGTTATATCCAGCGTGTGCAGTAACAAGGGCAATGAGGTTGAAAGCATCTCAAGAAGAGAACGTCATCAAAGCCAACAGTAACCAAGATGATGTGGACTTGAGCACCACATTCTTTGCTTCTCTTGAAGAAGAACCAACGCCAAATTCTGAAAAGCCGGCATCAACTCGAAAACAGTTGATTGAGGACCAAAAGAAGGATCCAGAGCTCGCCAAACTCCGAGAAACCGCAATGACATCACAAGAGGCAGAGCTAGCATCAACGTGCTACTACATCCAAGATGATATGCTCTTCAGGAAATGGAAACCTCCAGACGCATCCAACGAAGAAGAATGGAGAATATGCCATCAAATCGTGTTACCAGAAAGATACCGAGCGTACATCATGAATCTGGCTCATGACACACCAATGTCAGGTCATCTCGGCATCCACAAGACATACCACAAGATTATGTCACACTTCTTCTGGCCACGTTTGAAGAAAGATGTCATCCAGTACTGCCGATCGTGTCATGCCTGTCAGATGGTTGGCAAGCCAAATCAAAAGATCCCTGTTGCTCCTCTGAAGCCGATTCCAGCCTTTGAAGAACCTTTCAGCAGAGTACTTATTGACTGTGTTGGTCCTCTCCCAAGGACAAAAGCTGGCAACCAATACCTGTTGACCATTATGTGTGCTTCAACTCGTTTTCCTGAGGCTATTCCTCTAAGGAACATAAAAGCATCAAACATTGTAAAGGCCTTAATCAAGTTCTTTACTCTATTTGGTCTACCAAAGTCCATCCAATCGGACCAAGGAACGAATTTCACGGCCAATCTTTTCAAGCAAGTCATGACTCAGTTGGGCATCAAACACTGCATGTCGAGTGCGTATCATGCCGAGTCGCAAGGCGCTCTTGAGCGATTCCATCAGACTCTCAAGAACATGATCCGAACCTATTGCTTTGAGCACGAAAAAGACTGGGACGAAGGAATCCACATGCTGCTGTTTGCAACCCGTGAATCCGTCCAGGAATTGTTGGGATTCAGCCCTTTTGACTTAGTCTTTGGCCATTCGGTGCGCGGTCCCTTGAAATGTATAAAAGAGACTTTGTTGTCACCAACAGCCACTGAAGGACTTTTAGAATATGTAATTAAGTTTAAAACTAGACTTTATGATGCTTGTGTTCTGGCCAAAAATAACTTACAAAACACCCAATCCAGCATGAAACGCTGGTATGATAGAAAGGCCCGTGTTAGAGAATTTTCTCCCGGGGATAAGGTGCTTGTATTTTTGCCCATACCAGGTCAACCCTTGCAAGCCAGATACTTTGGTCCCTATGAAATTGAGACCAAAATTAGTGACCTCAATTACACAATCAAAACCCCTGACCGTAGGAAAAAGACTCAGCTATGTCACATAAACATGCTGAAGCCTTATGTATCTCGGCCAGATCACTCAGAGAAGAGTAATTGTGTTTTAAATACAGTCAAAAGTTGTTCAAATAGCCATGTTTCTCCTATTGATGATGATATTGTAAAGGAGAAATTTGGACAATACAAAATACCTAATTCTTTTGTATTACAGAATTTGGATGTAAAACTGTCTCATCTGTCTTCGACAGAAAGGCCAGTTATCATGAAACTCATTAATGAATTTAATGACATTTTTTCTGATGTACCAAAACAGACTAATGTTATAATGCATGATGTAGATGTTGGCGAGGCTACTCCAGTCAAGCAGCATCCTTACAGGGTCAACCCTGAAAAACTTGCCATACTTAGGTCAGAAATCAAGTATATGCTTGAAAATGACCTCATTGAACCAAGTTCCAGTAGCTGGAGCTCCCCATGTGTCTTGATACCTAAACAGGACAAGACTTATCGTTTTTGTACAGACTACCGTAAGGTAAATGCTGTAACAAAGACCGATTCGTTTCCTATCCCTAGGATAGACGATCTCATAGATCGTATTGGTGACGATAAGTACATCACCAAAATAGACCTACTTTCAGGTTATTGGCAGGTTCCCCTGACTGATAGGGCAAAGGAAATCTCCGCCTTTGTCACCCCTGATGGTCTGTACCAATACAAAGTGATGCCATTTGGCATGAAGAATGCTCCTGCCACTTTCCAGAGAATGATAAATGCCCTGCTTGCTGACATGGAGAATTGCCACGCATACATAGACGATGTAGTAATTTTTAGCCAAGATTTTTCTAGCCATTGTAAACAACTGCATTGTCTTTTTACTAAACTTTTACATGCAAAAATTACTGTAAACCTGAGTAAGAGTGATTTTTGCCAGGCTTCCATCCAATACTTAGGCCATATTGTAGGACAAGGCCAGGTGAAACCTGTAATGGCCAAAGTAGAAGCTATCCAAGCTTTCCCTATTCCTGCTGATCGGAAACAACTCCGAAGATTTTTGGGAATGTCTGGATATTATAGAAAGTTTTGCGAAAATTTTTCTGTCATTGCCAGTCCTTTAACAAACCTCCTGAGAAAGAACGTCCGATTTACTTGGACGGATGAATGTCAGAAAGCCTTTAACCAAATTAAGCAGATATTATCTAGCTCCCCTATTTTGATGGCTCCTGACTTCGGAAAACCTTTTAGGTTAGCTATTGACGCCAGTGACACAGGTGTTGGGTCAGTCCTTTACCAAGAAGATAATTTCCAAGTAGAGCACCCTATTTGTTTCTTTTCCAAGAAATTTAATAGACATCAAAGAAATTATTCTACTGTGGAAAAAGAATGTCTTGGGTTGATTCTTTCTATACAACACTTTGATTTTTATATCAGTGGGTCCAGATGGCCACTAGTTGTATTTACTGACCACAATCCCCTTACATTTATCCACAAAATGTCTGGCAAGAATCAACGACTTCTCAGGTGGAGTTTATTTTTACAAGAGTACAACCTAGATCTTAAACACATAAAAGGCAGCGAAAATGTTATCGCCGATGCCTTATCTAGATTGTAAAAAGTATTTTGATGTATATATTTTTTTTATATATATCATGATAAATACATTCTGTAATGTAAATATCCTTTTTTTTAATTATTCTAAAAAGATTTCCATTTCGTGGAAATGTAAACTTTTTATTTTTAGGAGGGAGGTGTTACGTATCTAGGTAACAATGCCTAGATACTATTTTTTTTTCTTGACCTGTAGGTTGTCTGCCCCCTTGTGTAATAAGTTTTTTTTTTCTTTTTTATTCGTCAAGCCACACAGACAGTGACCGGTCCTTGACCTGTGTGTGTACCTCTGGTTGAAAGGAGGGTGTTTTTTTTTCTGTCTCTTTGAAGAGCGTTCTAGATCTGGGAAATTGATGACGTATTTGGTTCGAGAAATTCCTAGATTTGTCTTGAGATCGACGCGCGGTAGATTATATAAAGACCGCCCGCGTGACGTTGACGGACAGACATACGGAGACAGCCGTGGGACAGAATAGCGGAGACATTGCGCGACCCGTGCGTGGTATACCAATTGATCGTGTAAGTTAAGATTTTTCTTTTTTTCAAGGCCTTGCTTGTATTTGTAATTATATTTTCAAACTATTGTATTGTAATATTTTTACATGCCATTTTTGTAAAAGGGTTTTGGTCAACCCTTCCATTTTGTATTGAGTTATATTATGATTAAACATTAAGTTGATATTTTACCTTCCGATTTCTTGTGTCATTTTTTTTTGTTATTCATTGTAAGTCTTTGATTAAATTCAGACTTAAGATAAGTGACACAACTACCTTTTTCTATTGTCACGTTCCCCTAGACAAGCCATTTAAAAGTAGAATTCAATTTGTAATACGTGACAATATATATATAAATATATATGTATGTATGTTTTGTATATTCATATATATCATGGGCGTAGCCAGGGAGGTTTGGGGTTCAAATCGGAGTTTAGTTACTGATCTTTTGCTTTAATTTTGTTTATTTTAGGTGAAATTTTAATACTAAACCATCACTTGCCCTAGCACAGCCAAGGGGGTTTTGAGTTTGAAACCCCCTACCAAGGGGTTTTAAGTTTGAAACCCCCTACCAGTGGTTTTGAGTTTAAACCCCCCTACCAGGGGTTTTGAGTTTGAAAATCCCTATCAGTGGTTTTGAGTTTAAACCCCTCTACCATGGGTTTTGAGTTTGAAAACCCCTACCAGGGGGTTTTGAATTTGAAACCCACTACCAAAGGGTTTTGAGTTTAAAACTTCTATAAAACAAAAAAAAAATGCAAACGACAATCCCAAAATTCCAAGAGCACATCTAAGAAAGATTTTGATTTTAAGAAAGATTTTGATTTTAAACTCCTCTCCAAAATTTACGATAAACCCCTCTTAAATATAAAAAAGCAAATTACACATTCAAAATTGTATGAGCGTAGCCAAAGGGGGTTTTGAGTTTAAACCCCCTCTTCAGCTGGGTTTGAAGCTAAAAATACCTCTTTAATATAAAAAAAAGCAAATTACGCACTCAAAAAGCTATGAGCATAGCCAAAGTTTTTTTTTCGTTTACCCCCCCCCCCCCCCGGCCAGTGGAGTTTGAAGCTAAAAAATAAATCTTCAAAATAAAAAACCCCACAAATTTCGCAATCAGAATGCTATGAGCGTAGCCAAGCCTATTGGGTGTTATGAATTTAAATTTCCTTTCAGAGGGGTTTGATACTAAAAAATACCTCTTCCATATAAAAAAAAAGCAAATTACGCACTAATATTCTTTGAGCGTAGCCAAGCCAACGGGGGGTTTTAAGTTTCAACTATTCTCACCCAGATGGATTTTTTATAAATTTAAAACCCCTCAAGATAGTTTTGAGGTTTAAAAACCCACAACTGATGATTTTGACGATAAAACTTCCCTTTTCGATATAACATCTAATGTAAAATAGTCACCTAATTCCAAGATCGTAGTCAAGAGAAGTTGCACATGTCTACCAGTGGCTGGGCTCCATTAATAAAGTGCAATGAAATTGAAAAGCACTAAATGTGGCTCTACAAAGATGGCTAAGACGGATTTTAGGAGTCAGTTATAGAGATCGGGTCTAAATGAAGGAAATCCTATGCCGAAATGGGAGTCGACTCCTTAGTAAGGTTGTGACACAGCGAAGCATGGGGTTTGCGGGACATGTTCTCCGACAAAATGAATTACGCATAATAAGAGTTGCGATGACATCCTAGTATAACTTTGCGCCACACTTTCATGGAGGTCCTCAGAGCAGGTGGGAAGAGGTTTCAGACAGAATTTTATGGAAACAGCTTGCCAGCAAATGCGCCGAACGGCGCGAGAGGGTCTAAGTCAGTAAGAATAGCACATTACGTTTTTGAAAAAAAACTTTTTAATAGCAAAATAATGCAATGTAGGTACCTCAGAATATGCATTTAGTTGACATTCAATACTAGAAATAGTGCTTGGCGGCGGGGCTTCGCCCTGTGCTGGGGGAGCTCTTAGCGCTCACCCAGACCCCTTGCTAGCAAGGGCGAGGAGTCTACAATGTTTTCACTAACTCCAGGAAGAACTTATTCTAGGGCACAATAAACGTCTTCCAAAAGAATGAAGGGTGAGAATGTAATAGAGATTAATTATGTACACATACACACATTTATCCATACAATATATATATAATTTTTTTTTTGTGGGGGGGGGGGGGGACAAAAAAAAATCCTGGCTGCGCCCATTGGTAAAAAAAATTCACGTAATTATCAAAAACATTTGTACAAAAAACACGATTGATTACATTAGTGATGCCCAAACTACGGCCCGAGGGCCAGATCCGGCCCGCGACGTGGTTCCGAACGGCCCGTCTTAACATCGGCACGAAATGTAGAAAATAAAAAAGAAATAAAAGGTTGAAAATTTTATTTTCTCAATGCTACAACTTTTTCTTTTATGGAATTCATTCTGATCTATTGTCTTTCTAAAACAAACCATTACAAAAATATGGTGGCATTGTTGGTTTGAACCGCTAAGAAAAGATTGCTAAGTTACGCCTAGAAGTAAGCGCTTGACTAAAATATTTACCAAGAAGTCAAGAAAGTAAGTCGGCTTTCATGGAGGCTACAAAGTTACTCAAATTTAAAGAAGAGAAATGAAGCATTAAAAAATCCTTGCTAGCAGTGATAGAATACAATCGTCCTGAAAAAAAAAGTTGAAGCCGCCTTTCTGGCATGACAACTGCATAACTAGTGGACGATGTTGGTGAAAATCTTCATTTTAAACTAAATGACAGAGCAGCATATTTTGAAATTATTACTATTGCCGCTGAAGAGTGACACCAACTGGAACTTACTAAACCGGACTTCCCTGCTTGAAAAATTTCGAGCAATACAGACAATAGATTTCTACGCCTTGTCTACAGAAACCTTGCACATTTCCGAAAACAATTGCTGTGTAGGATTAAAATGTTTATAAGCACTTAATTTAGTAGAAAAACTTTTTTATTTATAAGACACCTGAAATCCTTGTTACGTAATTAGCGTATGGGTGTACGTAAGCCCAATGGAGCAACGGGAATAGTAATAAAACAATTTAAAATGGTTTATTCTTTATTTTGAGGCGCGGTGGCTGAGCCGTAGAGCGCTTGGCTTCCGAACCGAGGTCCCAGCAAGAATGTGATTTGACTCTGACTCCACCCAATTCTAATGGGTGCCGCACTTTAGTTGGAGAAAGTGAAGGTGGTTGGTCGTTGTGCTGGCCGCATGAAACCCTGGTTAACCGTGGGTTAAAGAAACAAATAGATGACATTAACATCATCTGCCCTATAGACTGCAAGGTCTCTCGCAACTATTCTCTATTTCATGTTTGTGTATCTTTTTGTAAATGTGGCCCGCGACACGAGTGTCGGAAATTAAAATGGCCCGCAGGCCTTATCGCGTCGAGCATCACTGGATTACATAGAACCCAGACGAAACTATTAACAGCTTTTTTTTCCATGAGAAAAAAATCTCTTTATTATTAGCCCTTTAATCTCTAATTCAATGGACGACCTCATTCACCAGACGTAAACAAACAACATTTAGCCACGTGATTATAGTGATAAAACAATGAAATAACGTATCACGTGACACTTTTTATGAATTACCTAATATGTATAGACGAGATAGAGAATCACGTGGCTAAATGTTGTTTGTTTACGATTGGTGATTGAGGTCTATTGCGTATTTGTCTCGGTTATACATCTACAAGTTTAGTTGAAATCATTGAGACACCAAAAATTAAGTGTTTCTAAAGCTTCATTAAGTAACAATAACTTCTCATTGTTTTTACTATTTCTTCATTTTGACTGCATTACAATATCATACCCTCTTCTCTCCCCCACCTCTCTCTTTCTCTCATACACCACGCCTTCCTAACGATACATCGACCCGAACCTACCTGCCAATCTTTTGTGTTATGCTTTGTTAATACTTTTATTTTTTAAAAAAGCTCCTAACCTTTACAAGAGAAATTTCACGATGACACCACCAGCCTCTCTCCCCTTGCCCCCCTGCACTGTGTTCCATGGAGAGTGTTGTCTTTAAAAATATTGAGGCAATAGTTATAGCTATAGCTTCAAGCTGGCTCAGAAATAACATTTGTAAAGCGATGCTAACATAAGTCTTACGTCCAATGGCATGGCAGTCGCTGACAAAAGACAAATCCAAAACACTACAAATAATTAAAAAAAAAAGAGATGTCAAGTCGCTACAAATCAACTAATAACTTTTTTTTAAAATTTCATATTTATTATAATTTTAATTTTTTAATTACGTCAAAGCCACTGTTAAGTAGCAATGATAAAATAAACTTAAAAAAAAAACAACATTTTATATTTCTATTATACGGCTACTGTGTCTGTTGTAAACTTTTTTTTTCTTGCTGTGTAGGGAGGATTTTATGTATAGCCTCCAAGAAAAGTTTAAATTATTTTGATAAATTATAAATATCTTTCTGAGTTTGGAAAGGAGGGATTTTATTGAGATACGTAATGAGGGTATTAAGAGTATAAAATAAATAATTAAAAATTATATTAGTCATAATAAATCAACCAGAGTAGTCAGTGTATAATGCTAGTACTTGATATTTCTATTTTTTTTTTCAACATTCTGTTGTTAGCTGCCCCGAAAGGGGAAAAGACAATATCATTTTTGTGTGGTATGTCCGTTCGCCGTCCGTCCAGTTTTGATCTTGAAAAACTTGAAAAGACAGTGAAAATCGACAGCATAATATTTTAGACCATTCACGTTCTGATGCAACAGCTACTGTTTTTTTTTCTGAAAGCTAAAAAATCAAATTTTTAAAATAAATTATCAAAGCATTAAAAAAAAATACACCATTTTTAAAACTATTTACTATTGAAAGTAACAATCACAGGAGGTTTTTTAGAAAAGGAGATAGCTTTGTACCTTTTTTAAAACACAAATATGCAATTATATTTTTTGTCTAAAATTATTATTTTTGCGACTGTAGAAAAATGTAAATTACTGTCTGTCATATTAAGTAATACATTTACAAAAAAAAAAAATACTTTTATTTTAAAACAAAAAAAACATATTTAGTATGCTAATAAGTGGAACATAATGTAAAACAACAATTAATAAGTAATTTTTCTTAATATCGCAACTCATAGCAATGGGACAAAGTCACGAAGCAATATATTTTTGTACGGAAATGTTGTTTTTTTTCTTCAGGTTTTGATTAAGAGTTCGGGCCCTACAATACATTTATACTAATTAGGTAGTCATTATAAGACATAAGTTAGGCGATGTTCACATCTAGCTTTACATTCGCTTTCACCTATCCTTTGGTCTGCTGGACCGTTGAGGTATCACACAAGTTCTAGATCTGTCAACCTTGTTTTCTGTATTCTTCTATGTCATTTGCCTTTGATAAAATTTCTTCTAATATTCTTTCTCAAATATTAAAACCTGAATTTTTACCTGCCTGGGTGGTCCACTTCGGGGGCCTATTTTGAGCTTGTGCTTCACACAAACTGTCTTTGTTACCTTGTTTGTTTGTTTTTTAAAATTGATGCATGTGTTGTCAGGTGAAAGAAATAATTGTGCAAAATTTCAGCTTAATCAAAAATTCGTTGTTGGTGAAATAACGCGTACAAACATTTTACTGGACAAAAAATTGACAGACACAATGAATTGATATAAGCTTTGTAAAAAGTTAAGTTCCCTTACATACCTTGCGATCTATGAAGCAGAAGATGTCATCTGTTTCTTTGGCCAACGGTTAACGAACAAGGTGCCATGTAGCTAGCACAACGTCCAACGCTATAACTTTCCCCAACTAAAGTCATTTTAATTTGATTTGATTTGGGTTGACTCTGAAAATCTAGAAATAGCAAAATCCCAGTCTTCACCGAGATTCGAACCCAGGATCCCAGGTTCGGAACTCAAGCGCTTTAACTACTCAGCCACCGCATCCCTAGAAAAAATAATTAATTAAACCATTCGTTCCGAGACAGGACGATAAACCGCCGCACCACTTTGCTTAGCACTTTTTGAGCTTAAAAGTGTACTATTTCTTTTCTATCGTTGTGTCTGCCTCCACTTTTTCTCAGTCTGCCTTCTTTACTCATAACTGTTTCCTTATCTTTAAAATCTCCCTACTTCTTAGACCATTCCTTTTAGTTAAGAGGGGATAATAATAATATTAATAATAATAATAATCTTTATTGTACGTATTCAAATTTGTCTTACAATTTGTGCATTACACCAAACAAAAAACATTATAACTATAAGAAACCAAAGTGTACATTCACACCACTCACTCATAAGAGAGAGATCCTGGTAATTTTAGGTGTCTATCTGAGGATAAACCACCACAAATTCCTCTACACCCTAGGCCAAGATGGCCCGCTTTGGGTCATCCGGCTGGTCACGCTGAGCTACAAGCATAGGTCATAGGCGTATGCTGGAAGGCAGTGGCTAATGGGGCTATCAGCTACTGTATCGGACACATGTCTGATGCAGCAGCTGAGTTTAGCACCTGTGTAGCACTGGTGGGCTCATTCTGGACATCCAAATGGCTTGTCCCCTTGTTGGACTCGATGGCGGGTGGGAAGCACAGGTGCCGAACTACTACAAATATCAATGGACAACAACCCCACCCCAAACAAAAAAAAACTACTTGCCCCAGATTTATGTCTGTGCAAGAAACGTGAAATGTAAGAAAGAAAGGAGGAGGACACAAGAAACTCTATCTGGCTTTTAATTCTGGTGGTCAGGTGCACAGAGGATGGGAAAGAAGAGCCCTTTTCTCAACTACAAGGGACTTAAGTCAGTAGTAGGAGAGCCCAAGAGTGTATCCAAGCAGCACAAAACATCAAAACTACTCGTATAAGATACACTTTGATGGGCTTCATCTGAAAGTCATGCCACACATGAGTCTAAACACAAGCAGAGGTGTAATCAGCTCTTATAACCTGCTGGAATTTTCCGAGAAGGAAATAGTGGAGGGAATTGAGGGAGTCACCCATGCCCTGCGCAGTAATAGACGCAGGGATTGTGTGGAGGTCAGAAACGCCACTATTATCCTCAAATTTGGAACTATGATACCGGCAGAGTATGTGAAGGCAAGTTCCAGTGAGGGCCTACATACCTAAACCCATGAGGTACTTCATGTGCAAAGGTTATGGACACGGCGTGGCAATCTGCAAGAGGAACAATGTGTGTGCAAGATGTGCTGGAGATGGTCATGAGACAATGGCTGCACAGCCCAGTTCGAATGCCCAAATTGTCACGCTGGCCACTGAGCCTACCCAAAGGACTGCCGTGTGTAGAAACAGGAGGATGCCGTGCAAGAAAAGGATGTACATTCAGCCATGCAAAATCGGCTGTATATGATCTACCCAAGGGCTAATTCGGCTTGACAAAGACCTACGCCCAAGCTGTGGTTAAGATAGAAAAATCCATTGCCACACAGACGGACACATTGACCCCGCCATCCCCTCCTTTTTCTCCAGCTCAGAAGAAAAGACCGCCAAAAGAATTCAATTCCAAAGACTAGAAAGCCCTTTTGTCATGATAACGAACAGGTTCTCTGTGATGGCTCATGAGAGCATAGAGACTGAGCAGCATGTCAAAACCAACACTCCCTTAGAAACCGGAGACATGATGTCTGACACAGGTTCTCTCTAGAGAACCCAACCAGACACCCCCAACCTATACTGAGTTAGAGGTTGACCAACTCCCTTGTACAGGTCAAAAGCTTGTTGACAGTGTCGCTCAAATTTAACACATAATTAATTATTATTTATTTATTTTATCTCAATTATTTCTTCTTTGTAGGCCCAATTTCACCACCAAATCCCCACTTTTTCCTCTTCTCGATAGACTGAATTTATCACCTTGGCGACAACAAGGCCACGACATTTCACTTATCTTCCTTTGACCGGGAAAAGATAAACAGTCTCTTACATTGGCCATAGCGCCGGGTGTCCGACGTTCAAGGTCGACACCACCTGGGCTGGAATATACTAGATCTTTCTACCAACCTACACACGTCTTTTTTTTTTATCAAGGAGGTAATCTGTGTCAACACGCCTCTAAAATTTCTAGGTGCGACACGATTCTCCAGACAGATTTACCCACATGGGAGATTATCTTTAGTCTATCGCCTTTCTGTTTCCACCATTTTCTTCCGGACCTTTATAAGCTAAACTAAATCTGGATAGACACACTTCGTCATTTCTTCATCTCGCTGACATTCGAGTCCGAACTATAACATTCTTTCTTACTTCTAGAGAAATACCTGGAGGTAAGCCTAACTTAGTTTGTGTATATTTCTCGCTTAATAATTTTATGTGGATTTTACTTTTTTTATGTATGTTTAATGTGTGCATTGTGTATTTCTCAATGTCTTAATTAAGAATCATAGCCATTGCATATGTACATATTTATATATTGCATTAAACTATGTCCAAAATATTATTGCCACGTTTCTCAATTGATCATGACGCACCGGGTATATATATTTTCTACTTTTTATGTTATTTTCTTTATCTTGGCTGACCGCCTTGATAATCTTGCTAACTCATTAACACTGCGCTTAGTAAAGAGTTATATAAATTATCTCCCTCTGTATCCATTTCACCTAGATGAGTGTTTCATTTTTCATGGCCGACGGCAGTTTGTAAACAATGGCGGCACCGCCACTGATTATTATCTATCTCCCCTCCCCCGCTCCACTTATGTTGACTTGAGGGTTTTATCTCCCATACTTTGTACATTTTCAATAGCTACTATCAGCCATCTTTTTTTTCAATTTTATTTGTCATCATCTCCCCATTGTACTATAAAGCAATTGTATCAATCTGAATAATGCTCATCATTCGAGGGCATCAATAAAATGCATGAGAGACAAGTCCTAACTTGTCTTTGTTTATCCGCAGCTATCCTCAGGTGTTTGCCTATTTGATTCGCCTATTAATTTTCTATTTAGTATCACTTGCCTACTTGGTACCATTCAACTGCCTATTTGGCACTACCAGCGTGCCTATTTGACAGTCCACTTGTCAACCAATTAGGCACTGCGTTCCCTAAGACCAAGTGTCTATGCGAGACGTCATATCTGCGCCTACTCTCCGCAACTCACTGGACCTACCCTGCTAACGACGCTGCCCACGGCAGATCGGCTCTGCCGCAGCTCAGTTGTGCCCACAACTGATATTAGAACTTTGGATTGAGACTCCACAATAACTAAATCACCGCGAATCTCTACCCGTTAGAACGCCATCTCCAGCTGCAAGGTCTCCACCCTGGAGCACAGCCAGCTACTTCACCGATAGGACAACCAGATAATTTCGGGGGAAAAAAGTGACATATGCTCTCATAAAGTGCAAGAAAGATGAATAAATATATTATTGCAAAATGATAAATGCAACTACACCCTTTGTTATTATTCTATGTGTAATTGTGTAAATAAATGTTTATTAATTATTTAAAATTTTGTATCTTTCTCAATTGATATATCACTAATGGCCCAGTGTGTGGCAAACTAAAAATAATCATCCCCTAGACACAAAACAAGCCACTCAGGCACGTTATACACGAGGCCCATCACATCACTGAGTTGAGAAATAAAATTAATGAAGAAACTCGAAGTAAGGAAGGAGAAAATAACCTCCATCTAACCGGAGAGATCCCCCCTCTCAAGAGAGAAAAGTTTCCCCCAAAAGGGTATGTATGTGTCCTATTCACCTTCTAAACCCAATTCCAAAAATACAAAGGTGACGAAAATAGACGGCAATCCCTCCAAAGGCCTCCCAAGGCCTAATAGCTCCAAGTAGATAATTTAGAATAAGCCATGGATTCCAGGATTGTACAGTGAAACTGTAGAGGCCTTAATGCCAATTATGAGATGAAGCTACTGATAGACTTGGAGATTCCTGTAGCTGTCTGCGTACATAAAACATTTCTGAAAGATAATATCAGTTTTCAAAGCTACAGCACTTACAGCAGGACTGTTGAGGATGGGGGAGAGCATCAGGTGGAGTCTATATCTTTGTGAAGGACAGCAACCACTGTAAGAGTGTAGAGCTACAGACCACACTACAGGCCTTAGCAGTTAGGATAACCCAACACAAGGTTATCACTTGCTGCAGTCTGTATCTACCTCCAGGTGCTCCGTTGAACCCAACAGACATGGAGAACCTCATAAAACTACTCCCTTGGCCTACATAATCCTAGGGGATTTAAATGCCCATAACACTAAAGGGGATCCAACAATACTGACAAAAATGTATTTTGCTGGAGGATATCTTCCTCCAACATGATTTACGCATACTTAATGATGCATTTCCGACCTACTTGCATCCAGAAACTAGATTTTTTAAATGCATTGACCTCACGGTATGCGTCCTCGGACTTCTGTACGATTTTAATGGTCAGTAAGCAATGATCTCCGGGAAAGTGATTACTTCCCAATCGTCATTGCTAACAATCTCCCATCATTGGGACGACCTTAGCGATGGAAGCTGAATAAAGCCGATTGGGAACAATTCCAAAAAAAAGATTCTCAGATAATATCTCAGAAAATATCCTTAATGAACAGATTTTGACTTATACACTTGCTAGCAATCTACTTGATATTGCCCGGATAGTTGTCAACCTAACATCCGCAAATCCAAAACGGCCTAGAAAACTATCACACCTAGTGAATTAGTTGTATAATAAAAATATTCTCTATTTAATAGCACCGATTTTGTCTATTTTGATGACGTCATTTTCACGGATTTTGTTTGTGTACAGTAAGGGATTTCCCCATTGTCGCTTCGTCATAATTTTTTATGACGTATATTGTCTTAGCCTGTCTGGTGCATTTCACGCCATGTTTCTAGACTGAAGCAAGCTTTATTTTGGTCAGCTCTTGAATTTCTCCTTGGAACTGATATTGGATAGCCTTATCGTTGTCTTTGGTAGATATTCTTAACGGATTATCTTGACCCCTGTTTAGTGTTAGTTTTATTTGATATTGTATTGTAATTTTATTTGGATTCGATTGTATTCGTATTTGTAATTAGATTAGAGGATTAGAAGAATCTGTTATTATCTTTCTATAGGGTATCAGTTTTTGGCTACAGGACTGAGATTTGCATCTCTTGTTTTTTGTCTGATGATTGATTTACGAGACTAAGGTTCCGCATTCCAGTGTCCAGACCTGGTGATACAGTTTGAAGTTATAAGCTTTGGTGTTACTTTGAACTTTCATATTAGGTTTCAGTGAGCAGCATCTTGACTATAAGATAATTTGGAATTGTACTGATATTTGAACATACAGTTTAACGAGCTGTTTCATGGAGTTGTCTTGAAAGATTGTGTGGTCAATATTATTGAACATTAAAAGTTAAGTGATTATATTGTTTGTATTATAAATGCTATTAAGTATTTAAACTGAAATATATTATACTAAAACATATTATATATCTACTGGTATTCATATCATAATTCATAAATAAGTTCATTGTATCAATATCATTAAATTAAATTCATTATTTTATTTAAATCATCATACACATCATTTATTATTTTATATGAAAAGAACGGCTGGCTGCAGTTATAAAAAATTTTTCCCAGAAAATCCTAAAGGTATTTTAAGATAGCTAGAGCGAAGGCTAGACAAACCATACGGTCAACCAAAAGGAATTCCTAGAGAAATTTTGTCGGAAGTCTGGATGCCAAAAGGTCTGCTAGAGCGGTTTGGAAGGCAGTAAAGCAGATCAAAGGGAAATAATCAAATGCAATAGGCATTTGAAAAACCAAGGACGATCTATCACGTCCCCCAGAGATATAGCTGACTGCCTTGCATCCTCAATAGCAGATAAATCACACACTACACACTACACGCCAGAATTCGAAAAAGTCAAAATAAGGGAGGAAATACACCCTTTGATCAGAGTGCAATGAAGATTATAGCAAATCGTTCTCGCTTGAAGAAGACCCCAGTAAGACCGATACCTAAATCGGGAAGAGATGGGTTTGACCCAGCTAACTATTGCCCAATAGCACTGACAAGCAGCTACATCTGTAAAACCATGGAAAGGATGATAAATAATAGGTTGGTCTGGTCTTGAGATCTCTGGCTGCCAGTGCGGATTCCGGCAGGGGCGGACAACAACTGACTACCTTGTAAGGCTGGAATCTTTCATCAGAAATGCATTTCTTAGACAAAAATAACTAGTAGCTGTATTCTTCGATATAGAAAAAGGGCTATTATACAACTTGGAAAAATGTGATTCTACGTGACCTGAGCTAATGGGACTTATGGGACACCTTCCCTGCTTTGTGAGAGATACTAAATGACAGGAAATTTCTCTCAGTAATCCTGTTTAATATTAAAATTAACATCATTATAAAGGCTCTATCACTCTGTATATTAATGATTTTGTCATTTTTAGACTTAGTAAAACGTGAATACTTTAGAAAGAAAACTAAAATTATGTTTAAATAAAATTCAAAATTGGGCAAACAAAAATGGACTACTTTTCGGACTACATAACAATTGATATAGAGTTGAAGCTAGATGCTGAAACAAATATGATACATACATAAATGGATAGCAGCACCAGGGACTAAGTTTTTTAAGAGAGAAAGAAGTAAATTAAAATGCTAAGAAAATAAGGTAATGCGCCGACCAAGGCTCGAACCTGTGACTCCGGATTCGACAACACCGCCTAGCGATAACGCACCAAGCGAAATTAACCTCTAGACCATCGGAATGTACTAAAAAACATTTTTCTGATCCAGAGTCATTTCGCCCGTATGCAAATTACCACTCCAGTGGTCAAAGGTCACAAGCCCTAGCTAGCTCCTCCCCCACCCCGCAGCATCCATTCACTAACAACTTCAATAGAGCCGACACTTTCAGCTTTAGTCTCTAGCTCGTAGATGGACGTGCTAACTCACACCAGTTTATTTTTTGTAGCAAAGATTGCTTTAAGCAGACTGCAGTAGCAGTAACTATTGGGCAGTGTACAGCTTGGGCCGGATACTGGGCAGATAATACTGGGCTATGGGTACTGTAGACACTGGGCAATATTCTATGGGCACTGGAAAGTAGGCAATGCTTTTTCGCTGACAGGTCTGTAATGGTGGGTACCTTGTGTGGTTGGCTTTCGTCACACTGTTGCTTGGTTTTCTGGCAGAAGTAGGCAACAGTTGACAAAGCGTTACCAGGAACCAGTTACAGCAACTAGGCTGGGGATATAAAAAACGATTAGGTAACTTTTAAAAGAAAAGCGCACAACAGCACTGATACTCATATGTCTTGCAATCATTCAGATGCAGGCATTGGTATCAATCTTAATAATAAATTTTAAATGATAGGGCATGAAATCTTAAAGCACCCACAACTTAGTGATAAACAAATTCAAGGGAGTTAACCACATAAATGTGTTATCATTGTCACAGTCTCGGTTAACATTTCCTGTTATATGTTCACCTTGTGTTAAGAGGTTGGAAAGACACGTGAAACTTCTGATATAGAAACAGCAATTAAGAATGACTAAATTGACTTTTAATTCAGTTGGGCAGTATTTTTTGGGAAGTCGAGGCCAGTAGTCACTTGCAGTCTTTTGAGACAGTACACGTATTTCTAATAGTTATTATTGTAATCTTAGAGTTGGATACGTATTATTAACGTTTATTGTTACCCGCTGTGATGAGGATGTGATATAATAAGTCAAGTTATATATATATATATATATATATTTCTGAGGCCTTAGTATATTGGATATGTTTGATACCGCTGTTATGCGGATGTAGCTATTTGCAACTGGATATTTTTGTGTAACGACTAGAAGCGCAGTGCATTATTATTATTGAATAGACTCTATATTTGTCTGCTGTAGATCGACTTTGTTTACTGTTTGTTACGTGCTAAATGGACAATCAAACCTCACATTCTACAGCATTACTCATTCAACATGTTATAATCAGACAATATAAGATGATGCTAGTCTAAATTTATCCATGGAATGTGATTACGTAGATAAGTAAACAGTTATAGTAAAATGGGGAATAAATATAGTACACTAAAGTATAGGATTAGACGAAAATAAAATCATATGGATTGAGTTACAATGATAGAGGGTTGATATCATTAATCAAAATACTATTAATTCAATGAACCATAAGTTCACAAGGGTGTGAGAAATAGTATTAATTGCTATGAATACATTGGGCATGTGAAATTCTTAATTTCACAAGCGCTCTTTGAGGTTAGTGCACGGTGAACTAAATTCTTACATAGCAATTAGGTTCATGAAATGTTATCGTTTACATTAATCACTAAGATTCAGGAATGAGTAAAACAAATCCAATATAATAACTATGGTTTCAAATGTAGACAACCATATTTAGCATATCATAAACAAACCTATATACTGTCAAGATTCTACAACACCTTTACCGTCAATCTAGTTGCTGTTTTAGAACAGAGAAAAGAACAACCGAGTTCTTAAGCATGAAATCAGGTGTGAGACATGAGTGCATCTGCTATCCCTTCCTCCTCCTCCTACCCATCAACTACAGAATGAGGAGAGTAATGAACCAGACTGATTTGGGTATTCCATGACGTGAACAAAATCCAAAGACAGACTTGCACTTCGCAAATGATTTGCTTTATCTGGTCTACAAAAAAAATGTATAGAAGAAAAGATAGCCAAAATCTGTGGCATTTTACGTCTCGAGAGACCATCTTTTCCCTTTGCAACTTCTTGTGTAACTAAAGAGGCCAATCCTTGATACACAGCAGCAATCGCAGGTTGGGCATATATAATCACCAGGCGCCGTTGCATTTTCACCCTTCTTCCTGCTTCTGTTGTGTATGACATTTGCAATCTTTGACCCTTCCTTTATGCTCTCTCTCCATGAGGATCTGTCCAGTGCCACATCTTTCCAGTTGCCAGTGTCGATTTTGAAGAGCTTCATGTCGCGTTTGCATACATCCGTATAACGTAAAAGTGGGCGACCAGCGGTTCTCCTGCCTTCTATTAGATCGCCATACAGGATGTCCTGTGGAAGTCGACTTACTGGCATTCTACGAACGTGGCCAAGCCAGCCAAGGCGTCTGCTGCTGATAACAGAGCGGATGTCCTGGCACCCTGCTCTTTGTAGCACTTCCTCATTGGTTATCTTATCTTGCAACCTTATTTTAAAGATCCGCCTTAGGAATCGGAGGTGGAAAACATTCAGCTTTTTTTCCTGCCATGAGTAGGTTGACCATGTTTCACTTCCGTACGGCAAGGTGCTCAACACACAGGTCCGGTAGACTAGGGCTTTAGTACTGCTAGTCAGCAATATATTGTCCCAGACTCTTTTCTGATCACTTTTGTTACCTTGGCTCCATTATATCCAACAACACTCTACTGGATAAAGACATAAACAACAGGATAGCCAAGGCAATGGCCACCATGTCACGGCTTGCCAAAAAAGAAACCGCATAAACTTGGATATGACAAAAATTGTGAGAGTCGGATATAAGGCGAAGGGAAGAGTGCCCCTTTCAGACTTGGTAAGTCAGTGCTTAAAGAGTTGGACAATTTCACATACCTTAGCAAACAGGGACGTCTTCGTATCACAAATTGACTAATCTGTCTAATTGACAAGACATTGTGACCTGGATGGATGGAATTGTGTGGCTTGGATATGGATAGATGGACTTAATCAAATTTGATTGAAATTACTATTACTCCTCACACTACAGATGTCAGATGTCCCCATCAAAAAAACCTACAATTCGTGATATTACTCCTCTGGTGTCTTCAAAATGTGCTACGCTTCTAGTGACTAGATCCTTCAGTCAGCTTAAAATAATGAACCTAAACGCCCAGTCATGCAGTATTAAATCTCTTGAGCTTTCAGAAACCATCACTGATGATAGCTACGACATCGCTTTCCTTAGTGAGACATGGTTTAAAGAAGCTGGTAATGAGTCAAAAACCATTAAGCTAACGCAACCAGGCTATATGTTAAAGAGTTTACCACGAAAAACAGGCAGCGGAGGGGGTTAGCAATACTGTACAAAGATAATCTAGCCAAGTATGTAACAAATAAGACCTGACAGTTCAACAAACACAACCTTCGAGATGTGCGAGTTTTGCCTCTCCCACCTTCATATCTTATATAATACAGACGTTACTTCAAAAAAGAAGATGATTAAAAAGTTTTCATCGAAGAATTTCAAGACCATCTTGACAGTCACATAGCAACAAAAGATCCATTTTTATTATTAAATTATTAAATGTGATCGATCTACCTTTTTTTTTACTTGTAGTATAACTTAAGTCATATGACGGCCCTTCTTTTTTTTTTCACCTGGTCGATCAATAATTATCAGCATATCTCGCCCGCCCGCTTGCTCGGTGAGCCTGTGTCAGACGTCATCAATAAAAACAACCATAAGCCGTTTGTAGCTTGCCGAGCGGAGCTAAGGGCCATGAGTATAGCACATCGTCAATAATAGGAGAATATTAATTGTGACAATACATTGTAACCTAGATGGATGGATACGGGTATGTGCTTGATAGGTGGATATGCGAGGGCTTGGAGGATCGATATGTGTGGCTTTGGTTTGGATTGATTGATTTCATGTACGGTAACGGAATATGACTGGAATGGATCTGATCAGCATTTTTTGTTTTGAAATGCAACTCCACACGCTCAGTGCGCCTGTAACTGACGTCACACACTGGCCTATTATTTTATCAATAAATAATTGATAGTAGTCTATTGTATGCACATTATTTTTCACCTGATTGATTAATAATTATGATCCTTCTCCTCTCTTGTCCGCCGGCACGCTCAGTGAGCCAGCAACTAACGTTTTCGATCATAAATCGCTAGCCGTTTAGTGTAGCATGCTCAGTAGAATCAATGGGGGGGGGGGAATCCTATGAATATTTCTTTTACTTTTTTAAACCTAGATTATTACCAGACAGCTAAATTAGTAGATCTGAATATACATCAGGGGCGTAGCTATGGATTAGGGGCCCGGAGAGGATTGACCTCTTTCGGGGCCTCTTTCATTTTGACATTCGACATCATGACATGAGATAGTGTACTAAATAAATACATAAGCCCACATTCAAATTGGTTCTGTATATCAGTAAAAGTAACTAGAAATAACCATTAAAAATATTTTAATAAATGATACCGTTGTGTATTGGCGAAATAATGCACAAGTGACAAATCTCCTTTCTGTGCAGCAAAGGCATCAATAGCATCATCTACATCAATACAGTCTAGTATTTGTGACTCCACTGACATTAAAGCCATGTTAAGCCTTTCTTGCGTCATTGTGATCCTGAGTGTTTTGATAAACTTGAGCTTTGAGAAAATTCTCTCACATGACACAATTGAAGTGACCTGAGTTAGCAGCACTCAAATGGAGGTTGCAAGGTTTGAGCAAACATCATTACCATATTAAGCCAGCTTCCTTAATGTGTCAATTGGTAATTGTAGTACTGTTTTTTTTTATGAAAAGTGCTTGTCTCGTGCATCAATGACATCATTGAACAAGCGATTTGCCTGTATTTCATCAAACAGGAAAAAGTAACACAGTTTTTCATCAGCGTGTCATCCATAGAATCCAAGACGTGTCTTGGTTCAAGAAGAAGCCTCAAGATGTCCACATGGTGTTCCAACCTTTAGGATACGGGAAACCTGTTCTTGATGAGAAACATCTGGGGTGAAATCAAGCATAAGAGAAAAGTAACAAACTTGTTTGAATTTTCCAACAATTGATTCCCTAATCTTATTGAACCATGACACTGAGTCTTCAGACTGATGAAATGTCTTTTGGAGCATTCAAACTCAAAATCGCAGATACTTTGTTCCGGTCTGGTTATATTCCTGCTTCTGTAATAATATGACCCAAAAAATTAATTTCCTCTGTTCTAAAAACAGACTTTTCGTGGTTCAGTTTAATCTTCTTTTCTTGACATCTCTTCATCAGCTCTCTTAGGTTAATATCATGATTTCTGAGTGCCTCTTCTTTCGTTCTTCTTCTTCCTACCACTATAATATCATCAACGTAATTGAAACAGCCTTTCAGTCGTTCTAGTGCTAGATTTAATCTTCTCAGAAAAATTTCTGAACTCACTTTCAGACCGAATGGTAATCGTTTCCATTTGTATCTACCAAAAGGGGTTATCATTGCTGTCAAATGAGATGACGCTGTGTCTAGTCTGACGTGCCAGAAAGCTTCTTGCACATCCAATTTGCTGAATATTTTGGCATCGTTCAAATCTGCCATATGTCATCTAAAGTAGCAAGATTATAGAATTCCCTTAGTAAAACTTTATTCAGGGCTTGTGGATCTATTCAGATCCTAATTTTTCCATTAGCTTTTTCCACCATTGCCATCTGACTCACCCACTCTGTAGGCTCTATCACTGGTTCTATGATTCCTCTCTGCACTAGGGTCTTTAACTCCTCCTTAACTCTTTCTTGTAAAGCAATAGGGATCTTTCTACACGGCAGAACCTTGGGCTTAATGCTGCTATCAATCTTTAAAGACACTTCTCCTAAGTCACCCACATCACCAGTAAACTTTGGACTAGTTTTCTTCTTGGTTATTGAAGATAACTGTCATAACTGCTGTCATCCTTTTCATTTTGTGGTTCTCCAAAGACATCACCCATTCATTTTTTACCATCATGACATCATCTCTTGTGTCCGACTGCAGTTGTCTTTCATCGTTAGACATATCATCTGACACCTGCTGAATTTTCTTTATGCACATCACAGCAAAATGATGTCTCCTATTGCACGCTAGGCACATTTTACCCCGTGCAGGGCACTTTTCTTTAATGTATTCGTGAATCCTTCCACAATACCTGCATTTACATTTCTGAATGTTTGTTCTTGAGGGTGTTGATACTTTCTCAATGATTGGAGGGTCGGCTTGTATTTGTCTAAACTGTTTGTTAGCGGTCTCGTATGCTCTGCAAATATCTCTGCACCTTTCCAATGTGAGACTTCTATCAATTCTATTCTTCTAACAATTTCATTTTGAGGCATTCATGTCTAACACCAAGAACTAATCTGTCTCTACTCAAGCTATCTTCCAGGCGTTCAAAACTACACGTTTTTTGCTAGTGTTCTCAGATTTGTTATGTACTTTTTCAATGTCCTCGCCTTTTTGCTGTTCACGAGTATTGAAAACATATCGCTCATAAGTTTCATTCGTTTTTCCAATGCAGAAACTTTCAAAATTGTTCACTATTTCTTCCATCTTTCTTTCTTTTCCCTTCTCAATTTCAAGACCTTCATATATGTCCATCGCTTTTGTTCCTAGAATTGTTAGAAAGGTGGCCACTCTGACCTCCTCTGATTCTTTCGCCAATTTAGTGGCTAACTCATAGTTTCGCCAGCTCCGGTGAAACTTTTGCCAATTAGCGGCCATGTTTCCTTCTACCTCTAGCGGCTCGGGTACAGGAAGGAAATTTTTAGCTGCCATTGCACAGCGTAGCCCTGTAATTGTTGCCTCTTTATTATTGCAAACAATAAACCTTTATATGATGATTAATGATTACCTCTGATCATTAATACACCGCTGCCACAATGTTAATTTAGATCTAGGTTCACAGTCAGCAATAAACAAACAACAACCATAAGTGTCATGGCGGAGAATGATGCTTTATTATATTGAACGCGTGCACCTTTGCGCACCATATCACAAATAATGTGTCTTACCATATTCAAATCTTTGTAAGTGATGTTCCGTTACTTTATCAAATTCTGCAAGAAATTTCAAAATGCTAGGAAGCTCCCATGATTGGGTGAATTCAGTTTTTCGTTGTGACTACGTGGGCTTGAGTTTGTTTTTGCTAAGTACTAAATAGCTGCTTTACACGTTTCAGAATATGTCTCAAATACTGTTGATTTTTCAAAATTTGCACATGAAACATATATGACAGTTTATCTGGTTCTGCCCTAAGCTTTTCTTCTTCTAACTACCTCTTTAAAAGAGCTCGTCTGTAGTTAACTATTTCTTTAAATTCTTTCAGTCTCTCAGGTTTCTTCCATTTGGTGAAACCAAATCCAGGATTGCTAAATGCACTAGATGTCTTTTCTGATGCCTCAGAAAACAGTACACATGGAAAAGAAAATAGACATTCAAAGTATGGAGAGAAGAAGCGCCAAGATCGTTAGCAATTTTTTCCTGATGGAAGAATTCTATTCAACCATGATGCCAAACTTTTTTTATTTCTTTTTGGTAAACCCTACTGAAAACAAATATCGTTCATCTTTGTTAGGAAAAATAAGCTACCCTTTAACACAATCTTTGCTCGCAGTTTCAGATAAAATTCCAGGATGGATATATTTGAAGTCTCTGTATTTAATTAAAGCTTCTTCCACTTCTAGAAGAAGTGATTTTGGAAGTCCATCAAGACTTATCATCCCTTATTTCATATGTTTTCTATGACTCTAATAAAAGTTATTATATTTGAGTTTCTTATGCACTACTTCTCTCATCAAGAAACATTTTCACTTCTTCGATGGCTGTATCTTTGTATGAATCATCTGACTAATGATACTTTTCTTTGACACATTCATGGTCTCCTTTGTTTTCAATGCTCATATAAGGTTTCTTCTTAAATGATAAAGATGATGAAATAAACTACCCTATTATCACGATCATTGATGATTTTTCATGGTGCCATGTGTTAGGGTCTAAAAGCTCTTGAAAGAGTAAGGATCTTTGAATAATCTTTTGTCTCTTAGATGAAGATCATGTAACTGTGATGCCCAGGATTCAGAAGATGTCAGCTGATAAGATTGATTGATATTAGCACGCTGTTTATCTATTTCGATTGTGCCTCGGCCCTTGTTGTAGTTGAAGGTGCTAGGTAGTGCTAATCCATCTATGGTGCTGAGAAGTTCTAATAGTAGACCTCACTTGACGTTATCAGCTGTCCAGAAGAATTATTGTGAGTAATTAATGTTTATGTTATATCTAGATCTAAATGAAGTCTAGTAAATGAAAAATCAAAAATCCTTCTCATTGGGGTATGTTGGACTAGTCCGTTCCGTTTTCTTTGATTAAAAAGTTAAATCACAAGTTGCTTTTTTCATTATATATCTTTGCATTTTTCAGTTCTCTTTTTAAACTAAACTGACATTATTATGCTATAATTTTTAAGTGCGCCTGATAGATAAAAAAAATTTTGCACAAAAAATACGGGATATAACCAATAGAGGCTATAAAAATAAAAGACTGAAACTAGCGCATGAAACTACACATTTACAGTACTTTATTTAATAAGTATTTTACCCAAGATCTGTGTTTTTTGTTGTTGTTTTTTTGGGACTAGCTTATTTTAAGTACCCAGCATTTTTCTGATACGCAATATAATTGTTGAAAAAAAATGGTATTGATTTTAAACTTTTAAATGATTTTTCTTAAGTAAAGGGGTAGTTTTGTTTTTTTTTCCTTTTTGTGTATGCATGATTTATCAAAGCAGCCTTTTTTAAAATATTGGTTAAAAAATAATGCTATAATTTAAAAAAAAATATTAAAAAATCGCATGGCTGCATAATGATTAACGTACGTGTTAGTTTAATATATTTTATATAACTATCTAACTAAAAATAACTACGTGTTAAAAGAAGTAATTTTTTTTTCTGTAAGACAAAGCCATATGGAAAATTTTTCGTTAATACCCTTATTCTAAAAAGGAATAATAACTAGAATGGGCAAAAGCGAGTAACTGGGGCTTAACCAGTAAGCTTCGGGCAGGGCAGGAGAAACTCGTTAGCCAAAGAGAAGGAAAACCTCTGCTGTCTTGCAGCTATACCCAATCATGGGAAAACTTCAAAAGTCAACCCTGAGAAAAAATCAGGAGATGTCGACTCTAAGGCGGTTTGCAGCATCCATAGCGACACTCTGACGGAACATGCAACGCCCTTAACCCCAAACTGTATCGCTACTGTCGTTTCTTTGGGTACATCAGATGCGTGGAGAGGTGGGGGAAGTGATGTGTGTGTGGAACGACATCGTTCCGACCACAGCTAATGTCCAGGTATTCATCTCATTTCCATGAGATGATCCATAGTAGAATCGCAACTGAAGGTGGCGATGGTAGTAGTAATAGAATATTCGAATTTGTATGTGTATTTAATCTGATATTAAATATAAAGGTCACAACTTGGGTTGCGTAGCACTCTGTATTATAATATTAGGGCTCGATAGAATATGTATTATTATTAAGTATCAAGAGTTATGTTGTTTCAAATAGCCCATTTTTTTATGTAAAAGAATTAATGACAAAACACGCACCTTTATAATTTCCGGAAATTATTGTTGCCATTAAGATTACATACTACTGTTGTTTTTTTAGTTTTTTTGGTATGAGCTCTGTTGCCGCAACTGTTTAGTGTTGTTTCTTTGGCATTATCAAGCGTGTTTTTTGTTTATATATATATATATATATATATATATATATATATATATATATATATATGTATATATATATATATTATGAATCTCACTATCCAGGCTCTCTGCAAACTGCACCATACACCACCAACTTAAAGAACTTGACAACTCAGGGCTCCAAATAACGTAATAGTTTAATGTCAACAAATAACAGCCAATACTGTACAATTGGCAGCACGTAAGACAAGACTGTACAAATATCTCTCCGTTAATAGCAGTGCCGCCGTATCAACTCTTGCACTGGTCTCTCTGTCTCGTCTCGGACTTGTACTGAGCCGTAGATCGGGAAGTTGTAACTGACTCGACTCTGATACCTCGTGACGCTCCTGAGCTCTGTTCACGACGCCGATCCTACTCGAACCTTCATGTTGACACTCGTCTCGGCTGACCGTCGTAACTCGTCACGGTTGACCGCTCGTCTATCGGTGGCCTGGGGCGATTTGCGTCGGCTGACTACACACACACCACTACCCCCATCTGTGCCACCACCAGGTTTATAACAATATATATATTGTCACGTATTACAAATTGAATTCTACTTTTAAATGGCTTGCCTAGGGGAACGTGACAATAGAAAAAGGTAGTTGTGTCACTTATCTTAAGTCTGAATTTAATCAAAGACTTACAATGAATAACAAACAAAAAATGACACAAGAAATCGGAAGGTAAAATATCAACTTAATGTTTAATAAAATATAACTCGAATACAAAATGGAAGGGTTGACCAAAACCCTTTTACAAAAATGGTATGTAAAAATATTACAATACAAGAGTTTGAAAATATAATTACAAATACAAGCAAGGCCTTGAAAAAAAGAAAAATCTTAACTTACACGATCAATTGGTATACCACGCACGGGTCACGCAATGTCTCCGCTATTCTGTCTCACGGCTGTCTCCGTATGTCTGTCCGTCAACGTCACGCGGGCGGTCTTTATATAATCTACCGCGCGTCGATCTCAAGACAAATCTAGGAATTTCTCGAACCAAATACGTCATCAATTTCCCAGATCTAGAACGCTCTTCAAAGAGACAGAAAAAAAAACACCCTCCTTTCAACCAGAGGTACACACACAGGTCAAGGACCGGTCACTGTCTGTGTGGCTTGACGAATAAAATAAAAAAAAACTTATTACACAAGGGGCAGACAACCTACAGGTCAAGAAAAAAGAAAAATAGTATCTAGGTAACAATGCCTAGATACGTAACACCTCCCTCCTAAAAATAAAAAGTTTACATTTCCACGAAATGGAAATCTTTTTAAAATAATTACAAAAATGATATTTACATTACAGAATGTATTTATCATGATATATATAAAAAAAAATATACATCAAAATACTTTTTACAATCTAGATAAGGCATCGGCGATAACATTTTCGCTGCCTTTTATGTGTTTAAGATCTAGGTTGTACTCTTGTAAAAATAAACTCCACCTGAGAAGTCGTTGATTCTTGCCAGACATTTTGTGGATAAATGTAAGGGGATTGTGGTCAGTAAATACAACCAGTGGCCATCTGGACCCACTGATATAAAAATCAAAGTGTTGTATAGAAAGAATCAACCCAAGACATTCTTTTTCCACAGTAGAATAATTTCTTTGATGTCTATTAAATTTCTTGGAAAAGAAACAAATAGGGTGCTCTACTTGGAGATTATCTTCTTGGTAAAGGACTGACCCAACACCTGTGTCACTGGCGTCAATAGCTAACCTAAAAGGTTTTCCGAAGTCAGGAGCCATCAAAATGGGAGAGCTAGATAATATCTGCTTGATCTGGTTAAAGGCTTTCTGACATTCATCCGTCCAAGTAAATCGGACGTTCTTTCTCAGGAGGTTTGTTAAAGGACTGGCAATGACAGAAAAATTTTCGCAAAATTTTCTATAATATCCAGACATTCCCAAAAATCTTCGGAGTTGTTTCCGATCAGCAGGGATAGGGAAAGCTTGGATAGCTTCTACTTTGGCCATTACAGGTTTCACCTGGCCTTGTCCTACAATATGGCCTAAGTATTGGATGGAAGCCTGGCAAAAATCACTCTTACTCAGGTTTACAGTAATTTTTGCATGTAACAGTTTAGTAAAAAGACAATGCAGTTGTTTACAATGGCTAGAAAAATCTTGGCTAAAAATTACTACATCGTCTATGTATGCGTGGCAATTCTCCATGTCAGCAAGCAGGGCATTTATCATTCTCTGGAAAGTGGCAGGAGCATTCTTCATGCCAAATGGCATCACTTTGTATTGGTACAGACCATCAGGGGTGACAAAGGCGGAGATTTCCTTTGCCCTATCAGTCAGGGGAACCTGCCAATAACCTGAAAGTAGGTCTATTTTGGTGATGTACTTAGCGTCACCAATACGATCTATGAGATCGTCTATCCTAGGGATAGGAAACGAATCGGTCTTTGTTACAGCATTTACCTTACGGTAGTCTGTACAAAAACGATAAGTCTTGTCCTGTTTAGGTATCAAGACACATGGGGAGCTCCAGCTACTGGAACTTGGTTCAATGAGGTCATTTTCAAGCATATACTTGATTTCTGACCTAAGTATGGCAAGTTTTTCAGGGTTGACCCTGTAAGGATGCTGCTTGACTGGAGTAGCCTCGCCAACATCTACATCATGCATTATAACATTAGTCTGTTTTGGTACATCAGAAAAAATGTCATTAAATTCATTAATGAGTTTCATGATAACTGGCCTTTCTGTCGAAGACAGATGAGACAGTTTTACATCCAAATTCTGTAATACAAAAGAATTAGGTATTTTGTATTGTCCAAATTTCTCCTTTACAATATCATCATCAATAGGAGAAACATGGCTATTTGAACAACTTTTGACTGTATTTAAAACACAATTACTCTTCTCTGAGTGATCTGGCCGAGATACATAAGGCTTCAGCATGTTTATGTGACATAGCTGAGTCTTTTTCCTACGGTCAGGGGTTTTGATTGTGTAATTGAGGTCACTAATTTTGGTCTCAATTTCATAGGGACCAAAATATCTGGCTTGCAAGGGTTGACCTGGTATGGGCAAAAATACAAGCACCTTATCCCCGGGAGAAAATTCTCTAACACGGGCCTTTCTATCATACCAGCGTTTCATGCTGGATTGGGTGTTTTGTAAGTTATTTTTGGCCAGAACACAAGCATCATAAAGTCTAGTTTTAAACTTAATTACATATTCTAAAAGTCCTTCAGTGGCTGTTGGTGACAACAAAGTCTCTTTTATACATTTCAAGGGACCGCGCACCGAATGGCCAAAGACTAAGTCAAAAGGGCTGAATCCCAACGATTCCTGGACGGATTCACGGGTTGCAAACAGTAGCATGTGGATTCCTTCGTCCCAGTCTTTTTCGTGCTCAAAGCAATAGGTTCGGATCATGTTCTTGAGAGTCTGATGGAATCGCTCAAGAGCGCCTTGCGACTCGGCATGATACGCACTCAACATGCAGTGTTTGATGCCCAACTGAGTCATGACTTGCTTGAAAAGATTGGCCGTGAAATTCGTTCCTTGGTCCGATTGGATGGACTTTGGTAGACCAAATAGAGTAAAGAACTTGATTAAGGCCTTTACAATGTTTGATGCTTTTATGTTCCTTAGAGGAATAGCCTCAGGAAAACGAGTTGAAGCACACATAATGGTCAACAGGTATTGGTTGCCAGCTTTTGTCCTTGGAAGAGGACCAACACAGTCAATAAGTACTCTGCTGAAAGGTTCTTCAAAGGCTGGAATCGGCTTCAGAGGAGCAACAGGGATCTTTTGATTTGGCTTGCCAACCATCTGACAGGCATGACAAGATCGGCAGTACTGGATGACATCTTTCTTCAAACGTGGCCAGAAGAAGTGTGACATAATCTTGTGGTATGTCTTGTGGATGCCGAGATGACCTGACATTGGTGTGTCATGAGCCAGATTCATGATGTACGCTCGGTATCTTTCTGGTAACACGATTTGATGGCATATTCTCCATTCTTCTTCGTTGGATGCGTCTGGAGGTTTCCATTTCCTGAAGAGCAGATCATCTTGGATGTAGTAGCACGTTGATGCTAGCTCTGCCTCTTGTGATGTCATTGCGGTTTCTCGGAGTTTGGCGAGCTCTGGATCCTTCTTTTGGTCCTCAATCAACTGTTTTCGAGTTGATGCCGGCTTTTCAGAATTTGGCGTTGGTTCTTCTTCAAGAGAAGCAAAGAATGTGGTGCTCAAGTCCACATCATCGTGGTTACTGTTGGCCTTGATGACGTTCTCTTCTTGAGATGCTTTCAACCTCATTGCCCTTGTTACTGCACACGCTGGATATAACTCTAGGTCTTCCTCGGGTGTGGCAGATAAGTCGGGTGTTTGAGTGACGATGGGTTCGGCTATCACCTTTCCACCTGCTAAGTCATTGCCTAACAGCAACGAGATGCCTTCCAATGGTAATGTTGGTCGGACACCTACAACAACCGGTCCAGTAATGAGATTTGACTTTATGTCGATTAGATGTAGAGGCACATCTATACATCCAAGCTCTACGCCTCGTAACAGGATGCTCTTCCCAGTCGATGATGATTTTGACAAGGGCAAGATACCCTCTAAAAGTAGCGATTGTGAGGCACCTGTGTCTCTCAAAATGGTGATAGGTCGTAGACTTGTAGAATCACCGAGTAGTGATACGAATCCTTCCGAAATGAAAGGCTTAAAATCCTCTAAGGAAACATCAATTTTGGTTGATGCAGACTGGACTTGGGTCGAACTCTCGCTGGAGTCATTGACATCTCTAGGAGACGCAGTGGAGAAACTCTTTCTTGAGTCAGTAGAACATCTTGTGGATGTATTTGGAGAACTCTTGATGGAGTCATTGGAACATCGGGGTGATGTCTTATGGGAACTCTTGATAGAGTCATGGGAACATCGGAATGATGTATTATGGGAACTCTGGATAGAGTCATTGGAACATCGGGGTGATGTATTATGGGAACTCTGGATAGAGTCATGGGAACATCGGGATGATGTATTATGGGAACTCTGGATAGAGTCATTGGAACATCGGGGTGATGTATTATGGGAACTCTGGATAGAGTCATTGGAACATCGGCTTGATGTATTTGAAAAACTCTTGGTTGAGTCATTGGAACATCGGCTTGATGTATTTGAAAAACTCTTGTTTGAGTCATTGGAACATCGGCTTGATGTATTTGAAAAACTCTTGTTTGAGTCATTGGAACATCGGCTTGATGTATTTGAAAAACTCTTGTTTGAGTCATTAGAACATCGTAAAGATGAATTTGAAGAACTCACTGTTGAGTCATTTGAACATCGTGGAGACATTTTCGGAGAGTCTTGTACAGTCAATACATTTGAAACAGGTGGTGTCGAGGTATTCTTGATATGACTTGATGATGAGGGAGTAAACCTCGACGACCACTGTACTGTGCAAGCGCTGACTTTTGAAGGAGCTTTTTCGTTTCTCTTCCTCAATTTCCAGCAATCGTCAATTTTATGGCCTTCTCGTTTGCAGTAGGAACAAGTAGCTTTACTTGTAGTAGGTTTTCTGTCATTTGTACTGCTGTTCTTGAGGGAGTTGCTAGCAATGGACTCAGGCTGTTTGACTTGTTTTGGCTTGACATCCGTCGTATACTTGGCAAATTGATGTGATATTATATAATCGTCTGCCAACACTGCAGCCTTGTGCACATCTTCCTCGCCACGATCAGCTATATGCGTACGGACGTCCAGCCGCACACAACTCTTGAACTCTTCCATCAGCATTAGGTTCTTGAATTTTGCAAAGTCGGTGCCGATTTCCCTGGAAGTGAGCCATTTCTCAAAGCGTCGCTCCTTTTCCCGCAGGAATTCTACATGGGTTTGGCCATCCGATTTGCGACAATCCCTGAACTGCTTTCGGTAAGCTTCCGGAACAAGTTCATATGCCTTAAGAATTAAGGCCTTAACAACATTATAATCTTTTTGTTGTTCAATGGTCAAAGAACAAAATACCTCTGCAGCTCTACCAGTCAAAACTGTTTGCAGCAAAGTGGGCCACAAAGTTTCAGGTACATTAAAATTTTTCACAGCAAGTTCAAATTGTGGAAAATAATTGTCAATTGTGGCTTCATTAAAGCGTGGAATTATTTTCAAAAATTTTGTTGCTTCAGCAGTATGACTGGCAGGGGAAGAATCTGGTCTTACATTAGCAGCTAACTCTAATTTTTTTAACTCTATTTCTTTTTCTTTTAAAGCTAACTGGGCTTCTATTTCCATTTGTTTTAATTTTATCTGAAGTTCTAAATCTGATTTACCCTCATCGGGTCTAAGGGTTTCTAAAAGGTCTTCAGAAAACACTTCCTCGTCTACATAATGGATTACAATGTTATCTCTGATTTCTTGTTTAAGGGCATTTGATTTTATTTTTAACCCTAAATGTTTAGAAATAAGGACCAGTTCCTTCCTAGTAAAAGCATCAAGCTCTTTCACAGAGGGATTTGCAAGAAAAACCTGAATATCCATGACTAACTAACAACTATTACAAGCAAAAAAAATGTATACAATGTAAATATACAGTACAAAATCAGTACAACAAAAAAACCTTAAGAGAGTTTGGTCAATACTATTGATACTTTACTTCCGACTCTTTGACACAAAAAAAAAATTTTGTTAAAGTCAACTTCGCCTTTACAAAATTACTCAAGTAAGACGAAAATAGGTTCAGAAAAATATCCGGGACGAAAACCCTCAAACTTCTTTTGTCACGTATTACAAATTGAATTCTACTTTTAAATGGCTTGCCTAGGGGAACGTGACAATAGAAAAAGGTAGTTGTGTCACTTATCTTAAGTCTGAATTTAATCAAAGACTTACAATGAATAACAAACAAAAAATGACACAAGAAATCGGAAGGTAAAATATCAACTTAATGTTTAATAAAATATAACTCGAATACAAAATGGAAGGGTTGACCAAAACCCTTTTACAAAAATGGTATGTAAAAATATTACAATACAAGAGTTTGAAAATATAATTACAAATACAAGCAAGGCCTTGAAAAAAAGAAAAATCTTAACTTACACGATCAATTGGTATACCACGCACGGGTCACGCAATGTCTCCGCTATTCTGTCTCACGGCTGTCTCCGTATGTCTGTCCGTCAACGTCACGCGGGCGGTCTTTATATAATCTACCGCGCGTCGATCTCAAGACAAATCTAGGAATTTCTCGAACCAAATACGTCATCAATTTCCCAGATCTAGAACGCTCTTCAAAGAGACAGAAAAAAAAACACCCTCCTTTCAACCAGAGGTACACACACAGGTCAAGGACCGGTCACTGTCTGTGTGGCTTGACGAATAAAATAAAAAAAAACTTATTACACAAGGGGCAGACAACCTACAGGTCAAGAAAAAAGAAAAATAGTATCTAGGTAACAATGCCTAGATACGTAACAATATATATATATATATTCCTGTACCGTTATATACTAGAGTATATATCTCAACTTATTTTACTTCAAAGTCATCATCTTCTATTTTGAAGTCACATCTGATACATAGGATACTATATATAATGGAAGTAAAAAGTTTTCTAGACTTAAGCTTAGTACAACTTCGAGAAGAATGTAAAAAAAAGAGGTGCAAAGATAGCTGGAAGAAAGAAAGATCTGATCGACAGGTAATCTCATTTATTTTATTATAAATATTATTAATTATTATGTTTGTTTATATAGGTAGTATAGTTTAAATGGTGACTGGTCATTTCATCCCCGGTCACTTCATCCCCGTTCATTTCATCCCCTAGTCATTTCATACCCGGTCACTTCATCCCCGGGTCACTTCATCCCCGGGTCACTTCATCCCCGGTCACTTCATCCCCGGGTCACTTCATCCCCGGTCATTTCATCCCCGGTCACTTCATCCCCAATTAAATATTTTATATTTAAATATGACTATGTAGATTGCTTTTTGACATTTTATGACTTGTTACTAATGCGTTTATAGTGTTTCCTCTTCACCTTTGTTTTCTTAATGAGAAATCTTATATTGTAAATCAGGGTGTGTATTTAGCTACAGCGCTTCTATTGGATGTGGGGGTTGTAACATCATAACATTATCCGGATCGAAGGCCAAGGTTTGGTGGAAGTAGTAAAAAATCATTTGAGAGATAGAAGTGCGATTAGAATAAGTATGATCATGCCGCTGATAACTTATCATCAAAGGCCAAGGCGAGGTGCAAGTAGTGGAAATCTTTTGAGAGATAGAAGTGCGATTACAATAATTATGATCATGCCGCTGATAACTTCTCATCAAAGGCCAAGGTGTGGTGAAAGTACGACCATGTTCCACTTTTTTTTATTTTTCAATCGCTCTTTCTTGAAAATGGGCGCGTCATTTTTAGCCTTGAAATAAGGTTTTATTTTTTTCTAATAAAGGCGGAGTTCACCCATCCTCGTGATATCATGTCGGCTGTATAAGTTTTTTTTTTAATTCCTTTTAAACATTAACGAGTTACAATTTTGTCATTTAAATAAAAAATGAATACATTAAATATTGCTCATTTCATGATTTTTAAAATTACAATTTGTTAGATAAAAATGATCAGATGATAAAAATATCAGGGGATGAAATGACCGGGGATGAACTCACCAGGGGATAAAATGACCGGGGATGAAGTGACCGGGGATGAAGTGACCGGGGGATGAAATGACCGGGGATGAAGTGACCGGGGATAAAGTGACCGGGGGATGAAATGACCGGGGATGAAGTGACTGGGGATGAAATGACCGGGGATGAAGTGATCGGGGATGAAATGACCGGGGATGAAATGACCGGTAACCAGTTTAAATATTTGGATATAAACCAACGACTTGGCATAATTTAATTCATTGGTTAACATGCATGACTAGATTGACTATGTCCTATGAACACAAGTGTGACGTAAACATCTTCTGTTTTGAAGTAACGTCTTTATCTTATGAGAAAAATTATATCAAAATTTTTATTATATATATATATATATGTTAAATTGTGAAAAAATATGTTAATTTAGTAGATCTGTTTATACAATTGTCAATGGTACATACCGGTATTGAGAAAATCAGCAGTGATAATTTTTGACACGACATCAATTAACATCAGTGTCAATATACCATATTTGTATAAATGCATGTGATAGTACTTCTAGTATAATTTAATTATTATTTTTTTTTATTGACAGGCATTTTTCAAATATAAAACTATTTTAAACCATCATCCAACCTTTTGTATTTCTTAGGGTTTTAAATGTCAATCAAGAAAACAATTGATGACATTGTGGGTTATAGATAGTTTTGATCGTTTTTTTATCAGACTAAATGCCTATGAAAGAAACTGTCATTTTGGAAGAAAAGTAGATGCTACTGACTATGGTTACTGCATGGTTCATTCCCAATTTAAACTACATAGATGTGAATGCAGAAACAATGTTGCCTGATGTCACAGAAAGATCAATATCCTCATATTTGGGACAGTTCGATGCACAAATCAGCAAAACTACTTTATGATGAAAGGTAATTTACTTATGAAAATTATGTACACTATTCTAAGTTGTTATGTTGAAAATGTTAATTCTCATATTTCAATAGAAAAGCTAGTATTATAATGCTACCACGCTAATACTTTTGCAAAGTAAAGTGTAATGTCCTACCCTAGACCCACAGCAAGAGAGAAAGAGAGAGAGAGATCAAAAAGGTGATATGTTTCAAAAAAAAAAGAAACTCTATTGTTTAATTCATTTTTAATTTATTTTTCTAAAATGAGGTGCATTGAGTACTTGAAACATGGACATTGTTACAGCTGTGTATTTTTTAAAGCAGATATATTTGCCCAAATGAAGAAAGTAAAGTATCAAGTTGATTTAAAAATGGACACAAATGGCATAATTGTTGAAGCACAATGTGAGTGTCCAGTCGGAATGGGTCCAAGTGCACACTGCAAACATATACAAGCGATACTACATGGACTAAGTAGAATGAAAAAGGATAAAGAATTGAAAATTCAACTTACATGTACAGAAAAATTACAACTATTCCATGTAGTAAAAAACCATACAGGTTCACCTGTAAAAGCAGATTCTTTGAAACTTTTGGTTCCAGACAATATAATATATGATCTCCACACATACAAAATGCCTAGAGAAAATTACAATTCCTTTTTTAGAAACATTTAGATGTCTGCTAAAGATGTCCCACAAAGACCTATTTTCCAACTATATGAACCTGCCAACATTTGTGCTTATGTCAATGACCATGAGTACACTAAAGTTCCTTTAGTAGATATTTATTTAAAAAGTATAGGACTAAAAAATGTTACAAATGAGGATATTATTAAAATAGAAGAAAAAATTAGAGGACAGTCATTGAACAAATCATGGATTAAAGAAAGACTAAAAAGGGTTCAATCATCTAATTTTGGTAGTATTTGTAAGGCAGGAGATATAACTGTATTGGATAACTTAGCATTAAAATGTATGAAAAATGTTAACTTAAAAACAAGTGCAACTAAACATGGACATAAACATGAAACCATTGCTATCAAAAAGTATAAATTATATAGTGGCCATGAAGTACAAAGATGTGAAATTTTCATTTGTTATGAATTTCCATTTTTGGGATCCTCTCCTGATGGGATAGTTAAATTGCCAGATGGCACTATAGAAGTAATTGAAGTTAAATGTCCTTACGTGGCAAGGGAAAAATGTATTGATTTCAATACTGTGCTATACCTATGTGTCACAGATGTGGGAATTTCTCTAAAAAAAACTCATAATTATTATTACCAGGTTCAAGGTCGAATGCTATGCACAAAAGCTAAGATTGTCAAATTTATTATCTTTACCTTGAAAGACTTTAAAGTCATTAACATACATAGAGATGATGAGTTCATCAAAATAATGGTAGACAAACTAGTTTTATTTTATAAAAATTATTTTAAAAATGTTTTGCTACAGTCCCATTTCTTCAAATCAAGTTATGATTGATTTTATTAATATTGTATATTTGCATAAACTTCAAACTGTCATCATGCTTGTACCAAGTTTTGACCCTTCTGGTGTTTGGAAGGAAAATCCAAACATAGAAAATATTTGTTGTTTTTTTCTAACAGAGCAAAATCAATGTATTTTGAATGTATCTGTATATTGAAAAGTATGTAGTTCAATACTATTTGGATAAACATTATTTGTAATTTTTTTTGTTTGTAATAGCAACTTTTAATTGGATCTATTCCTAATTGAAACATTAATCAAAGTACTGATTAATATATAATTGCTTTTTTTTCTATTTTACCTAATCATTTTGCCTGTTTTCAATTATTGTTTAATATATTATTAATGTAAATACTTGGACATTTAATTTGAATTTGATTATTGATAAGTTTTGTTTGTTGTAAAATGTTTTACATTGTTTCGGATGTTCCTTCAGAGTTGAAGATAGTTTACTTCCTAGTCCAAACCTACCGCAGGACGACGGGGGATGGGAGCGGGCAGGGTTTGAACCCTCGACCGTCGATAAATCCAAATGACAGTTCAGCACGCAAACCGCACGACCAGGCAGCCATCCATAAGTTATGGAACAGTTAATTGAATTTATCACAAATATTATATGCAAATGTCAATGCATTGTTTTTGGCATTACTTATAAATATGTAAGAAGTTCATAAAAAAAATTCTTGAAAAAAATAAACATTGAAATGATTGATTTATTGGCCACCAACACCATGATACAAGCAACACCATTATACAAGTTTGACATGTATTTGATTATACTTGAGAACAGTTGAATTTAGCATGTTAAAAGTAAAAATAACAATCATTTTCTAATAGCATTATATTATTACTCTATTGTATTATTGTAGTATAATAATTATAATAATCAATAAAAGACTTTTACCACTTTATCACAGTCAAAAACCCACAATATCAATTACAATTTCCAATGAAAAAAAAAAGAAAATTCCATTGTGTATTAGCATAACATAAATATGAGTTGGTTTGGGTAAAAATTTTTTTCAAACATGTAACAAAAAAAAATTAATTAAAAACTAATATTAGATTAACAAATAAGATTTAAATTTCACAGAAATAAAATGTATACATAAGTATATGCAACATAATTTTTATTTATATGAAACAAAAATGTAATAAGATTTTTTGTTTGAACTACAGATTAATGAAATGCAAAATGCCTAACAATATATAAAAGTTTTGAAAAAAAAACAGAGATTATCACAAATGCTCACTATCACAGTTCGGCTAACATTGTTTTTGATATAATCATAGTTATACTCATGGGATAAATATTCACAGAAAGTACTTATTTGCTGGTAATATTCACATTAGATACTGAGTACATCAAATGATTAAATGATGAATTGACATATTGTGTAATACAAAATATAGTACAATAATTATAATGCTTCATGTAACAAAAATATTATTAACCATTTATTCAAATTGTCTAACATTTCAGTATATTAATCCCTGAAAAAAAGTAAAATAAAAAACGTGCTGTGTAAAAATGTTTACAAAAATCAATCAAGCATAAGATGGTACAATATTCTTTCTAAAATTACAAAGATAAAAACACACCTTTAATATCTTACTAACTAATTTAGTTTCTGTTGCATTGAGAGGTTGTTTACAAATTTTATATACTTTAGCCATTCCAATTATACGTTCAATATGAACCCTTCTGATAGATATCAGACGATCTTTTATTACAGATTGTGGGTGAAGTCTGTTTTTTTTTCTAAAAATAGTTGGCATGTTTAAAGTAATATTTTTGTTTAAAAAAATATCTTGTACATTGAATCCCTTGTCAAATTATACAACATGCTCCGTTTTACTAATTGCCTATCAGAAGCTGAACCACCAAAGGCGTCAGAAATATAGGAAACAAGTCCTCCCTGTGTACAGCCTACCAAAACTTTCATGGTGTTTCTATGTTTCTAGTTAGAAAATGTTACTCTCTGTGAACGTGGGTTAGAATGAATAAATATTGGCACTTCAGTACTGTCAAGAATAACCCTTGTTGTTAAAAAATGTATTTTTAAAATCAGAAGGGAAATAATGTCTAACCAAATTCTTACTAGGCCATAATTTATTTCCCCCCACTGAATAGCACAAAAATTAACCCAAGTAATAAAAACTTTCTTAACTGTAAAACTAGAAACATTAAACGTTCTTGCTACTTCAACTATGGGAAAATATTGTCTTAGCCTAACAAGCATTAATAAAAATTGGTCCACACTACTCAAACAATCACAAGATTGTGAATAAATGTATTTTAAATTATATACACTTGGACAAAGAGAATGAAATCCTGTTAAAATATTTGATGCAGTCTCCAACCCAGTAAAATGATTAATAATAGAATCTTGATTTTTAATTTTTTCAAAAGATAAATAAGCTTTAATATTTACATGTTCTTCAATATTTTTCACCAAGTGGATAACTATCTTTAGGAGATGCACTAAAAATAATATCAGTATTATCACATGTAGAATAAAAAAATTGTTCTGAAGCGATGACTTGCTCATCCATTACCACATTATTTGAATCAATAATTTCTTCTGATCCAATGACTAGTTCCTCGTCCATTAGCGCATCTGTATCTGATTTAATGAAGACTGCATCATTCATTAGTATAGGATTTACTTGATCATACAACATACTTTTTCTGTTCTTCTTTTTGTCCACATTCCATTGAAATACAGAGGGAACTGCTGTCTTTTTCAATTTACTATACTTTCTACTTAATCCTGAAAATTAGTACATAAATTAGATAGATAGATATTTTTAATAGAAGAGAAGTGCAAATGATTAATTTTATATGTACAGATTATTCTGTCAATGTCAAAAAATGTTTTCGTAGATTTAAATTATCTTTCCGTACCTCACTGACAAAAATGACGAGTGAAAAAAATTGATTATAAACTTCAAATATTGTTTTCCTTAATTAATTTTTTATTTAATTCCAATTTAATATATGGGATTTTGAAAAATTTGCAACAATTTCAAAATCCCCATCTTGAATATTATGTTTTTTGACATAATGTTTCGAAATAGTACTTTGTATTAACCACCCAACACTGATTGTTGATATTCAGAGAATCAGTTGAAGTGCGTAAGAAGCTATGTTAGACAAATACAAAAGTTCAACCAGTAAACTGATATAATGGTAATAAAAAAATATGTTTTTGTATAGAAGCAATTCTTACTAAATTTAATTTTCATGTAAATATAATAATTTCTGCATTAACTATACTTTGTCATATTTTTAAATTTTATAACCTTTATGATGGGCATGTTAATTTACAAATAAATGTATATATAGCAAATTTAAAACAAAGATAAACTTTAAAAAAAAATTATAATTAGATTGTTCGTAATGAAATACACAATACTTACATTAATACATTTTTTACCATGTTTCCATTTCTACAGCAATATGAACAATTTTTTAAAGAAGTAGCTATAAAACATAAAAAATGTAGACAAAAATGCAAATTTAACATGAAAAAAAATTCTTTCATAAACATAATTTAAATTTGATAAAAAAAAATTAACAAACTGAAAATTTTAAATTCAAATGCATCAAGTGATAATTATTTTTTAAATTGAAAATGACAAATTAAATTAACTAACAATAGATGTTGATATTATGACATTTTCTAGTTACATTTAAATATTTGAAGAATTTAAGTGTTAAAATTTTTTCTAAATAAATAAATAATAATAATATATATATGTTTAAATGCAAGTAGTGAATGTAATGAGTATGTGAGAATTTTATTAATCAATTATAAAATTGTGTACACAATAATTACATCCTTAATCTTTAATTTATATTTATAATGTAATATTTGAAACATATAGAATAAAAATATGTTTTACATGATCATTATAAAGGCATGTTCTAACATTTTGTTTAGAAGAATTATAAAAAAAATAAGTATAAAAACAAAACAAGTAATTTAATAATGTGCAGTTATTAATTCAAAATTAAAATACCTTTTTTTAAAAAATAAAAAACATAATATAAATAATACATTATAATAAATAATTTATGCACCTACCAGCGCAGTAGTCTTCTATGACAAAGTGTTTCTTGCAAATCTTTGTATTTGTTTTTGGGAACCAATTGCTATGATTAGGACCTTCTCTTTTAATTGCTGAAATCTATTTTGTTTTATTTCTTTATTTTTTGGGAACACATGTCCACCACAACCATCACAGAAAGGCACACAGCAATGTGTTGGCATTACAAACTGTACTTTAAATAAAAAAGAAATAAATGATATGACTGATCTGTTTCAAGTAGTTGTGTATAATTTATAACCATTTTTGCTTTCTATACATCATTCTCTTTATATTTAGATTCTATAGGTAGTTGAATAGATTTCCCCACTATAAGCATGATGTAAATGTAGGAATGAACTTGAATTTGTTTTTTTTTATGAACTCTATTAATTAAATAGTTGCTTAGAAAAATTGATTTCACACATGTTGCCATGGGCATTGACATAATAGTCATGGATCTAGAATCTAGTTAGAATCCTTAATCTATATAATCATATCTAGCTGTGTATAATATATTCAATTCCAATTTGAATCGAATACTAATAGTAAAAGTTACTATTGAATAGCATTTATACTACTAATACTATTATAGAATCTGTTTATAGCTATCAAGATTTGGCACTAGACCTTTAATTATAATATAGATCTCTAATCTGTATTTCTATATTAGAAACTAGACAGATATTACCCGCTGCCCGCGGATCATAAATTGCATATTGCTGAAGTAGTCACTGATATAGTGTAATAAAAACAATTAAAGAAAATAAAAAGGTTATTATAAGTAAAGCGAATGCATGAATAAAAAAATATTATGAATGGAGCTATAAATAGCTCATTGACCTTATTTCACACGATATAAAGAATAGAGTTGCACTCATATAAAAATGCTTTAGAAAAACAAATTTCAATGTGAGTTTGATTAAAATATGAAATGAATGGACTATAATTAGTTCATGTGTTAAAGTATAAAACTATCTTTGCGGTTTTGATTTTTATTCGTAACATACATACATACGCCTCACATTCTACTTTATAAAGTAGATAGTCTAGTAGAAATATAATCTAAGACTTTAAATCTAAGATAATTAGAATTTAATTTAGACTGTAACTCTAGGCAGTCTACAATCTAGAGAGTTATAGTCATTATTTTATTTAGACTAGATTTAAGTATAGTGTTACTTATTACTATAAGTATAATCAGTGATTAGACATCATTAGTATTATATTTAATTAATATTATTAATTTCATTATTACTAGTAATTAGGTCTTGGCATTGAAAAGCAAATCTAATCAGATATAATATATAATATCTATCTAAGAGTATCTATTTAATAAACTATAATAAATAATTATAAGTACTAACCTGTTATTAGTATTTAAAATACATAGAAGTAGATCTATTACTATCTTATCTTCTTATATAATACAGACGTTACTTCAAAAAAGAAGATGATTACGTCCTACGCGTAATGCATTTAGTCATGCATATTAACCAATGACTTAAATTCTGCCAAGTCACTGGTTTTCCTGGCTAGCTCTGGCAACACATTCCATGCTCTAATAGCACTAGGGAAGAAGGAGTATTTGTACAAATTTGTCCTAGCATATGGGACGAGGAATATGCCTTTATCTTAGTGTCTTTCTGAGTATTTTATTAAATTTTGTTTTTGTATTTGAAGATTATGGTTCAGTGTTTATGTATAATTGCTACTTTACTTTTGAGTCTTCTGTCCTGAAGGCTTTCTAATTTTAGTGATTTTACTATAGGTGTTACTCTAGTCAAATGTGAATATTCATTTGTTATGAATCTCACTGCTCTATTTTGTGTCTGTTCCAGTTTCTTAATGTTTTTTTTGAGTTGAGGGGTCCCAAACGGAGGATGCATATTCTATTATTGGCCTAACCAAGGTTAAATAACATTTTAGTTTTATGTTCTTATTTGATTTATAGAAATTTCTTTTCATTACTATTATTTTAATTACTTTATTACTATTAATGATTAATATTGTATCAAATTATAGATCTAGATTAATCTAGATTATAGATAGATCTATATATTACATAGATTATAGATAGTTATTTTAAGATATAATTACATTAGATAGATCTAGATCTTGTAGAGGAAGTAGATAAACTGAGACGTCTACAAGTCTGATCTAGACTAGTGGCTATAAACAGTATAGTCAATATCATTCATATATATCTAGACGGCTAGGCCTGCTAATACCATATGATGATATACTCAATTATAGTTAATTATACTGTCTATACATACTAAATCTACAATTTATAGCCTATTAGATGGCCTATATGGGGGATGGCTACAGGTTCTAGAGTAGTTTATGCTTTTCGGGCACATATAGATTCTAGGCCCAAATTTGAAAGTTTGACTTTTGACAGCGCATTATTTTACAATGGTTCGACATAGAAAAGAAAATGACATCAAAATCTTCTTTAGTTATAGGAGAATAAGGATGACTACGTATATTTGTACCCCTAACCTATATTTGTTATTATATTTAGGTCAAAGAGGCCGCGTGATTTCATTTAATTCGGACAAATTTGACCCACATTATTTGATTCCGGACACCATAATTTATTTCGGACAGTCTCTATATTTAGGCATTAATAAACTCAGATTTTCATGCCATACTAACATTAACTAAATTTTAAGATCCCCACTATATCCCCTCACATGAAATCATTAAGATGTTATCAAATTATGCATAAATACGAACACAAAAAATAAAAATATGAACACACTTATTCTACCACAATTAGGTCACTGGGATAATAACTTCTACACAGACTTTTAGACTTATTTTATGTTTGCATGATTAGATGTGTGTTGAATGTTTGGGGTTTGCATATTATAAGATGTGTGTTGAATGTTTGGGGTTTGCATATTAAGATGTGTGTTGAATGTTTGTGGGGTTTTTTTGTTTATTAATTTAATAAATTTCTAATACAGATGATCTTTTGTAGTATAGTACAGGTTAGGATAGCCTATCTTGCCTAACTGAATCCTCTATATTCTCTCTATATAAATCTAGATCTATCTAGTAGGTCTAGATCTAAGCATAAAACTTCATTCAATGTACCAAGCTTACTCCAAACATTTGCCCATTTATTCTCTGTTTAAAAAAACAAAACAACAAACGAACAAATATAATATAAGATGATTTTTATTGATCTCCAAAACTGGCTGTCCGAAATAAAATTTGGTAAGAAAATCGTAATTTAATTTGGACACCCTATTAATGTTTTTTTTTTTATGGAATTAGACATCTTGGCTTATAAATCAAATAAATCAGCTTCAAAAACAGAATAAACATTGCCGGGCTCATTAGTATACACTTAGCCAATCAAAAAATATGGTCTTAACCCTAGGACAAGTCATCCGGGTAACATAGGAAAAAACAACAACCTGACTAACAAATTTGAAATTTGTTTTTCTTACATAAAAAGATAGCTAAATGGAAGGGAATTGGGTCAGAATCATTGGAAAATGGACAAGCACATTATACAGCGCGCTAGTTTTATAATAAATATTAAAATAATTATTTAATGACCACAAAAACAGCGAATGTCCGAATTCATGTAATGTCCGAAATAAATAAACTACTATATCTTATACTAATAAGATATCAATTTATATATAATAGAATTAGTAAGATCTAGATAGATCTATCATTAAAAGTATCATGATCTAGTATTCTAGTAATAATAAGTGTAACTGTAATACAACTTCATAGTAAATAAGTAAATGTATAAGCCTACTTTATTCTACTAAAAACTGACTTTTGTCATTATACTGGCTATAGCCACTAGATATATAATCTAGACTAAAATTAGATCAATAGATCTATTTATACTAATGTAGAGAATAAAGTTAGATTCAAGCGGTGTTAGCTAATAGCGTTGCACAAGAAACGAACCTGGGTTTCTCTAAACTATGATACTTGGTGTGTACCAGTAAAAAAGCACCTACCTAAATAAATCGTAACAAGAAATAAAAAAACTATATTTATTGTAGTATATATATATATATAGGTCTGTGGTTGAATATTATATAGCCTTCATAACTTCTTCTATAGAGAAATGACTTTTGTAATTTCTTTTACAAAAAAATCGGGCTATTCGCGTCTGACATATATATAATTTTTATGTTCAGCAACAAAGCCCAAATACAGATAACTTTAATTAATAACCTGGAATCACTATATGTTAAGCATATACAAAACTATATTTAAAATAAAACATGTAAGACTATCTAACTGGATTCTAAACTATCTACACTGTATGAGAATCGGCTCGAGACATGCCAATTATTTCCAAAATCCTTTGTTCAGCTCCCAGCGTCACCGCTTGACTGAGCTGACCTCAAAATTAACATAAATAGACTAACCAATCAAGTTATTTAAATGAACAATCAGATAATTCTCTTTCAAACATTACATGCATGATCACTACGTCACTGGACTTTCCAGACTCGATCTAAAACAATGAATCAATAAAAATTAATTTAAATAATATTTAAATAAAATAATGTTTGACAATTGATACGTGACACCTATATACCAAGTTACTTCCTGAGAGTAACACAGCACTAGTCAGCGCTATTGAAGTTACAATTTGAAATTAAGAGTAACCCCGCACGAAAAGAGTTAATACTCTGTGGGAATACATACAACAGGGTCACTAACTTATATAACAACGTGAAAAGCAAGATTGCATGTGTTAGACACTTAGTTAGTACTTTAAGTTTATTAAAGACGCACCATTATTGACAGACTTTGAACTCGACTTGTGACGTTATGATTTATTTGGGTTAGAGGCTACCTAGAGACATAATGTAGTTGGTTATAGGATTTCAACTGAGTGTGGCCTTTTGTTTGATTAAATCTTCATCTGAATATTCTACGTTTTTTTAAACTTCGTTTCTATATATCGTGTGCGTTATCTGTCCTGTTGATTAGTCGCATTGAAATACACCCACACAAGAAACCCAGACATCTCCAGAGTAATTCTGTCGAAGTCAGACAGGCATCAAATAACTACAAGACAGATAGGCGACATCACACATGACAGTGACGTAATATTTAATTAATTTAAAAAAATTCGCACACTCATTTCGAAGCCAACCTCAAGTGGGGGCACGGGGGGATCTTCAAATTCTCCCCCCTCCTTCCTCAACCCTTGCTACGCCACTGATATACATAGAGCTATTGAGAATGGAACCAGGTATAATACAGATGATCATCAACAAAGGATCTGAAGGAGATATCATTAATGGAGCAAAGAAATAGTGGTAACATTTCAATGGCCTTTATCTTAAAAGCTCGGGAAGTAGTCCGCCATATCCTAATACCAATTAGAGTTAAATCAAAATTTTACAGAATATGAAATAATTTATTCAGTTTAAAAGTAATAACACTGTTAAATTATGATTTTTGCTTGAAATTGCCCGCTATGACATTTTGAGAATTCATATTTGTACTGTCAAATTCTAGGCAGATCTCATGCTTGGGAGGTAGTTGTACAGGTTAGTTATCGAAAGTTTTCGCCCTTGTTTATGCATCTCGTACGCCCGTACGCTCGTGGACCGTAGAGTTGTTTAGTAACCAAGTTTTTGCGTACATAGGTTTTCAGTCCCCGGCAGTCTGCACTTCAATGCTGTATAACTGGTTATGCTGGCATTTCGCTTGCCAGTGAGTGTCTCTTGTAGCAATACTACATCAATTGCTCTCTCGTGGAGGAATTTTGATAGCTTTAACATCTTGGGTATGACCCCAAAGATGTTTAGTTGTACAATCAGCAGGGACCTAGTGTTATAGGGCTTAGTTCCTGAGGTTGGTTAATTCCAATTATTGTCTAGTAGGTTTATTTGAGAGCCGGGGGCTCTCGTCTCTATTTCGCTTCCAGTCATTTGTGTCTGTCGTATACCATTGTCGACAGAAGGCTGTGGTTGACATCCATCAACCTTATTCGAATCGGACCTCCGAAAGAGGTACGAATGCAGTGTTCGTTGAGTAGAAGACTTTAATGGAGGAATTTTAGCCCATTTGTCACCTGAGAAATTCCCCCTCATCGAGGTCGCGGGGCGACCAGTAGTGGACTTTTCGTGCCCAGGCCTGTCGCCCACTTCCCGGGGCGCGGAGCCTGTTCGGGTCTGCTCGTGCCCGCTTTAATTCATGTCTGTATCTGTCATGGATGTATGGTTAAGACCGTTAGCGGCCTTATTTACTGTCCTAATGCAACAGCGTGCATGGCCTATACTCATGTCGCCATAGAGGGCAGAGAAGAAGCTGCCTCAGCAATCACCACCATAGCTCGACAAAGAATGTTTCCTGCAGGGCTGGGGTGGGTGGTAAACTTTTTTTGATATTCCAAATATTGGAATTACTATTTGTCCACTTCCTCCACTAGCGCACCAGGGAACGGGCTAGTTAGAGCCTAGCTCGTGGGCACCAACCAGTCCGCCCGACACAGCCCGCGCCAGTCAGTCCAGTCTTTGCCCAAGGAGAGACCCGCGAATCAGCCGAGTCTCAGGAGAACCCAACCAACCCTCGAGTTGATGTCCAGCGCTATCCGCTTTTCGGAAATTCCGTTAGGTCTCTTACTCACCGTTGTCCCGGGGCCCCACGGGGGGGGGGGGGGGGGCTGGACATAACCCCTTTGTTTGTACTTTGACACTTGCCGGCTGCTCACTCATCAGCGGCAAGCACCAGTACCCTTGGCCACCCCTCTGTAGAGCGGGGTGTTCTATCGGCGACCACGATGAGGTGGTACTGGAAAGCCGAGCATCTGACCACCATAAATGATGGCCAGGTAGAACAGCTTTTTGTGACCTCCTCCTTTTTTGCCTCTATTTTTCGCCTCTTGCCTAGACAGAAATCTGGGGCAAGTAATTTTGAGGGTGTTTTTTTTGTCCATTGACATTTGTAGTAATTCGGCACCTGTGCTCCTTACCCGACATCAAGTCCAACAAGGGGACAGGCCATTCGAAAGTCCAGAATGAGCCTGCTAGGGCTACACTGGTTCTATATTCTGTCAGCTGCTGCATCGAACATGTGTCCGGTACAGTTGCTACCTGATTGACCCTCCAGCCAGGATGTCTTTAACCCCCCTTACCCTTCGCAATCTGCGGCAAACGGACTGGTCTAAGACGTAGGGAGATTTTAAACATAAGGAAAATAAGTGCTGGGTAATGAAGGCAGACTAAGAAAGACACAATGACAAAAAAAGAAATGGTGCACTTTTAAGTTCCAAAAGTGTTAAGGAAATAGGAGCGCAGTTTAACGTAATGTCTCGGGACAGGACAAGAAGTGTGTTAGTTGTCAGACAGGAGAGAGAGACCAGTGTGTTAAAAGTGCCTTAAAGTTTATTAAAGTCTCTGTGTTGTTATCGAGTTATTATTTGTATTATTCGTAATCAGCTTAACCCATGGAAACCTAGACAGAGAAACTAAGGTAGTTTCTAGTGAGCTGTAATTATAGATAATAGTAGTGCTTTTTTTCATTAACCATCCCAAACATACCCTTTACAGTTGGCGATCTCCTTAATAGACACATACACACTCATGTTACAGTTTTTGATGGTCCTATTTGTTTATATATACTGTTAAGATTCAATGCATTAATCAGTAACAAAGTTTAAAACGATAAGGGAAATATAAGGGAAAAAAATTATACGAATATAGTTATATCATTTAAAAGTTTTGCAAATGTTCAGCAACACAAGCTATTTAACAAGACATCCATCCCCTGCACCAGTCGATTATCATATTTTACTATCCTGTCACATCAGGTTCCGACCGAATATCAAAAAGTACTATACGGTGCTTAGTAAAGAAAACACGGGAGGCTTTTTAGTAAAGGAGATGACAATCTAGCATAATTTTTGAACATTTATGTGAAACGTTTTTAGATTTTTGAAAAAATTTTTTATTAATATTTAGTTAACTACTGTCATACTATTTACCTATATTTACGAAGAAGCGTTACTTTGTTTTTAGAGGAAAAATCTATTCAGTGTGCATATTGGTTGAATATAATTTATAACACCAGTTAATAAGTAGTGTTTCATATACACGTGAACTACAATATGGCACAGATATCCCGTACATGCAAAAAAAGGTAAATGTTTTATCTTTAAATAAAAAACTTTATTTGTTAAGGCTCTAAACGAGAGATCTTCTCTTTACAAAACAATTAGAGCAATTAGATTAATCATTCAGTAACATCAGCTTGGCAAGGTTCAAATTTAACTTCACTTTCCCCTCTTATTTTGTTCAAACGTTGGGGCACCACACAAGATCTGTGAACCGTCTTTCTCCATTCCTCTCTGTTCTTTGCCGTTGATAGAATTTCATTCGCTGATAGGCCTATCTATACTTTGCCGTTGATAGAATTTCATTCGGTGATAGGCCTGTCCATACTTTGCCGTTGATAGAATTCCATTCGCTGATAGGCCTTTCCATACTTTGATGTTGATAAAATTTCATTCGCTGATAGGCCTATCCATACTTGCCGTTGATAGAATTTCATTCGCTGATAGGTCTGTCCATACTTTGATGTTGATAGAATTTCATTCGCTGATAGGCCTGTCCACACTTTGCCGTTAATAGAATTTCATTCACTGATAGGCCTGTCCATACTTGCCGTTGATAGAATTTCATTCGCTGATAGACCTGTCCATACTTTGCCGTTGATAGAATTTCATTCGCTGATAGGCCTGTCCATACTTTGCCGTTGATAGAATTCCATTCGCTGATAGGCCTGTCCATACTTGCCGTTGATAGAATTTCATTCACTGATAGGCCTTTACATACTTTGATGTTGAGAGAATTTCATTCGCTGATAGGCCTGTCAATACTTTGCCGTTGATAGAATTTCATTCGCTGATAGGCCTATCCATACTTGCCGTTGATAGAATTTCATTCGCTGATAAGCCTATCCATACTTGCCGTTGATAGAATTTCATTCGCTGATAGGCCTGTCCATACTTTGCCGTTGATAGAATTTCATTCGCCGATAGGCCTGTCCATACTTTGCCGTTGATAGAATTTCATTCACTGATAGGCCTTTCCATACTTTGCCGTTGATAGAATTTCATTCACTGATAGGCCTGTCCATACTTTGCGGTTTATAGAATTTCATTCGCTGATAGGCCTGTCCATACTTTGATGTTGATAGAATTTCATTCACTGATAGGCCTGTTCATACTTTGCCGTTGATAGAATTTCATTCACTGATAGGCCTGTCCATACTTTGCCGTTGATAGAATTTCATTCACTGATAGGCCTGTCCATACTTTGCCGTTGATAGAATTTCATTCACTGATAGGCCTGTCCATACTTTGCGGTTTATAGAATTTCATTCGCTGATAGGCCTGTCCATACTTTGCCGTTGATAGAATTTCATTCGCTGATAGGCCTGTCCATACTTTGCCGTTGATAGAATTCCATTCGCTGATAGGCCTGTCCATACTTGCCGTTGATAGAATTTCATTCACTGATAGGCCTTTCCATACTTTGATGTTGAGAGAATTTCATTCGCTGATAGGCCTGTCCATACTTTGCCGTTGATAGAATTTCATTCGCTGATAGGCCTATCCATACTTGCCGTTGATAGAATTTCATTCGCTGATAGGCCTGTCCATACTTTGCCGTTGATAGAATTTCATTCGCTGATAGGCCTATCCATACTTGCCGTTGATAGAATTTCATTCGCTGATAAGCCTATCCATACTTGCCGTTGATAGAATTTCATTCGCTGATAGGCCTGTCCATACTTTGCCGTTGATAGAATTTCATTCACTGATAGGCCTGTCCATACTTTGCCGTTGATAGAATTTCATTCACTGATAGGCCTGTCCATACTTTGCGGTTTATAGAATTTCATTCGCTGATAGGCCTGTCCATAATTTGATGTTGATAGAATTTCATTCACTGATAGGCCTGTCCATACTTTGCCGTTGATAGAATTTTATTCACTGATAGGCCTGTCCATACTTTGCCGTTAAAAGAATTTCATTCGCTGATAGGCCTGTCCATATTTTGATTTTGTCTTTGCATCGCTTTCTTTGTCTTCCTCTACGTCCTCTTCCTAGCACTGTTTCCTGAAAGAACTTCTTTGCGAACACTGAGGACCATGTGATGTGACCAAAAAGTTTACCTTTCTTTTGACAACTGTTAGCAGGTTATTGTTGGGTCCAAAAGCTGTATTATTCCTATTTCTAATGTCTTCATTCTTGATGCGGTCTTTGTAAGTGACACCTAGGATTTAACTATATCTTTTTTTAGGCGCTTCCGCGGTGTCTAATTTAAATAAACCATATAGAGGTAACACTCAACAAAATACGTAATCCAATAACACTGGCAAAAGGCCGAACAAACAATACAATTTAGTCGACGCTTATACTGAATGTCTAACAAGTTTAATCGCAATGAAGAAAACCGTCAAATGCTTTGATAAAATACAGCTAAATTCTACGTAGTCCTAGAAATAGTCTGTTTAACTCGACTTATATTTCGTTCTATATCTAAACCCTATCCTTGTTTTTAGTAGTCACGTCATTGTCACCAAGTCAAAACTTCCCTTAATTCCGAAACAAAAAATTAATTCCTTATCGTGCCATAACACTTCATAACTATCATTTTTGAATAAATAAAAATATTAACAATGTCATAATAATAATATTAATACATATCCGTATCCTGGGCTTAATAGAACTAACAATATAACAGCATTTGCAACACTTTTGACACGAGCACGTTTTGTATCGAAGGAGATAAGGTTTTAGTGTTTCATTGTTTGTAGTTCATGGTTTCTAACAAAAATTTTTGTGAAAAGATTAAACCTTCAATTTTACTGCCTTAGGGGACCACTTCGGGGTTCGCTCTTGAGATTGTGTTTTCAAACAAAATGCTTTTGAAAACTTATTTTTTATTTAATTATTTTTAAATGTTATAACAGTGAACACTAATTATTTTGAAAAAGAAAAACTCAACAACGTCATTTCGGTGTTTTATTACGTTTTTTTTTCATTGGGTAACGTAAGGTCCTCTTGCACTGGACATCATATATCTTACCTGATCCGATGTATTACAGCATACAGACATAATAAGCTATTAAAAAAATTAAATTATATGTGTAACAGATGGTTCTTTATAACAGCGCTTATTATTGAATTCCTCGTTAAGTTTTTGACAAAAGCCATATGTAAAAATGATGCATTTCAAACTATAATAGGTGCATCGACAATTTACAACCTACTTATCATGTAATTAAAAAAAATGTAATATCTTTATGTCTAGGTCAATGGCTCTCATACTTCTAATGGTGTTGCCTGCCCTGTTAATTAAATAGAAACCTAGTGGGGTTCGTTAAATGTTTTTTTTAAATGATAGGGAAAAAATAGGCACATACATTTTACCTTTTTTATTTTTCATTAATTACTTTTTCACAGGAGCTGTGTGCAAGTACGCGCTCCTACGAGGGCGGGTCAAAACAAGCGCTACAAAGACACCCTTAAGAACTCTTTCAACGAGTTTGATATTGACATTCACGCTAAAGAGCACTAACTTTTGAACGCTCTCATGGAGTGCATCTGTGAGTGTCGGAGTTATGAGATACGAAGCAAGTAGAGTGATTAGCATACAAAAAGGAGAGCAAACAAAAAAGTTTAGAGAAGAAGCAGACATATAGGCAATTGACCCAACTTAGCCATGCCACGTATGCGGTCGGCTTTTTAAAGCCAGGATTGGGCTTTTCAGTAATATTGGAATTCGTAGACAATGAGAAATGTGCTCACGTTCGACTACTTCATTTCTAGGTATCTACATAGTTGCATCAACGATCAATTGAGCAACGTGGCATTAATAGAATAATGCAATACATAAATATATACATATGCAATGTTCATGTTTTCTACTTACGACAGTGAGAAATACACAATGCACTAATTAAATATAAATGAAATAATAAAATCCGCATGATAATATTCAGAAATATACACAAATTAATTAAGATTGAACTGTGATTAAGCTCGGCTTACCACCAGGTATTCCACTAAGTGCAAAACAAAATTATTAGTCCAGACTCGATGTCGGCAAGAATGAGAAGGGAGAGAGTGTAATTGTCCCGCCTTTTTCTACCTTATAGAGATCCGGAGGAAATGGGCGGAAACAGGAAATGCGATAGGCTTAAGATTTTCTCTTAGCTTTGATTTTAAAAGGTGCTTTTTAGAGACAGCGTATTTCAATGAACATATTTCATTGTTTCATTCTTTAGTAATCACGTCATTTACTTGATGACTAAATAAACATAAATGTCAAATTTTTTTTTGACATTGTTCGTCCTGAAACAAATAATTAAACTGGCTTGTCTCTCCCCTATTTTTATTTTAACCTAAATAGGGCATCTTTCCACTTCCCCATTTGTGCTCACGTACAACAATTTATGAAACACTGATCTAGGTGTAATTTCTTTATTAAAAAATAAAGCATATGACAATCACTTAGAAAAGATGATAAATGATGAGCTGATTTCGGAAAAATAGTAATCTTGGTCTGCTCTTTGTATGAATCCATCGTTAATTGTACCGACTTTAAACTGTAAATAGGTAAGTGAACTTTTTCAAATTTAGTCTAAACAATGCTAAAGATATGGTAAATTGCAAAAGCCTGGGACAAAAAAAAACGACTATATTTGTACTTAATACATACATGTTACCATACATGTCAAGAACTTGTAGTATTCCAGGTCTCTCAAGACGTTGAAGTTGAACAAATACGAAGCGAGATTTTCTTATCGAACCAAAGCAATAGAAGTCAAAGTTTGGTCTGAACTTAGTGAAATATAAGTCAATGGGACAGAAACCCGTCATGCACACTGTCATAATATGTTTCTGAAGCCCTGGAAGCTTTCATTAAGCGGCGGAGATGTTAGTTGGCTTTAAGTGCTTTCAGACTATTTTTTTTTATTTCTATAGCTTAGATTCTTACCAGATGATTATAACTCATAATGCCTTTCATTGATTGTCTTCAGGATGAATGTAAGAATACCTTTATACCATCATAATAAATAACCATTGTAAACTAAAAACTAGCTTTCAATTTAGCCTTAAGCATTGTAAACTTTAAACTAGATTTAGACTAGACATTTAAAAACTAAAATCAAACAACAGCCATCATGAAATTGCTCTGGCTATTTATTCTGATAATTACTAAATACACACTAATTGGACACAGATCAAGATCAGTCAACACTAAACTTAAAAAGGAAACAGTCATTACCAATCATCACATAATAGATCAATGCAACTTTAAAAATAATCTAATATACACATCCATAACATTAAAGAAGATTACCAAACACAAATGGAAGTTCTCAATTAGACACAGCCGAAATAAATACCGATCACTATTAATAATTATAGCAGGAGATGTAGAATCAAATCCAGGGCCTAGATCTAAAAACAGATGCAACATCTGCAAAAAAGTATACACCATGAAACAGAAAGCCATTTAATGTGACACCTGTAATGAATGGTACCACGCATCATGTCTCCATATGAATACAAATACGCATCAAGGCACTGTGTACTGTGTGGGTTACCTCAGTTTACACCAGGACTGTTTCATTTCTTTGATGCAGACACTTCTAACCCAAACAACATCCTAAACATCATCCCAAACCAAACTCACCAACCACTAGCCAGATCCACTCAAGTTAAATCTGCTAAAACTAATACAACACCTTCATTAAACAAACCTTCTAAAGAAGTAATACCAAAATACTTTAAAACCGTAGTAATAAATTTTCAAAGAATTAGGAACAAAATAACAGATAGGGCTGATAATCAAGGAGGAGTTCTTTTAGCAATAAAAAAAACACTCTTATAAGAGAAGAAATTACCTTACCTAACTCAAAAAATATAGATTCAACATTTTGTATGTATCAACATGATGGGTCAAATGAGGAAGCGATTGCACGAAGGGATCGACATTAGGTTTAGTTCGGACGGAAATGTGTTTAATCTTCGAAGTCTACTATCCCATACAAAAACGAAAGAAACGGTCATAACAGAGTTTCTTTATGCCGACGATTGCGCTCTTCTAGCCAAAAATGAACATGATCTTCAGATCGCGGTCAACGAATTGGCATACCCTGCCGCCTCTTTGTGTTTATCTAAAAAACCATGGGAAAATAGAAGTCATGTTCCAATAAAACCTACTCAGTCCCAAAGATCACAGTAAATAAACGTCCCCTTAACGTAGTAGACCACTATCTAAGAAGCATACTATCGAATAACTTACACTTCACTTTCAAGGAAGTTGATAGCCGTCATGCCATGGCAAGTAGTGCTTTTGGACGCCTCCAGGAGTGAATTGGCGAAATAGATCGCTCCGCCTGCCTAACCCAAACAATCGTTCTCTCAACCCTTCTATATGGATCTAAGACATTCTTAAACATGGGTATTATACAGAAAAAAACTAAGACTACTTGAACGCTTTCACCAAAGATGCTTGAGCTCCATCATGGACAGCTCTACAAACAGCGATGTACTTGTGAACGCCGGTTTGGACAGTATAGACTAGTATAGAGGGTGTTCTTATAGTCTGACAATTACGCTGGACATGGAACGTAACCCGTATGGAGGAAAGTAAAAAGCAGTCTTTTTGGTGAGCTTAAAGGTGGTCCACGTAACAGAGGTGCCCCACAGAAACGCTTTAAAGACCAGCTTAGGCGTTTACTTGCCAAAGCAGACATACAAGAGAGCAACTGTTTGCATGCGGTCTTAGAACAAGACAGACAGCTGGAGGTCACTCACAAAGGCCACAAGATACAAATTTGTAACCAAAAGAAAATTCGTAGACAGACGCAGACGGCGAAAAAAAAATCTTAATCGACCATACGCGGATAATGGTTATGCTTGCCATGGTTGTGGGAAAATATGTAGGTCGCGATGGGGGCTGCGAATCCACGGGAAATATTGCATTCCTAAATTACCTTCGAACTCGATAAGAATCCTTATTATTATTATATTTGTATATTAGGTCTTGGCATTTAAAAGAAGCGATTACTGCTCAAACTTTCAAGCCGAAATTGAGGCAATTACCATAGCACTACATGTTAAGCTAGAAGACGCTACACTTAATAACCATAAACAACGCCAACACTATAACGCTAGATTCATCAGTCTATTTATTTACACACCCTCATAGTACGAGGTTACACACAACACTGTGATATGAACTTTCTTACCAAGGGGAATAACTCTACATATGATAACAAACACATACACATAAAACACAATGTCAACACTCAGACAGTCTAAAACAAATTATATAAAGGAGTGGAATCACCATCAGATATTGTTGTCAGATATTGTTGTCTTTACAGACTCCCAATCCACTTTGCAATCACTTAACAGCAACAACTCAAACAGCCCAAGATAGTTGACAACACTAATTGTGATAATCCACCAGATGATATCAAAAGAAAATATCAATATCACACTACGGTGGATTTCTTGACACATTTGCATCATGGGAAATGAAAAGGCAGATAAACTATCAAAGGCAGGTTCATCTATGGAACAACCAGACAGACCTGTAAGCTACCTCACCCTAAGGTCAATGTTAGTCAACAATCACAAAGAGAAGTGGTTCAACCAATGGGCATCAGGAAACACAGGCAGAGCCTGTACAAAGAAATGACAATGCCAAAAAACTGGACAGTATTGAATTCCTCCCCCGCAAAGAACAATCTACAATTTTCCAACTAAGAACAGGACAAATACCTCTGTTAAATTACCATCTGAACAAAATAGACTCCACACAACTCCCCTTTGCAGACACTGCGCCCACTCTTATGAAGCTTAAACCATATCATCTTTTAATGCCCCTCCTTAATCCACCTTAGGCAGACCCTACTTCCACTACAGCCCAACATAAACAACACCCTGCACGGCAGTGCTGAACAACTGAAGAAAACAGCACACTTTTTTTCCTTGGCACAGTCTGCAAAAAAGCTCAAAGCTCAGCAGCAATAAAGCTGGCTAGAATAAGAAGAAGAAGAAGAAAAGTAGATCTATAAGTAGAAGTATATTCAATAAAATATAAATAGTAGATCTACAGAGTCAGATCTAGACTAGCTAAAGAATTTTTTCTGGATCTAGATATAGACTCTATATAGAATAATCTAGAAAGTAGATGTAGGCCTATCCTAATTACCAAACTTTAGTAAGTTAGAGCTGGATCTATACTAGTGACAATCTAGTCTCACGATAGAATCTAGATTTCTAAACGAGAATCGATCTGAAATGTAAATCTAGATATAGAGTCTACTTAAAGAAAATGTCATTGATTCAGAAGATTAATGATAAGTGCAGAGTTTACTATTTATTTAAATCTTTCACGAATCACATGTGCCCATGTGGTGATATGAGTACGTTTATAGTATACGCTGAACCGTGAAAGACGTGAACTGTATACGCAGAACCTATTGCAACTTGAAGGCTTTTGTAAGTTTTTCTGCTGTGCTGTACGAGATGCCGAAACAATATGTATATTCTAAAATTCTAGAACGAAAGATCTATTCCACTTAATTTATAAGCATAAATCTGTTTATCAGATTTATCATATTGTAATAACTGAAGAGAGGCAACTCAACGAGACAAAGACGTTTATTTACATGGAGACATGACAAAGACAAAGGGGCATCTGCCTTGAGCACAGCAACTCCATATTGGCTCTCTACTTGGGAGGAAATCGTTTTTCTCCTATGTCAACATCCGACCTGTCTGGTCACTGATAGTGCGCATCTTCTTTCTGCACTATCTTGGATGGCGGTGTGCATGGCAAGCACTAGCGGATCCAGAACTTTGGAGTGGGGGAAGGCGATTTTTTTCCAAACCCTAACCCTAACGCCAAGTAAACCCTAACTCTATGCATAAACGTGCGTACAGCACACACACACACACACACACACACATATATATATATATATATATATATATATATATATATATATATATATATATATATATAAGAATAAAAATGCAGAATTTCTCAACCTTCGGCGAAAAACAAAACAACTGGGGCAGTGCTACAAGGATCCCTAGTGGGGTTCGGTTGGAAGCCCCGACGACAAAAAGCGTTTTCTTGCTTTTTTCACTGCTGAAACGCTTTTTCCTGACATCTACAGCTCATTATACATCAATGGAATTCGGGGCGAAGCCCCGACGACAAAAGCGTTTTTCTTGCTTTTTTCACTGCTGAAACGCATTCTCCTGACAAGTACAGGTCATTATTCATCAATTGAGTTCGGGGCGAAGCCCCGACGACAAAAGCGTTTTCTTGCATTCTTCAATGCAGAATCGCATTCTCCTGACCTAAAGCTCATTATTCATACTTTTAAAAAAGACCTTTTCAAAAATGTTGTACTTGAAAAATAATCTAATATGAATTTATAGGCCCTAAATACATTGCAAATAAAACCGATTTGTTCCTTGAAAAGATAAGATACCCCACATATTTAGATTTTGGCTTTGAAGATCGCCGCCGAAAAAAAATTATTCGATAAATAGTATAAATTGTGAGTTATAGTCCCAAATTTATTCAACTAGAAAAATATCAGATTGAGTAAAGTTTAAGAAAAGGCGACTATGAATATATTATTTGAGTTTAGAACTCATCTCAATCATGACTCTTATACTGAAAAATTTCGTTTTAATTCTAACTTTTCCAATGCAAAGTCTTTCTGAAAATAATTATGATAAATTCATGTGAAATTACGATCTCTGTCTGGAAATGGAAGGGGTGGTAGAGTGAAAACGATTAATCCTCGCTCCTTTAATAATTTCTGCTAAAGATTGCATTTAGCATTAAAGAAAAGGGGTGGGGCGACTCGATATAAGAATTTAATTTATAGTGTACATAAATTATATTAGTGACAGATTTTTTTTTAATTTTGTAATTTCTTAACTATAATACAAAAACAAAAAGTATTGATTTGTCCAATGGGGGAAATGCGTTTGTATGTATCGCCCTTACCACCTGGTACTACCCTTTTTCATTGAAATTTAATAATGATACAATTTGAGATTAGAGTGTGTTACAACATAATTTACAATTAGTCATATCAATACGTAGTTTATATTATATATATATATTTAACTAATTTTGTTCACAAACTATGATTCTCCACAAAAATAGGACCGCCCCCCCACCAGCACTCAGAGAGCTAGAATGGGGAGGGCATTACATGCAATCGCCATTCCCCCCCCCCCCAACCCCACCGAATCGGCCAAAATACCAGAAAGGGAGCGACATAATATAAAATTTATATATTAATTTAACTAATTTTGTTCACAAACTATGACTTCTCCATAAAAACGGACCGCCCCCCCCCACTCAAAGGGTTTAGGTGGGAAGAGCAGTAGAGGTATTCGCCCCCTCCCCCAGCAATCGGCAAACAGGGAACGACATAATATAAAGATCGGTTAAAATATCAATAACAAGTTTTAGTCATATGGATATTTAATTGATTCTGTTAGAAAGCTGTAATTTCTACAAATAAAATGGACCGCCCCCCCCACTCGAAAGTGTATAGGGGGCGACAATGATACCATCACCCCCTCCCGACCCCACCAAATCGGCCAACACATACTAGAGGGGGGGCGAAATAATCTAAAAATAGGTTGAAATATAAATAATTAGTATATATTTTTAACATAAGTAATAAATTCATATACAAATTGTGTGAATTCTATAATAAAATTCGCCCGCCCACCCTTTTGGGGGGGGGGGTCGGTTGAGTGGGGGGGGGGGGGGCGATCGCCCCTACCGCCCCCCCCCCCCGGATCCGCCAGTGATGGCAAGATTATAACAATATGTAGCTCTAGATAGTAACCAACGCATTCAGACAGATTTTAATATGTAGATTTAATTATACCATGGAATTATACTAAAGGAACACCAGCTTCGAGATTTTATGATATTTTTTTTTGCGCATCGTACCTTTTTGAGAAATCAATCATGATGCAAAAAAGAAATTTACTCGGCGAGCCACTTGGATTGACCTGTATTGAGTGTAAAACTTCACCACACTATATTTTATTAGATCTGTAAAAATTTCATCCATTTTCTGACTAACTAATATGATAGACGAAATTTTCTGAATGAGGTATCGTCACAAAAAATATTTTTTTTAAGGCCACTTCGTAAAAAAAGACGTTTCCAGTACTTCCTCATTTGGGTATTTTACACAAAATTTAAAACCTTTTTTTATGTACATTTCATCAATTATCATCTGTCGCGAGGTAACAAAATCCCCCATTTCCCCGGTTAGCAGTTGTTCTTAACAAGATATCAAGAGAGAGGCCGGTCCATTCTTTTGCATTGTCCAGCCAGTTTTAATTGGACAACCTTTTTTTTTCGTGCTTCCTCAATAGATCTGAGTTTATATCTTAAACGATGTTTTCTTACAGCTAGTGTTACAAAATAGAATAATGACCGATAGAAGTGCTAGTAGGATCTACTTTTTTTTAGATCCATGAAACCGACAATAACAATGAAATGAGTTAGTGATATATCTCTTCTAGATCTAGTCGAAAACACGTGCAATGTAAAAAATGAATTCAGATTAGTTACTGTTTAGTCGATCTATTTACATATGTGAATGGATAATGATATTTTAGAGTAGACTTGTTGAACTAAAGCCAGACGGTTTCTGTGGTATTTTTTGTCTCGAGAGACGATCTTTTCTTTTTGCAACTTCTTGTGTGACTATAGACAAAAAGGTCAATAATTAATACACAGCTGCGATCGCAGGATGGGCATATGTCAGATGGTTACACCTATACTTAAGGCTTTTGTTTTACTGCAATCTAGATCTAGACATTCTATAAGTTTTAAGCCTATATCTCACTGTGTAAGTGTTAAACATTGATAATTTTTGTTTGCAAGACACATAAAACGCGTACTGAAGTGATATAGTCAGACTAGTAGAGACTAGATGTGATCAAACAATCTAGATCTATAAATTGATCAGAAGAGAAGGCGGCTGTAGACCTTTAGATCTAGACCATGACAGAGACCCATGCTAGATTTACTGGTCTAGAGATCTAGATCTTGTTGATTATCATGAACGAATAATAACAAGACTCTGGATATAACTTATAAGACATGAAAAAGCTGTTTAATCTAACGAAATTTTGGTTGACAACTGTTACAAGGGATGTTACTCCCAAACACCGAGTGGTGCAACCTATATAAAACACACATCAACATCCTTCCCTTTCTATAGCTAACAAAACACATATCAGAAATATTTGCAATTAAAAATAACAAACATTAATAACACATCTTATTTTATGATATTGTAACAACTAAAAATAAAAATAAATTTCAATTGAGAGTGTAACACATATAGAATAAATATTTCAACATGCATATTAATATTGTCATAAAAATTCTTAGTACATTTCATAATCCCTATGCCACAAATTTCTTTTTGTTTCTCGAGTGCTAGTTCTTGCTGGCTTATTACTATCACAATTATTGTCTGCTACATGAGAAACTACTCCAGACTGTGCTGCATGTTGAGAACAGTTATCAGAAAAATCTGGCCATTCATTATCATCATCATCATCATCTAAGACATTACCATCATATACATCAGTGTCTTTCAAAATAGTTTTCCTTGGCCTAATATGAAATCTGTTGCGTATGTAGAATCCTCCATTATCTCCCTTGATCTTATAAGATCTTGGAGATAGTTGTTCATGATTACTCCAGGATACCCGGTTACGCTGTTCTGCCTCATCGTGGCACCTGGGTGGAAACGGCTATTTGAGGGGGTAGCTAGGCTAAATGAATGGCGAAACATAACTCCCGAGGGGATGCCCACGGGTAGACGAGAGTCAACCTCTGGCACTGGCGGGGTTGTAAAAAAGTCCCCACAAACACGTTCCACATCCATGTATATCGATAAAATCTTTCTAGCCAAAAACTACGGCAAGTAGTTCCTTTTCAATCTGAGCCCACCGTTTTTCAGTTGGTGTCAATGCTCTAGAGGCAAATACTATTGGTTGTCCTTCTTGCAATAGTACAGCGTCAAGTCCATGTTGACTACTGTCCACTAGTATTTCAAGTTTCTTGTCGGGGTTGTAGAATATAAGGACTGGAGTATTGGTAATCATTGTTTTTATCTTGTTGAATGCCCCTTAAAATTTTTCAGTCCATCTGAAATTGCAGTCTTTTTTTTTTAGTTCTCTTAATGGTTGAGACACTTCGGCTAGATTGTTCAAAAATTTTGACAAATACTGCACCATTCTACATAATTGTCTTGCTTCCTGGCTATTTTCTGGTTTCTTCATTTCCAGAATAGCTTTGATCTTCTTTATGCCTTGCGCACTAATGAAGTCTCCGGTGAAACTTATCTGGTCTTGTTTTTCTACTGTTTTTGTTTCATTTAATTTCATGCATTTCTCTTTGCATCTCTCTCTTAATATCTTCAGTTTGTCAAAGTGATCTTTTTCTTCTTCTTCTTTGGACTGATTACATCCCACAATCACGATATCATTAGCCCCATTAATGCATCCTTCTAATCCCAACTTTTTCTGGAATATTTCTCCACTTACACTTAGTCCAAAAGGAAGTCTTGACCATCTTTAGCGCCCATATGGTGTGAACATTGCTGTTAGGAGACTAGACTTTTCATCTAGACGTACATGCCAGTAAGCCTCATTTACGTCTAATTTAGAAAATATTTTAGCATTTAGGAACTGTGGCATTACAGCTTCCAAAGTTGGTAACTTAAAATGTTCTCTTTTTAAAGCAGTGTTTAGATGTCTTGGCTCTAATTAGATCCTTAAATCCCCATTTTACTTTTGAACCACAGCCATCTGGCTGACCCAATCTGTTGGTTCATTTACAGGAATTAATATTTTTTCTTTTTACTAATGTCTCTATTTCTGCTTCCACTTTCTTTTGAAATGCAAATGGTATATTACGACAAGGTGATACCACTATGTTCTCATTGACAGTTAATGATGTTTCACCTAAATCTCCTAGATAACAATCCATTGTGTTTACTTGTGATATGAATCTATCTTCATTTAATGTGATCAGACTTAAACTTTGGCATGTTTTACGGCCTAATAAACATTGATAATGGTTATCTACAACTGTGAATGTTACCAAATAGTTCTTTTTGTTTTTAGGATTCGTTATTATTAAGTTAGCAGTGACCTCTGTTTTTAATTTGGAATTATTCCACATTGTTAATTTGTGAACAGTCTTCTTAATTTGTGTCCAGTTGAAATCTTATTTGTTGACTGTTTATCATGAATAGTGCTGTCATTCTGTTTAACACATTTATTGAGTTTAATTTTTTCATCTTGGTCAAATTCATCCATAGCATTATGCATATGTATTTTATTCTTAGTTTTACACTTAACTGCAAAATGATTTTTACCTTTGCATTTATTTCAAATTTTGCCCCAAGCCGGACATGATGTTTTGTTCACTTCATGTTGGCCTCCACAAAACCAGCAATCCATTAGGTTGTTTCTGTTGTCAGTTTTCTTTTGTTCTAACTTATCTATCTTCACAACAGTTTCTTTATTTATCTCTGCCAATCCTTTTGCAGTTTGCTCATATGTTTCACACATATCTAAACACTTCTTCAATGTAAGATCATCGTGATTCAATAATCTTTCCTGCAGTCTTTTCTCCACGGAGAATCCGATTTTGCCTCTAATCATTCTATCATTTTCCTTGAAGTAACATTTTCATTTTTTGCCTGATCTCTAAGCTGCGTAATGAACACATCACATGATGACACCTTTTCTATATTCCAAAATCTGAAAGTGTCCAGAACTTCATTTTTTCTGTGGTTGCAATAGTGGGGTAATTTCTTTAGTAATATTTGCAGGTCATTCACGTCTTCATTCTCATCATACTGCAACTGCTCACAAATCTATTGGGCCTGAGGTCCCGCTCAATGTAGTATTATTGCTTTGTCTGATTTTAGGTTTTTCTTCAGCTCCTATTGCTAACAGAAACAGTTCCACTTGTCTTCTCTATTGACGAAATATTTCACTGACATTACCTTCAATCACATTTAACTCTGTTGGTGGTTTAAGTTGACTTTCTGCCATCGTCAATGAAAACTTTACTACAGTATATCTACTATCTAGACTAGACTTAACTAGATCTAAAATACCGTAACTCGGCGTAACTGAATAACCCCGAGCCTCTCTACTCTAGACTGAGACTCTGGAATCTACTAGATCTACACTTTAGATTTATTTTTTTAAACTAAATTTAACTACATTTTTATTTCTGATATAAACCTAATTATGATTCTTGTTACCGCTGCCACCATGTTGATAATCATGAACGAATAACAAGACTCTGGATATAACTTACAAGACATGAAATCAACTGTTTAATCTAACGCCATCTTGGTTGATAACAACTGTTACAATGGATGTTACTCCCAAACACCGATCGGGGCCACCTATATAAAACTCACATCAACAGATCTAAACATAATAAAACTAGAGATCTACATAAGAGTTTTGATAAATAGGTTTACGGTCATTATGGATCTAGAAATTAGATAGAATAGTTGAGGCAAACACTTAATTTTTGGTTGTGGTTTTTAATAAATTGGTTTAAAATACGATGTATTTTGGCACTAAAAAATACCCAGATTGTAGTAACTCTAGCATTCTATTTAAGAATGACTCTTAGTAGTAGTATTTATTGATTAACATGCATGAATAGATTGACAGATGAAATGCGTTATACATTATTATTTTTTTTTGAAGTTACGTCTGTAATATATAAGATAAAATAGATATATCTTGTCACAGTCTGGTCAGTCGGCCTTTAGATTGACAAGATGTAAATAGAAGTTTTCTTGTAGTAAAGCGACTAGGCCTAATATAAAGGATATAATGACTAGACTAGAGTGTAGATCTAACTGACCCAAGCATGAAACCTTGCCTCATATTTGCGCCCGGGTGGAAACGATCGTAGGGGGAAACGATCAGGCTAAAGGGTAGCAAAACAAGACTCTCGTGGGTGTGCCTAAGGGGATGCAAGAGCATCCTCATTGCACTATGCGGAGTTGTAAAAAAGCTCCCACAACCTTGTCACAATCCAGGCGCCGTTCCTCAAGGGAGCCGTTACATAAATGTCGTATCCTGCAAAGTTAGCCTGGTATATAAAAGGAAAATGGCAGGGTCTCAGTGCACGCCGTCTCTGGCCACGAATCTGACATCCCGCCAGGCAGAAGTGTACACTGTTCTCATTCAGGCGGTAAAAGGGACCTCTTGTTCACTTTAGCTGCCATAGAGTTCCGAAAACTGAAGGCTCAACTCTAACTGGCTGTTTCAAGAAGATCTAACAGAATCTAACTCTACCGAGTAGGCTTATACTAGCTGATTCGTAGTTGTTGACTGCATGGTACCAACGTGTCACTCAATGCAGTTTTGTTTTCTTTTCCTCCTCGACTTTTTTTTTTCATTTTATGAGACGTGTAGCCTAGAATAATAAAGAGTAAAAATGCGTACCTTGGAGTGACAAAACCGCATGTAGGCCTACTACTTTCTTTTATTTTTTGCGATTTAGCATATCGTTACAAATACGCATTTAGCGGAACGTTATATATGTCTGCATCCAGATTTAGTGTAAATAACCCAAATGCATTAGCACCAAAAAATATATTTTTAGAAAAAAAAAACTTTTGTGACGATCTCTTATTCAGAAAAAAATTAACTATCTTATCAGATAGTTAGAAAATGGATAACGTTTTTACAGATCCAATAAAATATAGTGTAAGGAAGTTTTACATTCAATACAGGTCAATCCAAGTGGCTCGCCGAGTAAATTTCTTCTTAGGCATCATCATTGATTTCTCAAAAAGGTAAGAATGCGCGAAAAAAGATGCGCGATGGCACTTCGACTCTATTTGGCTTTGCAAACAACTCAAAGATGGTGTTCCATTAGTAAAGCTCCATGATTATACTAATAAGGAGATGTAATTTAGATCTATAGGGTGTTAACGAATAGCGTTACACAAAAAGAACAAACTAGCCTGAGTTTTTCTAACATCTGATACTTGGTCTTTTTTACTAAAACAGCACCTACCTAAATAAATCTTATATAGATAGTAAATATTTCTTTTACTGAAAATTTGGGCTATTCGTGTCTGAAACATATATGATTTTTATGCGCAGCAACAAAGCCCACTAAAAATAGAATATAAAAAGTTCCATTAAAATGTCCTAAATTTCATAAATATATATATATATAAAGAGAGACTAAATTAAGATTAAGAAATTGTAATTCTAGATCTTAATCTAGTCTAAAAAATTCTAAATTAGACTTCGAAATTCGAGATCTAGAATTTACAATGACATTAAATATTAAGAAAGCAAAAATAAAATAAAAAAAAACATAATATTCTTCTGCAATAGTTAAAGATGTTGAATTTTTCGTGCTGTTGCAATACATGGCGAAAGCGATTATTAAAAAAATCTAGAAAAAAGGAGAGAGAAATAAATTGATCATGGAATAGTATTTGATTGGAACTTAGTTAATGGTTCTAACAGAAAGTTAACATCATTATGTTTATAAACAAACCTCGGACCAGAATTTATTAAATGGCCATAAATATTGATTAGATTATAGAGAAGGGCAAAGTAGTACTAGCAAAAATGCATGTATTGTGCAATAATCTGACTTTTGTTCCTGAACTAATGCAATTTGGTAAAATTATTTTATGTAAATTAAAAATAGTAGTGGACCTAAGACTGTTCCTTGAGGTAAGCCAGAGTTTACTGTTATTGGTGTTGTTTTAGAGCCATTTATTATTACAGTTTGTTCTCTCCATATCAGAAAATCTTTAATCTACAGTTGCAATGGACCATCAATGTCAAAATATTTTAACTTTTTAAGCAAACTATGGTGGTGAACTTTGTCAAAGCTTTGGAAAAATCTAGTAAGATAGCATCTATTTGTTCATTGTTATCTAAACAGTTTGAAAAATCATCCATTAGTCCTATTAGTTGTGTTTCACATGATCTATATTTCCTAATGCCATGATGGTATGGAGTAAGGACATTATGTTTGTCTAAGTGGCTTATGATGTTGCTACATATGTGTTCTAGAATTTGACATGGGATGCTGGTAATTGATACTATTCTGTAGTTACCTGGATCAGTTCCTTGGAACTCTGCCAGGTTACGAGATACCTGAAAAAGTATTTTGAACACTGGTGCTAGCTCATTGCTTAGTTCCAGGCCTGGCTAACCATTAGGCAAACAAGGCACGTGCCTAGGGCACCAAGCGCTTTGGGGGCACCACAAGTCCTCGAAAAAAATCGGTCGATTAAGTTACGAACGAAACTAATTTTCTAAAAAGAAATATAGGTTGTCTACCATTTGCTTAATGAAAGGCTTACTCCCTGTTCGTTAGTGGCCGCGAAGTGGCGCCACACTCATTGGTGTTACATAGGCTACAATGAGACACTTCTTTCTTGCCTCTGCGCGGCTATTTACGTTCATTGCTTCCGTTTTAGTCTGCTATACTAGTGAAAACAATTGTTAGTAATGCTAATTTGTCGAAAATAAATTAGATTAGAATTTATATTTTAATATATATTCTTAATTTAATTAAACTCAAGATGAAACGTGTTCAGTTAAGTGGTGCACAAAAGAGAAAACTAGCTAAACAAAAAGAACATACTGTTACTGTTGTGAAAGCTAAGAGCCAAAAAATAACGGATTATTTAGTTTCAGTTCAGCAACAGGTTAAGAAGACCAGTCACAGAAGGGGGACACTAGAAGAGCAGCAGAAAACATTGCAAAGAAGATGCAAGAATTAGAATTTGGTTTCATGCTTGTCTTTTGTGAAGAAGTGTTACAACATTTTCACAGGGTTAGTCAAGCTCTACAAAATGAGCACGTGAACTTGAAAACATGTGCTGATTTGTATTCTTCACTAGCAGATCACTTGCATGAATCTAGGAATGAATTTGAAAGATTTGAAGAAGCTGCAAAAGAAATAACACCAGGTGTGGATTATAAGTCAACTTTGACCGGTAATCGTAAACGAAAGACAGTGGTCAATGATGGTGATGCCCCTGAGGTATCTCTGAATGCCAGAGACAAATTTCGTATATCTGCTTTCTACGCCATTGTTGACAAACCTGAGACAGAGATGAGTAGACGAGGACAGGTATATAATGATCTAGCAGTTCGATTTTCTTGTTTGGTCGATGTATCACAAACACAAACATCTCAGTGTTGTGAAGAACTAATAAATGCTTATCCTAAAGATCCAGGGAAATGATTGCAAAAAGCGAGTATAGGGCGCTCTAACCCTTAACCCGGGTAGATGAAACTCGTTAGCTAGGGATAGCAGTTCATCTAGGAGAGAAAACTCCGAAAATAAACACCTGCTGCCTTGCAGATGATCTTGGATGATCAAAGGCTATGGGAGCACACCCAGAAAGAAAAGCAGGCTGAAGTCGGAGTCAATGGGCCTCCTGGCGCAAAACATATTGACATGCAACCTCATCTATGTTGGAGTTCAGTAACGATTCTAATAGATGTGGGGTCCTGCCTGTGGAATCCTGCCGCGCAGGTAGGGGGCCGGGCTCTCCGCCTCGAAGGAGCCCACACAAGCGAGCTGGTGGTTCTTCTATCTCTGCCTGTGGAGCCAGGAGCAGGGACAAGAAAGTAAATACTACTGGCCAACACTCCAAGACCAAAAGTTTAAAAATCCTACAATGGAACGCAGAGGGCATCCAAAAGAAAAAAGAAGCTCTAAAAATATTTCTGCATGAGAAAGAAATAGATGTAGCTTGCATCCAAGAAACTCATTTGAACAGTAATCTTCGTTTCTCCATTAGAGGCTACACCTGCATCAGACAAGATAGAGAAATCAGACCCAAAGGAGGAATCCTCACCCTCATTAAAAATGACATCCCTACCACAGACATAACTATGCCCAGCTCCTCAGAATCAGAAATAATGGGAACTAAGCTAATTCTTCCGGATGGAAATATTAATCTTTTTAACTGCTACTTCCCACCAGACAAGGAAATAGAGATTGATCACATACAAATACCTGACCAAGAAGACTGTCTTATCTTAGGAGATATGAACAGTCACTCTCAGAGCTGGGGATACCCAGACCTAAATGCCAGGGGAGAAGAAATTGAAGAATGGCAAGCAGAGAACAGACTTATCCTACTTAACAAACCTGAGGATAAACCAACATTTTTCTCAAGAGCCTGGCTAACATCAACCACTCCAGATCTAGCCTTTGCAACTGACAACTTATCCAAAAAGTGCACCAGAGAAGTTGCAGACCAGCTAGCCACCAGTGACCACAGACCCATATTGATCAGTATGGATAGCTCCTTCAAAATATCAGAAAACTCCACCATCCCCAGATGGAACTACAAAAAAGCCAACTGGCACCTATTCTCAAAGCTCACAGACCTATACACAACTTCAATAAACTGCAAATCAAATCAGGTTAATAAGTCATACTCAGCTTTCTCCAAAGCAATCCTCCTAGCAGCTAAGGAATCAATTCCTAGAGGAGCAAGAAAAGATTATATTCCCAACTGGTCTGATCACCTTCAACAACTCCACAATGCCACCATTGAAGCCAGAAACACAGTAGAAAATAACCCTTGTACAGAAAATAACATAAATCTAAAAGCAGCTAACGCAGTTTTCAGGAAAAATTACCTTTCCGCCATGAGGAAAAGTTGGCATGAAAAAACAGAACGGCTAAACGTAGATAGAGACGGCCACAAACTCTGGCGTATAGCCAAATGTCTCAACCAGGAAGAAAACAGAATAACTCCTATAGTAATAGAAAAGGACAACAAACCCCTGAAAGGCCAAGAAGCAGCAAATGAATTCATTAAGTTTTTCCAAAGCGTAGGAAAAATACAAATCAGTGAAAGTAGAAATAAAGATGTAAACTCAGAAATCCAAGATAGAATTAAAGAAAACAATCCAGCTTACTCCTTGGGAATGACCACTAATCTTAAAATGAAGGAGCTTGATGAATCCCTAAAAGTCCTCAAACCAAAACAAGCCCCGGGCCCAGACAAAATATCTAATGACATGCTTCTTCATTTGGGTCCTCAAGCCAAAAGAAAACTGCTACAAATATTCAATGCTAGCTGGAAATCTGGCAGAATTCCAAACATCTGGAAAAAAGCCATTATGATCCCTATACTAAAGCACGGCAAACCAAGAAACAAACTGGATAGCTACCGCCCCATCAGCCTCACTAGCTGTTCCTGCAAATTGATGGAAAGAGTGATAAATAGAAGGCTGACATGGATCCTTGAGTCAAATAACCTACTCACTGAAGCCCAGGCTGGCTTTAGAAAAGGCAGATCAACAGAAGATCAAATCGCCTTTATCACACAAGAAATAGAAGATGGCTTTCAAGAAAAGAAACCAACAACAATTGTGTGGGTTGACTTAGAAAAAGCATTTGACAAAGTCTGGGAACAAGGTCTCTTGCTCAAACTAATCCAGCATCACATATCCCACAGAATGTACAACTGGATAAAGGAATATCTAAATAATAGAAAAGCCTTTGTTTGCATGCAAGGACAAAGAAGCCACACAGTGGGTATTAAAAATGGTGTTCCCCAAGGAGGAGTCCTATCCCCAACACTTTTCTTAATATTCATAAACGATCTAAATCAAAACCTACCCAGAAAAGTTAAAAGCAGCATGTATGCAGATGACCTTGCCTTAATTAGCACAGAAGAATATGTAGGAACATCGAAATTCCGATTACAAGATGCTCTCGATATACTAAATAATTGGTCCAAAGACTGGGGCATGTCCATTAACACAAAAAAGACCACCTATACCATATTCTCACTGTCAACAAAACAGCAAACAATAAAATTAAAATTAGACAAGGAAGCTTTAGAAAAAAATGACAGCCCTACATACCTTGGAGTCACCTATGACCCGAGACTAACCTGGAAAAGCCAAATAGATAAAACACAGAGTAAAGGCATCCAGAGACTATCCCTCTTGAAAAAATTAGCTGGCACAGATTGGGGAGCAAATCACAACATCCTGAAAAAGACCTATACCAGTTACGTGAGACCTGTACTAGAATATGGTGCCACAGCATGGGGCTCAGCAGCCCAAACCAACCTAAGAAAAATAGACAAGGTTCAAAATATTGGTCTAAGGATAATGACAGGAGCAATCAAAACAACACCCATAAGAGCTATGGAGGAAACCGCTGCCCTGATCTCTCTGGATGAAAGAAGAGAAATAAAAATCCTTTCCCAATTCACTAAATTGGAAACCATGGAGAGGCACCCACTCAGAACAAAAATCCTCAAAACTGGCACCAAAAAACGTCTCAAAAGGACTATTTTCATACAGGAATCTCTAAACCTAAAAAAGAAACACCAACTTGAAAATATTACCCTGGAATCCTCGATACACTATAATGAATCCCCACCCTGGGACGAAAGCCCTCTTCCTACTATAAGGGACCATATTGAAAGCATTAAAAGAAAATCTGATTACAGACCAACAGAGCTCAAGAAAATAGTGAACTGTTTTCTACATAATAATTATCCTAGCAATCAGTGGATCAGAGTTTACACGGATGGCTCAACCCACAAAGCCACCACAAATGGAGGAGCTGGAATACTTATCGAATGGCCAGATGGAGGAAAACTAGAAAAATCCATTGCAACTGGAGAGCTCTCTGACAGTCACAGAGCAGAAAGGGAAGCACTAGCACTAGCTGCTACCATCCTAGCAAATCATCCAAGTTCCCCACACAGTCAGATTGTCTTACTAACCGATGTAAAAACAACCCTCCAAAGCCTGCAAATCTCTGATTCCTCATATATTAATAACCTCAAAACAGCACTTACAAAGCTCAACAACAATAGCAAAAAAACTGTAATTCAATGGATCCCAGCTCATATAGAACTAGAAGGAAATGAGAAGGCTGACTCACTCGCCAAGAGTGGGAGAATTAACACACTATTAAACTCTGCACTCTATCCAGAAGAATTGAAGGAATTAATAGTAAATAAAATAAATGAGAAATGGACGAGCTCTCATCCAAATCACAAGAAAGATGACGCTTACTATAAGCTATCCCGACAAGACCAACGTCTAATCTTTCGACTCAGGACCGGACACAACAGAATGCGACAACACATGTACCGGAAACTCAAAATTGGAACCAGTGAAATCTGCCCATGTGGAGAATCACCAGAGAATACAGACCACGTCCTCCAAAAATGCTCTCTATACCAAGAGGCTCGTATAAGACATTGGCCCCAAATCACCCCAATAGAAAAGAAACTATATGGAGAGCTCCCTGATCTGGAAACCACTGCGCATTTCATCTCATGTATTGGTCTACTCATCTGAACACTCCAACATAATCAATGAGAACGAAGAAGAAGAAGAAGAAGTATAAAAAATCCAAATAGATCGACAATGAAACAAGAAAGGCTTGATTCCTTATCTCTGCTGATGATTGAGGCAGACTTGTTGCGCAAAATTAACTTTGATGATGTACTAAAAAACTTTGCCAGACGTAAATCTAGAAAAAAGAACTTCAAAATGTAAATGTGTCCTTTCTTCGACTTTCTTATGATCTTAATCATCTTCTTATCTATTAAAAAAGTTTCAGTATTTTTGTCTATTATTATTACAAAATTAATTAACTAATAACTTTAATACTGAAATACCTAATTGTGGTTTAATATGAGTGATAGTAATGTAATACAAATTATATAATTAATTATTACACAAACATTTGTATTAACAACTGTTTTTCTTTGTTAGTATTTTGCATAATAATGATAATATTGAACATAGGCCTACCAGCGGTCAGTGGAGGAGGAGGATCGGGCCGGGCTCGGGCAGAGGGGGCACCGGTGTGGGTTTGTTGAACTTTGTGCCTAGGGCACCAAGAGTTCTTAATCCGGCCCTTCTTAGTTCTTTGAGTAATCTAGCTGGAATACCATCAGGTCCAGAAGCTTTATTAGGTTTAATGTTGGCTAATAGTTTTTATATTCCCTTTTCTTGTACTTCTATACCTCCTATGTTGTCTACTTGGTTCTCATTCAGTCCTATGTCTTTGTCTCCTGGGGCTGAGAATGTTGATGCAAAGTATTTATTTAGGATGTTTGCTTTAGTTTTATTATCATTATGTGTTAAGTCGTCTTCTGCTTTTAATAGTACTATGCCTGTTATTTCCATTTTTTTGACTAAATTTATGACCATATGTTTTTCTTGTTTTCTTTAAATATTACATTTTTTATGTATTCACTCTGCAGCCGTTTGCTAACTTTTTTGGGTTAGGTGTTTACTTTTGATATACTTTTTTATAAACTCTTTCTGACATAGTTTTTTTTTTAATTTTCTATTTAGGTTTTTCTTCTGTTTACAAAGCTCTTTAATGTATTATTAAACCAGCATTTATTTATTTTGTCTGATGTATATTGGTATATAAATTACTATGATGCTTTTAAGATAGTTTTTTATGAAATTCCAGAGGTCACCGAGTGGTTGGTTAACGTCTTTTTCTGATAAGAATTTTTGTTGAAAGTTTAATGCAGCTTGGTGTAGTTGTGTAAGGTGACATTTATTCTAGAGTAAGATTTTTCTTTTGGGTTTTGTATTGGCTACTGCTTTTATCTGACTGTGTATTTTTATGATCTCATGTTTTGATAGACCAGGGATAATATCATAATCTACTACTAATCCTGGTTTGTTTATTAAGAGTGATCTAATGTGTTGTTTAATCTAGCTGGTTTTTTAATTATTTGATCTAATCTTATGTTATGTATCTATGATACGCTCATTTATGTTTTGGTGTTTATCTATGGTTAGTGTTTTCCAATTTATATAAGGTATGTTGAAATCACCCATAATTTAAAAAAAAAAAAACTTACATTTTTTCTTTAAGTGTAGTAAACATAGTTCTTTCATGTAGAATTTGGTAGTCTGTAAATACTGACTATTATTCGTGATGTTGAAGTGTAGAAAGGGGTTAGGATCTGGGGCGGCACTGAGAAGTGTTTCGGTTGTCAGTATTGGTAGTTAGGTAGAAAAGAACTGGTGTCACTTGGAATAGGACTTTCTGGGACTTGATGGCTGAAGTCCATGCCTGTGTTTGTAGTGCACAACGACCAACCGCCTTTTTTCGCAACTAACATCAAGTACCGTTAGAGCTGGTTAGACTAAGAGGCGCCTAAAGATCCCGAAGTTAAAAATCCCAGTCTTCACCAAGATCCAAACCTAGGACCTCCGGTTCAGAAGCCAAGCGCTTTACCGCTCAGCCACCGTGCCTCATTATTAAAAATAAAAATTTTATAAACTAAGGAGTTACATAAAGCCAGTCATCATTTTTAACTGCCATGTTTTAAAGATGTTTTCTGCAAGTCAATGTCCAGAATATTTAAAACATCTTAAGCATTTATAAAATTATTAAAATTAAAAAATAATATTGTAACTGAAACAAAATTATAAAATTATTTTCAATATTTTCTAGCAAAACTTCAATGATAAATTAGAAAGCCAAAATGAAATCAAACAGACTGCCGCTAACGATTTTTCTTCTTGCAGTTGTTCGTAAGTAATAAGATAGCATAGTACTGAATGAGTCTGATTCTCAAAATATCAATAATTAAGTAGAAAATTGGAGATATAGGCCCACTTGAGTCTCGAAATCTCCGCAATGGCTTAGTAAACCTCCACCGACAGCTGACTGAAGCACGTCTGTTCTCAAAGTTTGTCGGATTAGGCGTGCCCAAGAAAGAGACCAAAAAAAGCTCAATTTTGACTTTCACAGCCAGAAGTTTGTATACATTTTAGTAATTAAACTATGAAAATGAGTAAACATAATTAAATACAATAAACACAAAATATAGTTCCTATTGATGAGATTTTCGACTAAAGTAACAGTGAAGACAGAGTATTACAAAATTTGATACAAGACGATACTAAAAATGCTTTAATAGATGATAAACATTTACATCACATTCTGTCGTTGTTTATACATGTCGACTCCAGAAAACACCTGCTACAGTGTCATCTCGCCGAGGTCACACGTAGTGACCTTTAACTGTCACTATTCATTTGTAGCACTGCCCCCTTCGTAGATCTGTTCGTTTTTGTGACAAGTCAAAAGGTTGCTGTCAGAGTCACTCAAATTTATCACAGCATTAAGCATTATTTACTATTACTTATTTATTTTATTTTAGTTATTTCCCCGTCCTATCCCCAATTTCTCCACCCACCCCACCTTTACCTCTTCAGGCTAGACTTTGTCCACCACCTTGGCGTCCTTTCACTTATCTCCCTTAAAGATAAACACACGGTCTCTTTGATGTCTGACGGTCGCAGTTGACTCCACCTTGGGTGGAATGCAAGTCAATCTTTCTTTCCCCCCCCCCTCCCAAATCTCTCTTTGATCAAAGAGATTGCTCGAGTCAACACGCCTCTCGACGCTCCAAGGTGCGACTCCCGTCTCAAGTCTAATTCACCCACGTGTAAGATAAATCTTAAGCCTAGGACATTTCCTGTTTCCGCCCACATTTTCCAGGCCTATGTATAAGGTAAATCAAATCAAGCCAGACCCTCTCATTTCTCTATCGCTGTCAATCGAGTCTAGACTGCTTCATTTATTCTTACTCCTAGAGGAATACCTGGTGGTAAGCCGAAATTCTATCTTAATTACTTTGTGTGCATATTTCTCACTGGATATTATCATGTGTGTTTTAATATTTCGCTTATGTTTAATTAGTGCATTGTGTATTTCTCACTGTCGTAAGTAGAAAACATAAACATGGCATATGTGTATATTTATGTATTGCATTAATCTATTAATGCTACGTTGCTCAATTGATCGTTGATGCAACCATGTATATATTTGTACATCTTATTTTATTTCATTTATCTCGGCTGACCGCCTTGATAATTTTACTAGCGCACTGATACTGTGCTTAGAGAAGATATATAATTATCTCCCCCTTACTCATTTTAATCTAACGAGAGTTGCGCCCCTTGAACGGACACTCTCTCCATTCAAGCGCGCTCCATTGTTCTTGGCCGACGGTCGTAATGTAAGCAAACCTTCATGGTCGCTGACCATCGCCCATTTCCCCCCCCCCTTTTTTTTTCTCTTCCAACTTGTGTTGTTTATTTGAGATTATTATTTTCCCTTTTATGTACATTTTTATATTGCTACTATCTGCCATCTATTTTCCAAATCCCATTTGTCATCATCTCCCCATTGTACTCAAAAGCAATTTTACCAATCTGACGAATGCACCTCAGTCGAGGGCATCGATAAGATGCACGAGAGACATGTCCTAACTTGTCTTTATTTATCCACAGCCTCCCTCAGGTGTCTGCCTATTTGCTATTTATCGGATCACTCACCTCCCTATTTATTTGGCATTGTCAGCCTAATCACCTGCCTATTCGCTGTTCAGTGTCTACTCAATACTACTCAACTATTTACCTGCCTATTCATTTGGCATTATCTGCCTATTTATCGGATCACTTGCCCACTTGATATTAAGTATCATCTTCTGCCTACGTGGATCTACTCAACTCTACTACTTGGCGCTATCGGATCTACTTGCCCGCCTATTCGACAGCCCACCTGTCAACTTATTAGGTGCGACGTCAATATAGACCCAGATCTGTGCGAGACGTCATAGCTATGCCAAACCCTCTGCAACTCACTGGACATATCCTGCTCACTACGCTGCCCACGGCAGATCAGCTCTGCCCGCAGTACACTTGTGCCCACGGTAGCCGGCCACCCGCCCTACTGTGCCCACTACAGATATCAGAACTTTGGATTGAGACTCCACAAGAACTATATCACCGGCGTCCCTCTACCAGCTAGAGTGCCACCTCCATAGGTCACCATTCAGCAAAGGCTCGTTGTTTGAGACTACATTGGCCAACTCCGAGGTGTCGTAAGAGGTTTCCTTCAAGTACTCGGGATTCGACGTAACCTCTGCCAGTTCTCTCGAAGGTGAAGGCAGCCCGTAATGATCGACAGAGAGACCTCCGATAGCAATGACGTAGTTCTCAAGCAACTGAAGACACTTGTTGTAGATCATAGGCAACCACTGTTGGACTTCTGTTCCTCCATGATCTCTTTCAGTCTGTCTCCTAACATCTTCTGCCATGCTGTCTCTATGTTTTTCCCAGAGATTTAAGGGGTTCTCCATTTGGCAGAAGACCAGCATTACAGCGAACAGTTCACGGATCTTTTGAGGTGAGCGAGACAGAGCAGCTTCCTGGAGAGTCTCGTTCCAGTTGACATCGTCATGTAACAAACCAAGTGCCCTGCAGGCCGACTTGTAGGTTGGATGGACAACACCGTCAACTGTTCTGAGAGATTCGAAAGAGGTGGGACCTATGATTTTGTAGAGCAGCAATTGAAGGTGGTAACATTCAGAGTTGTTCGGGTGCACAGTGTAGACCCTTCCAAGCACATTATCTTTCTTCACCCCCGAATGTCCTGGCACAGCCTTCCCCTGCTTCCTCCGACGAAACATGTTTCTTGTCCACACATAATAAGATGGAACTTCGTGATAATAAAGCTCCTTTGCAAAGTCATCATGGTTGCAAAGATCAAAGAAGGCTAACAGAGTCGTCTGTGGTGGATTGTGTACTTTTTTTGCAACATTGCCCTCTGTGAAATAAATTCTCTGTCCGTTCTCGAGATGCACTGCAAGATGAACGACCGGAGGGTAGCGTTCGTGAATGGGAAAGCAGAAAATGCGCCACGCGGCTTCAGAGCTGCTGATGTAACGACCAGCTTCGTACCGAGAGACCTCGTCATCTGGATTTTGTATTGCAAAGACTGCCTGGTCACTTCCCTAGTTGACATACTTGCAGATGTATTTGATCGACTTGACTGAATTGCAGACTTCGACATTGATGTGACCATTGAAGAAGCGGGACAGAACAGGACTGTAAGGGATCACCCATCTGTAGTCGACATTCACGCCATTGATGTTAACTGTGTGAGCGCCGTCAGAGGGTGTGCGCCGGCGGTACTGAGGGTAACCGTCTTGTCCAGTCTGAGTCTCAGAGATGAAGGGACGCGGGTACTTCTTGGTGCACGTTCCGTTCTTCATGCAGGGTGAGTTGATGTTGTGAGGCCCACATGGGCCGTGAATCATGGTTGACGTTGTCGACCGTTACGACCGTTAAATAAGTACGTACATCGGTTTCGGTTAGCGCAGGGAAGCCGCGTACCAAGTTTCGTGAAGATGGCTCCATAAATATGAACGTTCAACATGGCGGACGTTGTCGACCGTTACGACCGTTACGCGTACGATTGGGAAACGAAACCTGCTGCACTTTTGTAAGTAAGCTGTAGGGAATGCGCCTGCCAAATTTCACCCTTGTACCTACACGGGAAGTTGCAGAATTAGTGATGAGTCAGTGAGTCAGGGCTTTGCCTTTTATATATATAGATAGATGAAATTAATTGACTATATTTTGAATCTTCATGTGTCAAAGTAAAACACTATCTGTGCAAAGTGTAGTTTTTAAAATTAGATCTAGATAAAGATCCTTTGGGCAACTTTTTTTAGGGACTTACGTTAGTTTTAAGGCTACAATTCTTACGTTACGTTTCCAGTTAGTACCCAAGGAATATTTCTGTCAAGCTTTATTAAAATTTGGTGAAACGGTTTTGATCTTTTTCGGGACATAAACACATACGCCTTATTTTCTACTTTTTAGTATACTAGCTTTAATTGCAAGAGGCTTTGCACGTTTTTTTTTTCTTTCTGCATTTATAGTATTGATAGATCTATGAGTTATAATTAAGGCCTTAAGTGTATTTTTTTAGATCTATACTATTTAAAAAAAAAGATTAAATAAGGCTTTTTTTTTTTAGAAAATGCCAAAAGAAGACTCCATACCTAGAATGAGCTGTGAATAAGATGGAATTTTTGCAATGTCGCAGCTGTGTTTCAAAATTAAATGCCCTTAACTAATGTTGAGCTATTTGTCATCCCATAGATTTGTATATATTATGTCAGGACTGAAAATCTGAAACAAATTCTTATTCGCGAATGATTTATTTACAGCGCTGTATATATAGATGTTTATGTACATAATTTTTTTTCAAGCTATAAGGGAAGTCACCCGAATAATTTTTTTCTGTCTTCTATATTCACGCAAATTTATAAAACAAAGCGATTTCCTTTCAGTTTTCATTAAAATAATGTTTCAAAAATGCTAGATTTAAATTAAATTAATTATTATATGTTGATTTTAATTGTTTTATGTACTTTAATTAGATTGATTACCAAGATCTTTCTAGATTATGTATCTAAAAATTGCAAAATAATAATTATGATAAGAGAGTACTCTTTTATGTTTAATACTAGATTTAAATCCAAACATATAAAGTATATGTTACCTAGGGTAGGGTTGAAAACACACCTTACTTCTTATAACTACTTTACAAAGCAACGCCTTTTTTCAACTTAAAAAAATTTACGACCTATTTTGTAGTATTAAAGGATATCCATGTCCAATCTAGATATAATATAAATAACAGTCTATGTGTCATCCCTATTTTTTTCAGCGTGACATCAATGTTTTCTAATTTAAACTATTTAATCCCTTTTTTCGATAACTTTATTAGTTTTGTGTGAAATGTCTGTCCTTCCGTCAGTCCGTTCGTTTAGATCTCGTAAACTATAAAAGATAGTGAAAATCCGACATCATAATATTTTAGATCATTAAAAATTTTGATGCAAGCTTTTTTTTTTTTTTAATAAAAATACACCACTTTTACAACTATCCAATAAAAACAAACAAGGGAGGCTTCTTAGTAGGGGAAAATGAACATATACCATTTTTTTTTTGACACATTTATGCATTTTTTTTAGATTTTTGTTAAGAAAACATTTTAGATTTGTATTGCTTAGTTAGATAAAATCTGTCACAATAACTTCTTTATTTACACATAAAAATTAACTTTTTTAAAAGAAAAAAAATCAATTTAGTATGTATATAAGTTGGACATAATTTAAAACAACAGTTAATTAGTTGTTTTTCATATTTTCGCGTAAACTGCAGCTTTGCGAAACTGCCATAGAACACCGAACTTAAGGAATGTTTGTTTCAGAAATGTTTTTTTTCTTGAGGATTTTAAGACATCATTTAGGCTAGGTTCACATTAAACTTATCATTCATTTTAACCTATCCTTTGGTCTGCAGGACCGCTGCGGCACCACACAGGATCTGTCAACCTTCTTTATCCACTTTTCTTTGTCATTTGTCTTAGATACAACTTCATTCTGATGCTCTTTCTGAAAATATTCAAACCTGCTTTTTACCTGCCTTGGTGGACTATTTTGGGTGCCGATTTTTCGTTTGTTTTTCCACACAAACTGTTTGTATAATCTTGTTCTTGTTGTTATTCTTGTTGAATTTCAAACAAAATTAATTTAAAAAAAAATAAAAAAGAAAACAAGAAATACTATTGAATCGTCACTCTGTATACAACTACTACTATCACTTTTATTTCTAAAGCTGTCTGTTTAAAACCAGTTATTACGTCTCAACTCAACAGGCACATAGGGTCCCACCCACTAGGCATTTACCCAGTTGCCCATATAATCAGTCAGCCCCTGATCGCAAATTCTCATGTGACTTCGACGCCAATTCTTAAAGCACAGCTGCTGTTGCAATTTGATCTTCTGTAATCGATTGCAGGTTGGGCATCTTTAATCACAAAATGCTGCAACATTTTTTGCCTTTTTTTTAAATGTGTGCACCAACAGTAATTGAGGGTTGTTGCTTATTAAATGACAAATGAGACAGTAATATAGGTAGTTCAGTAGACTTGAAATTTGCACATTTCTGTTTCTTATTATAATAATCTTTATTATCCATATGGAGATTTGTCTTACAATGTGTGCATTAAACCAAACTAAACATATTGATTATACAAAACCAAAATATACATTCACACCAGACTCACTGATAATTTAAATATGAAATGTTTATATCGGATAGTTGAATTTTAATTTTTATTGCCAGGGAGACAAAAGACTTGTTGTGTCTGTTTGTCGCGGTATCTATATAACTTTTGTACAAGTAAAATTAGTTTTGCGCCGCCGTCATGTATTAGATTAAGTCTACGTTAGAGTCAGAAGTGGGCCAGTGTTAAGCGTTTGTTGTGTTATTTACTAATACCTTGTGTTAGTATAATGTATCAAGGTGCAGAATACTTACTTGACTATCAACTTAATTTCTTTAATATAATATAATATTTGTGACATTGTCAATTTCAATAATGTATTCCGTAATCATTTTATTCATTTTAAATAATTTCAGCATTGAATGTTCTCGCCGTCAAAAAGCGTTCGGAGATTTATAATTCACGTTTAATAAGTGCATGCAGGAATAGTCCGGGATTCAAATTATGTTCATTTGTTCATGTTAAAAAATGTCTTAAGTACATAAATGAACGTATGCAGTATATGAAGGCTCAAGAGTACTGCGAGGACCTCGGTAAGCACTTAATTAACTTAAAAAAAAATTAAACTAGCACTATTTCTGGTATTGAAAGCCAACAAAATTAATATTCTGTGGTATCTAATGTAAATTTCCTGCTTTAAAAAGTTTTATTTCAAAATCCTAAACTGCTAATCTTACATCCTTACTTGCGCAAAGTTGTACTAGGATGTCATCCCAACTGTTAGTATGCGTAATTCATTTTGTCCCGCAAACCTCATTCGACGCTCTGTCACAACCTTACCAAGGTGTCGACTCCCAATTCTGCATAGGATATCCTTGATTTAGACCCGATCCTTATAATTGACTCCTAAAATTTGTCTTAGCCATCTTTGTTGAGCCACATTTAGTGTTTTTCAATTTCGGCAGATGACTATTCAATGCACTTTATTAAAAGAACTCACAATTGGTAGAAATGTGCAACCTCTCTTAAATACGCTCTTGGAATTAGGTGACTGTAGTTTGCTTTAGATTTTATATCGAAAAAGGAAGTTTTATCGTCGAAATCATCTGTTGTGGGTTTTAAACTAAAAAATTGCTTTTCTTAATTCAAAACGTCATTTAGCTGCGGTCCTAGAATTTGATAACTGTAGTTTGCTTTACAATAATATTGAAGATAGAGGTTTTCCACATCAAAACTCTCTGTAGTGGAATTTTAAAGTCAAAAACCATCCGGAGGGGTTTTAAACTTTTAAGAAAAGCCATCTGTAGGAGAGGGGTTAAACTCAAAACCCCCAATAGGCTTGGCTACGCTCAAATAATTTTAATGTGTAATTTGCTTTTTTATATTAAAGAGGTATTATTTTAGCATCAAACCTCGCTGAAAAGGGGTTTAAACTCAAAACCCCTTCTGGCAACTCTCTTAGCTTTTTGAGTGTGTAATTTGCTTTTTTTTATATTGTAGAGTAATTTTTTTTAGTTTTAAACTCCACTGAAGAAAGATTAAACTCAAAACCCCTTTAACTACACTCATAGAATTTAGAGTGTATAATTTGCTTTGTTTTTAATATTAAAGAGGTATTTTTTTACCTTCAAACCCAGATGAAATGGGTTTAAACGCTCATAATATTTTAAGTGCATAATTTACTTTTTTTTCATATTGAAGAAGCATTTTTAGCTTCAACCCCGCTGAATGGGGGTTTAAAACTTAAAACTGAGTCGAAACCCATTAAACTACGCTCATAGAATTTTGAGTGTGTAATTTGCTTTTTTTAATATTGAATAGGTGGTTATAAAATCAAAATCTTCCTTCACTGTGCTCTTGGAATTTGGGGATAGTCGTTTGCTTTTTTTTGTTTTGTTTTTATAAGAGACGGATTTAACTGCAAAACTCAAAACCCGCTGGTAGGGGTTTTAAACTCAAAACCCGCTGGTAGGGGTTTTTAAACTCAAAACCCCCTGATAGGGATTTTGAACTCAAACCCCCTTGGTAGGGGTTTTAAAGTCAAAACCCCTTGCTTGGGAAAGTGATGGTATAGTATTAAAATGTCACCCAAAATAAACAAAATCAAAGCAAAAATCAATTACTGAATTCCGATTTGGATGGAATTCAAATTTTTCAATTTAGTAGGCTATCAACACCCTTAAATTTAAAAATTAATTAAAACTTTACAAAAAGAAGAGGCAGCAGTTAGTGCATTAATTGAAAAGGACGCTATTGGACATCTGCCGTTAAAGAAATACAAAAAAGCTAGAGGTTGTGACTCTTTCAATTTCTTTCGGTATTTGTAACTTGTGGACCCAAACTGTCTCACTTCACGGCCACGTACTCTTTTCTTTCCTCTTCTCTCATCTGTATGCAGATATTCATGGCTCTCATTTTTAAAGGCCCCATGAGGCTTCTTGCCCATTCTGACTGTGGGAGGTTGCATGCTGTTGCTATGCCCTCAAATCTCAGTAGATATAAGTCAATGCACTCATTCTGGCTCTCGTCAAATGGAGACATTCTGTCTGTTTGTATTTGTCAAAGTGTTCCTCCTTTTCATTTTGCTGTTCTTTGTTTTTCTTTTTTTAAAGTTTTAGTTCTAGTTCTAAGAGTTCCTTCCTTCTACTATCTTCTTTTTTGGGGGGGGGGGGGGGGGCTTTTTCCCTATTAAATCTCTTTTCTTCTCTTTCTGTGTTATTTTTTGGTGTAATGAACTTTTCAAGTTCTTCTCCTTTTCAGGCCATTTTCCTTGCCCGCATCTCTAAATATTGTGTACATCGACATTTCCACTGACTTGTGCCTCGTCGTATCTCATCGTGGTCGCCAGTTGTGAAGAAACAAGTTCCTTTAACGTTTAAAGTGCCTTTTAATTGTGAAGCATTTCAACATAACATTTATAAACGGCAACGTTATAGACAGAGATCCAACTTCACTCACTGACTTCCTCTCTTCTTGTTTACACACTCGTCACTTCCCCCCCCCCCCCCAAGTCCCCTAACTCTCGATACCCAATACTTGACCGTGTGTCACGGTTGACCACACAGTTACCATGTCACAACACTTTCCCTTTTCTACAAGCAGAGAGCAATTGCGATTATATTTATCACCAAAACTCCCCGACATTATAAAAATATTTTTTAATACTTTTAATCTAAAGTATTTACATTAGTAATAAAAATATTTACACAAATTGCATAATCATACATTAAAAAAAACTCACCAGTTAACCTTAGGGGTTGGTGATGGAGGGAAGCAATTAGTGGAGAATTTTCTCTACCTCCCCTCCCCTAAATCCTGTGATGTCTATATTATATAATGACTTAAGTGTCTTTTTTTCCCACACATTCTCATGATTGTCATCTTTTTTTTTCATTTTGTTAGCTTTTCTTTAGTTACAATAGTTATAGTTGCAATTTATTATAACGTCACCGATAGCCCATAGCCTAAGGATAAAATATACGTTAACATTTTAAAATGATTTTCAAAATTAAGGTCGCTAATTAAAGAGTGCCTAATTTTCCACCCTGTTAAAAAGTGCCTAATTATCCGGGGTGCCTAAATACCGAATTATCCAGGTTCCTAATTTCCTGGTGCCTAAATATCCGGTGCCTAATTTTCCAGACACCGTCCCAGTCATCTTGACGTTCATCTACAACTTTCAACAAGTGTTTTTCCAGTGTTTGTTCAAATCGCTCCACCATTCCGTCTGACTGTGAGTGAAGAGGGGCTGTGCTGTCTTTTCGATGCCAAGCACCTGGCACATCTCTTGGAAGATTTTGGACTCGAAGTTTTGGTCTTGGTCGGAGTGTAATTTCCTTAAAGCACCGAATGGGCTAATTTAATTTTCCCCAATTTTTTCTGCTGTGGTGGTGGCTTCTTGGTTTGGTTTTGCATGCGCATCTGGCCATTTATTGAGATAATCGACCTCCACCAGAACGTACTAGTTTCCTCTCTGGGACTCATCTCTACCTCTGGAGATATACCAGGAAAGCTTGACAGACGTCTGGTCAGCATGACGAAGTCAAGGAATGTAGCATTTTAACATGTTAACTAACCTACTCACCTACTTAAAAAAGTGTCAGCCATTGCTGCTCTGTATGTAAAGCGCATTTATGATGTTAAGTTTCATTTTTATTTATATTAAGTTATTAACATGCCTTGTCTTTATAATAAACAATGTTTGGTGCATATTTACAATGGCTCTACTTTTAAGCACATTGTTTTGTTTTAATATAAACATTAATACATTCTACAACAGACATTAATGGAACGAGGTCCACTTTATGCATATTAAATAGGTGTATTTTTTACTATCCGGTAGTGATATCCGACCGGAGCCGAATAGCACCGGATAGTAAAAAATGCCGGATATTCGGCAGAAGCCGGAGCCGAAGCGACTATCCGGTGCACCCCTAGTAGCTAGTATTGTACATTATAAGATGATATATTATAAATTGATATATCAAACTGAGTTATACGCTAGTATATAAAAAAAATACTTTATTGCATCATAAATCTCGTTGTCGAGGGTTATAGCAACTTTCAAGTAAGGCCACACCCATGTCAATAATAAAAATTTTTAGAATGCTTAGAATTATAAAATTAATTTTATAATCTTCTGTATTTCAAATATTTTGATTTTTTAATTTTTAATTTCATTACAGCGAACCCAGCTTTCCTTGCAACATTTAAAACCGACTACGAATTTCAAATAGTCGAGAATATATTTAACGGCTCAAGCCTATCTAAAGAATACTATCCAACTATTTGGGTGGGATTAGACAGATTGCAAGACAAAAGAAACTACAGATGGATAGATGATGGAACGCCGTATGCATATTTCAATAATCAATTTTCTAAAGAGACTGGGCGTACGTATATTTCGTCGTTGTTATGTGGTCCTTATCACACGTTATGAATCGTGCTGACAATCAGGTTGAAATGCGCTGCAGTTCATGCTCCTATCTCACGTTTGTTGCCTCGTAAACTCTTTGGAGTTGCCGAGAGGAACTGGTTTTTGGATACGATTTTAAAGGCCAAGTGAACAATATAGAAATAGCGAAACGACTCCGGATAACCTATCTTTTAGAGAGGGAACGGCTCCATCTTCCGGTAAAACGCCATAATGCTGGACAGGTGGCTAGCAACCCTTGGCCAGATGTCCGGTCTCAGCCTTTTGATACAGAGCGCTGCGACGGCCTCTCGCAAGAAAAGGGGAGGATTTAGTATTTGTTTCGGGAAGAAAGGGGAAAGTTTTACTTAGTGACAAGTGACGTGACAGTTAGTTAAAAAACAAGAAAGCTCATCTAAGTTACGATACAAACAAAACGCTTTATGTAGAACATTAGGAATAACAAGTAATAGATATACGGCTTTACTGAAAGACATTTGACGGATCCCTTCTTAAGTATTAAAGTCTTTATTGTTGTTTAATACTAATTGTAACCATCTATATCTTCCTAGAGGTGTGTTGAATGTTGTGAGAAATGAAGATTATCTTTCAAGCTTTATTTGCATAAACCCTGACTTAGCGTTTAATAATAAGAATATATTCGAGTCTAGAATGTTAGTGATCACATCTTTAATAGTTTCATCGGTTGATGTTCCCGTTTCGATGCTTTATTGAGATCTTTCAAATCAATACATATTGTAACTTTGTCATTCCTGGACGAAATAATCATGCAGCTAGCCATTAAGTACTAGAGTAATAAATTTATCAGCTTGCTTTTCTTTAAGATTTTCTTCATTTTTCATGTTTGACGATGCTGCTAAGTTTAATGGTGGATGAATAACTCCCTTAGCATTCTCCTCTAACTGAATCTTGTATTCTCCTGGCAGTAATCTAGTTGTTTTCAGCATTTCTGGAAATTTCCTTTGTAACTTTTCTTCTGCCTTGGATTCAATGCTGTTGGTTTGTTGCAGTAGTCCTAAACATTCTGCTGTGTCATCATTCAAAAATTTCTCTTGATTAAGGTCTACAACCTCAAACCTTTCTTTCACCTCTTGGGTATTATTTTTCAAAGGTAGCACAACTGCTCTAACAGTCTTCATAACGTGGTTAGGGTACTACTTAAGTGACTTTGCTGAATAAGTTTTACTTTGTCTTTGAGCTTTTCAATCTCTGACTGAACATAAATGTTGCACCTCGCACCATGGTCGTCCGTAAATTAATGTCTTACCATTTACCACTAGTTTTACAGTCTATTAGCTTAACTTCAACGACATTGACGTTCTTAATTTTACCATTTTCATACTGGCTACTTGCAGTACTAGCAGGTAAACTATTGTTTATCACTGTGGCTGTCGTCGTCTACCAGATTAACGTTGCGTCTTTTTCTGCACATTTGTAATGAGTTTTTTTTTTCAGAAATCACACACGTGGTTTCTATTGCTGGACATTTTCCTTTTTCGTGGTTTTTGCCGATTTACTACATAACCTTTCTGAGTTGTCTTTAGACTTCTGCTTGAGTACATACTGTGACTGTCTCTTGATTGCTAGAACTTCTTAGCCCCTAAAAATTTTTACTTGGCTTTGCGTCAACTTTTATCGTAAGCAAATTTCTATAGCCTTGCTTAGGGTCAACCTCTCTACATTGATAATAAAAATCAATAAGCATATCATCTGGATTGTCATACTCACTGTCCATAATGAGATGATTTAGGTCTTTAACAAAGTTATGAAATCTTTCTCTTTCTACCTGGTTTCTCTGATGTGCTCTAAATCTAGGCACTCTTTTATTTTGTCATGGCTTCATGTAGTCTTCTATTTTCTTTAATAGCATTTGCGGATCCCCCTCTTCACTATCAGTAATATTGAGAGTTTTGTAAACCTCACGACCTTGTGACCTATCAACATTTTCAGCCATCCAGCTTTTTGTTTACTATCGGCACCAGCTAACGGTCCTTTAAAACAAAAGCTCCCCAGCAGTTGAAATCTTTATATAGATCTTTTGTATTCTAATTCAAGATTGGTTGTTTAAAATAAAAAGAAGCCATAAATAGATTAATAAAAATCTCTTTCTGGACAGTTTTTTTTAAGTTTTACTCTGACACCATGTAGAATATTCGTGTTACACAAATAACAAACTAGCATTTAAGAGGAAGACATATTAGGGACACCATTTATTACGTAAACACAAGCGGTTATGCACTGCCACACTAGTGTGCAAATGTATATATAATATCAATATGTTACTCTAGATAAATAGAGATAGGATATTACAGAAGAGGATAATGTGAAAACTTTTTAAGCAAGATTACAGTTCCAGTCATTGACGGTCTTGGTTCACTAAAATTTAATTGCTTATTTCCTAGACATGATGTTATTTTCTCAAATATGCCTGACTATCTGGTTTTTCCTTTTAACGGACTCATGTCCAATAAGTTCTTCAAAAATCTTTAAAATATCAATTCCTCAAATAACAAAAAGCATAACTAGGTAATATAAAAAATGTTAGAATTGTCCATGGCTTACGAAAAGAATGATTAATCAGATAAGATTAAAATCGATGCTTAAAAAATTTACAATAAAGCAACAAATTCTATTGTTGTTCTTTTTTGGTCTCATTAGTTTTATAAACATGTCAATTTTGTCGTCGAAATAGCTAGTCAAGTACTTAAATTCCTTTGGAACTTCTTTTTCTTTCTAGAAATCGATTACTATCATTTTTTGCTAGCTATCATGCTAGATTTTCTTGGGAATGAAATTCGCCACCTGCAATTGTGCAATGCACCATTTATGTCGCATGCACCATGTGTTGTAGACCCTGCATTAAATATTAGTAATTATTTCATCTACTCTGCATTATCATATTGAGTGTTAGTATGCTAGGTTATTATTGTGTTTAGGCCTGTCGTAGCTTAATTAATGGAGATATTGAGGACAATGTATAAAAAAATTATCAAGTAACTTTCGGAATTCACCAATAAAAGTCACATGAAGTGCAATCTACGCATTTTAAGCTAGCACTTTTCTTTTGTTTTTTAGCTAATATTTAAGCCAAATGTCTTGCATGACAAAAACAGCCAGTCAACTTAATCCAGATGCTTAGTTACAAATTAGCAAAAGACCTAGATCATCAGCCTGGATCAGTTTCTAATTCTTTTCTGATTTCAGTAACTTTTTTCTTATTTTTTTTACTATGCTAAATATATAAGATTATACAATCAAAGATATTTTATTAACGCGTTTATACATTATAATGCAATTGTTACATAGATACACATTGATATCATTTTTTAATTAAAACACATTATTTTATTTTCAGCATATCACTGCACAATGTATAAGTCCAGTAGAAATTTGATGGTTCCAATGGTGTGCAACTCTAACATAAAATTTTTCTGTGAAGTACGTTAAACAATGCAAAGGAAATCAATTTAAAAACGTTTCATTTCAATTCAAAACATTTCCATTGAATTCTACTCTTTGCCAGAAATAATAGAGCCAATTCTTATCAAAGATTGTATGTGAATCTGTCTCTGCTTTGTAAAAATAAAAACATAAAATTACAAAAATAGGTTTGTTTTCACACACACGTACACGGGTGGTCATTGATGTTTTACTCGTGTTTTTGGTGTTCGGAAAGCGATGAAGGTAAAGTACATGTGTATCTGTCTCTTGTGAAAAAATGTCAAAAATTATACACGGAGTGTTTGTTTACAAAACTCAGAGCTGTCCTTAATGTGTCGCTGTTAAATCCGCAGTTTGGTAAGCAATACAGGTGAATGCAAATGCATTCTTTTTCAACAAGAACAATAGATAATTAAAACAAAAAATTACTAAAAATAACAGTTCGTCCCTCAATACAGTATGTTTGTTAAGAAAAATAGTTTTTTATGTGCACTCAATTTATGAACAGACTGCTCACATTATGTACTCAATTTCTCAACAGAATGAGCAGCCATGAAAAAAGATCGTATATTAATGTACTTAGTTTATCCCAACGAGTTACATAGTTGAATGAAAAAATATTTACAATGAAATGAAAAATTAATCGAAACAAATTGTAAACATTATCGATGTCTCAATGAGCTGCATGAGGAAAAGTGATGACAATGTTTTAACAATGCTACTTTCAACTAAACCATGAAATTCAATTCAAATCATCAAAAACATAATCATAATTATCATTTCGCTCATACATGTATTAATGTTGGCTCAAGTTGCTTGAACGCATGTGTAAGCTACAATATTCTTTTTAAAAAGTAGCTCACTGTTTACATCATGTAACATCAGATATATTGTTTAAAGCAGGTGTGGGCAACCTTTTTCTTTCGAGGGCCGCATAAAAAAATATGGGGAATGGGGGGCCGCATATATTCTGTATATGTACTTACACATTAGAAAAATACGCTCGCTATTCGTGTATAATGTCTTTTACTTCAGATTGTTACTGATTATACATGTACATCTCATTTTGAATACTATTACTAGACGAATTGAAACAAGAGTTAGCAATATCTGAAACTCATTTTACGAATTTAAAAAAATTATATTACTATCCTTTTACCTCACAACCTTTTACCACAGATGTACAGTGTTTCTTAATGTGAAGTATTTAACTATTTACACTCGTACATAATGTACTGTGGAACTAGATTACTAGTTTTTATCATTGTGACTGCTGTCTAATACTAATTACAGCCAGTCAGCATCGACCAGTGTTTACACTTGTTTACTTTCAAACAAGAAAAAAAAATGCTTGTTCACAGATGTCTGTGGACCTAACTAATGTAAAAGTTTAGCAGCAATTTTTTTTTCTAAATTAGGAGATACAACTTCTGGCACCCATAAAGCTCAAAAGGGGGCGGTATGGGGGCGCTGGGTATAAAGGGGGAAAAAAGAAACTAAAAGTACACTGAAACAAAACACATTTTAAAATTCTTCGAAATTAAAGCTCGCAAATTAAATGTAGACAAATTAGAGATAGCTTTAAGAACAGAAACAACGTTATAAATCGGGTTCGGGAATACCATTTTCTATTTTAAAATTCTTACTCTTTTGCTGTGATCAGAGAGTATCTAGTGTCCTTAGATATTGCACGCATAAACGTTTAAGATTTAATAAACAATGTAGGCAATACGCCTGTAAGATTATAGTTTATTTTATCTGCATATGTTAATATATTGATATGTAAATATTAATTGGGATAACAACGTTAAAGCTAACATTCAATTAGAATAATTTTACCTTTTTTTAAAACAAAAAAAAACATTAATAAAGTGCTGTTACGACAACTCACTGGTATGTAACGGAACACCACAAAGAGTTTTAGTGCATTGCCACTAGATAAAAAGTATTCTCTACTTTGAATGACATACTTTTTTACATGTGGTTATGAAACCATATCGGCTTCACGAACATATAGCAATATCCAAAAAAATTTAGAATATTCATGAACAATTAAAAAAATCTACTATTCAAACAATATCAAAAACAAAAAACGGTAACGTAGGAGATGTTTTAGTGACCTCTTAGAAAAATGCATAGTTTTAGAGGATGGAATGGATTGCCTGTGATAGCCAGGAAAACCAGTGACTTTGCAGTTGGCAGAATTTAAGTCATTGGTTAATATTCAGGACTAAATGCATGACGCGTAGGACGTAATCATCTTCTTTTATGAAGTAATGTCTGTATTTTATCAGGTAAATCTTAGGATATTGTTTGAAAAGTGATTAACACTAAAATAACTTTTTAAACATATATTACACAAAAAAACTTTTTTCTGTTAGTGATGAAATATTATTTCGAAATTGTCAAGTTATATACCTTATGACGACATATAGGGAACCATCAGTGGTTAGAAGCTACAATGACTTCATAACATGGGCGTAGCCAGGGGTGGTTTGGGCTTCAAACCCCCACCCCGAAATGAAATCCCCCCTAGGGGGGATCGGAATTTAGTGAATGATTTTTGCTTTGATTTTGTTTATTTTAGGTGAGTATTTAATACTAAACCATCAATTGCCCCAGCACAACCAATGGGGTTTTGAGTTTAAAACCCCATACCAGGGGGTTTTGAGTTTAAGACCCCTACCAGGGGTTTTGAGTTTTAAAGCCCCTACTTGGTTTTTTTTTCAGTTAACCCCCCCCCCCCCCCGCTTCTATAAAACAAAACAAAACAAAAATGCCAACGAAAATCCCCTATTTCTAAGAGCACAGTTAAGGGAGATTTTGATTTTAAAACCTTCTCCAAAATTTACGATAAACCCCCTCTTCAATATAAAAAAAGTTAATTACGCACTCAAAAAGTTATGAGCGTAGCTAAATGGGTTTTGACTTAGTTTTTAGTTTAAACCCCCACTTCAGCGGAGTTTGAAGGTAAAAAATACCTCTTTAATAATAAAAACAAATTATACACTCAAAATGTTTTGAGTGTAGTAAAAGGGGTTTTGAGTTTAAACTCCCCTCCAGTGGAGTTTGAAGCTAAAATGTACCTCTTCAATATAAATAAAAGCAAATTACTCACACTAAAATCTATGAACGCAGCCAAAGGGATTTTGAGTTTAAAACCCCCGCCATGGAGGTTTGAGACTAAAAAATACATCTTCAGTGTTAGAAAAAAAGCAAATTACGCACTCAAAATGCTATAAGCGTTGCCAAAAGGGGTGTTGAGTTTAAACCCCCATTCAGAGGGGTTTAATGCTAAAAATCCCTGTTCAATGTAAAAAAAAAAGCAAATTACGCACTAAAATTATTTGAGCGTAGCCAATCCAATGAGGGGTTTTGAGTTTAAACTCCTCCCTTACAGATGGCGTTTGTTTAAAGTTTAAAACCCCTCCAGGTGGTTTTGAGTTTAAGATCCCCCTACAGAGCATTTTGAGGTGGAAAACCCCCAACAAATGATTTTGACGATAAAACTTCTCTTTTCGATATAAAATTTAAAGCAAACTACAGTCACTTAATTCCAAGAGCGTATTCAAGAGTGGTTACACATTTTTACCAGTGGCAGGGCTTCCTTAATAAACTGCAGTGAATAGTCATCTGCCGAAATGAAAAAAAAACTCTAAATGTGGCTCAACAAAGATGGCTTAGACAGATTTTAGGAGTCAGTTATAGAGATCGGGTTTAAATCAAGGAAATCCTATGCCGAACTGGGAGTCGACCATTTAGTAAGATTGTGAGAGAGCGACGCATGAGGTTTGCGGGACATGTTCTCCGACAAAATGAATTAAGCATAAGAAGAGTTGCAATGATATCCTAGTACAACTGGACGCCACTCATTCATTGAGGTCCTCATGGCAGGTGGGAAGAGGCTTCAGACATAACCAGTGACAGATTTTTATGGAAACAGCTTGACGTCAAATGCTCCGAACGGCGCGACAGGGTCTAAGTCAGTAAGAATAGCACATTAGGTTTTTGAAATAAAACTTTTTAATAGCAGGAAAATGCACTGTAGATACCTTAGAATATGCATTTTGTTGGCTTTCAATATCAGAAATAGTGCTTGGCGGCTGGATTTCCCCCGCACTGGGGAGCTCCTAGCGCTCCCCAGACCCCATTGCTAGTAATGTCAGGGAATCTACAATTTTATGGCAACAGCTTGACGGCAAATGCGCCAAACGGCGCGGGAGGGTCTAAGTCAGTAAGAATAGCACATAAGGTTTTTTAAAATAAAACTTTTTAATAGCAAGAAAATGCACTGTAGATACCTCAGAATATGCATTTTGTTGGCTTTCAATACCAGAAATAGTGCTTGGCTGCGGGGCTTCCCCCGCGCTGGGGAGCTCCTAGCGCTCCCGCAGACCCTCTTGCTAGTGTTGACGGGGAATCTACAATTTTTCCACTAACTCATGGAAGAACCTATTCTAGGGCACAATAAACGTCTTCCGAAAAAATGAAGGATCAGAATGCAATAAAGATTATGTACACACACATAAATACATTTTTTTAAAAATTCGCGAGGGGGTTCGGGGGGGGGGGAGAAAAAAATCCCCCCCCCCCCCACGAAAAAAATCCTGGCTACACCCATGCTTCATAAGTAATATAGAATAAAGAACAGATCTATTCACAATCACCTTATGAGTTATGATACGCAAGAAAAGTTTAGTTTTGTGAAACAAATGATGAAAAAGATATTACTCTTTTTGTTAACTGAAGTTCGCTGGATTTCGAAAGGGGTTTGTTAATGCTCGTTTTGTTAAGCTCTTAAATACAATTTTTTTTTTCTTTTTTAGAAACATGGAAATTCAACGGTCGGCGATGACTTAAAAGCAGCCTAAAAAATTGTTTTACATGGTAGGCATCTAACGCAAATGAATGAAACCAACCTCCGACTGCTAGGGAAGATATATAATTTCATTGATTATCTCATTTTTCTTTTATCGAGATTAATTCGAGATATTAATTCTATTTTAAAGAGTTTTACAATCTCGCATAACTTGTTTGTAGACAAATGAATTACTCTCAATGGAAACAAACAGGAAATGTTTCTTATATTTTCGTAAATATCCGAGAAATGATTTTGCATTATTTCTAAACTTTGAAAACTAAATATCATTTCAATTATTTCCAGAGACCGCCAAGTTAGATGACGTCATGTCTTTTTCTATGCACCTTCGCGTGGGTCTTTCCATACTTCTGCCAGGGCCAGTCCTAGCAATTGCGGGCCCTATGCGAAACGGATTGCGCGGGGCCTATTCTGGGTAGGGGTAAGGATAATAAGTGAAAATTAAGATTTTGTATCAAATAAATAAATTCGTCTTTGCATTTTATACATTCTTAACTATGTACAAAATCACGATTAAATTAACTTTACTTTATGAGCCTTGTGTGTAGCGAAGTCATACAGTAGATCATCAAAATTCTGTTTCCTACATAGATCACGATCAATAGCAAGAATTGCCACATTGTTCAATCTCTCTTCGTGAATTGTTGACCTTAAGTAATTCTTGATTAGTTTAAGACGCGAGAAACTTCTATCACAAAATGCCACAGTAACAGTTCAAATCTCATCTGAAATGAGCAAATTGCAGTGTTCACAATTCTGTTAAAGCATTTTATCCTGTAGCCATCTTCAGCTTTTCGATGTGTGAAGTTTTCCACAGATTTATTATACTGCCTTTTCCTTTGACTGACTTTTGGCTGGAAAGATTGCAACAAATCCATGTTTCCAGCCAACTTCTTTTTGCTGTCCCAAGAAGAAACAACAGGAAGAAACTTCAAACGTTCATACACAACCACAAGCTTTTTCACATTAACCCGATCTGATACATACCGGATAGTTAATGACATCTGCCTTTGTGACTTATGTCTGGAGTACAATCCAATATCACTTCATTCTTGATGTCTCGAAGAATAGCATTCACCACAGCATGCATCAGCTACTACATTAACGAGTTCGCTTTGAATCTTCTATCCCAGGTAATGATCATGAACTTCTGTATTGGTAACACGTCGAAGATGTTCCCCCATTACTGGATCAGACTTTGCGAGTAATTCTACTAGACCAGGAAATTCTAATTACTTGGCTCTTTAAGTCTTTCAATGGTCCCTCTGAAAGCTAAATTGCGCTTTGCTAGAAATTGTACAATTGCAGCTAGTCCAACGTTTAGTTTCAGAATAAAGCATCTCTTGGTGAACTTTGTCAATGCCTGTTTTTTTTTCCTTAATCTTGCTCTAGCTTCACAGCAACTGGTCATGGCGTCTTTTTTTCATGCTCTGCTAGCCTTGTGGTACAGCTTTGCCACTGGTCAAATCCTTCATTTGTTTTTTCCATTAGCCGACAGTAGAAACAATAGATCTTGTCTGCTGACACAGAATATATCAGCCAAGGACGCAAAACACTTTCACCATTACTCAGGTTTGGTTTGCAATGCACATAAGAGAATTGTCTACCATCATTATTTTTCGGAAAATTCTCCAAAGTAATCTTAGGTGGACCTTTTTGTAATAAAATAGTCAATACAAGATCTTTCCATTTTTTCTAGACAGATGGCAGGATAATCCAGATTTCTCAATGAATCGACCACATTTAGCTCATTATCTATAACTACATGTTCATCAGTTGTTACATTATTGCCTTCATTTCTTACGACATGTTGATCAGTTGTTAGATTATTGCCTTCATTTCTTAAGACATGTTGATCAGTTGTTAGTGTTACATCATGTTCTTCTCTGACGACATGTTGATCAGTTTTTACATTATTGCCTTCATTTCTTACGACATGTTGATCAGTTTTTACATTATTACCTTCATTTCTTACAACATGTACATCAGTTGTTCGTGTTGCATCATGTTCTTCTTCTCTTACAACATGTTGATCAGTTGTTAGTGTTACATCATGTTCTTCTTCTCTTACGACATGTTGATCAGTTGTTAGTGCTACATCATGTTCTCCTTCTCTTACGACATGTTGATCAGTTGTTAGTGTTGCATCATGTTCTTCTTCTCTTACAACATGTTGATCAGTTGTTAGTGTTACATCATGTTCTTCTTCTTTTACGACATGTTGATCAGTTGTTAGTGTTACATTATGTTCTTCTTCTCTGACGACATGTTGATCAGTTGTTATTGTTGCATCATGTTCTTCTTCTCTTACGACATGTCCATCAGTTGTTAGTGTTGCATCATGTTCTTCTTCTCTTACGACATGTTGATCAGTTGTTAGTGTTACATCATGTTGTTCTTCTTTTACGACATGTTGATCAGTTGTTAGTGTTACATCATGTTCTTCTTCTCTTACGACATTCACCACTGCAGTTTTTGCACTCTTTGTAGACTCTGTTTCAGCTGTCTCACTAGAAGTGATTAGGTTCTCATTTTCGGGCTTTCATCGTTTTCTATTGGAACTTTTGTTTCGGTTACAATTCGCACTATTATTATATTTTTATTTAAATATGAAAGCTGACAATGCTTTTTTTTATTCGCGTAAGATTTGTGTTTTCCTTATAACAATTTTGTCTCATTATCAAGAGATTTTAAAAATAATTTATATTTTGCATCATTATGCAATTACTGATATACTTAGCGCGGGGCCTATGAAAGCGCGGGGCCCGCTGCGGCCACATAGGTTGCAGTGGCTTAAGACTGGCCATGACTCCTGCGAGTGGGTTTTTCCTTCCAGGGTTAAAATATACTAAGTTTATTTAGGTTTAATTAAACTGATACGTGACACAAGTAAGTATGCTTACTAATTTGGTAAAGGCATGCAACTAAAATATTTTTGCTTTAAGTACTTCTATGTAATTTAAAAACAAACTTTTATTTATTAAGAACTTTTATTTCCTTTCGCTGAATAGAATAGAATTTTGATGAATAGAGCAATTACAGATCTTTGTTTTGAGTTTCATATTTTAAATTATGTTGAAAATATTATAATTTTATTTTTTTCTAAATTGTTCTTTTTCCTGTTAATATTTGACTATTTCTGGTTAAATTGAACAATAATTAATTTTCTTTTTTTTTTGCAAAATCTTATCACAGCTACACAGAATTGATTTTAAATTTTAATTCATAAATGTGAACTATTCATTTTAAAATAACTTTTCAAATTCAATATATTGTAGAAATAAGTATTGACATCATAGCAAAAGATATTTTTAGCAATTAATTTATATCTTAATATGTATAAGTGTTTTTTTTTCATGACCAGCATTTTAACAGAAGAACATATATAATATAGTATCTAATATAAATTATTTAATATATATATGTATATGACAAATATATCCTGCATACTGATTAGTTTCTCTTTCAACAAGAAGAAAAGCTTCAAAGTTTGGTTGTGTATCCCTGAAATCAAATTTCTACAAATAAGTTATCACAGACGTAACGTGACTATCTATATTTAACTATGCACTGATATTATTCTAAAAAGTAAAAATAAATAAATCAACCTACAGGAGTTAACTTTGGTCTTTGAATTTTAAAATCCTGGAAAAAATATTACAGCACTTGAAAAAAAAATTATGTCTAAATTAGATTATCAAAAATGTTTGTAAATTGAACAAACAACATGAAAGGGGAAGCTACTTTGTATCATTAAAGGGGATCTCGTTTTGTTTTTCTTTCTCTCCCATAATAAATGTAGAAAATATATTATTGGGACTTATCAGTTGTAATGAGTAGATGGGGTTTGAACAAAAAATATCTTTGATCAAAATGATAGACCATCAAGCAGCACTAAATTATAAATAATTTTTTTTTGTTCATTAAATTCAAATTTCTTTTTTGTGAGGGGGTTCATTGCAAAAAATTGCAAAATGCATGTAACATAAAAGTGGTGTGCTTTATTTAACTTAAAAAACAATGTTTTTGCTATGAATAAATTATGTCTGTGTACTAATTCCTAGTTTTTTTACTTACCTCTCCTGTTTCCAAAGCTTTATAAACAAAGTACCAAGAAAAATTACCTCTTTCTATCAAATATAAATTAATAAAAGAAATTAACAAAAACAAATAAAGATGGCAAGAAAATGTTAGTGACATAATTAGATATGAATATATGACTTTCCAGTCCTATGAATATTCACATATATTTATGTTTAGCCATATGTTCATAGATCTCCATAACAACAGTCTTTGTTTACTATTACGTCAACTAACTCTTCTATGTTGATATCAAGTGTTAATATGTTGTTGTTGTTTTTTTGTTTTACATGTTTCGGATGTTCCTTCAGAGTTGAAGATAATTACATTCTAGTCCAAACCTCCGGCAGGACGACGTTGGATGCGAGCGGTCAGGATTTGAACCCGGGACCATCGATAAATCTGAATGACAGTCCAGCGCGCAAACCGCACGACCAGTCAATCGCATCTACCATAGTTAGGAGTCAGTGAATCCTTTTAGCTGTTTGGTTATATTAAGTGATTTAAGATAAGTTTTTTTTAGTTGTTTTAGTATTAAAAGTGCTCCTTCTTTGCTAGTTCTATTACGGCGTTAAATGGGTTGTCCGAATCAGCCAGGAAATCCAACGACTTAGCATTATTTAAGTCACTAAATAACACGAAAGACTAGATCGACTTAATTATCTTCTCTTTTGAAGTAACGTCTGTAATTCATAAGATAGATAAAATAGTACCGATTTTAAATAGTCTAACTTCTAACGATTTTAGGATACCATTTTTTTTACTATGTTTATATTTTACTCAATTAAGTTATATATAATGCATATATCTGATACATTAGCACTTACATAATTACATTAATGAGATACATTAGCACTTGCATATTTACATTTATGTGATACATTAGCACTTTGATATTTTTATGAGAAACATTATCACTTACATATTTACATTTATGAGATGCATTAGCATTTAGATATTTACATTTATGAGATGCATTAGCACTTAGATATTTACATTTATGAGATGCATTAGCACTTAGATATTTACATTTATGAGATGCATTAGCACTTACATATATGCATTTATGAAATACATTAGCATTTAGATATTTACATTTATGAGATGCATTAGCACTTAGATATTTACATTTATGACATGCATTATCACTTAAATATATGCATTTATGAAATACATTAGCACTTAAATATTTGCATTTATGAGATGCATTAGCATTTACATATTTATATTTATGTGATACATTAACACTTCGATATTTACATTTATGTGATATATTAGCACTTAGATATTTACATTTATATGATACATTAGCATTTAGATATTTACATTTATGTGATACATTAGCACTTCTATTTTTATATTTATGTGATACATTAGCACTTCGATATTTGCATTTATGTGATACATTAGCACTTTGATATTTACATTTATGTAATACATTAGCACTTACATATTTACATTTATGTGATACATTAGCACTTAGATATTTACATTTATGTGATACATTAGCACTTAGATATTTACATTTATGTGATACATTAGCACTTATGAGATTTATTTATTAATGAGATATTTCAAATGTGTACCTTGTACAACGTTTGCATTTTTTTTGTCTGATTTCTTCTGAGCCGTCTGTTTGTAACTGCCGCTGTCGCTAGATGGCCATGACATGCTGTCATATGCTAACTTGTGCATGTCAGGCTTAGCCCATGAACCATGTGTCACTACTGACTTAGCGAAAATACTACTGTAAGATAAGGCATTAGACGCATACAATATTATTCATAATACACATGACAGAGGGTGAAATAAAACAAGTTGATATTTTAAAAAACATTTTATAATGATTGATTGTTTTGATTTTAGGCACATCGGCACAATTTAGGCCATGTCGTGCCTGTAGTCCTTTAAAAACTACTCTCTCTCTCTAAACAACAAGGGCTAAAAAAAAACCTTTAAAAAAAACTTTTATTAAGCTGCGTGTTTCAATAAGGTTGGATAAGTCAGTCATGTAATTAATTTTTTAATAGCTCTAGACAAACAATAAAAAAAACATTTATAAAAATTTAAAAAAAAAAGGGGGAACAACCTGAAATAATCTCATTGCTCAGGCCTCCTCAGGCTTTTCAAGTCAACGCGGAAAGCCTATAAACATGGAAGAGTATATAGTTATCTCTATTGTTTCTATAGTGTTGTCCTATTTTTCATGCTGCGTTCACTATGACTCAGATGACGACCTATGAAGGGGACTAATTCAGCTTATACCACCACTTCAGTCAGGTACAAACTATTTCCCTTTTTTGAGATATTAACAAAATAATACATTACTTTTAATTAATTGTTTTTTTTTTTATTTATTCTTGAGTTGTTTGGCAAAAGAAATAATTGTAAAAAAAATTCAGCTTGATCCAAGATTGGGTGTTGGAGAGGTAACGTGTACAAACTTTTGAGCAGACAGAGATAGTTTATTTGAGCTTTTAAAAAAATGGTCAGGAGAATGGATAGACCAACAGGTAGAAAACACAGTGATTGGGGCTTAGAAAGGCAAACACAGAGAGAGAGAGAGAGAGTAGTTAGGCAGGAGGATATTTTCTAACATATAAATAAATTACTTTTTTATTTAATGAAAACTAAATTTAAATAAATGTGTACCTATCAAAACCTTCATCAAAAGAGGTTTTCATTAAAGAAGCCTTTCGTCTTCTCCAAATAATGAGTGCCGCCACTACAGCGAGGAAGAGTAATACAAACAATGGGATACCAATGGCTAGACCAAGTAGAAGTTTTTCTGAGCCTGGAGATATTATGATAAATAATGTGGATAGATTTTATTGTTGTAAGAAGAAACATAATGTTTTAACAATGTAGATATATCTATGATGAAAATATTTTTTTTGTTCTTTTCAGG